>BSYR01000003.1:22337500-22955000 GCA_030270665.1 Hibiscus trionum | reverse complement strand
ATATAATCGTTTTTTTAAGCCTTTTCTTCGGTTGACATCTTCTCCATCAACTCTTCACCTAAAGGAAGGGTTCGGAAGCAGATACCCAGGGTTCGAGATTAGGGGCGGGCGGGTAAATGATCGGTGTCGCAGGGAGAGGCCAACTCTTTGAAGGTTTAGACTATGGGTTACGGAGTCGTGATAGCGTCTGTTCTTGGTTTGCAGTGTAAAATCGTAGCATCATTCCATACGACTGTCTTGTTTTTAGATGCTTTTGATCGTGTTTAGGTCACCCAGTAAGGCTGATACTGATTCGATGCTTAAATGGATGAATTTTGAGTTAAAACTATCCAAATCCCATTTGGAATGAATTAAAACTGTACGCATCAAAACGTACCCAATAATTTTATTCGCTAAATTGATAAATCAAATTATTATAAACTATAGGAAAATACTTTGATACAAAAATTTGGGTAATTTTTTTTATATAAGCTTATCAATTTTATGGTTTATGATTTAGTATAAGATTTAAAATTTAAATTTTATGGGTAGTTTAAATAGGAAGAGTTTAAGATTAAGGGTTTAACTGTGTATCAAAGTATAGCCCTAAAATCTATTTCAAAAACACGATACGAATCGGAAAATGCCAGGAAACATAACAAGTAAACATAAATAAATTATTTTAGTAAGATCAAGACTGAGAGAAACCTCGGGGTTACCACAAGGCCACGAAGGGTAAATCTTTAAACTAACAATGTAATTTAGACAATCTTCTTAATCTTAGATAGAGAAAAATAGTACACATGATAATATATACAAATAACCGTTACCAGATACCCTCGTTACATATAATCATACTACAACCATATCATACTCCACTACCAAGACTTTCAAAGCCTATAGCAAACACCACCAAAAAGAAGGAGCGCACTAAGACTAAGTATACCCAAGTCAACCTGCAGAACTGATATGAGTGCATGTGGAATGTCCGTGAAGCAAAAACACTCTAGTGAATCAACCCTTGCATCTTTAGCCAATCTGTCTGCTGCCTGATTACCCTCTCGACCAATGTGCTCAAATTGTACTGTCCAATCCCAAATAAGAATTTCTCTAATATGCAACAATAAAGTACTCAAAGACACCCTTTTATTGATACTCTGGAGTAATTCTATCGCCTCCAAAATGCACATTTCGAAAATAATTTGTCAAACCCCCAAATTTCACGTGCATTGCAGGTCCACTAAAGCATTCCATAACTCAGCGTCAAGGATTGAACGTATTCCGATAAATTTCAAGAATCCCAACAAACAACGCCCCTCGTGATTGTGCACAACACCTCCACAAGATGATTTGCCATCAATTGCACTCTTTGCCCCGTCTGAATTAATCTTTACCCACCCTATCGGTAGTGGTGATCATGAAGTAATCTCTCGTCTTCGACTCGCTTGAACCTGTTGGCCACATTTGGTTCTTGCAATCACCTGGGAACCAATAGTTGTAACTTGTAAGTTGTCTACTATGGTCCAGAATAGACCGGGTATCAACCATAGAGGAATCAAAAGCAATTGCATTCTGAGACAACCAAACATTCTAAAGTATTACTCCAAAAAGAAGTCTAAATTTTCATATTCATGAACAAAGTAGTCAGGTTTCGTCAAATTCCACTCCATCCATTTTCTCATATCGAACCACCCTTTCAGTTCTAACAAGAGTAATCCATAACGATTGAATCATGGGACAGAAATGCAAAACATGATTCACGGTCTCTACCTCACCATTACAAACTGGACACTTATCATTCATAGAAAAATGCCGCTTGACCCTTTCTGCATTCGTCATCAACTTGTTACAACATGCTAGCCACATAAATATTTTAATTCGTTGTAACCCCAGATACTTACTAATCACATGCCAAATTTTCTTTGAACTGCCATCCGCCACGCCCATACGTACCTTGTAAGCCGACTTACTCGTAAATCAATTATCAGCTTTTCCTTGCCACCCAATCACATCAGCCACAAGACCATGTAGTGGCCCCTTTTTTCCCGCAATATGCAACAAGATCTCATATGGGAGCGAGTGTTGAAAACGTGGCCAATCCCAATCTCCATGTTGAGTCATCATATCCACAACTTTCATCGGCATAATACAAGCCAACATTTGATGGCGAAACATATTTGACATAGAGGTCTTATTTCACTAATCCATGTGTTATACCAGAAATCCACTCTCGAGCCATCCCCAATGTTCTAGTGAATGTTGTGCCTAACATCATTCCAAATAATACTCAGACTCTTCCACAAGCGAGATCAGTTTTGCGCACGCAAGGAATCCGGAATACCATCCACACATTTGAAATGAATTGAAAAGCAACAAAAGAAATTGAAAACAATTTAAAGGATAAACTACCTATTTAGTACCTCACTTATGTCCGTGTTTCTATTTTAGTAGCCCCAACTATTTTTTAGTGAAATGGTACCTAATGTAACATTTTTGTTTTGTTTTAGTACCCTGACCATCTAAAATTAATGGAAATGATGACATGACTTGGTATAATAACAATTTTAGTCTAGAACAATTATATATTTTATCAATTTAGTCTAAAATACATCAATTTAAACAACATCTTAACTTTTGGGGGTAAAATTGCAAATTACCCATTTTATTTTTCCTTTTCATTGAAAGTGTTCAACTTTTGGGGTTTGAGTTTAGGGTTGGGGTTACAAAATGCATTGATGAATGTTTAGTTTTAGCGGTCCTCACTAAGCTTTATGCTTACACTCATTTGTTTCATCAATGCAGAGAGTTGAACATTAAATGCAGCAAGAAAGTAAGGGGAAATCCATGTATTTGGCTAAGCAATGTATGTGGTTTTACTTTAGTGTAATAAGAGGCAATGTGTGGGATTTCTACTCTTGGTTTTGTTGGTGATGTTAAACACCTTGAGCATGTTTGGTTTATGTTTTTGGACTTGTAAATAGTCTCTAATTGGTTTATGGTCTTGCTTATAGTGTTTTGGCTATGCTATGGCTTATATTCTAAAGCATTCTTGAGTAGCTAATATTTTCACCATGATTTGCTATGCTTGATGATTATGTTATGTTGTTTGTCGATGCTTGTGTGTTTGGTAAGTTGTTTATAATATGTATGTATGTTTCAAGCATGTTTAGATGTTGTTAAGTGTGTTTAAATGGCTGTTGAATGTGCAAGTCTGGTATGCATATCGTTACTCGGGAAGGAGTATCGATACACTAAGGCCAAATTCAGGTTTTTTAGCTTAGGTGTACCGATACGATTTGCCTGCGTATCGATACGCCTATGCAAAAATTTGAAGGTCGTATCGATACGGGCTTGGGCGTATCGATACCTTTTTCCCAAAACTCACTACTGTCAATTTGTGTATCGATACATGCTGAGGTGTACCGATACGAGTTCGTTAATTTCAGTTAAAAGAAACTTTTTAAGTTTTGAAATGTTGCATTTTGGTCCCTATTAGTGTTTGTTCAATTAGTTGAGTTTGGATGATCTGTTTTAGGTGAATTTTTACATGCTGGTACGTCACATGACTAATTATGGTTTGATAACTTTAAAATATGAAAAGTTCCTATATTTTATGGAAATTACAAATTAGTCCCTAAAAGTCCAACGTATGCAATTGAACCCCTAATCGTACTCCGATAGCTGTGCCGTTTTCACCTAATCGCTTTGCTGATCAAATAGGATAATAATGTACATATGGAGAAGATAAAAGAAAAAAGGTCTTTAATCGAGGTTGACTTTCACGAGTTGACTTCGGTTTTCCCCGTGTAATCTTCTTAGTTCGGGTCGAGCGTCTAGGTCGGGTTAAGGGGGTTACATCTTTTGTGTGGTAAGATGAGACCGAGGCGTGGACCTATAGTTGGTAGTGTTGGTAGTGGGAATGTTGAGTATGTGCGAGAGGAGAACTTGCCTCCTCCTTCATCGGGCGGTGGTATAGCTGATAATAGAGGTGTCGAACCTAAAGGTGGCCAGGGTCAGACTGGTGTTGATATGACTCCTTTGATACAGGCCATATCCGGACCATTTCAGATAGCATTAGCTGGGTATCAGGCTGCAATTGCTCCACCTCAGGGTGAGATGAGTGGATTACCCCTCAAGAGACTTCGTAGTTTAGGCAGAGGTTAGTTCTGTTGTTTATCACCTGAGGCTTCTGAGGCTTGGATCGAGAGTATTGTCCATATCTTAGATTAGATGGAGTGAACTGATGCACGGAAGTTAGAATGTGTCATTTCTTTGCTTCAGGGCGATGCATATGCTTGGTGGACCACTGTTACTACTGGTAAGCTTACAGCTGATGTTACTTGGGATTTCTTCCGAACTGCCTTCCAGAAGAAATATCTCGGTCCTAGGTATCAAGATGAGAAGAAGAGAGAGTTTATGGCACTGGTTCAGGGTAGCATGACAATATCGAAGTATGAGGTGCAGTTCGTCCGGTTGAGCCAGTACGTATCAGAGTTGGTTCCCACTGAGAGGGAACGATGTGAGCAGTTCCGTTATTGGTTGATCAATGATGCGATGACCTACATGTTAGCTTCAGATTACACACATTTTTATGTCTTGGTACTAGGGCCAAAGATATCGAGCAGAGCTTGGGCTTAGCATTTCGAGGCGGTGGGTCCAGTTCAGGGAAAAGGCCTGTCGAGTGGGACAGAGATCGTGCCAAGAGGCACAAGAATATGAGGAATCATGGTGTTCATAGGTGAGGTGGTGGTAACCTGGGACGAGGCCATCAGGGCCAGGGAGCTGCTAATCTGTCCCCCGAGTGTGTTAAATGTGGGAGGCGACAATCTAGGGAGTGTTGAGGGTGCTTATGGTACATGATGGAATTGTGAATCATGAGCACATCTCAAGCGAGATTGTCCACACCCTATTAGGGATGGTCAGGCCCTGACACGAGCTGTTGAGCATCAATGAGGCTGTGGACGCGGCCAAGGAAACTTCCAACCTAGGAACGAAGGTCAGAGAAACGTGGCGTACGTTGTTGCGGTACAGCCTGAGGAAGGTGGGCCAACTAGAGTTTACGCGCACCGTGAGGGTAGGAACGACATAGATGTGAATGCATGTAATTTTATGATACAGTCGTTGAAATTGCTCTCTTTGATTAATTCCGGTTCTACGCGTTCCTTTATTTTGAGTGAGCATGCCAAATTGCTAGATATACCGTGTGAAATATTGGATGTGGGTATGAATGTTACTAGTTCTTTCGGTGAAATAGTTGTGGTTAGAAAGGTATATCGAAGATGTCCACTATTGGTTCAAGGTCATGTGTTTCCGGTGGATATGATGGAATTTCCATTCTATGGGTTTGATGTGATCTTAGGTATGGATTGGCTCATGGAGCACAAGGCTAGGGTAGATTTTGAGACAAGACGAGTATCGTTGAAGCTATCAGACGATTACGAGGTAGTTGTACTTGGCGAGAACATTAAGTTCTTGTCTAATGTTGTTTCAGTGTTAGAAGCTCAGAAATTGTTGGACCAGGGATGTCAGGCATATTTGTCTTATGTAATGAATCCGAATATGAGTGAAGCCCGACCGAAAGACATTAGAACAATTTGTGATTTTCCCGATGTATTTCTGGAAGAATTGTCCGGTGTACCGCCTGATCAAGAGGTTAAGTTTTCTATTGAGACATATGCTGATTCCGCTCCCGTATCCATTACTCCGTACCGAATGGCTCCGAAGGAATTGTAAGAGTTGAAAACACAGCTTCAGGAACTGTTAGACCGAGGATTCATTCATCTGAGTATTTCACCGAGGGGCGCACCAGTTTTGTTTTTTAAAAAGAAGGATGATAGTATGAGATTGTGTATAAACTATCGACAGTTAAACAAACTGACAGTGAAGAATAGGTATCCTTTGCCGAGGATTGACAATTTGTTTGATCAGCTGTGAGATGCTTCAATGTTTTCTAAGATAGATTTGAGATCCGGTTATTATCAGCTGAAGATAAAAGAGGCAGATATACCGAAGACAACTTTCTGTACTCGTTATGGCTATTATGGATTATTGGTGATGCCCTTTGGTCTGACTAATGCGCCAGCTGCTTTTATGGATATGATGAACCAGGTTTTTCACGAGTATTTAGATTAGTTTTTTGTAGTGTTCATTGATGATATTCTGTAATTTTCTCGCACCGAGGAAGATCATGATAAGCATTTGCGGTTAGTGTTGCAAACTTTGCTAGATAACTAGTTATATGCCAAGTTGAGCATATGTGAGTTCTAGATTAGGGAAGTAGTCTTTCTAGGACATGTTGTGTCAGCCAAGGGAATCAAAGTGGATCCTAAGAAGATTGAAGCAATTGTGAGTTGGAGATACCGAGATCGGTAACCAAAATCTGCAGTTTCTTAGGTTTGACCGGTTATTATCGACATTTCGTAGAAGGCTTTTCTAAAATTGCTACTCCTTTAACCAAATTGTTGCAAAAGGATGCTCGTTTCGAATGGACAGAAGCAAGACAACAAGCCTTTGAGAAACTGAAAGAAGCTTTGACGAAAGCTCCTGTTTTAGTGCAACTAGTGACAAGGAAGGAGTACGTGATCTACGGTGACACATCGTATGTTGGTCTAGGTTGTGTGCTGATGCAAGAAGGAAGAGTAGTGGCGTATGCATCGAGACAGTTGAAGGCACATGAGTGCAATTATCCTACGCATGATATAGAGTTGGTCGCGGTTGTATTTGCCTTGAAGGTTTGGAGACATTACCTCTATGGTGAGAAATGTACAGTATATACAGATCACAAGAGTTTGAAATACTTGATGACATATAAAGAATTGAATCTCAGACAACAAAGATGGCTAGAGTTGTTGAAAGACTACGACCTTACGATTGAATACCATCCAGGGAAAGCCAATGTGGTGGTTGATGCTTTGAGTAGGACGGTACAATCGAGTTGCGAACAATGTTTGCTAGACTGAGTCTGTCTCACGATGGTGGTTCAGTGGCTGAACTGCAAGTGAAACCTTTGTTGGTTCAGATGATCTGAGAGAAACAGTTGTAAGATCGAACGTTAGCATCTCATGTTCAGGATATTGCGAAAAGTAGACTGACATATTTCAATTTCAGTAACGACGGTGTTCTATGTTTCAAAAATAGAATAGTGGTATCGGATGACATTGAGTTGAGACGTACCATTTTGACCGAAGCACATAGTATTCCGCTTGCAATGCATCCGAGTAGTACAAAGATGTATCGTGGTTTAAAAGATGAATACTATTGGATTGGGTTGAAGAAAGATGTGACCGAGTATGTGAGTAAATGCATGGTTTGGCAGCGTGTGAAGGATGAACATCGTCTTCCTTCAGGTTTGTTGCAACTGTTGAGAATCCCGGAATGAAAGTGGGAAAAAATTACCATGATTTTGTATCAGGTTTGCCTTCGACACCTTCTAAGAAGAATTTTGTTTGGGTAATTGTTGATCGTCTCACGAAATGCGCACACTTCATAGTTGTTCATACTATGTACAGATTAGATAAGTTGGATGAGTTGTGCATCAAGGAGATAGTGAGATTGCATGGTGTACTGAAATCGATTGTGTCAGATAGAGATCCGAGGTTCACAGCTCGTTTTTGGGAATGTCTACATAATGCTTTGGGTACTCGATTGAATTTCAGCACATCTTATCATCCACAGACAGACGGTCAGTCAGAAAGAGTAATTTAGGTGTTAGAGGATATGTTGCGGTGTTGCATTATTGATTTTCAGGGTTCATAGGAAAACCATCTACTGTTAGTAGAGTTTGCGTATAATAACAGTTATCAGTTGATGACTTGTCAAAATGCTTATATTTTACACCTTTTTGCTTAAGTATTTGTTTGTTCTCAAGGTCATCTCATAGCATGTAGGTGCATTTAGAGCATATAGTTGCATGTATCTTTACTTGTTGGTGGTTTGGATTTATTTCATGAGACTAGATGCGGCTTGAAGGGTATTTTGCTGGTATGGTGTTGTGCAGGCTGATGCTGAAGCAAGGCAAGGAAGGAAAATGCTATAGCAACTTGGACATCCATTCTGGGCACAGAAAACGAAAAAGTAACGCGCACACGCCGATAGCCCACATGTGCGAGCCCCTTTTTGTGTGATTGTGCTCCACATGCATAGGGAATATTCCCAGGACACTAGAGAATTTTTAGGGCACAAAACCCTAGGAGCCTCCACTATATATAGGACACAAGACCCTTATTTAGGGGAGAGCGTGAAAAGGTGACAAAAAGGCTAGGGAGAGAAAGCTAAAGGCAGCTCTTTTCTTTTCTTCTTCCTCCTCCACTTGGTGTCCTCCATCGTAGAAGCTCAAAGGGTCTGACCTTGCTGACCTTGAGAGAGGCGGCAAGCCTAGGGTGGTTCGGGGCACTGCAAGTCCATCGCGGATTGCGAGTTCTCGTTTTCCCTTTCCGTTGCTTTAGCATTTATTTTATATCTAAAAAAATGGGTTGTATGAATGAAGATACTTTGGATATTTGCCCAGCCATGAACTGATTTAGGTGGCTAGGGTTGTTTGGATGAACTATGTTTTATTTTCTTTTATGAATATTTATTCATCTCTTGCTCGTATACATGCTTTGTCTATGTTGTTATATGCTTAGGGTTGTAAGAGCCTCCGAGAGTTGGCCTTTCCTAAGGTGTTAGTTGAGGTTAGTGGTCGAGAGAGCTTTCTTTAACCTGCATAGACAATGGAGTTGGATGCTGAGAGGCACAACTCTAATCCACCTTAGAGATAAGTGTTGGGTTTCAATGGCTAAGAGGGATAAACCTTTAAGGGTAGGGGGAGTGATAGAGTTTACGGTGAGAGGTATTGTTGTAGCATTTCCTGCTCCCAGTTTCCTGGCTAGAGATAGTTAAGGAGAACCTTGAGCAGATCCTACCGAGAATAAACTAAGTTAGAGAGGTAAACCCTAGTAGAGAGGTAAAACATAGGTAAACCGGACAACCCAGCCAGTCATTCCCACGTGAGTTTCACACGCGTAAGAGGATTTGTTTGTCTACTGATTTCTATACGCTATCTTTTATCTTTATTTTCTTCAGCATTTATATCTCTGCTCTGATTTGCTATAACATTCATCACTCTGTCCTGAATTGCCAGAGCAATATCTATTACATTTCGTGACGCTTGTGTGCTTAAGCTTACCTTGAACACCTCCAATCCATGTGGAGACGATACTCACTTACCACTTTATTACTTGTTCGACGTGTATACTTGCACCATATTTGCATATTATTTATAGTACATCAAACATGCAAACAAGTTTTTGGCGTCGTTGCCGGGGATTGGCAATTGGTTGTTTTAAGTTTAGTGTTTGCACTAGTTTATTTTGTTTTTGTTTTTGTATATATCTTCTTAGTTTGTTTTTGTTTTTCTTTTTAGTTATTGTGCTATTGCATGCGCCCAAGGAGACATCGAGAGCCTATATTACCTTATATTCCTGAAATTGAACATCTATTTCGTCAGCGGAGACGTATACAAGAAGCAATTAGAATCATGAACGGAGCTCAACATCAAGGAGAACCTGCTGCAGTAATTAGAGACTAAGGTCAAAATGTTCCAGTAAGACTCAAAGATATTAGAGATCACCTAAATCCTGTCTTGGATGATCTTAATCCAGGAATTATTTCTCCAGAAATTCAGGCAGCCCACTTTGAGCTTAAACCTGTCATGTTCAACGTGTTGAACTCAATTTGTCAGTTTGGAGGCTTGCCTCATGAAGATACTAGACAACACATCCGTTCTTCCTTAGAAGTATGCGACTCTTTCCGTCAATAAGGGGTGCACGAGGATGTGTTGAAACTCAAACTCTTTACTTTTTCTTTGCATGATCGAGCACAAGAATGGTTGAGTGGTGTTCCAGCCAGATCATTGGAAACATGGACATATTTGTGCAAGAGATTTTTGATGTGCTATATTCCACCAAATAGGAACACTCAGTTGAGGAATGATATCGCGTCCTTTCGCCAGTCTGATGACGAAGCAATGTATGAGTGTTGGGACAAATTTAAGGGATTATTGCGCAAGTGCACTAATCACGGTTTTCATGATTGGACACAAGTGGTTATGTTCTACAATGGTGTTAATGCTCCCACCAGAATGATGCTAGACGCCTCAGCAAATGGGACATTTCTTGACAAGTCACCCAAGGAAGCCTTTGACATCCTTAATAGAATAGCCAACAACGATTATCGATTTCCCTCATCAAGACTTGGAATGGGGAGGAAAAGTCAAGTATCATGTGATACAGATATGGACGCCTCAGTAGTAGCCCAATTAACCGCTATCACGACCATGCTAAAGAATCTTCAAAAGCCTAGTGAGGTGAAGGAAGTAAGAGTGGCATTAACTTGCCTTTATGCAATGGAAACCACCACTTGAGCGAGTGCCCGAAAAACCAAGAATCTGCTAACTATGTAGGGACTTCCAATCGAAATAACAACCCCTACTCGAACACCTATAATGCTGGATGGCGTCAGCATCCTAACCTCTCTTGTGGAAATCAAGGAAATAACAGTTATGGGAATGCAAATCAGCAGAATTTGGGAGAATCACACGGACCACAGTAGAATATGACGTGGCAAAACAACAATGGTTTTGCATCTTCATCCAACAACAATTCATTGGAAGTTACATTCAAGGATTTCATGACATTCACTAAGGAATTTATGGCATCTACTAATACATTACTTCAAGATCACTCTATGACCATTAAAAATCGAGGAGCTTTGCTGCAAAGTCAGTTCATCCTTGCGATCGTTGGAAATGCAAGTAGGTCAAATTACTCAAGAATTACATGTGCGACCCCAAGGAAATCTACCTAGTGATACTGAAGTCACCAAGACGCATGGAAAAGAGCAATGCAATGCTCTCACATTGAGGAGTGGTACCCAACTTAACACTGAAGCTAAGTTTATGGGGAACAAGAAAGAAGACTTTGTACCTAAGGAAGTGCAAGAGGAACCAAAAGTGCAAGCTGAAACATCCAGTGAGAAGGACAAGGACAAGGATTTAGTGAATGAAACTTTTGATGAAAGGGAAAAGGCTATAGCAAAAGAGAAACCTGCATCAATAGAGGAAGAAGTTAGACCCCCACCTCCCTTCCCTCTACGATTGAAGAAACAAAATGAGAATCTCCAATTTAGGAAATTCGTGGATGTTATAGACCAGCTGCATATTAAGGTCCTATTCTTAGAAGCCATTGATTAGATGCCCACTTATGCTAAGTTTCTCAGGGACATCGTCACCAAGAAAAGAAAGGTTGAGCGGTATGCAACAGTTGCTATAGAAAATTGCCTCCTAAGAGATAGGATCCATGCAACTTTATTATACCATGTTCAATAGGTGATAACTATGTAGGAAAAGCCTTGTATGACCTTGGGTCTAGTGTAAATCTCATGCCAAAGTCAGTCTTCATGAAGCTCGTTATAGGAGATGTAAGGCCAACTACGATTATCTTGCAATTGGCCGACCGATCTCATGTACGCTCGGAAGGAAGATTAGAAGATGTAGTAGTGAAGGTGGACATGTTCATCTTTCCAGTCGACTTCCTTATTCTTGATTGTGAGGCAGATGATAATGCACTCATTATTTTGGGGCGGCCATTTCTAGCAACCGATAGAGTTTTAATAGACTGTGAAAAGGGTGAGTTTACCATGAGGGTGGCTGATCAAGAGGTGACTATCATTGTATTTAACACTCTCAAATATGTGGATGAATATGAAGACTGTCAGTACATGGACGCTACAACAAAAAGGGAGACATCAGACTTTTGCTGCACCAATAATTTAGAAATAGATTAATGAGAGCAGATCCAAGAGGAAGACAATATGGAGGATTACAAGATCGAGTATGCGGAATTCGAGGAATTATCAGAAGAGATGGAGCAATCGAGCATGCTCGAAGCCAAACCAGGTACGCACTTTGAACCTCTTGATTTTTCAGAATTTATCCCTCTTAAGCCTTCACTTAAGCATTCTCCAACATTAGAGTTAAAGCCCTTGCCGTCTCATCTTAAATATTCTTATTTGGGTAGTAATGAAACTTTGCCTGTGATAATATCATCTAGTCTTACACCTAAGCAAAAAGCTAGTTTAATAAATATGCTATCACAACATAAAAGAGCTTTAAGTTGGACTATGGCTGACTTAAAAGGGATTAGCACTACTATTTGTATGCATAAAATTTTACTTGATGGTTGTCGCATCAATTCCATTGAACCCCAAAGAAGGCTCAACCCCATCATGAAGAAGGTGGTGATGAAGGAGATAATCAAGTGGCTTGATGCTGGTGTAGTCTACCCCATATCAAACAGCTCATGGGTTAGTCCAGTCCAATGTGTGCCTAGGAAGGGAGGCATCACCATGGTGAGTAATGATGAGAATGAATTGTTACCAACAAGGACGGTAATGGGATGGAGGATTTGCATGGACTATAGGAAGCTCAAAAAAAGCGACAAATAAGGACCATTTTCCTCTCCCATTCATCGATCAAATGCTAGATAGATTGGCGGGCAAAGCATTCTATTGTTTCCTTGACGGATACTCAGGGTACAATCAGATTGCTATAGCACCAGAGGACCAAGGAAAGACGACATTCACATATTCGTATGGTACTTATGCTTTTTGAAGAATGCCTTTTGGGCTCTGCAATGCCCTAACAACTTTTCAAAGGTGTATGCTGGCTATTTTCTCAGATATGGTTGAGGAAATTTTGGAAGTCTTCATGGACGATTTTTCACTCTGGGGAAGAATTTGATTCATGCCTAGGAAACTTGGCCTGAGTGCTAAAGCGATGTGACAAAGCTGATTTGATGCTCAATTGGGAAAAATGTCAATTTATGGTGATTGAAGGAACAATTTTAGGTCACAAGATATCGAAGAATGGCATTGAGGTGGATAAAGCAAAGATTGAGGTAATTAGAACCTGCCTCCTCCAACCCATGTGAAGAGCATCAGGAGCTTCTTGGGCCATGTTGGCTTCTATAGAAGGTTCATTGTAGAGCGTTTAGGTGTTCTCCGTGTATGAGCGCAAGTTCACACTCTTGTCATGTTATAGTATAAAAGATATCGTCTCCCACATAGATTGGAGCAGCTCCTATGAATGGTTTCCTGCACAAAAATTTAGCAAATGCGCAATTAAATCTCAAGATATGGAAATATAAAAACATAAATAAACGAAAGATAGTGATGAGAGAGATGATAGGGAGAGATTTGGGCGATAGGCTGGGTAAGGCAAGTGCAGCTTAGTAGCCTGTGGACTACATTGTATAGGTTGAGCATGTTTTGTGCTGCCATGAATTGCTGCCTCAGTGGGATGGCGGGCGGCAAACTACGACCCTGTCACACGGCCGCAGTAGGTTACTACCATTGCAGGAGTGTACTGTCTCGGTAGGTGGAACGGAAAGTAGTCCTGGCGGCAAGTCTGGCAGACATTCCAAGTTCGGCATGATAGTCGACAGTGATCCCTCCTATTTCTAGGTTAGGAAGCTCGAGATGCTAACTTGTGGACTAGTGTGGAACCAAATTAGTTAACTCGGTTTGTAATCCATTTTAGCCCCTGAAACTTGTGGACTAGTGTGGAACCAAGTTAGTCACGCCTTTGTAAGTTGTGATCGTGCTTAACCCTTTTTGAGCTTTGCACTTTCGTGCCTGACAAATGGATTTTCTCTTCAACTGACTGGTGTAGACTAATTGAACGAACAAAGAGCATAGATTAAGAAAACTCAGAATTTTATTGAAAACAACTCATAACTACACAACAGTTTCTCTCTAGATGTCGCGACCCCCAACATATCCAACCTACCTCACTATCCCCCCATCTATCCTCTCGTCCTCAGATATGTAAGGTGCTATCCGAGATATGCCTATGTATATGCATGCCCCTATACCCTTACATACATTGGGTATATATAGGGTTCTTGACCTAGGTTTGTATCCTCCTTAAAGTAGAAGTTCTTAAAGTATATTTACATTAAATACAGACTCATTTTTTACTTAAATATGGACTCTTTGGACGTTGCCTTCTTCCGCAAGTAAGGTTAAGTGCTCCTACTTATCGGTCTTGGATCAGCTCTACCAGTCGCTACAGGCTTTAGAAAATTGCAAGACTGGCTCTTCGAGCTTAGGAAATTGCCCTCATAAATCGCGACCCATCTTGGTTAATTCGGTGTAACTTCATCCCGAGCGGCATTTGGCGGCAAAACTGCTTCGGCAGCGTCCTTGGCGGCATCTTGAGCTGCTTCAGTACAACTCCTTTGGTTCCAGCTTTCTATCATGTCCTGTCCTGTCTTCTCCTCTCTAGCTATAGCACCTGAAAATATAAACTAAACTAAAACAATAAATTTTCTCAACCAAATATAAAATATTTAATAAAAGCGTGGTACAAGAGAAGATGCTGTTATAATGCATGCAATGCACCTAAATATGCCTAAATGAGCTTAAGAACAACAATAATAAGGACATGAATGTGTACAATATATAGAACTCATGGACACTCTACACACCCCAAGCTCGAACTATTGCTTGTCCTCAAGCAATGCAACCTAAATCGTAAATCTGCCCTTAGCACAAAATTAATAGAAACGACAACCTTCAACTTGATTTCTTACCTCAAGGTCGTGGCACCTGTTTTTATCTTAGTGATAGGGAATGACATGAAATAACTTAGATTTAATTTTCTTAATGCCAGTGTAGTGTGTACAGGTCTGAGTTCATACTAAATATGCTGAAGTTACTTAGTTAACTGAGAATGCCTAAAATAATTAAATTATTTGAAAGAATACGAGTTGCTGCCTTGGCAGCACAGTTTGGCACTTTTTGTTTTCTTTTTCTGATCATGGCTTTGAGGGCTTCAGCACATCACAACTATTCTTCGGGTTTGAGGCTAAGATAGGTGCACTCTACGAAACTCCGAACCCTTTGAATAGAGTCATCCCGTGAAGACTTTCATTCACTCTTGCTAATTTGTCCGTCACTTGGTTAAGATTCATGGACTTTGATAGCAGCGAAGTGTCCTTGCTCATGATCCTTCGTAGAGCTTGTTTCGGGCACCTCTAGGGTATTTACTCTTTCTACCTAGAGCCAATTTCAGGCACCTCTAGATTTTTCATTATTTTTGCTATGCTACCATGTGTTGCCGTGGTGGCAAACCTGTATTCAATCAAGGAATTTTTATTAAGGCAGGCTGTGTTAAACTCAAACTCAAGCAAAAATTCAGCATTTAACAGACAAGTGTAAAGATAATTGGAAAAAAAGAAAAAAATTCTAAGTATTTTTCATGCTTCTTCCCGTAGTTAGATTTAGTTTTTAAGCTAAAGATTTCTAATTCATTAAGTGCTAGGGGCAGAATTTACATATGCATTTAAATGCTAATAAATGAATCTAAAAAGAGAGGACTAATTCCCCCCAAACTCAAAGTTGGCATTGTCCTCAATGCCCCTACAAAACAAAAATTAAAAACAAAACATAAAATATAAAAAGAAAAATTACAAAACAGGAAAATAAAACATAAAAATTAAAAGTAAAAGAAAAGAAAAATGGTGCTATAGACTGAGGGAGTTCCCCCATGTTTTTGCCGCGTCAGAGGAAGATTCTGAGGAGGCAAGCAGAACTAGGCGGCGCGTAGCTGATGGTCTTTTGGCTGGGCTCTTCTTCGAGCTACGCGGCAGCTAGGGGTGGGCTTATTTGATTGTCTTTCAGCTTCTCCACCCCGGGGCTCTGCTGCTGGCCGCTTTCTCTTTCTGGCTGCCTCCACCGGTTCGTTGTCAAGGGAGTCTGAAATCTCCATATTTGAGTAGTCGGTGTCCTTGACAGCGGTCGTTTTGGCTACTGGGGAGGCAGCAGTGGTTTCTTCCTCCTTCTCTGATTCTAATGAGGAAGAGAGGACGTATTGTTGGATAGGGGTTGGAGAGGTTCTTCTCTTGGGGCGGCGGTGCGGCCCCTTGTTGTCGTCGACGGCAGGAGCAGTAGCTGGTCTTGGAGTGATCTGTATTGGTTTGGAAGATGCTAACTCCGTGGGAAAGGCGGGAACTGAGGCCCAGCGTCCTGATACTTGTCCAGTAGGTAGGCCACAAAGGCCTCCTGCATGTCCACTACATATTTAGTGAATATCACCTGTTTGTGCTCAATCCTCTAGTAGCTTTCCACTAGGCTGCGCAGTAAAGGGATCACCTCAGACGGGAGGGCAGCTTCAGTACTGCCTACTGCGGCTTAGGTGGCGGCAGCTTGGGACGGCGGCTGGGCGGTGGAAGGTGTGTCTGGCTCCGCGCTATGCATCATCTGTTGGCGTACCCTTTTTGTCCATCCTTCTTTAGCATGAAGAATTTTGTCTTTTGGGTGCAGCGGCACACTAAAATTAGGACACAGGCCAGTGATGAGTGCAGGAAAGAAAAGGGGACCTTTGGCATTTGGCTTCTCTGCTTGGGCATAGATCTCCTTTATTATTACTTCGCCAATATTGATTTGTTGCCCCTTCATGATGCTGTAGATAAGTGCGAGCCACGACCTGTTTACTGTCGATCCGTGCGAGGTGGGCATCAGGCGCCGCTGGACAAAGTAACTCCAAAGGGCTGCCAATGGCAGCAAGTCTTGGCGGTTGATTGACCCATTGTTTTTGCTTGTCAGCCATTTGGTGTTTGGCTTACATAGCTCCTTCTTGATCTTGTTGTAGTCAGCCCTGTCAAATATGATTCCCATTCTCCGTGCGGGTTGCCGCTGACCTTTATGCTGTAAAATTTGTTGATCATGTCAGTAGTGAACTTGACACCTTCTCCCCGGACGTAGACGAAAGGGCTCTCTGGGTTTGGCCGGTGGGCATAAAACTCTCGCACATGGTTGCTGTTGATTCCTTCTGGCTGTCGTGCGAATTGGTCCTAGCCCATATTGTGGATCCTTTCGAATAGAAAGGGTTCTAACCCAAAATCACCATCAGGCTGGGTGTATTGGAAGCCGATCTCCTCCCATAGTTTCCTTTCTCTGTAGAACTTATTGTAGGTCTCCTTGACAGCAGGTTTCAAGAATCTTTTGTATGAAGTGTTAGAGGTGGCGGCAGGTTGCTGTGATGAGGCAATATTTTGTGGGACGGTTGTGTTTCCTAAAGAAAGAAAAAGAAATAACGTGAAAGAAAATAAAGCTAAGAAAATTTTGGAAGTAAAGATTGTAGAAAGAATTCATAGTAGAGGAGAAAGAAAAGTGAAGAATGGGGAGAGAATAGTTGGCTTTATATAGTCGTTTCTCTCCACTGCCTTGGCGGGCACACTGTCAATGAGCGGCAATTATTGCGGCACGAATAACGAGATTCTAGCCATTACACAGATATCTATTCCGCTCGACGGGGCAAAATATAGCCATTGCGGCTAGCCGTTATGAAGCCACTAGCCATTATGATTTTCTGTCTTGGGCTGCCTTGGCTGCTAGTTGGGCCTCTCCTTTATTCTTTCATCTTTCTTGATCTTTACTTCATTCCTAACCTGAAATAAATTAAATACCAGAATTAATTAAAATTAAATCTAATCCTAATGCTTAAAAATATATTAAAGATAAAATAAAAAAAAAAAAAATAAATGTTAGGCTATGTCGTGCTGCGCTTTTCCAAAACATAACCACTTCCTGAAGGGTCTTTATGTTTGGCTATTCATCTCGGCATATCCTTCCCCTCCTCAAGTGGATGTTGCTGCCAACCTTGCTGCCCTGGCGGGACATACACCAAGAAAACAAAGAGGCTTTTTTTAAGCAAATAAATGAAAAGAGATTTAATGTACAAAAACTAAATAGGAGTGCAGAAGTTCAAACGTAGTTGCTTTTGCCAATCCCCCGGCAACGTCGCCAAAAACTTGTAGAGCGTTTAGGTGTTCTTCGTTTATGAGCGCAAGTGCACACTCTTGTCAAGTTATAGTATAAAAGATATTGTTTCTCACAGGGATTAGAGCAGCTCATATGAATGGTTTCCTGCACAAAGACTTAGCAAATGCGCAATTAAATCTCAAGATGTGGAAATATAAAAACACAAATAAAAGAAAGATAGTGTTGAGAGAGATGATAGGAAGAGATTTTGGCGATAGGCTGGGTAAGGCAAGTGAAAATTAGTAGCATGTGGACTGCATTGTATAGGTTGAGCAATTTTCTTTTGCTGCCATGAATTGCTGCCTCGGCGGGATGGCGGGTGGCAAACTACGACCCTGTCACGCGACTATAGTAGGTCACTGCACTGCATGAGTGTACTGTCTCGGCAGGTGGAACGGAAAGAAATCCTGGCGGCAAGTCTGGCAGACATTCCAAGTTCGGCAGGATAGTCGACCGCGATCCCTCCTATTTCTAGGTTAGGAAGCTCGAGATGCTAACTTGTGGACTAGTGTGGAACCAAATTAGTTAACTCGGTTGGTAATCCCTTTTAGCTGCTGAAACTTGTGGACTAGTATGGAACCAAGTTAGTCACGCCTTTGTAAGTTGTGACCGTGCTTAACCCTTTCGTGAGCCTTTCACTTTCGTACCCGACAAATGGATTTTCTCTTCAACTGACTGGTGTAGACTAATTGAACGAACAAAGAGCATGGATTAAGCAAACTCAAAATTTTATTGAAAACAACTAAAAACTATACAACCGTTTCCCTCAAACTACTTTACATACACGCGTCTAAAGCCTAGGAGAGTTGGGCTCGCGACCCCCAACATCTCCAACCCACCTATCTATCCTCTCGTCCTCAGATATCCGAGGTGCTATCCGAGATATGCCTATGTATATGCATGCCCCTATACCCTTACATACATTGGGTATATATAGGGCTCTTGACCAGGTTTGAGCCCTCCTTCATGTAGAAGTTCTTAAAGTATATTTACATTAAATACAGACTCCATTTTGACTTAAATATGGACTCTTTGGACATTGCCTTCTTCAGCAAGTAAGGATAAGTGCTCATACTTATCGATCTTGGATCAGCTCTACCGGCCGCTACAGGCTTCAGAAAATTGCAAGACTGGGCTCATCCGACTTAGGAAATTGCCCTCTTAAAATCACGACCCATATTGGTTAAGTCGGTGAAACTTCTGCCCAGGCGGCATTTGGCGGCAAAGCTCCTTCGGCAGCGTCCTTGGTGGCATTTTGAGCTGCTTCAGTACAGCTACTTTGGTTCCAGCTTTCTGTCCTGTCTTGTTCTCCCCTCTCCTCTCTAGCTATAGCACCTGAAAATATAAACTAAACTAAAACAATAACTTTTCTCAACTAAACATAAAATATTCAATAAAAGTGTGGTACAAGAGAAGATGTTGTTATAATGCATGCAATGCACCTAAATATGCTTAAATGAGCTTAAGAACAGCAATAATAAGGTCATGAATGTGTACAAAATATAGAACTCATGGAAACTCTGCATTCATCAAGGACTTCTCCATGATCTCCAAGCCACTGTGTAATTTACTACAGTAAAATCAACCCTTCATATTCGATGAAAAATCTCTCAGTGCTTTCGAAGAACTGAAGGAGCAACTTACCTCAGCACCTATTGTTGTTCCACCTAATTGGAGCTCACCTTTTGAGTTGATGTGTGACGCAAGTGACTACGCAATAGGAGCAACTCTTGGACAACGTCGAGGTAAACTCTTTCATCTTATTTATTATGCTAGTCGCACATTGAATGATGCACAAATTAATTACACCACAACAGAAAAAGAATTGTCGGATGTTGTATTTGCCTTTGATAAGTTTAGGTCATATCTAATAGGCACTAAGGTCATTGTTCACACCGATCACTCGACTATTAAATACTTAGTGACTAAAAAGGATGCTAAACCTACACTTATTAGGTGGATATTACTCATGCAAGAATTTGATTTGGAAGTTAGGGATAGAAAAGGGTGTGAAAACCAAGTAGCTGACCATCTTTCTAGGCTAGAAAATAGTAAGGAAAAACAAGATGAAATGGAAATTAAGAAGGAATTCCCAGATAAGAAAATACTATATGCTACAACAATTCCATGGTATGTTGATATTGTTAAATTTCTCGTTAGTGGTATTTTGCCTCCTGATTTGAATAGATAGGGACAAAGAAAATTCAGGCATGACGCGAGATCCTATTTTTGGGATGAACCATATTTATTCAAGCAAAGCGCTGACCAGATCATTAGAAGGTGCGTCTCCGAAGAAGAGCACAAGGAAATACTTTTCCATTGTCATTCATCTCCTTGTGGTGGACATTTTGGAGGAGCTAGGACTGATGCAAAGGTCTTACAATCAGGATTCTAATAGCCCTCTCTCTTCAAGGATGCGCACGCATTTTGTCAATCATGTGATCGTTGCCAAAAGACGGGTAACATCTCTAGGAGGTATGAAATGCCTTTGCAAGGAATCTTGGAGGTTGAAATCTTTGATGTATGGGGAATAGACTTCATGGGACCGTTTCCCTCATCTTATGGAGACTTGTACATTCTTTTGGCTGTGGACTACATATCTAAATGGGTTGAAGTAGTTGCCACTCCTAGGAATGACTCCAAGACTGTCATGAAGTTCCTTCACAAGAATATCTTCACGAGATTTGGAGCACTAAGAGCAATTATCAGTGACGATGGAAGCCACTTTGATAACAAGCTGATTGCTAAAGCATTACAGAGGTATGGTGTGAGGCATAGGATTGCTACAACATATCATCCTCAGACTAATGGTCAAGTTGAAGTCTCGAATAGAGAAATCAAGCAGATGCTTGAGAAGGTGGTTAACCCAAAAAGGAAGGATTGGTCTAAGCTTGATGAAGCACTTTGGGCCTGCCGTACTGCCTACAAAATACCGTTGGGAATGTCACCATTCAAGCTTGTTTATGGGAAAGCTTGTCATCTACCTGTGGAACTTGAGCACAAGGCATATTAGGCCATTAAGAAGCTTAACATGGATGCACAAATGGCTGGATGAAGAAGGATGTTAGAGCTGAATGAAATGGAAGAGTTCAGATCGCAAGCCTATGAGAATGCCCACCTATACAAGGAAAAAACGAAGAAATGGCATGACAAACATCTCTTGCCGCGGCATTTCTCAGAAGGGCAACAAGTGCTCCTTTATAACTCCAGGCTAAAGCTTTTTCCAGGCAAACTAAAGTCACGATGGTCAGGACCTTTTCTAGTTCACAAGGTCTATGCCGATGGTGCGGTGGACATTCAGAAACTTGATGATGACACGATATTCAAGGTCAATGGACATCGTCTGAAGCTGTACAATGGAGCTCCAGTCGTGCGAGATAAGTCATCCTTCATCCTCCGTAATGCTTAAGCGTTTGAACCACCCCTTCTCTTTTTTTAAAGCTCATTTGTCCATAAATAATGTACAATAGAGCTACAACATTTTATGTTTTTATGTCCATAAATAATGTAGTTTAATCTTTATTTTTATTTTCGTATTCTAGGTTTTTAATCCTATTTGTCCTTTTTCTCCATTATACTTTAATGTCAGGTTTGTTTGCATCTAAGCAACCCAAGGACGCAGGTGGTAGGGTCAGTGTGCAACGGTGCATCATGCCTTTGTTTTATAAGGGTATAAGGAATGAACAATTAAGCTTTTTCCAACATGAGAGGAGGTCGTCTCAAAAAGGGAAAAAGGAGGGGGAATTAATTAACCTCTTCACCTTTTAATTTCAAGAAAACCCTAGCAATTATTGCATACGTCTTTTCACTTTCCTACTTTTCACCTTTTCATTTAATACCCCCTTGTCCTTACCTTACATACACGGCGCCCAAAACCCCCAAAAACTCTCTCTTCCAATTCATGTCAGTTATCCCCTCAACTCCTATCACTTCCCACTAACTCTCTCTCTCTCATCACATCAATACAAAGAAAACCAAAAGACCCTTCCACATCATCTTCTCCAACTCCCTCAAAAACTCAAAAACCCTAACCAAAACGTTTCTCCCATATCTCACAAACCTTCACCCTCTTTTGCCTAACAATGGTGCGTTGCAAGTGAGTAGAAGGTGCATCTGGCAGTAGCCAACCCAAGCCCGTGGTGATAAAGAAGTTCCTAGACGATAAGGCCAAGGAACGATTCCAAGGTCTGCAAGACTAGAAATTGCTACTAGAGCAAGGCTTCAAGTTCCCAAGTGAAGGAGAACCAGGGTTCGATAAGGACATCTTGGATGTCGTCGCAAACCACAAATAGGCTACCTTCGTTCCTTACCCTGAAAACTTTTGCGTACCCATTGTTCAAGAATTCTATACCCATCTTACCAGTCCTACACAGCCCGATGTTTACGTGCGTGGAGAACAAATCAAGTTCACTACAGCCAAGATCAACAAGTTCTTTGGCTTGAAAAATTCATAGGATCACCATACACCTTTCTCCGAGAACACCGACCCACAAACTGTGAAGGAAGTACTAGAAGACTTGTGCTTTGAAGGCACCAACTTAGATGCATCAAGAAAAGCAATGGAGCGCGCACGACTCAAGCCAGAGGCAAAACTTTGGATCCACTTTGTCAAGAATAGGCTCATGCCAACTTCTCACACGAAAACGGTGAATATTCCAAGGCTCCTACTCCTTCATTCTATTCTAAATAACTGGTCCATCGATGTGGGAAAAATTATTATAAATGAGGTATATACATGCTTGAAAAGGAAGTCTAGTCCGCTCATATTTCCCAATCTCATCACGGCCCTCTGTCGAGAGAAATGAGTGTTAGAAGATCCCATTGCTGATGCGAAAAACTCAGGGAAAGGTATTATCACACTTGAAATGGTTCCGTCTATCAAAGGATACGATGAGGATGCTCTAGCAGAGACACTAGCTAGAGGAGCGAAAACATTTGCTGCAACAAGAATTGCTGCATTAATTGCCTCCACAAATCGTCTCCGAGAGGATGTGGACAAAATACGTGAAGACCATGCCGTTTTCCATGGGTATGTTAAGGAGAGAGATGTTGTTATGAATGACTATTTCAAGGAGATCGTACCACATATCAACATAGACTTCCCAGCCTTTCTAGAATCTCTAAAGGTCCATGCGAAAGAACCTCCTCCTAGTGCCTAGAAGACGTCAGTCCCTAACAAGAGCCCTACTACGACTCAGCCTTCCTCATAAAACCAGGACACAGATGTGAGAGCAAGCCCGCTACCCAAGAAAAGAAAGAGAATAGCAAAACCTACCAAAGTTGCCTCAGCAAAGGAACCCTCCATTGAGCCTGTCAACCCAGTGACAGTTGGATCAGAGGATGACGAGCCTGCACATTCTATGCAAGCATAATCACCATCCCAAACTTTGAGTGCTACCCCATCTACGAGAGCAAGAAGCAAGCGCACTGCCGGACGAGTTTGGAGTACACCAGCCGAGGGAAACAAATCCGACACAAGTTCCACCAACCAAGGAACCCAATCTGAACTATAACAGACCCCTCCACTGGAGTAAGACGAGGCTGAACCACCGATAGCCTCCTTTAATTCCTCTAGAGTCAAGCACAAAGCCATGAAGACCGCTACCACCAATAAGTGAGGTACTTCTTAACCTTGCATTGCATTTAGTTAGTTGCATATCATTTTATCTTGTTGCATTGAGGACACTGCACTCTTTAAGTTTGGGGGTGTTAGTGCCCTTTAGTTAGGCATATGCATTTCATTAATAGATAGAAACAATTTTTTTGCTATGGCATTTTGTTTGGCTCCATGACAGATGTATGAATAAGTTAATGATATCCAATGATGAACATATTTTCATGGTTATGGATTAATGTATGACTATTGAGATTGGTAGAATAAATTCTAGGTTTTGATGCTTAATCTTTTTTTTTGATACATGATTGTATGCTTTTTAGGTTTGAAAGTGTTAGAGAATTTTTTTAGAACTTACACCTTTGTGAAATTGAACTGAAATGAGCATTAAAAAAGAAAAAATGAGCTTAGATAATTCCCTTGTGCTTAATAGAATATAGCAAACTGTAAATAAATGCTATGGCATATTTTAGAGGGACACTCCGCTTTGTGTTGCACTACCTGGAAATCAAACTTAAATAAATGGCAGCAACACCAATTGAGTGAATGAAAGTTGTCACAGGATGACTCTACCTACTAGCTCGGGGATGAGAGGTTTGCTCCCTGCTCATCTAGAGTGAGGGATGGTAGTTGTGATGAGCTGACACCCCTCTTAAAAAACAATTCACTTATGGGTGTAAAACTTTAAGCTAAAATAGTTCAAACACTAGGATGAACTTGGGTTCTATTAAGAAATTTTCTAGCACTCTTAAGCCTAAATTGTATGCAATCACGCAAACACTAACAAAGGATCTCACCCTAGGAAATCATTCTTAAAATCTCAATTGCGTCTTAAGTATTAAAGCCTTTGTAACCCCCTTAGCCTGGTCTAGACGGTTGACCCGAACTACGAAGATTACACGGGGAAAACCAAAGTCAACCTGAAAGTCAACCTTGATTAGCGACCCTTTTTTTCCTTTTTAAACTTTTCTAGATGCACCTTAACCCTAGGCGTACTCTTGAGATAAGCATACTCAAAAATCACAGCAATCGGAAAGCAAAAAGGTACTCAATTGCACAACATACGAATTTAGGGACCAAATTGTAAATTCTGGAAATTAGGATGACTTTACCAATTTTTATGTTATCATTATGAAATTAGTCATGTTTCATGCTTCTCTGCCAAATTTCACCTCAAACGGACATCCCAACCTCAAGCAATTGCATAAACGAAGTTCAGGACTAAAACGTGAAGATTTCAAAACATAAAACCATAGAATTCAGTGCCCAACGGTCAAGTATTCCGGAACAGGGGATGACCGTTCCGAAACGCGGGACCGTTTCGAAACCTGTTCCGAAACAGGGCTTGGCAGTAGCAAAAGTGTTTCGGAACGGCTCTACCCGTTTCGAAACACCAAGGCCATTTCAGACCCCTGTTTCGAAACAGTAGTACCCGTTCCGATACAACTACCAGAATTGCAGAAATTTTCTGGTTTAACACACATTCGACCCATCAAACACACCCCTATGACCACCTAATCATGCCAACAAGTCATCATGCATAAAAGGAACATATTTGCATCAACAAATAATATTCATGGCATCGATTAGGGAAAATCTGAATCTATAGGCATGCAACCTATTACTCCAAACCAACCAAACATCAAACCAACAAAGCAAACACCATAATGGCCAATTACAAGTCCAAAACACCATAAACATAATGCCAACTCAGGGAGTCCAAAACATCTCCCAACAAACACAACCTAGGTTCCCATTGCCAAATATCAAAAGCTAAAAATGTTGCAAAAATAGTCACCATACATGAGCTTTGCCTTCCCTTGGATTCTTAACCTCCTTAAAGCACTTCAATTCTCTGTATTATTGGTTCAAGAAAGAGAGCGCAAACACAAATGCTTAGTGAGGCATGCTCTAATGAAACAACACAATAATGCACATTTACAAAACACCTTTCACAAGGCCTTTCCATTCATAAAATCATTTTCATGCAACAATGCATTAACAACAAGCATCTCATGCTTTATAATCATTAACATATCTTAAACAACAAGCATCTCATGCTTCGTAAACATTAACATGTCATATTGGCTTCCAAGTGATACCATAACCATTTTCCACATAAAACACAATCGGATACGCGGATTATAAGCGTTGTCCCATACGCTTCATACACACTACCAAACACACAAGGTTGAGTTTACCGGTACAATCTCAACCCCTCAACACCCGTGATGGAGTTTAACGGTACAATCACAACCCCTCCACATCGCTCATTGGTAGTTGTATAACATCACTAACGAGAACACGGAACACACAACACAAGATCTACACATGGCATTTTAACCACCATTATGATCTTAGACATCTCGTTAGTGTACTTGGATGGAGTTTACGGTACCATTTCAACCCCTCAACATCCAAGGCGACTTTATTCACGGTGCACCCAATCCTATAGCCGGCTAACTATATCTGATTCAAGTACTTTAAAACCCAACACATCACTTGCCAATATACATCAATTATCATCAATATTCCACTGTTTTTAAGCATCTAAAACAAAGCCATTTAACAATATGCATCACTTTGCATCAATCCACATTTTTAACAAATCAAACCAAGGATCTCTTACCTTGAGCATCCTTCAACAAATGGCTTTCATTACTAGCATTAACCATGCTAAACATGCTTTCAAAAACAGAATATAAACATGCAATTATCAAAAAATGCATCGAACCAATCCATGGCTCATCCAAGAGAGTTTTTCCGAAAACTTACTCTTGAGCTTAGTTAAGTTGATTAGACTTAAACTATGCTCCCAAACCTTCAATTATTCAATACAAGGCTGGAAATCCAACTCCACTCACCAATTCCGTTTCGCAAGATTGCCGAAACGCCGTTCAAGCCCCCGGATCAACACCACAAGGATCCGAAGATGTCTCCCCTGTTTCAAACACATCAAAGCAGAGGATTAATGCATCAACATGCATTTAAATCTTCAGCCATTACACCTAAACTCGCTGCTCTCACCAAAACTCACATTTCGGCTACCAAACACAACTGAAAACACATCCAAACACTTCCTCAACATTACCCAGCCAATATCCATCACTTCTAAACATTCTTAGACATCAATTAACATCCAAAAAGGACCTAATCACGTCCTTATACCTCCAGCTATAACAGAACACCAAAATCACCCCAAAAACCACCATTTTCACAAGTAAAAACTTAGGAAAATCAACCTATTCAGGATTGTATTTATTAAACCTCAATTACACATCATTAAACATCCAAAATACATTAAAAAGGCATCTCAAAATAGAGCCCAAACAACCTCCACGAAAATCTTCAAGATTTGATCAAAATCTCAAGTTTTAAGCCAAAATCAAGATCATAACATTAAAACATTTAATAAAACCTAATTTAAGGATTGAGAACTTGGGAATTTCAGTAAAGAACTGAGTATTTAGAGGAGAAGGATGTTCATACCTCTAAATGTGGATTTCTCCTTGTTTAGAGCTAAAATCCTTGAAAATTCAATATGCAAATGAAGAGGATTTGATGTAGAAATGATTAGGAATCATTTGAATATTGAAATCTCATCATTTGGTGTGAAAATCAAAAGAAAAGCTACTGTGGAAATGTGTTTGGCTAAGGTAATTTTGAGAGAAAATGAAATGGAAAATTTTTAGCAAAAGTTAGTTATGAAACTAAAATATGATTTTTCCCTCTTTTCTTTTTATTAATTAAACATTAAATGAGTCTTTAAAAATCAAGAAAAATCTAGAGAAATCCTTCCTTGGGTAAATTAGCTCCTTAAAAATTCAAAGTTTCAATCCTTTCAAAACAGTCACGAACTTTTCAAAAATTACATTTTAGTCACTAACTCGAAATGTCATATTTCCAAGCCTCATTTTCTAAAATTGATTTCAACACTCTCTTATATATATTAAAAGATAATTTTTAGATATTTTTCCATATTTTTAATGCATCCCGAACTAGGCTTTCCCTAAAACCACCTTTTATATTCAAACCGAAATTTAGACCGGTCCGGTTCAAACCCTAAATTTCCAAGCCCAAAATTGGGGTGTTACAGCCTTACTTTTCTGAAGGTTGAAATTTTGCCATAGCATCTGTCTCGAGCTAAATTTTTGCCATAACATTTTCTTTGTTTCTTTCTATTCAATGCTTGGGGACAAGCAATAGCTTACATATTTGTTTGTTCTCGAGGTCATCTCATAGAATGTAGGTGCATTTAGAGCATATAGTTGCATGTATCTTTACTTGTTGGTGGTTTGACTTTATTTCATGAGACTAGTTGCTGCTTTAAGGGTATTTGCTGGTATGGTGTTGTGCAGGCTGATGCTGAAGCAAGGCAAGGAAGGAAAATGCCATAGCAACTTGGACATCAATTCTGGGCGCAGAAAATGACAAAGTAACGTGCACACACTGATAGCCCACATGTGCGAGTCCCCTTTTGTCTGATTGTGCCCCACATGCATAGGGAGTATTCCTAGGACGCTAGAGAATTTTTAGGGCACAAAACCATAAAGGACACAAGACCCTCATTTAAGAGATAGTGTGAAAAGGTGACAAAAAGGCTAGAGAGAGAAAGCTAAAGGCGACTCTTTTCTTTTCTTCTTCCTACTCCACTTGGTGTCCTCTATCGTAGAAGCTCCAAGGGTTTGACCTTGCTGACCTTGAGAGAGGCGGCAAGCCTAGGGCGGTTCGTGGCGCTTCAAGTCCATCGCCGATTGGGAGTTCTCATTTTCCGTTTCTGTTGCTTTAGCATTTATTTTGTATTTGGAAAAATGGGTTGTATGAACGAAGATACTTCAGATATTTGCCCAGTCATGAACCAATTTAGGAGGCTAGGGCTGTTTGGATGATCTATGTTTATTTTCTTTTATGAATGTTTATTTATCTCTTGCTCCTATCTATGCTTTGTCTATATTGTTATATGCTTAGGGTTGTAAGAGCCTTCGAGAGTTGGCCTTTCCTTAGGTGTTAGTTGAGGATAGTGGTCGACAGAGCTTTCTTTAACCTGCATAGACAATGGAGTTGGATGCTGAGAGGCACAACTCTAATCTACCTTAGAGATAAGTTTTGGGTTTCAATGGCTAAGAGGGATAGAACTTTATGGGTAGAGGGAGTGATAGAGTTTACGCTGAGAGGTATTGCTGTAGCATTTCCTGCTCCCAGTTTCTTGGCTAGCGATAGTTAAGGAGCACCTTGAGTAAATCCTGCCGAGCATAGACTAAGTTAGAGAGGTAAACCCTAGTGGAGATGTAAAACATAGGTAAACCACACAGCCCAACCAATCATTCCCACGTGAGTTTCACACGCGTAAGAGGACATGTTTGTCTACTGATTTCTACACACTATCTTTTATCTTTATTTGCTTTAGCATTTATATTTCCGCTCTGATTTGGTATAACATTCATCACTCTATCTTGAATTACCACAACATTCTCTATTACATTTCATGACGATTGTGTGCTTAAGCTTACCTTGAACACCTCCAATCCCTGTGGAGACGATACTCACTTACCACTTTATTACTTGTTTGACGTGTATGCTTGCACCATATTTGTGTATCATTTATAGTACATCACACGCGCAAACATTAGGCAAGCATTCAGATGGCTCCCTACGAAGCTTTGTATGGTAGAAAGTGTAGAACACATGTCTGTTGGGCTGAAGCGGGACAAAAGTTACTATCATTGCCGGATATGCTTAAGGGTACTACAGAGAAGGTAAAATTGATTTGTGATTGCCTGAAAGCAGATACAGATCATCAAAAGCCTTATGCGAATTTGAAACGCGAAGAGATAGAGTATGCGGTGGGTGAGAAAGTTTTTCTGAAAGTTTCACCTCGGAAGAAAGTGATGAGATTCGGTAGGAAAGGTAAACTGTGTCCGAGGTTTATTGGTACGTATGAGATAATTGAACGAATTGGTCCCCTCGCTTACAGATTGTGCTTGCCATCCGAGTTAAAAAAGATACATGATGTGTTCCATGTTTCAATGCCTCAAAAGTATAGATCAGATCTGTCTCATGTTATGCATGTTGAAGAGATTGAGTTGAATCCAGATTTGTCTTACGATGAAGAACCAGTCGAAATCTTGGCTATGGATAGCAAGGTGTTGCGTGGTAGAAGCATTGAGTTAGTGAAAGTGAAATGGCAATGACGTGGCGTGGAAGAATCCACTTGGGAGAGGAAAGACGACATGAAGAAGCAGTTTTCACATCTCTTCCCATCAGGTAAATTTCGAGGACGAAATTCCTTAAGTGGGTGAGAGTTGTAACGCCCTGGTTTTGGGCTTAGGAGTTTCGGTGATGGTTTTAGAGTTGGCTGAATTTGTTTTTGGAGTTCGTGTAGTTTGGGGTGAGTTCAGGGAAAACTATCCTCGAGTGTTCTTAAAAATGTGGAAATAATTTCTAAATTCCTAATATTATATATATATGTCGTGTGCGAAATCAATTTTGGAAAATGAGTTTGAGAATTAGGACATTTTGGTCTAGTGACTAAAATGTGAATTTTCAAAACTGTTTTAGTGACTGTTTTGTAAAAGAATCAAAACATTGAATCTTTAAGGAGCTATTTAGCCAAGTCTAATTTCAGACTTTTCCCTTATTTATTTTATTCCTAAAATTGATTTTAAAAAGGGTTTTAATTCATATTTTAAAAGGGTTTAATATCATTTCATGATTTGATGTTAAAACTTCAAAAAGGCTTTTCTTCATTCTCTTTTCAATCAAACATCATTTTAGCAGCAAATTTTCAAAGGTAAACTTCTTTTTAAGTGGATTTTTAATCATCAAAGTATTTGCTTATGATTTTCTTCTAAAACCCAATTGTTTTCTCTTATATTTCTTAAGTTTTTTCTTGAAATCAAGGGGAAACTCTACCATTAGAGGCGAGCTGCATTTTTCTCCTATAATGTAAGGTTCTTTATTGTTATTCCCATGTTATTTATTCTTTTATTTTCTTAGATTAAATATTTTACAAAGATATTTATAAAAAGTGAGAAATCAAGCTAAAAATGGTTGTTTAGTGAGTTTCATTGTTGGATCAGGTTTTTCTGGGTTTTAGATTGTTGTGGGCAATATTTTTTATGTTGAAATATGTTGAGATAATGGGTTAATCAAAAGAATCCCGGATTTGGTTAAGTTAGTGAAGTTTCAGATTGATATTTTTAGGGTTTTGGCTTGGATTTGTGAGAAATCAGTAGCTGGTGGTTATTGATGATGGATTAATGTTTTTGGATGCTATTAGATGTATTTATGATGATAATCTTGCTGGGTTTTGGCTGGAGATCGTTTGGGTTGATTTATTCGATGTTTTTGGCTTATTTCAGATATGTTTTGATGGACGATTGTTGTTAGATGATGAGTCTCTCTTTTCCAGAAAGTTTTTGGGTTGAAATAAAGTCTAATGTTTTGTTTTGTAATGGTTAGAAACATGGGTTTTGGATTTAGAATCATCGGACGCGTTATTGGGTGATCCAGAGGCTTAAATCGGCGTTTCGGCTTGTGTTTGTGGTTTGCTAGTGAGTGGAAATGCTTTTAAAGCCTTAACATGGTTAAGGACATGTTTTAAAGGGTTTGTATTGTGTCCGAGAGACCAAACTAAGCTCAAGCGTAAGTTTGGGTGTTTCGCTATTGTTTTTACCTTATTTTCGATTGTTTTGGTTTAATGTGATGATGATGATGCGTATGCATAGATGGTTATAATAAATCCTACTATTTTCATGCGCAATGAATTGTTTTAAATGTTGTTATATGAAATACCATGAGTTGATGTCATGATTTCAAGGTTATGAAATTATGTTGAGAAATGCCATGCATTCTATATGCTTTGAAACGAAATGTTGTGATCATGTTTATGCTTTGAAATTAGTGTATGATCTTGGAGGTAAATTGTATATTGGTAAGTGATGATTATGTATATATTGGATATGTTGATCGATTAATAGGATGTGGAGAGCTCTATAATACAAAATTCGCGCGTGTGGTATCCTTCAGTTTCACAATAGGGGTAGTACTATTGTGATGCGAGTGGTAGGAGTAGTGCTATCACCAACGGGCTTTGCGGGTAGTAGCATCCCGACCGAAGTGAATTCTATCATCGGTAATGCATGTGGCTTGATGGGGGTAGTGCCATCAAGGTGTTCGTATATCCGATTCGATAGTGATAGGGGTAGTGCTATCACCTTGGGCTCTACGGGTAGTGGCATCCCAGATCACTTGTGGCCAATATACATGTGTTTATTTGCATTATGTTTATACTATGTCTTGGTATGGTATTGATCATATGTTGGTAAGTTGAGTTTTGACATGCATCGGTAATGTATGGTTTGAACGAGTTTGGTAAGTTATGGTTAATACGCATCGGTAATGCACAAACTGTGATATTGTGGTTTTGACTTGAGGATATGCCTTGTGTTGTAAATCTAGCTCGTTCATTTTCTTTGTTGTAAGGAAATGATTTGAAGGAAGGTTTTGTTTTATAAATAAATTATATGGTTTTAAAACTGCATTGTTATTGCTTTGGTTTTGAGCACTGCTCACTAAGCTCTATAGCTTACGCTCTCCTTTCCAAAAATGTAGATCGTTAGACCTTTCGAGGCAACATGGGAGCAAGGAAGGTGTCCAAGAGTTCCAATCTTAGCTCAAGTATGGTTTATCCCAATAGTAGTGTAGTAGCAATGGGGCAGACCTTTAGGAGTGTTGGGAGCGTGTTTTAAACTCCCTTTTTGTTGGGATATATTTGTTATGATCATTTGAAGTGGTTTGAGGTTTAGTTTTGTTGTTTTAAAGCTTAACTTGTGTTTTGACTTCTTATGCAAATGTGGTTCTTCGTATGTTTCGCTCTTATTCTATCGATGCATTGTAATGCTCTTGTTTGATGTTGTTAAGTTCCTTTATTTGAGAAATGCATGTTTTATTGATCCCTTGTTGTTGGTATGGTGTTGGGGTGGTTTCGGTAAGCTTCAGAAATGTCTAAGACTCATTTCGAACCAAACTGTGCACAATGGTTCTGAAATGGGCTCGACCATATCGAAACGGGCATGAATTATGCCTAGTTGTTTTGAAGCGCCCCTTGGTGTTTCGGAACAGTTTGCATCTGGAAAATCTGGTTTTGAAACCCTATTTCGAAACAGGCAGTGGTGTTTCGAAACATCTGGTAGTTATGTTAGTTGAGGGCATCTCCTAAGTTCCGTTCCTTGCGTTTTGGTCTCCAATTGATGTGATATTGATTGGGTGAGTTTGGATGGTTGTTTCATGCTGCATTTTGGCATCCATGTATGAAAACTGACTAATTGCAAGATGATAACATTAATTTCATATTAGGTCCTTGTTTTATGCTAGAATTGCATTTTGGTCCCTGTGTGCTTGTTTACCAGTTCGAAGTTTGTTTCGACGTGTTTTTATCTACTGCGAGAGTTCCACACCTAGGTTTTAAAAAGAGCATCTAGAAAAGATAATTTTTAAAACAACTTTTTCCTCTTTTAGGGTTGCTAATCGGAGAGAAATCTTCGGGTAGTCCCGTGTGACCACCTCTGGTCGGTCGGGTGGCTAGGCCGGGCTGAGGGGGTTACATGTTTTCTATTATTTGAGATTGATTTTAGTTATGATTTGGATGTTAAATGATGTTAAAATAAAAGTTTTATCATAATAATCCCGAATTTGTTTGGATCTCTAGTTGTTAGATTCATAGATTTGGGGTTTGTGGTGTTTGTGTGAAATCTTGGTTGCTGGAGATATAAGGACGTGATTATATAGTTTTTGGATGTTATTTGATGATTAAATTCTAATGGAAGTGATAAATTATCTCTGGGTTGAGTTTGTCGAGCAATCGAAGGTGTTTTCGGTTGTTTTAGATGGCCAATTTGGTGATTTTAGGTAGAGCAGCGTGATAACATTGGTTGCTGGTGATTTTAATGCATTGAGATGCATTAATTCTCTGTTTTGTGTGGTATACATAGGGGAGTTTGTATCGGACATGTTTGGTGAAGTTTCAGAAGCTTGATTTCGCTTCGGCAAAGTAAGCGAGGCGTGATCGGTGAGTAGAATTTGTTTTAAAAGTCTTTGAAGGTCTTGAAAGCAAGGTTTGGGGGTTTAGATTAAGTTTGATGCACTAATCTAAGCCCCAAAGTGAGTTTGAGTTGTTTCGCTCTCGTTTCTCAGTTATTTTCCCATTGGTTTTATGGTCATGCTCTTGTTTTGAAGATAGATTTATACCTACTGTTTTATGCATGTTTTGAGAAATGAAATGATGATTTTATTGATCACATGAGATATAATTTATATTTTAATGAGATAGAACTATTTTGAGAAAATGCTAGGCATTGTATATATTTTAAAAATGGGATGAGAATGATTTACATTGAAGCATTGAAAAAAAGTAGGTAATGATGTTTAAAATGAATATATTGGCATGAGATGAGATTATTGTTACCGGATACAATTGGTCGACCAATAGGATGAGAAGTGCATTATAATATACAAAATTCGTACGTGCTCTTTGGTTCATGCAATGGGGGTAGTTCCATCCCGTTCCAAAGTGAGAGTGTGGTGATGAGAGATTCCACCACGGTGGGTCTTGGTGAAACACCCAAGCTTTGTGGCGATGAGAGATGCCACCATGAGAGTCCGATAATGTGAGATTCCACCACAGTAGGACTTAACAATGTGAGATTCCGTCAAGCTATCTGCATATCCTAGTAATGTTGCTAAAATTCCAATATATGAGATTCGATATGAGATTCACATTTACCTTGTTATAGATGATTATATGCATGATGTTTTGTATATGAGAATATGATTTGAGAAATGCTTTATGCGATTTAAGCATGTAAGGCTATGGCTTGAGATTTTGCATTTTGATGAATGCATGAGATAGATGGTATATGTGGTTTTAATGATGTGGTTTTGCTTTGATAATGATTTCAAGCATGAGATAGAAAGAGCATGATGAGATAGAGATTTCTAAAGGAGAAATGATTTTAAAATGCATTGTTGTTGTTGGTTTGTTTTGAGCATCCCTCACTAAGCAATTGTGGTTACGCTCTATTTTTCCGACAATGCAGAGAAATAGCTTTTGGGCAGCAAGAAAGCATGGAAGAATTACCAAGGAGTGAAACTTTGCTCAAGTACGGTTTTAAGTTTACACATTAGTAATAAATTGGCAATGGGAGGATGCTTTGTGTTTGGGAGATTGTGGTTTGGAACTCCCTATTTTGAGACATGTTTGAAATGCCCTTAATAACTTGTAAATGGCCTTTATTTGATGGATTGTGCTTAAGTTTGAGTTTTGACTGTTGAGTGGCTTATTTGCATAGGAAGCATGCATATAGATTAAAATGATGCATATCTCTATACCAAGTTGATGATGATATTGCTATGTTTGTTTGTGGTTTCATGTTTAAATATGTTTTATGCATTGGAAGTACATTGGAAGGTATTAGAATAAATTAAAGTATGAAAAACCAGCAAAATATGACATTACATGTCAATGGGTATTGGTACGGTTGTAAGCGTATCGATACGGACCAAGCAAAATTGAAGGGGCCGTATCGATAAAGTTTTATGCTACTTGTTTTTAGGGTATCGATACGGGCTTAGAGGGTATCAATACGATCTTGTTGAATTTGAATCTTGGAGACGTGTTGTCGTGGGCGTATCGATACCAGCCCTAAGGGTATCGATACGGTCTTGTTGAATTTGAATCGTGGAGACGTGTTGTCATGGGCGTACCGATACCGGCTCTAAGGGTATTAATACATCCAGCTGGTAAGTTGGTTAAAAGCATCTTCAAATGTAACACCCCTAACCCAGGTTAGGAGCGAGGGGCGTTACCGGAACCGAAAAACAGAAAATCGGAAACAAAAATTCGTTCTTGATTAAATTATTCGTATTAATACGCATGTGGAAAGTGGGCTAACAAAACCTTTTTCTAACATATATAGCCAAACAAAGTTTCTTTTAATCTTACATTTCGAATTACAAGTCAATTCAATTATCTTATTAACATTATCAAATTTCAATCTCGAATCACCATTCCACAGTCATTCGATCACTAGGCCTTCTATATGGTCAATTAATTCTAACCATTAACTAATAAATTACAATTTATTTATTTGATAGCAATTGAATCAAACATGCCGATGTTTAAGCTATACATTACCATGCCATTCGAAACTTTGATTAACTTAGTCTAGGGGATTTTTCGAATTATACCAATATTACCAATAATTAAGACATCGATTTTACATACAAGTCATGTTCGATTTACATACCAAGATATCAACTTTTCGTTAGCTACTTCATTACAAAATATCAAATTTCATATGCCCCTAAACTATGCCAAGCTATCAACTATATACAACAAAAAGAATAGACAATACCACTAGCTTGACTTACATATATACAACAAAAGAATGAGGCTTTCTATCTAAAAAAACATGATTTTGGTCTCCTAATTAAGCATCAAGGAGCATATATCTTCAAACACCAACGTAAACTTAAGCTACGACCCAACAAAACGAAACGAGGCCTTAAACAAACTTCGAAGCCACCATCTAGGAGTCTAAATATGAGACTAAGATCGTACATTTTTCTGGTCTTGTAATTTGTCCCGATCGAATGCTCTCTTTATGTCCAAGCTACCTTGCTAAAGTGGGAAGAAGGAAACAACGGAGCGTTATGTACAAAATTGTACTTAGCAAGGTATTGCTAAAGCTAATTCATTCTTGAATTTAGGTGTGATCAAGCATTGAGTTTACTTAGCTAGGTTTGTTAACATACATTTTATCCCCAACTAAACTTAACAAACTCAAACATAAATAGCTTTATGCATGACATAAATAAACATTCTTGGCTTCATACTCAAATACATTTCAAATAACATTAGTTCATCCACATGCTTCAATTTCGATTCAGTCAAAGACCATGTACCAATTCAATATTCAGCATACACATTTTCCATGCTTCATAATCGAAATAACCAAATAATCATGCCGATTATAACATTGCTTTAACAATTTGTCAAGAGTAAAATCACCATTCATCCTTAAGCATGTTATTTGAATAGGCCACAAACCATTATCCATAGATCAAGATTATCAAACGAATCACATTGCATTTTCAATTCATTCGAAAGGGCCATCGCCCATATGACTTATATTTGGATATTGCAAGCATCTCATATACATTTTATCACAATCGAAAGAACCAATGTCAACAAAATTCACCCATTAATTTCACATCATAACATGCCAAGTCAATTGTCAATTCATTTATCCACTTCATAAGCTTTCTTAATTATGTAATTCCATTTAATTTAATTAAATTACATTGCATTTCATTGCCCTAGGTAGAGTAGACGAATCAGATAATCAAGTCATCAAGAGGGTACCAAGTACCAAACAATGGTTGCCTAAGCAACAAGTCAATGGATGCTCAATAGCATCAATGTGTCTTGAATACCAATCAAGATCACCTTTAATCATCAAGCCGGAGAGTACCCAAGGTACTAAACAATGGTTGCATAAAGCAACAAGTCAATGGTTGCACAAGGCAACAAACAAGACAGCTCGGACTCTAGGCATGACGTACTATCTAAGACTTCTAATCGACCGAGGGCATATTATTCTTATTAATTTATCATTCATTATTTTATTTAGCACATACATATTGCATAATTCGATTTGCATGCTTATTCAATCATATAGTTGTACCAATTCACATAAATCATGCTAATCAATTTCTTACCACATTCGAATAGCATCAAACACACACGGGCAGCAACTTCACATATTATCACAAGCATATTAAGCATAGCAAAGTACCATAGGGGCAGTCCACATACTCATACAATCGAGCATTATCAAGGATCCAATTCATGCTTATACAACATACTAATAGATCACGTAGGGCAGTCCACATTTCCACACATTCAAACGATAACAAAGGTCCATTTCATGCATATAAATCATAACAATTAGATCATATAAGGCAATCCACATTTCCACACTTTCAAACAATAACAAAAATCCAATTCATGCATCCATTTTCCTTTAATCTCCTTCCCTTACTAAGCATTTTACCAATCCTCATTTAAGTCCAATTTCATGCATAAAATCATAAATTACTTTAATAATAAGGTGGTTAGGACACTAGTCTCAACCCTAATGCAAAATTACACTCACAACTCCTTAAGCTTGATATTGAATTAAGATGCCCTTGTTCCTTCCCCTTGATTGATCGATCCTAGCTTCCTCCAAAGTCTCTTCACAATTTCGATCTTAACACTCAACATAAAATGAATACACACTATATTAGAGAGCAATTCAATTTCAATCACTCTTTAGCACAAGCATGAACATTAATTCTCAAATCTATTTTTTTTCTATTGAACAAGTTGGAGGACCAGTTAGTATTTTCATCATATCTCTTTAATTACTAATCCACAATTCACTTATTATACACCATTAGAAAAGGTATTAAACTCAGCTTTTTAACAATTTAAGCTTCATATTTTTATCTAGTCAAAGTTAATGCAGTTTATTACTTGAATGTGACCCTTTCGATAAATCTGGACAGCTTGTACTACCCAAATTATTTAATTCATATCTTCCAATTTACATTTTGGAATCCAGTTTCGTTTTCTTTCAGTGTTTTTATACATATCAAAGTTTATACAGTAAAAATTTCAGTTCAAAATACCCTAAATCCTATTTTTGGTGAATTTCAAAGTTTCAGCTTAGTGTTCGAATATTCTAGACATCTTACTCATTTGTCACATTTAATTTAGAATTCAACTTGATTACCTTAATCTAATTCTAAATTTATTTAGTATATAGCTTATACTATCTTTTCACAACATCCTTAAGTCCATATTAATACTTATTACCAACATACATGTCCTCTATTTTTACTAAATTTCCAAATCAGTCCATAATTCCATTGTTTTCAAATACATGTCCAATATTGGTTCTAATCGAAATTCCCCATTCTAATTCATTTTTTCGGCAAACCAAAATTAGTTCCTTATAAAATTCTCATTTCTCAACAACTTTCTCCTAATAGTAATTTTCTAGTTTAGTCCTTATCTATACCAATTTTCAATTATTCATGACTTTCCACTCTATCTCAAAACAGTCCCCTTTTTAAATCTATTCACCATTTCACAATTAGTTTTTCAAGAACTTCATTAGCTCAACTAATCATAATCATCAAGACTCTAATAGTTTCTTGTTTAAACCAATTTTAAACTTGCATGCATGGTTTTTGACACTTATTCAAATAGCTAAAAGAAGAAATGTAAACTTACTTCTTTGATTTTCTTGCTACCACTAGCTACTCTTCTTAATCCTAGCTTAATTTTTCCAAAATGCAAGCCATTTTCTTCACCATTTGAGCTCTAAATTTTCAGACTTTTATGCTTCCACCCTATCTTTTTGTTTCTCAAACCTCAGGGCAACAAGGAGGAGAAATGATGGAGATAAAACATCTTCCCTTAATTTGGGGGATTTGATAGGTTTTGATTTTACTTAATTTTCTTTCTTACTATGTCTATTATGAGCTTTTTACTAAGGGCAGCCCTAAGGAATTATAATTCTTAACATGCAATTTTTGAACTTTATTGTCTTTTTAAATTAGTCATCAATTTTCCCCCACCATTCTTTCTTTATTTTTCCATTTTGGTCCGATTTCCACTAGGGAAATGTACCCTTTTCTAATTACTTTTAATTTCTCTAATTTTATTACTTTGATCTTGTTACTACTAATTTGAATCCACTAAATTATCAACTCGGCTAAATTCCTTAATTTGAAAGCTTAATTCCCTTTAATTCTAATTGGTGCAACAATTGCCCACTTAAAGGAAATTTAAGGACTAAATTGAATAATTTGCTTAATCATAAACTCAATTGCTTTCTAATAATAAATTAAGAAATTAAATTCAACGGATTAAATTCTAGGACGGAAATGTGGGTGTTACAATTCCCTCCTCCTTAAAGAAAGAATTCGCCTTCGAATTCTTACCTGAACTGAACAGATGAGGATATTGCTTTCGCATCGTATCCTCGAGTTCCCACGTTGCTTCTTTAACATGATGATTCTTCCAGAAGATTTTGACAAGAGCGACGTTCTTATTACGAATCCTTTTAACTTCCCGATCAAGAATCTGAATAGGTTCCTCTTCATAAGAAAGGTCGGGATTGAGTTCAACTTCTTCTGGTTCGAGGATGTGAGACGGATCAGATCGATAACATCTTAGCATTAATACATGAAAGACATTATGAATCTTATCGAATTCAGGAGGTAGTGCAAGTCGATAAGTTACATGACCAATTCTCTCAGTTACTTCAACAGTCCAATGAAACTAGAACTAAGCTTTCCCTTTTTGCCGAAACGGAAAATTTCTTCCACGGAGAAACTTTAAGAAACACTTTATCTCCGATCTCATATTGGATGTCCCTACGCTTCAGGTCAGCGTACGACTTCTGCCTATCAAAAACATGTTTCAATCGGGAATGAATAATTTGAACCTGTTCTTCAGTTTCCTGAAGCAGTTGAGGTCCTAATACTTTATTATCTCCGAGTTCAGGCCAGCACAAAGAGTTCGGCATTTTCTTCCATACAGTGCTTCAAAAGGTGCCATCTGAATAGAAGACTGATAGCTATTGTTATAGGCGAATTCTATGAACGACAACGATTTCTCCCACTTATTACTGAAATCGATAATACAAGCTCTAAGCATATCTTCAAGAATTTGAATTACTCGTTCGGATTGTCCATCGCTTTGAGGATGAAAAGCTGTGCTAATGTTCAGTTTAGTTCCAAGAGCGTTGTGTAGCATTTTCCAGAATCGAGTTGTAAATCGAGGATCTCGATTTGAAACAATAGAAGTTGGGATTTCGTGTAAACGAATAACTTCCCGAATATACAAATCTGCCAAGGTCTCAAGACTATAATTCATCCGCACCGGAATGAAGTGTGTTGATTTAGTGAATCGATCAATGATCACCCAAATAGCATCACACTTTCTTTGAGAGCAAGGAAGACCGGTCAAAAATCCATCGTAATCCATTCCCATTTCCATTGCGGAAATTCAAGAGGTTGAAGTAATCCAGTAGGAGCACGATGTTCGGCTTTGACCCGTTGACAGTTCAGACATCTCGATACAAAGTCGTTGATAGCCGATTTCATTCCAGTCCACCAATACAAGGGCTTGAGATCCTTGTACATCTTAACAGATCCAGGGTGGATTGAAAAAGAACTTTGATGTGATTCTTGCAGAATTTCATCTTGCAATTCTTTGTTATTAGGTACACAAATCTGATCTCTGAAATATAGAAGAATGTTTGATTTGACAAAGAAGTCAGGATTAGACTCAAGCTTAGACAAGATTTTCTGAAGTTCTGGATCAACTTGTTGAAGGTCTTTGATTCTAGAAATCAGAACATGTTGAACCTAGAGTTCATTCAGATGATTCCGAGCTTTATATAGTCAGAAATGAGCATTGATGGCCATAGAAGCTACGAATAAACAAATCAAATACATTACTTGGAATGCAAGGTACTATTCGAATGATTTAGTGAATTTTCAAGATTGAGCATTTTTGAATTCGAGAATTTCAAAAGACTTACCGAGGTTCAGTTTCCGACTCAGAGGATCGACAACCACGTTAGCCTTTCTAGGATGGTAGTCGATGGTCAGATCATAATCTTTGAGTAATTCCAACCATCTTCTTTGTCTAAGATTTAGTTCTTTCTGAGTGAGCAAATACTTCAGACTTTTATGATCGGTGAATAGCTTACACTTCTCACCGTACAGATAATGCCGCCAAATTTTAAGTGCAAACACAATGGCTGCTAATTCAAGATCATGAGTTGGATAATTCAGTCCGTGAGGCTTAAGTTGTCGAGAAGCATATGCAATCACATTACCTTCATGCATCAGAACACATCCAAGGCCAGAATGTGACGCATCACTGTAAACAACAAATTCTTTATCCGACTCGGGCTGAATAAGGACAAGAGCACAAGTCAAGGCTTGTTTGAGCTGATCAAAACTTCTTTGTTGTCCTTCGGACCACTTAAACGGTTCATTATTTCTAAGCAATTTGGTTAGTGGTGCAACAATTACCAAAAATCCTTTCACAAATCTCCGGTACTACCCAGCTAAACCAAGGAAACATCGGACCTTGCTTACATTGCTCGGAGGTCTCCATTCAAGAATTGTCTGAATTTTCTTAGAATCAACGTTGATTCCTTCGGCTGAAATAAAATGTCCGAGGAATGACACTTCTGACAGCCAAAATTCACATTTAGTGAACATAGCAAATAACTGATTTTATTGGAGTGTCTGGAGCACAATCCGGAGGTGTTGAGCATGTTCTTCCCTGTTACGAGAGTATACCAGAATATCATCGATGAAAACGACAACAAACTTGTCAAGATGAGGGTTGAATACTCGGTTCATCAAATCCATGAATGCGACAGGGGCATTCGTTAACCCGAATGGCATCACCAAAAATTTGTAATGACCATAACGAGTTTTGAAAGCAGTTTTGGTTATATCTTCATCTTTCACCCTCATTTGATAATAACCGGAACGGAGGTCAATTTTAGAAAATACACCAGCACCCCTCAACTGATCAAACAGATCTTCAATTCGGGGCAGTGGATACTTGTTCTTAATAGTTACTCTGTTTAGTTGCCGGTAATCAATGCAAAGTCACATCGTCCCGTCTTTATTTTTCACAAAGAGAACTAGAGCGCCCCAGGGAGAAGTGCTGGGTCGAATAAAACCCTTATCTTTTAATTCCTGAATCTGCTTCTTTAATTCTTGTAATTCAATAGGTGCCATACGATAGGGCGTAATGGACACCGGATTAGTTCCAGGCTGAACTTCAATTTTGAACTCAACTTCTCGAATTGGAGGGAGTCCAGGGAGTTCCTCAGGAAACACATCAACAAATTCAGATACGAAAGGCATTTCAGTTAAACCAAAATCTAATTCATCTTGTAAAGCCATAGCATCAAAAAGAGATTTCGGTTTCTTGTCAATTAACAAAATCAACTCTTTTTCTAAACTTCTTAAGTACAATCTTTTATTCTAGCAAACAATCCAAGCTTCATGTCTACCCAACCAGTCTAAACCTAATACTAGGTCAAACTCACATTTAGGTAGAACGTACATGTCACAAGGAAAAGGTACATTTCGAATAGATACAAGGCTATTCTTACAGATTAGATTGATAGGTAAGTCACCTCCTATAGGGTTTGAGACAATTAACCCAGTTTTAAAAATTTCAGGCTTTAATTGTAACTTGTCAATCAAGTAAGAACACATAAAATGTAACCCCCTATTTTGACCTAAGGGTTTGGAACATATTGAAATTGACGATTTGGAAACTTTCCCCTCAAGTAAGGTTCTTTGTGAAAAACTGTGCCGAAATTATTATTCAATTATCATAATTTAACCGTTAATGTTTCGTCTTAAAACAAGCATGCTAAAAATAGTTTATCAAATCCCAAAAATAATAAATGTCCAAAGTCCACGTTTACAACCAAATCTGAAATTACTTAAATAATTAAATATAAGTCTAAAACAAAACATACTGATAAATAGTATCAAATACTGTTCGTGTGAGGTCCTCCAAGTACCAATTCCTAAGTCTGGTAATCTGAAACAGATACTAAGGGGGAGTTAGCTATAAAGCTCAGTGTGTCTCTAAAGTGCATAACAGAAGTCAATCCAACAGTCGAACAACAAATCAAGAATTAAGAAATATTCCGAAGTATTACAAGCAATGCATACAGATATCATAACATGACATGCACCCAACTACATCACCGTCCGAAGAGTGAGGTTCCCCTGAACCACTCTACACCACAACACCATGTCCGAAGCAGAACTCATCCTGAAAGATGGAACTACTAATCCGAAGCGAAGTTCAACCCGAAGGATGAAGTCGATGAGCTTCCTCCGTACAATATCCCAACCCAATGATATGACATGTAATCCGATTTCAGAGTCCGAATGCAATCTTGTTAAATAACTAAGATGCATGTACATAATAATCCGATTCCGATATGTATTATATAACATGATCACAACATCCGAGTCATATAATGTTTATAAGATAACAGAACAAAATAGCATACATATACATATATTCATATAACATACAGATCATGCAATCAGACAGCAGAGACATGTAGCACAGACATAGAACACACCTTAGGCAGCTAAACAGTAAAAGTCGATAGTGACGTCTCCCACGCACAGCCCAAGTGGAAGGTCGGACAGAATCAACTCCTAAAAATAAAGAACACTATATGAGATTTCCTACTATGCCACATTCGAATAAATTACGCTTAACAGAAATCTTATTAGCAGATCTCGAAGACTGTGCTACCGGAGGTCTGCCTGGCGGTGGATGAGGTAAAGTCTCGGGGTCAGAGTCCACGTCACCTGAACACAAAAATATCTGAGTCAAACTCTGATGCAACATTTAACAAAATTCCGAGTTCAACAAATAAACTTGATCCAAAAAGGTATTTTGGATTCAAATTTGAAGAAACGGAAAACGACAACGAAACCGAAACGTCGAAAAACATAAAGGTGGACTCGACCGAAAAAGTCAACCCAAAGTCAACGCTGACGTCATCATTGACTGTGCTGACGTCAGCTTGCATCAACATTGCAACAGCGGATGACGTCATCGCTGACGTCATCCAACCCAGCCAACTAGACCAGTTCGGTTCAGCCCAGCCGTCCAGTTCACCAACTCAATCGGTCCAGTTCAGATCCAACAGCCACCCAAATGTAAAAACCCAATTCCCCAACCCTAGATCTAATCCCGGCGGCGCCCGACCGCCACGATCCGGCCAATGAAGCCAAAGGCAGCCACAGCTTACCAGCCACGACCAACGCGGCGCTTACCCTGCGGTTCCCGACGTGGCTAGGCAGAGAGGATGACGACGGCACACACAGAGAACGGCGGCGACAGCGAAAAATGAAGCTTTTAAGCCTCATGTTCCGACGATAGGAGGCGGCGACCAATTTACTCAGCGGCGGGTTTTGATCAGACAACCACGGTCAACACACTGACGACCTTGAAACGCTGAACGGACAAAGCTAGCCCCTTGGCCGAAGCTTCGACGGAAAAACGGGGAAGGTAAGGGATTTTTGATTGATTATTTTTATTATTTTCCTTTTCTTTTGAGAGAAAACCGAGAGAGAGAGTGCGGCGCAGATAGACAAATTGATACAAAAAGGGGTGCTTACCCTAAGGAATTGGGTAAATTACAGGTGGAGGGTCTCCACTTTAGCCGATCTTACACTTTGATCTCTCAACTTTCAATTTACGCAATTTGGTCCCCAGTTCCACTTAGGTTAAAATCCAAAATTTCCCCCAAATTCTAGGGTTTCCAATTGGGAATTTTCACAATTAGGGTTTTCAAATTAGGGCTAAAATGGGGTGTTACAACTCTCCCCCCGTAAAAAGAAATTTCAGCCTCAAAATTTACCTGGATCAAACAAATGCGGATACTGAGCTTTGATGACAGCTTTGGGCTCCCAGGTAGCCTCATCATGACTGCGACCACGCCACAAGACTTTGACCATCTTAATGGTCTTCCTTCTAAGAACTTTCTTATCCTGAGCAAGAATCTCGATAGGCTCCTCCTCAAAGTGCAAATAAGGACGAATCTCAATCTCCTCCACAGGAAAAACATGAGACGGATCAGCATGGTAGCGTCTCAACACAGAAACATGGAAAACATCATGAATACACCGAAGCTCTGGTGGTAACTCGAGCTGATAGGCAACAGGTCCAACCCGATGAAGAATCCGGTAAGGGCCAATATATTGAGGACTTAGCTTGCCCTTTCGACCAAACTGAAGTACCTTCCTCCAAGGAGATACTTTCAGGAAAACCTCATCACCGACCTCAAACTCAAGATCTCGACGTCTCAAGTTGGCATAAGACTTCTGTCTATCAAAAGCAACCTTAAGCCGGTCTCGAATCAATCTGACTGTCTGCTCGGCCTCACGGACTATGTTTGGTCCCAACAATCTATGCTCGTTAAGTTCAGTCCATCCAATCGGTGACCTATACCTACGTCCATATAGAGCCTCATACGGTGCCATCTTGATACTGGCCTGGTAGCTGTTATTATATGCAAACTCTGCGAGCGGCAAGAAATCCTCCCAACTACCACTGTAATCGAGAACATAGCCTCTCAACATGTCCTCAAGAATCTGAATCACACGCTCGGACTGCCTGTCAGTCTGCGGATGATAAGATGTACTGAAGTTCAACTGGGTACCCAAAGCAGATTGAAGTGCCTTCAAGAACTTCGATGTAAATCTCGGATCACGATTAGAAATAATCGATATCAGTACCCCATAAAGTCGAACAATCTCAAAAATATAGAGCTGAGCCAACTTATTCAAAGGATAGTTAACTCGAACCGGAATGAAATGTGCGGACTTAGTCAAACGGTCCACTATAACCCAAACAGAGTCTTTCTTGGACGGAGTCATCGGAAGACCACTGACAAAATCCATAGTCACACGCTCCCACTTCCACTAAGGAATCTCGATGTGCTGAAGCAACCTAGATGGACGCTGATGGTCTGAATTGACTCTCTGACAAGTTATACATTTAGACACAAATCCGACAATGTCCCGTTTAAGACCTTTCCACAAATATCTCCAACGAAGGTTCTTATACATCTTATCACCACCAGGATGCATAGAATATGGGCTGTCATGTGCCTCGCGAAGAATAACCTGTTTCAACCCAGATTTCCTCGGAATACAGTACAGGCCTCAGAAACACAATACACCATCCCGATCAATAGTATAATCCACAGATGTACCCTCAAAAACCTCTCTAATACGATGCATAAGAAAAGGATCAGTAGGCTGCTCAACTCGAATATCAGATATTAGCGTCGGAATAACCCGAAGTTCTGCATCAAACTACCATCCTCAAACAAACTCATCCGAGAAAACAAGGTCCTCAAATCTGAGATGGCATTACGGCTCAAGACGTCGGCAACCACGTTCGCCTTTCCCGGGTGATACTCTATCTCAGAGTCATAATCCTTGAGAAGCTCCAACCAGCAACGCTGCCTCAGATTCAACTCTTTCTGCGTAAGGAGGTATTTAAGACTCTTGTGATCGGTGAAGACATAACACTTCTCTCCGTAGAGATAGTGTCTCCAGATTTTTAGAGCAAAGATCACAGCAGTAAGCTCCAAATCATGGGTAGGGTAGTTGCACTCATGCGCTTTCAACTGATGAGACACATAAGCCACTACTTTCCCCCTGCATCAGAACACATCCCAATCCTGTGTGGGAGGCATCATTGTATACCGTATAAGCCTTCCCAGGCTCAGGCTGAATCAGAACCGGTGCTTCAGTCAACACGGTCTTAAGCTTCTCAAAACTGGTCTGCTGAGCCTCAGTCCAAACAAAAGGAATATCCTTCCTCAGAAGTTTAGTCAGAGGAGCTGCAATAATCGAGAAACCTTCCACAAACCTCCGATAGTAGCCAACTAAACCCAAGAAGCTTCGAATCTCAAGAATATTCTTGGGCTGCTTCCAACCCAAAATAGCCTCAATCTTCTTTGGATCAACCTGAATACCATTAGCAGAAGCCACATGTCCCAAGAAGGTAACCTCGGTCAACCAGAATTCACATTTACTGAACTTTGCATACAACTGCTTCTCACGCAAAGTCTGTAGGACAACCCGGAGATGTTCCTCATGTTCTGCCTCCGATTTAGAATAAACCAGCATGTCGCCAATGAAAGCCACCACGAACTGGTCCAGATAAGGTTGAAACACCCTATTCATCATATCCATAAATGCAGCAGGGGCATTAGTCAATCCAAACGGCATTACCAGAAACTCGTAATGACCATAACGAGTCCGAAAAGCGGTCTTGAACACACCAGAATCCTTAACCTTGAGTTGGTAATAACCCGATCTCAGGTCTATCTTAGAGAATACTGTAGCTCCCCGGAACTGATCGAACAAGTCATCAATACGAGTAAGGGGATACTTGTTCTTGATCGTTAGCTTGTTCAGCTTCTGATAATCAATACAGAGCTGAAGTGATCCATCCTTCTTCTTTACAAACAAAACAGGGGCTCCCCAGGGAGAAACACTAGGTCGGATGAAACCCCTATCTAGCAATTCCTGCAATTGAATCTTCAATTCTTTAAGCTCCTTCGGAGCCATCCTGTAAGGAGCCATAGACACAGGGGTTGTACCCGGATATACATCTATGCCAAACTCAACCTCGTCAAGTTTTGGCGGCACCCCCGACAATTCCTCTGGAAAAACATCTGGAAAATCCCTAACCACCCGGATCTTATCCAAACCAGAATCTGACTGCCTCGAGTCAAGAATATAAGCAAGGTAGGCAGTAGCCCCATGTCGAATCATCTTTTCTGCCTTGAGAGCCGAAACAACATTGGTCATGTAACCTCTACGCTCACCCACCATAATCACCTCGCACCCATATGAGGTTTTTAGAGTCGCCCTTTTCTTTTCGCAATCCAAACGGACTCGATGAGCGGATAACCAGTCCATTCCGAGAATAAGGTCGAACTCTTTGAAAGGTAACTCCATCAAATCAGTAGAGAATATTTTCCCTTGAATTTCCAGAGGGAAATTCTTGTACACTTTAGTAACCTTGACATGGTCACCAACTATACTACATACTGAAACCGTATTCACAGTATTCTCAACCGAAATTTCAAGTCCCCCAGATACCGAACTCGCGACATACGAATGGGTAGAACCAATATCCAATAATGCAAAATACGAAATAGAGTGAATAGAAAAGGTACCAGCAATCACATCTGGCTCATCACAGTCCTCATGTCTCCTGGTAGCATAAACCAAACCTAGATGTCTCACCCCGGATCCAGCTGATCCTCCACTCTAAGCTGGCCTACCTCTACTAGCAGAAACTGTAGAATCAGGTCTACCTCGACCTCTACCCCTACCAGGAGTCTGTACTGATGCCTATGACGGACTGGTCATATGAGCTGACGGAGGTGCAAGTGGACAATCTCTGAAAAGATGGTCGAACGATCCACAACGAAAACAAGCCCCAGACTGTCTCCTACACTCTCATGAATGCCATTTCTTGCAGAAAGAACACTGTGGTACTCCTCGTGTGCTAGTAGAACCTCCAATACTAGAAGTCGGAAAAACAGTGGTCACCGGTCTGGCTCTGGAATAACTCTGATAATCACTCTCATCTATTGCCCTCTTCCTGGTCTGGTTACCCTGACTATACTGAACTGACACGGTCGACTGCCTCTTACCTCGATCCATACCATGAGACTCAGCTTGCCTCAACTCTGCCTCATTGCGTTCAGCAGTCCTAGCTCGCAAGGTAATATCCTTGTACTCTTTGTCCAAATGCAAAGCAACACCAGTCTTGATCGAAGGTCGCAGACCCTTCAGAAACTAGTCGCACTTCTCTTTCTCTGTAGTGACTAACCCAGGGACGTACTGTACCAGCCTCAGAAACTCGATCTCATACTGTTTTACGGTCATGTCATTTTGCTTCAGATTTATAAAGTCCTCCCGACACTTGGCTAGATACTCTGCCCCAACATATCTGTCTCGGAAAGCCTGACAAAAATGATCCCATGTGACCCAACTAGCAGAAATAACGGTCTTCTCAGCCTCCCACCAGTTCAGGGCTTCACCCTTCAATAAAGATACAACTGCTCTTAATTTTCTGTCAGTAGGGTAGTCCATCTCATCAAATAACTACTGTAATTTCTTCAGCCAATACTCTGCGTCAGCCGGATCTGCAGCCATCTTACCATCAAACATCGACATCCCAACAGACAAAAACTCAGCAGATATGGGTCTCCTAGAACCCTGTCGAAGATACTCAAGTAGCTCCAAATGCACTGCAGCAACATTAACTCCAGCAGTCTCACTGTTACCGGCTGCACGGGGACCTTCACTCTGAGTCTGCTGATCAGGGTGATCACTCTGTTGACCACTCGTATGAACCTCATGTTGCTCCTCAGCCTGCTCATGTTGTGGGTCCTCCTGATGCGGTGGCGAATTCTCGGGAGGATTAACGTCACTCGTATTCACAGCGGTACGACCTCGTCTACGGCCTCGACCTCAGCCAGCCGTAACTCTAGTACTCCTACGGGGTGGCATAGTAGTCTATCTACAAAAAGAAGAATCCTAAAGTCAAAATTGGTACTTGGAGACTTATCTGAAAATCTAAAAATTTTTGGAAAATTAAAACATATATTACTTCTTTAAAATTCGGACATTTATCTGAAAATCTCGTAGTTTCCGAAAACATTTATTATGCAAGCAAAATTTTGAAAACTTTAAAATCAAATTTTTATCGAGCCTCACAGGCCGAGGGGTGTAACCTGGCTCTGATACCACTAAATGTAACCCCCTATTTTGACCTAAGGGTTTGGAACATATTGAAATTGACGATTTGGATACTTTCCCCTCAAGTAAGGTTCTTTGTGAAAAACTGTGCTGAAATTATTATTCAATTATCGTAATTTAACCTTTAATGTTTCGTCTTAAAACAAGCATGCTAAAAATAGTTTATCAAATTCCAAAAATAATAAATGTCCAAAGTCCACGTTTACAACCAAATCTGAAATTACTTAAATAATTAAATATAAGTCTAAAACAAAACATACTGATAAATAGTATCAAATAATGTTCGTGCGAGGTCCTCCAAGTACAGATTCCTAAGTCTTGTAATCTGAAACAGATACTAAGGGGGAGTCAGCTATAAAGCTCAGTGTGTCTCTAAAGTGCATAATAGAAGTCAATCCAACAGTCGAACAACAAATCAAGAATTAACAAATATTCTGAAGTATTACAAGCAATGAATACAGATATCATAACATGACATGCACCCAACTACATCACCGTCCGAAGAGTGAGGTTACCCTGAACAACTCTACACCACAACACCATGTCCGAAGCAGAACTCATCCCAAAAGATGGAACTACTAATCCGAAGCGAAGTTCAACCCGAAGGATGAAGTCGCTGAGCTTCCTCCGTACAATATCCCAACCCAATGATATGACATGTAATCCGATTTCAGAGTCCGAATGCAATCTTGTTAAATAACTAAGATGCATGTACATAATAATCCGATTCCGATATGTATTACATAACATGATCACAACATCCGAGTCATATAATGTTTATCAGATAACAGAACAAAATAGCATACATATACATATATTCATATAACATACAGATCATGCAATCAGACAGTAGAGACATGTAGCACAGACAGAGAACACACATTAGGCAGCTAAACAGTCAAAGTCGATAGTGACGTCTCCCACGCTCAGCCCAAGCGGAAGGTCGGACAGAATCAACTCCTAAAAATAAAGAACACTATATGAGATTTCCTACTATGCCACATTCGAATAAATTACGCTTAACAGAAATCTTACTAGCAGATCTCGAATACTGTGCCATCGGAGGTCTGCCTGGCAGTGGAGGAGGTAAAGTCTCGGGGTCAGAGTCCACGTCACCTGAACACAAAAATATCTGAGTCAAACTCTGATGCAACATTTAACAAAATTTCGAGTTCAACAAATAAACTTGATCCAAAAAGGTATTTCAGATTCGAATTTGAAGAAACGGACAACATAAACGAAACCGGAACGTCGAAAAACATAGGGGTGGACTCGACCGAAAAAGTCCACCCAAAGTCAACGCTGACATCATCATTGACTGTGCTGACGTTAGCTTGCATCAACATTGCAACAGCGGATGACGTCATCCAACCCAGCCAACCAGATCGGTTCGGTTTGGCCCAGCCATCCGGTTCACCAACTCAACCGGACCGGTTCAGATCCAATAGCCACCCAAATGTAAAAACCCTAATCTCCAAATTCCCAACCCTAGATCTAATCCCGGTGGCGCCCGACCGCCACGATCTGGCCAATGAACCCAACGGCGGCCACGTCTTACCAGCCATGACCAACGCGGCGCTTACCCTGCGGTTCCCAACATGGCTAGGCGAAGAAGATGACGACGACACACACAAAGAACGGCGGTGGCAGCAAAAAACGAAGCTTTTAAGCCTCCCGTTCCGACGATAGAAAGCGGCGACCGATTTACTCAACGACGGGTTTTGATCGGACGACCACGGTCAACACACCGACGACCTTGAAACGCTAAATGGACAAAGCTAGCCCCTTGGTCGATTGATTATTTTTATTATTTTCCTTTGCTTTTGAGAGAAAACCGAGAGAGAGAGTGCGGCGCAAACAAACAAACTGATACAAAAAGGGGTGCTTACCCTAAGGAATTGGGTAAATTACATGTGGAGGGTCTCCACTTTAGCCCACCTTACACTTTGACCTCTCAACTTTCAATTTACGCAATTTGGTCCCCAATTCCACTTAGGTTAAAATCTGAATTCCCCCCCAAATTCTAGGGTTTCCAATTGGGAATTTTCACAATTAGGGTTTTCAAATTAGGGCTAAAATGGGGTGTTACACAAAAGAATGAGTTGATCCCGAATCAAATAAAGCATAGACAAGAGTAAGTTTCAGTTCAACCGTACCCGCAATAACATCCGGAGACTCCTCCTCATCCTTGCCACGTATGTGATAAACTTGAGCTGGAGCTCGTGATTTCTGATGAGTGATGGCTTTCGACTTATTGCTTCTGCCTCTACCATGATTCCTAGACTGTGCTTGTCTAGTATTCTTGTTTCGATTGGATTGCACATGACTCGGATTAGCAGAGTTTTGAGTAGGAGCTTGATCTCTCATCTCTGGACAATCTCTGATATAGTGGTCACTTCCACCACAAGAAAAGCATAAGTTGGATTGTTTTTGGCACTGCCCGAAGTGTGGTTTCTGACAATGTTGACAGACTGTAGCCCTTTCTGAATTTCCCGGGCTATTAACATATATAACCGGGATAACAAGTCTATTCACTGATTGAGGCTTCAGTGTAAAATTGCTACGAGGAGCTGGATAATACAAAGAAGACCCTTCTTTCTGGCTTTTAGACTTCTTCGACTTCCAGTGAGACTTGTCATCACTCTCACGCTTCTTATCATGACGGTAACTACTTTTTCGCTTTTCTGCGGGCCGAAACTTAGATTCAGTAGCAATAGCTCGGTTCACTAGAGTTTGGAAGTCTGTGATATCCAGGGCGGTAAACATCAGACTCAGCTCATCATTCAGACCGTCAATGAACATACAACATTTTTCCTTCTCGGTCTTGATGTACTCAGAACCATACTTGCAATACTTACAGAGATCTGCCACGTATTGCTCTATTGGTTGACCCGCTTACTTCAAATACAAGAAATGCTTTCTTCGACCGACCAAGTACTGTTAACTGATGTATTTCTTCTTAAATTCTTCTACAAAGAATTTCTAGTTCACAGATTCAGCTAGAGCAGTTAGTGTCGTAGTCTCCCACCAACTCAAAGCTTCATCAGCAAGTAAGGCAACAACGCATTCGAGCTTATGCTCATCCAAGCACTAATGTTGCTTAGTCAATATATGAGTAGTTCTCTCTAACCAGTACTCAGCTTCTTCCAGTTTTTCTTCATTAGAGCCTGTAAATGTATAGGGTCGGTGCTGAGCAAGCTTTTCGATAGGAGCTCTGCTAGGGGCAGCAGCTACCGTTGTAGGTCATTCTTGTTTCATGTTCATTAAAAGCTGATCGAACATTTCTTTCATACTCATGAGGCAGTCTCTTTGAGCATTCTGAACAGTCGGATTCTCAGTGTTCGTCTGAGGTTGTACAGGAGGTTGTGGTCGAGTACTATCTTGTACAAGAGGGTTCTCCCTCATACGGACACTATCCCCTTCACTTGAGGATCCTCGAGGACTTTCATTGTCTCGAGCTAACCGTGTCTCAGTCATACTAATTCAGATTCAACAAAATCAGAGTTAGGAGCATAATTACAAGAATTTCAATGTATATTCCCTAGGTGGCTTGACTCAACTTAAATGATGCATGAAAAGCTCATTCGAGGTTTCTAGGACCTATAACCTAAAAAGCTCTAATGCCACAAAAATGTAACACCCCTAACCCGGGTTAGGAGCGAGGGCGTTATCGGAATCGGAAAACAGAAAATTGGAAACAAAAATTCATTCTTGATTAAATTATTCTTATTAATGCACATGCGAAAAGTGGGCTAACAAAAACTTTTTCTAACATACATGACCAAACAAATTTTCTTTTAATCTTACTTATCAAATTACAAGTCAATTCAATTATCTTATTAACATTATCAAATTTCAATCTCGAATCACCATTCCACAGTCATTCGATCACTAGGCCTTCTATATAGTCAATTAATTCTAATCATTAACTAATAAATTACAATTTATTTATTTGATAGCAAATGAATCAAACATGCCGATGTTTAAGCTATACGTTACCATGCCACTCGAAACTTTGATTAACTTAGTCTAGGGGGTTTTCGAATCATACCAATATTACCAATAATTAAGACATCAATTTTACATACAAGTCATGTTCGATTTACATACCAAGATACCAACTTTTCATTAGCTACTTCATTACAAAATATCTAATTTCCTATGCCCCTAAACCATGTCAAGCTATCAATTATATACAACAAAAAGAATAGACAAGACCACTAGCTTGACTTACATATATAAAACAAAAGAATGAGGCTTTCTATCTAAAAACAAAACATGATTTTGGCCTCCTAATTAAGCATCAAGGAGCATATAACTTCAAACACCAGCGTAAACTTAAGCTACGACCCAACAAAATGAAACGAGCCCTTAAACAAACTTCGAAGCCACCATCTAGGAGTCTAAATATGAGACTAAGATTGTACATTTTTCTGGTCTTGTAATTTGTCCCGATCGAATGCTATCTTTAGGTCCAAGCTACCCTGGTAAAGTGGGAAGAAGGAAACAACGGAGCGTTAAGTACAAAATTGTACTTAGCGAGGTAATTCTAAAGCTAATTCATTCTTGAATTTAGATGTGATCAAGCATTGAGTTTACTTAGCTAGGTTTGTTAACATACAATTTATCCCCAACTAAGCTTAACAAACTCAAACACAAATGGCTTCATGCATAACATTAATAAACACACTTGTCTTCATACTCAAATACATTTCAAATAACATTAGTTCATCCACATGCTTCAATTTCCATTCAGTCAAGGACCATGTACCAATTCAATATTCAACATAATAATTTTCCATGCTTCATAATCGAAATAACAAAATAATCATTCCAATTATAACATTGCTTTAACAATTTGTCAAGAGTAAAATCACCATTCATCCTTAAGCATGTTATTCGAATAGGTCACAAACCATTATCCATAGATCAAGATTATCAAACGAATCACATTGCATTTTCAATTCATTCGAAAGGGCCATTGCCCATATGACTTATATTCAGATATTGCAAGCATCTCATATACATTTTATCACAATCGAAAGAACCAATGTCCACAAAATTCACCCACTAATTTCACATCATAACATGCCAAGTCAATTGTCAATTCGTTTATCCACTTCATAAGCTTTCTTAATTATGTAATTCCATTTAATTTAATTAAATTACATTGCATTTCATTGCCCTAGGTAGAGTAGACGAATCAGATAATCAAGTCATCAAGAGGGTACCAAGTACCAAACAATGGTTGCCTAAGCAAACAGTCAATGGATGCTCAATAGCATCAATGTGTCTTGAATACCAATCAAGATCACCTTTAATCATCAAGTCGGAGAGTACCCAAGGTACTAAACAATGGTTGCATAAAGCAACAAGTCAATGGTAGCACAAGGCAACAAACAAGAGAGCTCGGACTCTAGGCATGCTGTACTATCTAAGACTTCTAATCGACCGAGGGCAAATTATTCTTATTAATTTATCATTCATTATTTTATTTAGCACATACATATTGCATAATTCGATTTGCATGCTCATTCAATCATATAGTTGTACCAATTCACATAAATCATGCTAATCAATTTCATACCACATTCGAATAGCATCAAACACACACAGACAACAACTTCACATATTTTCACAAGCATATTAAGCATAGCAAAGTACCATATGGGCAGTCCACATACTCATTCAATCAAGCATTATCAAGGATCCAATTCATGCTTATACAATATACTAATAGATCACGTAGGGCAGTCCACATTTCCACACATTCAAACGATAACAAAGGTCCATTTCATGCATATAAATCATAACAATTAGATTATATAAGGCAGTCCACATTTCCACACATTCAAACAATAACAAAAATCCAATTCATGCATCCATTTTCCTTTAATCTCCTTCCCTTACTAAGCATTTTACCAATCCTCATTTAAGTCCAATTTCATGCATAAAATCATAAATTACATTAATAATAAGGTTGTTAGGACACTAGTCCCAACCCTAATGCAAAATTACACTCACAACTCCTTAAGCTTGATCTTGAATTAAGATGCCCTTGTTCCTTTCCCTTGATTGATCGATCCTAGATTCTTCCAAAGTCTCTTCACAATTTTGATTTTAACACTCAACATAAAATGAATACACACTATATTAGAGAGAAATTCAATTTCAACCACTCTTTAGCACAAGCATGAACATTAATTCTCAAATCTATTTTTTTCTATTGAACTAGTTGGAGGACCAGTTAGTATTTTCATCATATCTCTTTAATTACTAATCCAAAATTCACTTATTATACACCATTAGAAAGGTATTAAACTCAGCTTTTTAACCATTTAAACTTCATATTTTATCTATGTCCGAGTTAATAGTGTTTATTACTTGAATGTGACCCTTTCGATAAATCTGGACAGCTTGTACTGCCCAACTTATTTAATTCATATCTTCCAATTTACATAATGGAATCCAGTTTAGTTTTCTCTCAGTGGATTTAGACCTATCAAAGTTTATACAGTAAATATTTCAGTTAAAAATACCCTAAATCCTATTTTTGGTGAATTTTCAAAGTTTCAGCTTAGTGTTCGAATGTTCTGGACAGCTTACTCATTTGTCACATTTAATTTAGAATTCAACTTGATTACCTTAATCTAATTCTAAATTAATTTAGTATATAGATTATACTATATTTTCACAAAATCCTTAAGTCCATATTAATACTTATTACCATCATACATGTCCTCAATTTTTACTAAATTTCCAAATCAGTCCATAATTCCATTGTTTTCGAATACATGTCCAATATTGGTTCTAATCGAAATTCCCCATTCTAATTCATTTTTCCAGAAAACCAAAATTAGTTCCTTATAAAATTCTCATTTCTCTACAACTTTTTCATAATAGGAATTTTCTATTTTAGTCCCTATCTATACCAATTTTCAATTATTCATGACTTTCCACTCTATCTCAAAACATCCCCCTTTTTAAAGCTATTCACCATTTCACAATTAGTTTTTCAAGAACTTCATTAGCTCAACTCATCATAATCATCAAGACTCTAATAGTTTCATGTTTAAACCAATTTTAAACTTGCATGCATGGTTTTTGACACTTATTCGATAGCTAAAAGAAGAAATGGAAACTTACTTCTTTGATTTTCTTGATACCACTAGCTACTCTTCTTAATCCTAGCTTAATTCTTCCAACATGCAAGCCATTTTCTTCGCCATTTGAGCTCTAAATTTTCAGGCTTTTAAGCTTCCACCCTCTCCTTTTTTTTCTCAAACCTCACGACAACAAGAAGGAGAAATGATGGAGGGAAAACATCTTCCCTTAATTTGGGGGATTTGATAGGGTTTGATTTTACTTAATTGTCTTTCTTAGTATGTCTATTATGAGCTTTTTACTAAGGGCAGCCCTAAGGAATTATATTTCTTAACATGCAATTTTTGAACTTTATTTCCTTTTTAAATTAGTCATCAATTTTCCCCCACCATTCTTTCTTTATTCTTCCATTTTGGTCCGATTTCCACTAGGGAAATGTACCCTTTTCTAATTACTTTTAATTTCTCTAATTTTATTACTTTGATCTTGTTACTACAAATTTGAATCCACTAAATTATCAACTCCGCTAAATTCTTTAATTCGAAAACTTAATTCCCTTTTAATTCTAGTTGGTGCAACAATAGCCCACTTAAAGGAAATTTAAGGACTAAATTAAATAATTTGCTTAATCATAAACTCAATTTCTTTCTAAGAATAAATTAATAAATTAAATTCAAGGGATTAAATTCTAGGACGGAAATGTAGGTGTTACATTGAATGTTCTGTTTCTTTATGTTTTAGTCTCTAAATGTTATATATGCAAATAAATGAGCATGGATGATGGTTTTAAGCTGAGATTCGATAGAGATGCATGTAATGTGACTAATTAAAGGTTGGTAATATAAAAAGCGGAAAAGTCCTTGTAATCTGTATAAATTACAAATTGGTCCCTAATTATGAGCATCTAGACAAGATAAATTGAGAAAATTAGGGTTGTTTATTGGCGTAAACTTCCCGGTTTACTTCAATATTCCCCGTGTGATCCATTCGGTTCGGTCTAATGTCTAGATCTGGTCGAGGGGGTTATGGGATGAACTATATGGGCCTTGGATGTAGGTCGACCGTAGAAGAAGGTACTCGACTATGACTAAGAGGGTGGGTAATAATTACAAGGGTGTGGCGCGTTTTACTCAAGGCTCACAGTTTGGTGTGTTAGCTCCTATGGAGTTGGCAGAGCTTTGGTCGAGTGGAAGGTTGGTTTAGTTGGTGAGGTTGGATCGTACTAAACATATGGAGTTGAAAGAAAAAGTGGAGAATGTGATGTGCCAAGGACATGCTTTTGTGGAATCGGACCCCAATAGTAGTGAATAAGAATTGGAAAGCATGACAGGTGTCCAAGAACAGCGATCAATGGTTGCTCATGATGAAAGCATAGGAGTAGGCTTACCGACTGAGAGTGTTGTGGGTGCTGCCGAGTCAAACGTGGTTGTTGCTGGGAAGATCGGCTCGAAAGTGGAGTTTGGACATAATGTTGTGGCTTCTTGTGATAAGGTGATTGTCGCACCAACTTTGTTGCCAGCGGGTAAGCACAATGTGATTCGTGTTGTTGATGAGGCCTCGAAAATGGTCCTTAAGGATTCGAATTGGAGGCCAACATATTGCACGATTCACGAATACTAAAGGAGCTAATAGAAATCTCACGATAGCGACTGGTTTTCCGCGTAAAAATAGGAAACTAAAAAAAGTTACGATGTTGCACAAAATCCGGTGGTGGTTTCAGAATGCGTTTCTAATTTAAAAAAGGATTTGAACACTGTTGGGTCCTCTATTGTTCACAGTAAGTTGAATCCTAAAGATGGAATAGTGGAAGCTCACGCTAGTGTGCAGTGGATAGATAACAAGACCTTTGAAGGGGATGGAAGTGCTAAAGCAAAGTGAGTTTTAGTTGTGCTCTTATATTTTCTACATATGTTTAATGGTTAAAGTCATTTTTTGGAACACTTTGGGTACTCTTGGCCTTGAATTTAATCGTTATTTTAGATTGTTGGTGAGGTATCAGGATCCGGATGTCATTGCAATTGTGGAAGCACTGGTGAGTGGTGTGGATGCTGATAGGTTTATTTGTCACTCTAGCTTTAACTTTTCGTATACGGTGGAGGCAAATGGGTTTTCTGGCGGTATTTAGGCTTTATGGAAGAAATCTCTTCGTATTGATATGGTGGCGGTTTCGAATCAATTTCCTCATGGGATTTGTGTGGAGGCTAGCTCATCTCACATGTTATCTCTTACTTTCGTTTATACTAGTCTTGATTATAGTCGTAGGAGTTTAGCTTGGGACGAACTCCATGCTCTCGATCCCGGTGTTGACTAGCCTTGGCTTTTGGGGGGCGACTTTAATGCTATTTGTAGTTTTGAGGAAAAAATATATGGTTCGCAACACCAATCGGGAGTTTGTTCCAAGTTTTGTGATTTCTTGTTCTTATCTATCCTCTTGGATATGGGGTTTAATGGTCCGAAGTTCAAATGGGAGAGGGGGAATCTGAGTCAATGTTTGGATCGGCGTCTCTGCAATGCACGGCGGTATGAGGTTTTCTCCATGGTAGAAGTTACTCATTTGCCTAAGCTGGGTTCGGACCATAGACCAATACTCCTCCCTACTGAGATTGTGGGGAATAATCAAGGACCTCGATCTTTTTGGTTTGTGGCGGCATGGAAAGATCACCCGAACATTGAATGACTTTTAAGCGAGAGTTAGCAAGGCGAGACACCAATATTTGAGAATCTCAGTAAGTTTTAGGAGGCTAGTAGGCAATGGAATGTAGAAGTTTTTGGTCACATTGGGCATCGAAAAGCTAGGCTGCTTGCGCAAATCAGAGGTGTTGAATTGTCCTTAGTGCGTGCACAAATCCTTTTCTGATTGAGCTTGAGGTTGCGCTTAAAAACATTTAGATGTGGTGCTTGAACAGAAGGAAAGCATGTGGTTCGAGAAGTCTCACAGTAAATGGCTTTGTCAAGGGAATCACAAAACGAGGTATTTCCATTTGAATACATTAAATTGATGACGCCATAATACCATTAGGAGTTTGTGTGTTGATAGGCAATGGTTCTCGGATCAAGAAATGCTTCAGAACCATGTGGTAGACTTTTTCACTATTTTGTTCATGTCAAAGACGTGACAAGTGTCGGGGGAGGATTTTAATGAGGGGTTTGCAGCCATTATCGGGTAACCATAGGTAAACCCTCGTGAGATCGGTTACTTTTGATGAGGTGCATAGCGTTTTTTTAGCATGGATCCTTCAAAAGCTACCGGGATCGATGGGTTTCAAGCGGAATTTTTTAGAAGAATTGGGCTATTTTTGGGGCCTAGGTTTTTCAGTTTGTGGCGGGTTTCTTTGTAACGAGGGAACTTGTTTTGGTGGTTAACCGTACGCTACTTGTTTCAATTCCTAAGGTGGCGGATCCTGACAGTCTTCTTCCGTTTAGACCTATTAGTCTGTTTAGTGTCATGTACAAAGTGGTGACAAAGGTTTTGGTCAATCGGCTCAAGCCTCATTGTCGCAACCCTTTCGAGCTCGACATTTTGAAAATTAAAATACACGGAGTCGCCACCAATCCTTTTGAAAAAAGTATGATTGGACCACTTTAAAACGAGGTTATTTTAAACAAAGCGCTTTATTTATTAAAATAATATTTTTGGTCTGCGAAAAGTAGAAAACAGGTTCGGGGGTCAGTTACACGTGGTGAAGGATTAGCACCCCACAACACCCAAAAAATGGTACCTTATTGATATCAAAAAATGTTTTCAAAATTGGAATTTGCAAGTTTGTAAAAAATTCAACTTATTTGTCCATTTATGAATATGATTTTATTTTAACGGCCTTATCATTCGAAAAATGAGCTCTAATCACCGTCAACACTCATGGTGCTAACATGTCAACTCTATTTGATAAGACACCGCATTAATTAGGTTTCGCTTTTCAAACAAATAAACAAAGGTCTAAGTTTTTTATTCCTATTTAAGGGTTTAAATTTTATTAAGTGTATTTTATTTTTAAGAAGAATATTTTACCAAGCAAAGGATTCTAACTAAGGCTTGTAGAACTTATTCCTAATATTCAATTTATTACTAAAAGGAAAACAAGACATCAAAATAATACTTTTAAATTTTATGTTTTGAGCTTTGATCAAATTTATTTTGAAAAGTTTTATTTTTTGGATTTTGAAAACTTTGTATTCTTTTTGAAAATTAAACATTTTTTACTTTAATGAAAAAAACTTGTTTTATTATTCTTTGTTTGTTTTCTTTTTTTTAAAAAAAAATCAACATTTTTGTATATTTTTTAAAATGAACATGGAACAAACCCATTCATTTTAAAATCAAACTTGAAGAACAATTTTTCTTTTATTATTATTGGAATCAAAGATAAAAAATGAAGAAAGATTACCACAACACAAAACTCAAGCTTCCAAAATCATAAGCAACCTAAAAAATATGAACAAAAATAATTTAACGAAACAAAATAAATTTGAATCATAAAGAAAAGAAAAGAAAATTATACCGAAAATGGAGAATTCGCAAGCTTCTTCCTCTCGAAATGATTCCAAATACCACCGGAAAAAGTTTGCTTCTTCAAAAATTCTAACCGGACATGCTCCAAACTCGAACAAATTTCAGGAGTTTCCCAACAATTTTTAGAGAATTTTCTGGGTATTTTCAGATGAATTTCCAATGTGTTTCACAATGCCAAAATGGTAACTATTCATAGGGTTTTGGGCTATTAGGGATCAAGACAAATTGGGGATAAAATCCCCATTTTCGTCCCATGAAATCATCCAATCAGATCAAAAATCCTTTGACTTGTTGAAATTCACCCAGAATTTCATCTGATTCGGCTCCAATTTGGGAAATTTTGCCCCCAAATTTAATTAGAGTTCCAAACCTTTTCCCCTTCAATTGATGAGCTACTGGAGATGGAAAGGGACAGGTTCGGCGACATTGGACTCAGCCGGCCGAGGCGAGTCGACTGGCACCAACCACGGTGGCCGCCGTAGCCCAGGGATGGAAAAATCAGCACCGACAGCCGGCCCAGCCGTTTCGAATAGGGGATTTGGGGAGATGATCATGTGCACGTGTAGCGCACGCACTGGCGTGTGGGGGCGCGTGATCCCACCCTCCTTTCCCTATTTTTTTTATCATTTGATCAATACGCTTGATTATTTCAGCCCTAGATCCAATGGTCGCAATTAAACCTGAAAAAAAACAACAAATGTGTTAATTTGGGCCTTTAATATTAAACTAAATAGACTCCTATTTAGATTAAGTGGACTCTTATTTAAACTAAGATGAATTCTTTTTTGGGTTACTAATATAAATAATATTACTCTACTAATAATCATTATAATAATAATAAAAATGAAAATATATAAAAATAAAATACACCAAATTAAAAAAATGAAAATGATGAATTTAGGTGAAAATTCAGTGACAACAGCGGCCCCTCTTTTGTTATTCTGGTGAAACAGGAATACAACAAATAACAAAAGGACCCTGAATTTCACCAATTACGAAATAGTCAAGGCTCTTTTGCCCGAACAAACTGGTGGGTTATGAAAGGTATAGGTTCCATCCTCCTTATGCTTGGACGGACATGCAAGTTCCATTCTCCTGATGCCTGTACGGATAGGCGGGGTTCTATTCTCCTTATGTTTGAATAGATAAGCAGGTTCTATTTTCCTCATACCGGAATAGATAGTCAGGTTCCATTCTCTGAATGCCCGAACGGATAGGCGAGTTCTATTCTCCTTATGCTTGAAGAGATAAGCTGGTTCTAAAAAAGCTTCTATCCTCCTTACGCTTGGATGAATAAGCGGGTTCCATTCTTTGAATCCCCGAACGGATAGGCAAGTTCTATAAGCAAGTTATATTCTCTGATTGCCTGAACGGATAGGCATGTTCTATTCTCCTTATGCTTGAATAGATAAGAAAGTTCTATTCTCTTCATGTCTGAATAAGTAGGCAACTTTCATTCTCCAAATGCCCGAACGGATAGACGAGTTCTATTCTCCTCATGCCTGAATAGATAGGTAGGTTATTCTGCTGAAAAGTCTTTCGCGTACCTGAAAAATGCTATACACAATGCAATTATGATGTGCATGCCCCTAGGGATGCCTAAAACATGAATGTATGTCAAGCTTCATGTTTTTCTTTTTTAAAAAAAAATCTTGTCAGAATTAGTTTTTTGTCATGCGGCCAACACAGAAGGAATTGTGAAGGTCTGAGGTACTTGGATTTCATCATCTTAAACATTTTCTCAACTATGGTAAAAAATGATAGGCGTCTATGATCGTCCAACTAATATGAACTCCTTTTCATTTCTTCACACCAAATAAGACTTTGCACAATGTTCTTAGGATCACAATCTAGCAACACCCCATCTTTCAATTCTAGTTGGCTCTACCAATTTCTTCTTTGTAAAAATTCCATCGACCATTCCCTGGAAGAAAATCTTCACCATTGCCTACTCTTAACTTCAGAGATTAGACGGAATTAGAATTCACCAGAACACCACAGGGCCACGACATGGGTTTAGCTCCATAACTTCTTTTTGCATCATTGAAAACATTTCTAATCTTTTGAATACTCAATCTAGTTATCTTGTACTCTTGGTTGGAAGGACTAACTTTATCCTAATATTCTTCAATACTCTTTTAGCCTTTGTCCAGTCATGGGAATGTGGATTTCTTGCTTCTTGATTAGCCAGTAGAATAACTTCACTATCAAACCAAGTCGAACTACCATTGTAGTTGATACATAAATATTCAATGACATGCCTCCTTGAGTGGTCTTGAAAGCTTCAAGTCTTCATATATCGCTTAAAAACATTAAGCATCTTCAGTGCTTTATGTGAATTCTCAAATTCTTGCCCCTGCAGGACATCTTGAAGCATTTGCATACAAAACCTTCTAGCAAATCTTATTTCCGCCTTGAATGTCTTTGATGTTAGCGTTTTAATTTCTTCCTTTCATTCCTATCAAAGTCAGGGATCTTGAATCCTTGGTTGACATAACTTGCACCAATCTGATGGAACAGTTTGCCCACTAGGCATGACTCCACCCCTTTTATGCTTTATGGATCTTACATCTTATATGTGGATCTTGCTTGACAACACAATCCACTTAAAACTCCTCAACACTTGTGTTTTTTCTTCTTTTTTAACCCTCTTATGCAAGGCGATGCCCCCGTTCAAACTGAGGTTGAATTGTTGCCTGAAATAATGGAAAACATTCGTTCCTGGTTCCCTATAGTTGGGATCAACAGCAAGAAATCCTTTGTTTTTTCATAAATATATGTTAGCCTACTTGTAAGATGCATGAAAAGGCTAGAAATGAGAATGAAAGGAAAAAGTTATGGCAGATGTAAGGAAAGGCTAGAAATGAGGATTTTTTAAAATATAGTCACGACAAACATAGAAAAAAGGGAAGTCAGATGCCCCAAAATTCATAGTTTGAATGATTCATGAATCCATCAACTGGATAGTGCCCACTTTTAAGTGGTTGTCCTTAACTCACCCACTCCCAAAGTTTTAAATTTCCCGTTTTTTTAATCTCAATCAGACATTAGAAGTTTTGAAGTCCCTGAAAAAGGTTAACTCAATTAGGCGGAATGTGTTCTGAAAACAAACTCCTCTTCTCAAATATTTATGTGTGATCCATATGGTATTTTAAGGCTTGTAGTGTAGGCTAGGCTCAGGTTACCAAGAAAAGGATATATAGGCTCAAATAAATGTTTTAAGGGTAATTAAACCAAGGATCAACTTGTCCTGATGTAATCTTCATTCTTTTTGTTTGGATCACTCTAGACTACCCATTTTGGGTTTTCACCCTAGAGTTCACATGCCTCGTTTGAAGTATTTGTTTAAAAATTTTCTTCACACCCCGACTTTCATTCCTTTCGTCTTTCCTCTCTTTTTCCTTTTTTTCTATTTTCTTTTTTCTTTTTCTCTTTTCTTCTTTTTCTTTTTCTCCTTTCTTCCTTTTCTTTTGCTCTTTTTTTCTTTTTTCGTGTCCCTTTCTTTTTCAGTTTAGGACATTCAACTCGATCTTGCGTGTTTTTTTCTTTTCCTACAAATAGGTTTTCATCCTTTTTTCTCCCCATTATGGGTAATGATCCTTGGTTAGGGTTTTAATCAAAGAAAAATATCAGGCTCAAAGGGGAACAACAATGGATTTTTATTTTCTTATTTGTGAAGGCAAATGAAGGAATGCCAAATATCATTTCACAAAAAAATATCATCGATGAGAAGTAATCTTCAGTTAGTAGATGCTTTAGAGTTATCACTTTATTCAAAGACCCTAACAACAATGTCTAAGAGAAATATTCACTCAAAATCTGTATATGAGATCTCTTTATTAAACTTGAACACACTTTTGCCCCTCCATCTCGGGATTGTATTCAAAAGTCATTCATAGAATCAATAATAAGGGCTCTACAGCGAATATGTATTCTAGAAGAGAAATGGATAATGGAAAGAAAAATGAAATCTTTGCCACTTGAGAAAATAAAAAGAAAGAATCTTTAAAAACAAGCATATTAACATGGAAGCCCCAACAAAAGATCCCTAATGCTCACTGGAAAAAGCAAAAGGGTTGGTTCTAGATATGCCCCCAACAATGTTTGGGAAAATCCTCTATTATTAAGCTGTGAAGCTTTATTCCAGGGGTAAGAAGTCTAGACATGCTCGAGTAGTTCAAGTTATGGGTGCTCATCATATTCTTCTCCCTCGAGTCTTCCACTTTTGATGGCCGCCAATATCAACTCCTCGTTCATGACAATGTCTGCAAAACCTTCAATGTCATACTTTAACATATGGTTGTAGAAGGTACCATTTAAAGTCTCTACAAACATTGGAGTAACCTCATTTTCCAACAGCGGAGGTTGAACTTGGGTTGCCACATCTCGCCATATTTGAGCATACTGGCAAAAGCTCTCGTAAGGCCTTTGTTCCATATCTTGCACTATGAGCTGGCTGGGATCATGTTTGTCACATACTTGTACTGTTTGAGGAAAGCTCTTGACAGATCTCTCCAAGTTCGTATGTTGAACCTACTCAATTGAGTATACCATCAGGTAACAAACCCTAATAGACTATCCTGGAAGAAGTGAATCACTAGTTTCTCGTTTTCTAAGTGTTGTGACATTCTTTGGCAGTACATGGTCAAGTACGCTGAAGGGAAAGTGGTCCCGTCATACTTCTCGAAGTTAGGAGATTTGAATTTTGGAGGAACCACCAAGTCACACACCAAACTTAGATCTCTCGCATCTACACCACCATAGACACTTCTTCCTTTTAAGGCTTTGATGATCTCCTCGAGCCTATCACATTGATCTTCTAGCTTCTTATTAATTCTGGACCTATTGGTTGCCTTATGAAGATCTCGCGCCTAAATTCCTTGATTTTCCACATGATTCATCCTAGAACTTGCAAGAATATGAGTTGAGGTTTCTGTTGTATGGATCTGGAACCTCTTATTCGGTGGAAATGTATGACTAGTCATCCCGGGCTGGGGCGATAAAACATCAACGACTTCAACCACCTTTCCACTTTTTGGGTCTTTGAACCCCAACATGGGTGCTATCTGGCTGACGGCGTTTCTTTGGGCTCGTGCAATTTCTTCCTTCAATTCTTCCTCTATTTTATCAAGTCTGTCTTGGGTACCCTTGTGGCTATTCTCCAAAGTTGTCAATCTGTCTTCCATGGCCATTGCTCTGGACTAAGAACGAGTACCATATTTGTGGGAAGTTTTTTGCTTGTTTGGAAATTTTGTCATGTTATTTATTAGTTTCTTATTATGTGTGAATGTATATAGTGATCACAACATAAATTCAAGAAACAATTTTAAAAAAATGCAAATACATGAATGCAAGCGAAGGGCCATCGATTCCATTAAGATATTGCTCTAGAAGCAGCCTTCATTGGATGAAGAAGGTCCTACATCTTAGTTTGTGCACCCAGTTCCTCCATTTTTTCAATAAGTCTTTGAAGCTTTGGTTCTACCTCCCCTATCGGTCTGACGTGGGGGTGAAGAAATGTAGCTTATGTGACTATCATCATCACATGCTTAGTTACATCTTCAATTTAGGTTATGATACTTTTTTCGGACTCGTCTCGCTCCTGGGTTCTTTTGACATTGCCCCTAAGCCGAGTAGACCAATGATCACTCGAAAAATTCTACTTGGTTGCACCGTCGAAGTGGTCCCATAATACTTGCAACTTATGATATTTTGCTTGGCGATGATGTGAGCAAAATTTAGCATTTCGTCCACGTGATCATTCGACAAATTCTCATTGTTTGTTGGTTAACCTCAGTCTGGTAGCATACATCCGTGTTGTCTTCCTCCTTTAGGTACCTTCCATTTATGATAGAAGCTTTTTCTAATTGAGAAACATGTTTTAGAATCGGTCCCCTCTAAATATGATATGTATGGAACAAACAAATATGCGAAAAAAACAAAACAAAACACAAAAAAGGTCAATACTCTTTAAAAAAAACATAAATAAAACCCTAAAGGTCCAAAATAATATCATTGTACGAATAATTCTGGGTAGCAGATTCCAACACTCCAGGACATGTCTCCACAGATTATCTTTACGAAATAATTTTGACCAGACTAAAAGCCTAAGGTTTTCCACATGGCTCTATTGAGGTAGGCTCTAGATTTTTAAACTTGGTTTGGTTCTAAAAGGGTACCCGAGTTGTCCTTGCTATCCCCTACTAATGGTAGTAAGGTACTCGATTCTCGCCCATTATAGGCTTCAAACGAATCGAGTTCAACTTAGGAGGACTCACCACCTATGCCTTCTCGAAGGATCAATATCCTTACGAAGACAAAGGGCATGAGTCCCGAAGATACTTGCTAGGCTCATATGGAGAATCAATATTCTGACATGAGCAAAGTGTCCCCCCCACTTAAACAAACGAGACAAAGCTCGGGTATAGAGCTTTTTGCAACAATTATAGAATGCGTAAAATAGAATTATATTCATTAAATGGACGAATAAATTGAACCTACTGTGAACTTGCAAATTCCATTAGTTTTAAAGAAAACTTTTTGAAAACAATTTGAAATCAGTTTGTGGCCCGACCATCTTTTGTTTTTATTTTAAAAAACATGTCCCCAGCGGAGTCGCCAAGCTGTCGAACTCTCTTTCGAGCTCAACAATTTGAAAACTAAAATACACAGAGTCGCCACCAATTCTTTTGGAAAAAGTGTGAATGGACCACTTTAAAATATGTTTATTTTACTAAAACATTTTATTTATTAAAATAACATTTTTGGTTTGCGAAAACCAGAAAATAGGTTTGGGGGTTGGTTAGGCGTGCAGAAGGATTAACACCCCCACAACGCCTAAAAATTGGTACCTTATTGATTTAAAAAACGTTTTCAAAATTGAAATTTGCAAGTTCATAAAAAACTCAACTTATTTGTCCATTTATGAATATTATTCTATTTTAACGGCCTTATCATTCAGAAAATGAACTCTAATCACCACCAACACTCCTGGCGCTAATCTGTCATCTCCATTTGATAAGACACCGCATTAATTAGGTTTCACTTTTTAACCAAACAAAGAAACTTGATTTGTTGAAGATTTTTATTTGTTCAAGTTAAAGATCTATTAATCCTGAAGAAGATCTAAGTTTTTTATTCCTATTTAAGGGTTTAAATTTTATTATGTGTATTTTATTTTTATGAATAAAATTTTATCAAGCAAAAGTTTCTAACTAAGGCCTGTAGAACTTATTCCTAAGGTTCAATTTATTACTAAAAGGCAAACAAGAAAACAATCAAAAACTTTTATATTTTATATTTTGAGCTTGGATCAAATTTATTTTGAAAAGTTTTATTTTTCGGATTTTGAAAACCGTGTACTCTTTTTGAAAATTAAACCTTTTTTACTTTAATGAATAAAACTTGTTTTTATTACTATTTGTTTGTTTTCTTTCTTTTTTAAAAAAATCAACATTTTTTGTATATTTTTAAAAATGAACATGGATCAAACAAATTCATATTAAAAGCAAACTTGAAGAACAAATTTTATTATTATTTGAATCAAAGATCAAAAATGAAGAAAGATTACCACAACACAAAACTTAGGCTTCCAAAATCATAAGCAACCTAAAAAAACATGAACACAAATAATTTATCAAAACAAAATAAATTTGAATCATAAAGAAAATAAATGAAAGCTATACCAAAAATGGAGAATTTGTAAGCTTCTTCCTCTCGAACTGATTCTAAATACCATCGGAAAATGTTTGCTTCTTCTGGGTATTTCTGGTTGAATTTTCAATAGATTCCCAACAATTTGTAAGCTTCTTCCTCTTGAATTTGTAAGCTATACCAAACTTGAACAAATTTCAGCAGATTCCCAACAATTTTTCTAGAATTTTTCTGGGTATTTCTGGTTGAATTTTCAGTGTGTTCCATAATGCAAAAATGGTCACTATATATAGGGTTCAGGGAATTGGGGATCAAAGCAAATTGGGGAAAATCCCTATTTTCATCCCATGAAATAATCCAATCCGATCATAAATCCTTTAATGTATTAAAATTCACCCCGAATTTCATCAAATTTGAATCCAATTTGGGAAATTTTGCCTCCAAATTTAATTAGGGTTCGAACCCTTTTCCGCTTCAATTGATGAGCTACTTGCGTGTAAAAGGTGCTCCGCAATTAGTGCAAGTATACACATCTCAAGTAATAACACAAATAGAGGAGTTTTGGGATGGCTTCCTTCGTTTATCGTCTCACACTGAAAAATTAAAGTAAAAACACAAATAGAGGAGTTTTGGGGTTTAACTAAACTAATAATCATAAACTAAAGAAAGCAAGTAAAAGTAGAGTAATCAAGAAAAGAGAATGGGCCGGATTAGATTGCGTCGTAGTGTGGAAATCAATTGACTTGTCTCGGTATTTGAATGCAATAAACACCAAATTGCCTCGTAAATGACTTAAGTCCCTGCCGCGACAATAAGTTGTGATGCATCGTAAATCCCTTGTTGTTCAGTAGACGATGTCAAGGTTGGGCAAAGTGTCCGCTGATGGATCCTCCTTATCCTTATGTCATAGCTCTGTTGATGAATGGTCTTGATAATACCTCCTGGCGTAAACCAAGGATGAACACCAACCAATATCATACTTCTTTTAGCCGTTGAAACTCTAACTTATCCCTAAGCTAAGTTAGCTTCCACCATTGGGATGAAAACCATACTTATTCGTTTCTTGAGTTTAATTCTTCCGATATTAAACAAATGAATAACCTCACAATACTCTTTCTCGATAAGATTGTAAGAATATAATCAATGCAAAGAATAAGCAAACCTTGAACTAAATTGCATTAATAACAACTTCAACGAATTACAATTGTTTTCTCACAACTACTAAACAAAATAATCATAACCCTAAGAGAATTTAGAACATGATGAACATGGAGATCACACAACTAAACCTATTCTCAAACTCACAATACTCAACCCTCTTGATGTGTGCGTTAAGCCTTGTTTAAATAGGAAAAGGAGTAGGGCAAAGTCCTTCTTGGATAGGAAGTTAAGTTGGACTTGGACTTGTCTTCATTAAAGAGGTGAATCTCTTAAATGTTAATGTCATTATCCACTTTGACCAAATTCAATCTTTAACCTTCCTTCTATGTTTCCACCATCTTCCCATGATCCGATTGCCATGCAAAGTATATAAAAAATCCAACGCTTTATGCTCTTCAAATCGGCTATCACTTTGCATGTTTTGCCCTCTGGCAGGTTGGTCTGTACACTACCTCTGTAGAGGATATATGCTGCCTCGACAGTGGTCTGTCATTGGATCTACTCCGTAAGGCTTTATCTTCATAATTCAGCTTCCTTCAATAGAAGCAGTCGTCTTTGGCTTAGCTTGATCTGGACCTGTCACGAGCTCATTTTGTACCATCTTTCCTTTTATTCATTGCTCGCTTGGCATCACCTGCCTCGACAGTGAGTAAATCTGCGCAAGCACCAAACATGCATTAAAACAACATCTTTTCATTAAATACACCAAATATCAGGATCAAATGTAGAAGCAGTGTAATTAATGCATATAAGGCCATAATGTTATTTAAATGGGTGTAGGTTAAGAAATAATTGCCATGTAAAACGGGTGAAAACGTAGGACTTTTGGGCATTTATCACACCCCCAAACTCGAACTATTGTTTATCCTCAAGCAATGCAAACCATCAATTGCCAAAACATTAATCTTCATGAAATTTCTCCTTGGTCTTACTTTTCCTTCTTTGGATGCCTTAGGAATTCCCTGGAATCAAACTATAAGATTTATGAGTGTGTGCATGAATTATGAACAAGATGATTATTAGGGTTCTAAGTAAACACTTAAGCATTAACCTACTTAACTTAGGTAATTATTTTTTTCAAGAAATCTAACCTACTAGAGCCAATTTCAGGCACCTCTAGTGATCAACCTAGAACCGATTTCGGGCACCACTAGGGCTTCTTTAAGCTAGATTCGGTGTTAGGCACCTCTAACTTTTTACCAACAATTTTCTTTCTAAACAAGTCTATGTCCTAAGTGTCATAAAACTCCTTCAATCATGCAAGTCACAAAGGTGTATTAAAGTTCTAATCTCATAGTAAGATTCTGAGTTATCTTCCTGATGCATCCTAAAATTAAAGGCTCTAAACAGTTCAAAGCTATGGTATGAAAAGAGATTTCTATTGCCAAGGTAGAAAATTCAATTAATCAAAACTAAGTTAATTGAAGAGAATTATTGCCGAGGCATAAGCTTCCTTTAGCTAAGGCAATATGTGCAGTAAATTTTTTTAACAAGTATTAGACAAAACAGAACTGCATTGCAATATATTGATATGTCGCGGCAGAGAACTGCCTCGGCAGCAGAACCTACACCCCTAAATTCAAGACAAGCATTGCCCTCAATGCATTAACAACATATACAAAATATGAAAGAAAAATAAGCACAAAAATTAAGGGTAGGAAAATAAAGGCGCAAGAGAGAGAAATGTTTAGATTGACTCGGATGAGTCGTCACTTTGTAGGATCAGTTTTCTCCCTTTGCAAGCCATATGCTTGATTTTCTTGGTTTCTCTTAGCAGTTGGATGCACGTTGAAGGGGGGTTGGCTTGGCCGGAGCGGTTACTTCTTCCTCTCCATCCATGTCAAGGTGGAGCTCCTCCGTTGCCTCTATGTAGGATGCCTTTCGTTTTGTAGATTCAAATGTCCGGAGGATGGATTGGGAAGTTTCAATCCAATTGGAGAAGCCTTATGTGCCGATCGGTGAACCCATAAGAGTGTCTAGAGGTGCTTTGCACTTGGCCTTCCTGGTCGTGGCAGAGGAAGTGGTGGTTGCAGCGGCAGAGTGCCTTGGTGAGGCCTGGGCAGTAGCGGCGGCAGGTGTGGCTCTGACATTGGGTTCTGGGGCAGCTTCGGCATAGATGGCGGTAAGGAACTGAGGAAACTAGATAGTATGATCAGGGAACTTCTCGTGAATTAGTTGGGCTCCCTTGTGAAGGCCATAAAGAGGCGTTGTCGTTTGTCCATATCCTCCAACTTCTGAGCAATTTGCTGGAAGGTGGCTGCCGGAGCAGTGGTTTGTGGAGTCTCTAGAACATTTGCCGAGGATTATGTCGCGGCATGGCCCTACATCGGTATAGATTGCCAAGGTTCGGCCTCTGTGATCTGCATCAACTTGTAGTATTCTTCTCTGTCACATCCTTTCCTTGGAGGTGTATGCTCATCAGCTTCATTGGTTGGTACCTCTTGTTTGATGCATAAGTCGGCGATGAGTGATGGGAAGTAGAGGGGCCGCGTTCCTTTTGGTTGCACTGGTGAATCTCATGACATTTAATGTTACGAACATTAATCATACGATTATTTAAAATAGAGTGTATGAGTGCAAGCCTGGGCTGATCGACAATGCTTTATACGAGGTAGGCATGAGGCGGTGTTTGACCAATGTGTTCCATAGCTTGGCTTCGGGCCGCAACTATTGCCGATTAAATGAGCCCTTGTGAGCCCCGGCATTCCATGTCGTGCTAGCATAGCAGAGTTCTTCCTTTATTTGTTCGTAGTCTTCCTATTTTAGTGACTCGACAAATTCTGCATGCTCGTCCCTCTCTACGTGGATGCCATAAAAGAGATTTATGGCATCGGCATCCACCTTGATTTCTTTTCCCTGAACATGAATAAAGAGTGTGCTCGGGCTTGGATTGTGGGCATAAAATTCTCGTACCACTATTATGTTGGCTTTTTCGGGTTGGAGGCAAATTATTTCCCACTTTTGGTTATCCACCTTGATGAAGAGATAGTGGTTGAGGTCGAAATTTGGCTCATCAGAGCATTGGAATCCTTGCTCCTCTCATACTTAGAGGGCTATGAAGTGCTTGTTGAAGCGCTTCTCTACCTCCGGCGGTGCGAAGCGTTTGTAGGTAGGTGCCTCACCCGAGCTTGAGCTTTATCCTTTCTTTAATTTGAGGGCCATCTAAAAAATAAGAGTTAGTTGTGAGAGAGCAAAAGAAAATACTAAAATTTTGAGAATGCAAGAGAGTAGAAGAGAATGTTTGAGTGATGAACAATTTAGAGAAGAGTGACCTTTATATAGGGTTTGGCAAGCAATATCGTTGCGACAATAAATGCAGGTGCAACATCACTAGCTGTTACTAGCCGTTTCTGCCCGGCAACGGCCCTCTACCCGTTACATATAGCCATTATGGCTTTTTCGGTCTGTTAGCAGATTATGCCATTGCGGTTTTCTGCCCGTTGGTAGATTATGCCGTTGCGGTAGAGGTTTCCCCACACCTAGCTGTTGGTTCATCTCTTCTTTATTTCTTGATCTCCATCCTAAAAAGAAATATTTTATTCCTAAAAATTTTAAAAAATGTGGAAAATAAAAGAATATAAAATTGATTAAAATTCTAAAACCTAAAAACAGAAAAATAACCAGAAAAATAAAAAGAAGAAAAAAAAGAAAAATTAAGACATTAAAGGAGTGCATGGGGATGCATCTCCTAAACTAAGCATTTCTCTGTCCCTATTGACATGTGTGCCATTGTAGTGCTTCAACCGATGTCGATTCACTTTTAATTCATGCCCATCCTTGGTTGATTTAATTGTCACAGCTCTATGGGGGAATGCTTTAACAACTTCAAACGGTCCAGATCATCGAGATCGTAATTTCTTTGTAAATAACTTCAATCCAGAATTAAAGAGAAGGATTGTCTGCTCGGGCAGGAACTGCCGCGGCAGCAGCTTGCTGTCCTGCCATCGTTTGGTTTTTTCCTTGTATATTCTCAAATTATCGTATTCCAGGGCTCAGAATTCTTCTAGTTCATTTAGGTATTGGAGTCTTTTCTGCCCGGCGTTTTCCCAATCCATGTTCACCGTTTTAATGACTCAATATGCCTTGTGCTCTATTTCAACTGGTAGGTGACAAGATTTGCCATAGACAAGTCTATATGAGGACATTCCCAGTGGGGTTTTGTAAGTTGTTCTATATGCCCACAAGGCATCATCAAGACGAAGTGACCAATCTTTTCGTGATGGGTCAACCACCTTTTCAAGGATGTTTTTCAGCTCCCTGTTGGATATCTTGGCCTGTCCATTGGTCTGCGGGTGATATGTCGTGGCAATCTTGTGTGTGACACCGAATTTCTTCAATGCCGCGACAATGAGTCTCTTGTCGAAGTGTTTGTCTTCGTCACTGATGATGGCTCTAGGTGCCCCAAACCGTGTAAATATGTTTTTCTATAGAAATTGATGCACAGTTTTGGAGTCACAGTTTGGTGTGGCAATGGATTCGACCCATTTGTACACGTAGTCAAAGGCGAGAAGAATGTAAAGATTTCCTCATGAGGATGGAAAGGACCCTTTGAAGTCAATCCCCCAAACATCGAACAGTTCGACCTTGAGTATATTTTGCAACGGCATCTCGTGTCTCCTTGATATGTTGCCCGTTCATTGATATCGGTCACACTACTTGTAGTATTCCTGGGCATCCTTGTAGAGTGTAGGCCAATATAAGCTCGACTGTAGCACTTTGGCAGCTGTTCTAGTTCCTCCAAAATGCCCTCCATATGGTGAAGAAATTCACCCTGTCCATTGGTCTGCGGGTGATATGCCGTGGCAATCTTGTGTGTGACACCGAATTTCTTCAATGCCGCGATAATGAGTCTGTTCTCGAAGTGTTTGTCTTCGTCACTGATGATGGCTCTAGGTACCCCAAACCGTGTAAATATGTTTTTCTATAGAAATCGATGCACGGTTTTGGAGTCACAGTTTGGTGTGGCAATGGCTTTGACCCATTTGTACACGTAGTCGACGGCGAGAAGAATGTAAAGATTTCCTCATGAGGATGGAAAAGGCCCTATGAAGTCAATCTCCCAAACATCGATCAGTTCGACCTTGAGTATATTTTGCAAGGGCATCTCATGTCTCCATGATATGTTGCCCGTTCATTGGTATCGGTCACACTACTTGTAGTATTCCTGGGCATCCTTGTAGAGTGTAGGCCAATATAAGCTCGACTGTAGCACTTTGGCAGTTGTTCTAGTTCCTCAAAAATGCCCTCCATATGGTGAAAAATTGCACTGGTGGAGTACTTTGTTTTGCTCTTCCTCTGGGACACGTCTCCTTATAACATAGTCTGCACATTTTCTAAACAAAAGAGGTTCGTCCCAAGAATATTGCTTGGCATCATGTTGGAACCTCTTCTTTCTGTGATGGTTAAGGTTATAAGGTAAAACACCACTAACAAAAAAATTAACAAGATCTGCGTACCAGGGTGTTGTTGCAGCATACAATATTGTCAAGGGCAATGCCGCGACAATACATTGTGAGAGTGCCGAGGCAAGGGTTTCCGTCACTACCGCGACAGAAGCTATTGCGGCGACTAAGAGCTGCTCATTTGGGAATGCATCTTTTATGTATGGGCATGTGATATCTTCTTCTCGTTGTTCTAGTCTCGATAGGTGATCAGCAACTTGGTTCTCTGTTCCTTTTCTATCGGTGATTTCAACGTCGAATTCTTGTAGTAAAAGGATCCATCAAATCAACCGAGGCTTTGCATCTTTATTGGAGAATAAGTATTTGATCGTCGACTGATCCATGTGAATAGTTACCTTGGTTCCGATTAGGTATGATCAGAACTTGTCAAATGCAAAGACTACTGCTAGCAACTCATTCTTAGTGGTAGTATAGTTGACTTGGGCCTTGTTGAGTGATTTGCTAGCATAATAGATCACGTGGAAAATTATGTTTTTCCTTTGTCCAAGGACTGCCCTGATGGCATAGTCGCTTGCGTCGCACATAAGCTCGAAGGGCAATGTCCAGTCTGGTGGGACTACTATTGGTGCGGTCACAAGCTTTTGTTTCAGTATTTCGAATGCTTTAGTACATTCAGCATTGAAGTCAAAGGTCCTATCCTGTTCAAGCAGAGAACAATAGGGTTTAGTAATCTTAAAAAATATTCCAATAAATCTTCTGTAAAAACCTGAGTATCCTAAAAAACTCTAGATTCCCTTGACTGTGGTTGGTGTGGGAAGCTTCTAGATCACATCTATCTTGGCTTTATCTACCTCAATTGCCTTTGATTAGATCTTGTGGCCGAGTACGATGCCCCCATCCGCCATGAAAGGGCATTTCTCCCAATTAAGCACTAGATTAGATTCCTCACATCGTTCGAGTACCCTCTCCAAGTTGCCGAGGCAATTGTCGAAGTCATCGCCAAATACTGAGAAATCATCCAAGAAGATCTCCAAAAAGTCTTCTACCTTGTTAGAGAATATTTCTATCATGCATCGTTGGAATGTTGTCGGGGCATTGCAATGCCCGAACAACATCCTCCTAAATGTATATATGCCGTATGGGCATGTGAAGATGGTTTTTCCTGGTCATCCGCTGCGATGGCAATATGATTATAATATGAGTAACCATCAAGAAAACAGTAAAATGGTTTGCCAACAAGTCTATCAAGCATTTGATCAATAAAGGGCAAATGGAAGTGATCCTTTCTTGTTGCTTTATTCAACTTGCGATAGTCCATACAAACCCTCCAACCGGTCATAGTCTTGGTTGGGATTAACTCATTGTTCTCGTTGGTTACAACTGTTATTCCACCTTTCTTTGGTACGCATTGTACCGGGCTTACCCATGTGTTGTTAGAGATGCAATAGATAATTCCCGCATCAAACCATTTAATGATCTCTTTTCATACCACCTTCTTCATGGCATGGTTAAGCCTTCTTTGAGCCTCAATGGTAGGTTTATGCTCATCTTCCAATAGGATTTTGTGTATACATACCGCTGGGCTTATCCCCTTCAAGTTGGCGATCGTCCACCCTAATTCCCGCTTATGTCGCTGCAGCACATTGATCAAACTTTGTTCCTGTTATGGCAGCAACTTAGAAGAAATAATTACGAGCAGCATGTCGTTGGTTCCCAAATAAAAATATTTTAATTTATTAGTCAATTTTTTTAATTCAAGAACCGATGGATGCTCGATTGTGGGTTTTCAATCTTCGTTCCTCATCAAAATAATTGAGGGGTTCGAAAAACTTACCTGGAAGAGAGACCGTCCAGTGCGCTTCCTCAATTTTTGCCTCTTCAGTGTCGGGAAGGCTGTCCAGTATACTGCTAAAGCAGTCGTTAGAGTGCATGTCGAGGTAGTGGCCATTCTCACTGTCGAGGTAGTGGTTACCGAGGCAGGGTGCATCAATGTCAAAGTTTAATTCAATTGTGACTTGTATCATTTGACATTCCTCAGGATCGTCGGCACGCTTGAGGGTTTGGAACACATTGAGCTTGACTTGTTGGTCATTTACCCTCATTGTTAGCTTACCTTTTTCCACATCAATCAATGTCCTCCTAGTGGTCAAGAATGGTCGCCCAAGTATAATGGGTGCATGTTAATCTGCATCATAGTCAAGAACAAGGAAGTCGGCAGGAAAAATAAACTTATCGACTCTTACCAGTATATCTTCTAGCCATTGGGAACTGATAATCGTTCTTGGCCGTCGTATTTAGAATATCCATCGCTTCCTCTAGTTCTTTGTATAGGAGTATGCTATTTGACAAGGCATCAAGCATCATCCTAGTTGTTGTATTGACAGCATTTTAGAGCATTGTCACATGTGTCCACAATGGGAATCCATGCAAGGGGCATTTATGTAACAACTCTCTGTATCATTCCCAAGCCTCGTGCATAGATTCGTAATCAGTCTGTCAAAAAGAAGTAATTTCGTTACGCAATTTATCAGTTAAATTCGTAATATTAAAACATGCTAAGAAATCACGACATAAATCACTCCAAGATCCTATTGATCCTGCTAGTATGTTATTTAGCCAGGTTTTTGCCCTATCCCTCAATGAATAGGGAAACAATTTCAGTCTCAAAATATCCTCTTGTACTCTCTGTATTTTAAATGAGTTGCATATTTGCATAAAGGATTTGAGGTGTTGTCTGGCATCTTGAGTTGTTGAGCCGCCAATCTGCCCCATAGTATTGATGATGTTGAACTTCACGGGCTTCAGTTCAAAGTTGGCGGCTTCTATCTCAGGTGTGGCAACACCCAGATTTAGTCCGTTCAGGTCTTCTTTGATGTAGTATCGAACAGTTAGGTTTCGCACGGGCGCAAATTGAATTTGTAGATTTTCTCCACCTCCTACTGGGACATCTTGCTGCCCGTCGACAACTGGTTGCCCGTCGGCAACTTACTGCCCATTGTCATTTTGATTGTTATTGGCATTGTTATCGCCTACTCGATATGCCATCTTTTGTCTTATTTGTTGCTTGAGTGTTTGACAACTTCGATCCATTTCTTGATCAAGGTCGTAGAATGGATACTTCGGGTTCGCCTTGGTCATACACCAATGCTAAACCAAAGTTGATTAGTGCTCGAAAACTTAAGCAAATAAATATGCAAAAAAATAAAATTTAAAGTCGATATTGCCAATCCCCGACAACGACGCCAAAAACTTGTTGCGTGTAAAAGGTGCTCCGCAATTAGTGCAAGTGTACACGTCTCAAGTAATATAATGATAAGTTTTAGAGTATCGTCTCCACAGGGATTGAGATGGCTTCCTTCGTTTATCGTCTCGCACCAAAAAGTAAAGTAAAAGTAAAAACACAAATAGATGAGTTTTGGGATTTAACTAAACTAATAATCATAAAGTAAAGCAAGCAAGTAAAAGTAAACTAATCAAGATAAGAGAATGGGCCAGATTAGATTGCGTCGTAGTGTGGAAATCAATTGACTTGTCTTGGTCATTGAATGCAATAAACACCAAACTGCCTCAGCAATGACCTAAGTCCCTGTCGCGGCAATAAGTTGTTCAGCCTCGGCAATCCATTGCTGGTCGGCAGACGATGTTAGGGTTAGGAAAAACATCTTTTGATGGCTCCTCCTTATCCCTAAGTCATATCTCTGTTGATGAATGAGCCTTGATAATTCCTCCCGGCGTAAACCAAGGATGAACACCAACCAATCTCACGCTTCTTTTAGCCGTTAAAACTCTAACTTATCCCTAAGCTGAGTTAGCTTCCACGGTTGGGATGAAAATCATGCTTATTCGTTTCTTGAGTTTAATTCTTCCGATATTAAACATATGAATAACCTCCAAATACTCTCTCTCGAAAAGATTGCAAGAAAAGAATCAATGCAAAGAATAAACAAATCTTGAACTAAATTGCATTAACAAAAACTTAAACGAAGTACAATTGTTTTCTCACAACTACTCAACAAAATAATCCTAACCCTAAGAGAATTTAGAACATGATGAACATGGAGATCACACAACTAAACCTATTCTGAAGCTCTCAATACTCGACCCTCTTGATGTGTGCATCAAGCCTTGTTTAAATAGGAAAAGCAGTAGGGCAAAGTCCTTATTGGATAGGAAGTTAAGTTGGACTTTTACTTGTCTTCATTAAAGAGGTGAATCACTTTAATTTTAATGCCTTTATCCACTTTGACCAAATTCCATCTTTATCCTTCCTTCTATGTTTCCACCATCTTCTTGTGCTCCGATTGCAATGCAAAGTATGTAGAGCGTTTTATGCTCTTCAAATCGGCCATCACTTTGCATGTTTTGCCCTCTGGCAGGTTGGTCTGTGCAATGCCTCGGTAGTGGTCTGTCACTAGATCTACTCCATAAAGGCTTTATCTTCATAATTCAGCTTCCTTCAGTAGAAGCTGTCGTCTTTGGCTTAGCTTGATCTGGACCTGTCACAAGCTCGTTCTGTATTATCTTTCCCTTTATTCATTGCCCGCTCGGCATCACCTGCCCTGGCAGTGAGTAAATCTGTGCAAGCACCACACACGCATTAAAACAATAACTTTTTCATTAAATACACCAAATATAAGGATCAAAGGTAGAAGCAGTGTAATTAATGCATATAAGGCCATAATGCTACTCAAATGGGTGTAGGTTAAGCAATAATTGCCATGTAAAAAGGGTGAAAACATAGGACTTTTGGGCACTTATCACTTCTTCCTCTCGAACAGATTCCAAATACCACCGGAAAAAGTTTGCTTCTTTCTCAAAAATTCAAACCGAAGCTTCTCCAAACTCGAAAAAATTTCAGCAGATTCCCAACAATTTTTAGAGAAACTTTCTGGGTATTTTTAGATGAATTTCAAGTGTGTTCCACAATGCAAAAATGGTCACTATTTATAGGCTTTTGGGAATTGAGGATCAAGGGAAATTGGGGACAAAATCCTTATTTTTGTCCCATGAAATCATCCAATATGATCAGAAATCCTTTGACCTATTGAAATTCTCCCCGAATTTCATTTGATAAGACTCCTATTGGGAAATTTTGCCCCCAAATTTAATTAGGGTTCTCAGCCTTTTCCCCTTTAATTGATGAGTTACCAGCGACGACAAGGGACGGGGTCTGTAGTATTGGACTCAACCGACCGAGGCTAGTCGACCGGCACCAACCACGGCGGCCGCCGTGGCCTAGGGATGACAGAATCAGCACCGGCAGTCAGCCCAGTCGTTTCGATAGAGGATTTGGGGGGAGATGATCCCGCGCTCGTGTAGCGCACACGCTGGTCCGTGACGGCGCGTGATCCCCTGTTTTCAATATTTTTTATCATTCAATCCATACCCTTGATTATTTCAACCCTAGATCCAATAGTCGCAATTAAACCTGAAAAAGAAAACAACAAATGGGTTAATTTGGGCCTTTAGTATGAAACTAAATGGGCTCCAATTTAGATCGAGTGAACTCTTATTTAAACTAAGATGAATTCCTTTTTGGGTTACTAATAATAATAATAATAATAATAATAATAATGATAATAATAATAATATAAAAATAAAACAAATTAAAAAAAATGAAAATGATGAATTTATGTAAAAATTCAGTGGCAACACTCATCTTCTAGATTGGGTGGCACAAACGGAGACTAGTTTCGTTTCGGGTCGACATATTACTAATAATGTTATCTTTGCCTAATAGGTGATTCATACAAGGAGAAGGAAGCAAGATGCGAAGCCGTGTATGACCATTAAAGTCGATCTTGAGAAGGCTTATGATCAGCTTGAATGGAGCTTCATCCGTGAGACTCTTCGGGAATTAGGTTTATCGGAGCACTTTAACATGTGGACTATGCAATGTGTTTGCTCTGTTTCGACATAGATTATTTGAAATGAACGGGTGACTAATAGTTTTCTCCCAACTCGTGGCATACAGCAGAGGGATACCCTATCTCCGTATTTGTTCGCGTTGTGTATGGAACCATGAGATTGGACAGAAAGTGGAAAATGGGGTGTGGAAACATCTCCGTCTTGTTCGCCATGGTACGAGCCTCTCACATTTGTTTTTTTCCAATGACCTTGTTTTATTTGTAGAAGCTAGCCTAGACCAATTGGAGATTGTTAAAGATACGCTCAATTCTTGTTGTGTTTGCTCTTTTCATCGGGTTAGTGTGGCCAAAACGCAAATTTTCTTCTCGAAGAACTATTTCGTGGATAGGAAACAATTGATTGCTGACATATTTGGATTTTAGATTGTGAGCGACCTGGGTATGTACTTAGGGGTTCCCTTGCTGCACAAATGGAATACTAAGGTTACCTATCATTTTTTGTTGGAAAGAATTGCGCGACGACTTTCTGGTTGGGCAGCAAATAAATTGTCGTTAGCGGGACGTATAATGTTAGCAAATGTCGTGCTACAAGAAATTCCTACTCATGTTATGCAAACTACCTGGTTACATAAAGGGATATGTGATGCGATGGAAAAATTAATTCGTAGGTTTGTGTGGGGTTCATCTAATGGTTCGAATGTGCTTGTCCCTGTGAAATGGGACTTGGTGGGATGGAATGCGTTTTCGAGACTTGTCTCATCATAATAGTGCCCTGTTGATGAAGGTTGGTTTTCATCTGGTGACTGATGCGGGTAAATTTTGGGACTGTGTCCTTAAAGAGAAATAAAAGTGGAATGGGATTGTGCTTTTGGATATCAAACAACCTAACTCTTCATGGTTATGGAAGGGTCTAAGGAATCTGTGGGAGGATGTTCGTAGGAGCATCTGCTTGCAAATTCGAAATGGTTGACACACTAATTTTTGGTGGGATTTGTGGTTGGATGGATATGAGCCTTTGGCCTCTTATTGTATTATGTCTACAACACCCCTGAGTTTACCGGTTGTTGCCATGGTCGACCCCTCGGGTTCATGGGGAGATGGGAAGAGAGTTCACCGGTTGCTACAGTAGGTACTACCACAAGAATGCTTGCTTTGTATCACGTGAGTTATTCCCCCCACACATCTCTTCGCCATGATAGACCTATGTGGAGATGGGAAGAGAGTTGTGTGTTCTAAACGGCTTAAGCGTATAAGTCTCTCGTTCAACCGGCTATGGGGCAATGGTGTAGGAATTTGGAAATGTATTTGGGACTTGACGATTCCCCAACGTGTACAGACTTTCATATGGATTACCATGCATGGGAAACTTCTAAGAATTATGAAGCGTTGTGGTCGTCACCTTACGATGGACGAGAGCTACCCGGTGTGCTTGCAAGGTGTGGAAGACATGGACCACGTTTTGCACAGTTGTGTTAGAGCTATGTCGGTTTGGGACAGGTTGATTCGTCCAGATTACAGTCCAGCGTTTTACTAAAACTCATTTGAGGCTTTGTTCCAGGAGAATTTACGAGAGGATGGATGTGCTGGATCGAGGGAGATGAATTGGAATTTGTTATCGCCTGTTGGGCTATTTGGAAACGCCGCTGCTCCTTCATTTTCAAGGACGGACGAGAGGCATATGGGGATATTGTTGGGTTCCGCCGCAGGATATGGGTCGACGTTGTCGAACAACAGCCTGCTTACAGGTGACTACAATACAAGCATGCCCGGTCAACTGATTTTGACTTGGAGACGACCTGTAGGGGATAGATTCGAGTGAATGTGGACGGGGCTTTTGGGGGTCCTGGGTACCGAGCGTCTTTAGATTGGGTTATCATAGATGCGACTGGAGCGTGGATATTTGAGTTATGGGCAGCTTATGATGCACTTTTACTTGCATGGAAACTTAGTTTTAGAAGAGTTGAGTTAGAGATTGATAACAAGACCGTGGTGTAGATTATGCAAGGTGTATCCTTGGCGTTAGCTGGTGATGCCCTTGTGGTATGACTGAAACATTTACTCGATCATGGTTGGGAGGTGCGAATTTATCACACTTGCCGCAGACGGAATGTTGTTGCCGATGGTTTAGCTAAAATGGCACGAGGACAGGAGGTTGGCGAATTCATTTATGCGCAACCATTGTTGGATATTCTTCCTTTGTTTGTCGCTGATCAAAGTAATGGTTAGGGTCTGTAACATGCTCAACCCTGACCTAGTAGAAAAAAACTGGAAATAAATATGTTACTTAAAGGAAAACCAGAGGACACTTCTAACACTTTGAATCTTTTCTTATAAAAGATTCAAATAAAGAACATGAGTATATAACTAAGAAAGTGATCAATAATTAATCATATTTGCATGTTCATAGTCTTGGATAGTTAATAGTTAACTTATGACTGCCAAAAAAAAACTTAACTCAAGAATCCAAATAAAGAACATGAGTATATAACTAAGAAAGTTGAATTGATACTAGATAGTTTATTTCACTGCCATGGTTCATTTAACTCAAACATATGCCTCAAACTAGGTCAATTGTCTATAGACCAATTATGACATTACATTATTCATCCTCCAAACTACCCAAGCAACATCTAATCAATAATTAGTTAAATATACATCAAATATACTTAACTTAGTCTTCAAACACACAACCAAGTTTTAGAAATACAACTTTACAAACACTTAACATAAGACGTTGTAAAACTTTACATATCATAGGTTCATTACATGCGCCGGCTAGAACCTTGTGCCACCATTTTAATATAACTTAAACCACAGACCATGATTTCGATTGCATTCCAGAGTAACTTAGTAATTAGGAAACCATTATAATTCCTCAATACATAAACCACTTATCATTCGAAGCTCTAACCATCATATTTGAAACTATTTATCAAACTTCTAATCAAATATTCTACAACAATCATGAATATTTAAACTAACATTCGATTCAATAATTCCTATGTGCGTTCATCTTCTATATAACACCTCAAACATATTAAACATATATAACTATTTTCTTAGACATCATAAAGTGCCATCATCCTAGGAGTTTGATTAAAAGAACAAGACATTAAGCAAGGTCTTGTAGAATAACTAGTCATCGTTGTACCCGATCAATTATAAACTTCTAAAATAACCTACAATGCATGAAAATAAATGCATTAGGCTTATATAGTCTAAGTGAGGTAGTGACATCAAATATTGACAAAGCATTTAAATACATTGATTTCAATGAAGCACACATCCAATTGTACAATCATATGTTAGCATTTGTTATTTGCTTCTTAATTAAACTTATCTAAGATTTATGGTGTTCAATATCTTATCCAAGCTTCATTATAAAACATATCGATCTTATCAAAGATTAGTTAAACACATTGAAATCTTCCTGAGACTTGTCGAATACTCATTAGCTTTTTGATTCCTTATAATTTATCAAGTATTTATCAGTGGTTCAATTCAATGTTTGTTGCCTCATACAATAGGGGGCACTTATCCATCTCTTGTAAAACTTATATCATATGCTCATCAAGAGACAATCATACCATATGCTAATCAAGAGCCAATTTGTAACACCCTAAAAATTACGCCCAAAATTGTAAACCCTAGATTAGAAATATCCATAATTTAGAAACCTAATTTTAAAACCCAAAATTTAAAACCATAATTATTTAGGAATTTTAATTCAAGAACCCTAAATTTTTTTGAAGGGACTAAAAAAGAATTTCTATCAAACTTGAAAGTTAATGTGAGATTTCTTAAAAGTTTAAGGACCTCGTATGAAATTAACCCATTGTTTTAAAATAAAGTTGAATTTTACTATGTTAGCCGACTTATCCATTTTTTAATTATTATTTAAATGTTATATATATATAGTACTTTAATTTTAAATTGAATTCTAATCTCTTCCTCCACTCGTCTTTTGTTAATCATTTTATTTACTTTTATTCTTTTCTATCCTATATCACTTTAATTATTTTACTTAAATTAGGTTTACTCTCCCTATATATACACACACATAGTTCAAATAAGATCACCCCAAGAACCCTACTTTTTTTAGATAGTGTCATGCCGCCAAATTCCCTTATTGATTTGTTAAATTCCTATGTAATAATCCCCACCGCTCTATACCCCTTCTTGTTCGTTAATCCCTTCAACCCCAAGTTTAGTCTGGTATCGATACAGTTGGATCCAATACTTTTGATCATGGAAAATCACATCATTTTGTAGGTTGAGTATAGCTTGGCTAAGGTGTGTTTTTTTTCGGTGCTATAATTAAATTATATGTTATTTTTTTATGTGTTGGTGTTTTACTCTTTATGTGGTTATTTATATGTATTATTTTTTTTATGGTTAACATCACATGCATACGTTTTCAGAATATGTTTTTACTATGATTTACAAACCATGATTTATGAACTATGATTTATGGACTTATTGACTATGATTTAAGAAGTATATTTACGAAATATAGGATTTATAGAACTTCATTTATGAAATTTGATTTCTAATAATCATATCATTGTATGAGCATGGGTTGGGATTTGTACGGGGAAGTTTAGTGGTTTCACCCTTCGGGCTAAATTCCGCTTCGGATTGGCGGTTGTAATGAGGAGTTTTGGGGAACTTTCCTCTTGATGGTTATAATTGGGTGCAGTGCATTGCGCTTGTGATTTATGTGTTGTTGTAGAGTGTCCATGAGTTCTATATTTTTTGTACACATTCCTTACCTTATTATTGTTGTTCTTAAGCTCATTTAGGCATATTTAGGTGCATTGTATGCATTATAACAATATCTTCTCTTTTACCATGTTGTTATTGAATATTTTATGTTTGGTTGAGAAAAGTTATTGTTTTAGTTTAGTTTATTTTTTTAGGTGCTGTAGCGGGGGAAGGAGAGGAGATGACAGGAAAGCTGGAACAAAAGGAGCTGTACTGAAGCAGCTCAAGATGTCGCCAAGGACGCTGCCGAAGCAGCATTGCCGCCCGTGCAGGAGTTGCACCGACTTAGCCAAGTGGGTCGCGATTTAAAGAAGGCAATTTCCTAAGCCCAATGAGCCCGGTCTTGAAACTTTCTAAAGCTTGTAGCGGCCGGTAGAGCTAATTCAAGATCGATAAATAGGAGCACCTATCTTTACTCGCGAAAGAAGGCAACGTCCAAAGAGTCCATATTGAAGGCAGAAAGGAGTCTGTATTTAATGTAACTTAGTTTTAGAACTCCTACTTCAAGGAGCACTCAAACTTAGGCCATGAGCCCTATATATACCCAATGTATGTAAGGGTATAGGGGCATCTTGGATAGCACCTCACATATTTGAGGACGTGAGGATAGATGGGGGGATAGTTAGATATGTTGGAGTTGTTGGGGGTCGCGGCCCAGCTCTCCTAGGGTTTAGGCGCGTGTATGTAAAGTAGTTTGAGGGAAACAATTGTATAGTTTTCAGTTGTGTTCAATAATATTCTGAGTTTGCTTAATCTATGTTCTTCGTTCGTTCAATTAGTCTACACCAGTCAGTTGAAGAAAGATCCATTTGTCGGGCACGAAAGTGTAAGGCTCATGAAAGGGTTAAGCACGGTCACAACCCGTTGGGGTGTGACTAACTTGGTTCCACACTAGTCCACAAGTTTCAGCGGCTAAAAGGGATTACCAACAGAGTTGACTAGCTTGGTTCCACAGTAGTCCACAAGTTAGCTCTCGAGCATCCTAACCTAGAAATATGAGGGATCATTGTCGACTATCCTGTCGAACTTGGAATGTCTTCCAGACTTGCCGCTAGGACTTCTTTCCGTTCCACCTGCCAAGACAGTACACTCATGTAGTGGCAGTGAACTGCTGCGGCCGCGTGACAGGGTCGTAGTTTGCCGCCCGCCATCCCGCTGATGCAGCAATTCATGGCATTGCAAAATATGCTCAAACTTTAAAATGCAGGCCACTGAGATGCATTTGTCTTACCCAGTCTATCGCCCAAATCTCTCCCTATCATTCCTCTCATAATTATCTTATTTTATTTGTGTTTTTATATTTCCACATCATGAGATTTAATTACGCATTTACTAAATCTTTGTGCAGGAAACCATTCATAGGAGCTGCTTCAATCCCTGTGGGAGACGATATCTTTTATACTATAACTTGACAAGTGTGCACTTGCGCTCATAAATGGTTAGGAAATGGTTATGTTTGGGAAAAGCGCAGCCTTACATAGCCTAAATTTTTATTTTTCATGCATTAGGATTAGATTTAATTTCATTTAATTCTTGTATTTAATTTATTTCAGGTTAGGAATGAAGTAAAGATCAAGAAAGATGAAAGAATAAAAGAGAGGCCCAACTAGCAGCCAAGGCAGATAAGCATAACGGCTAGTGGCTTCATAATCGCTAGTCGCAACGGCTATATTTTGCCCCAGCGAGCGGAACTGATATATGTGTAACGGCTAGAATCCCATTATTCGGGCCACAAAAATTGCTGCCCGTTGACAGCGTGCCCGCCAAGGCAGTGAAGAGAAGTGGCTATATAAAGCCAACCTTTCTCCCCCCATTCATCACTTTGCTCTCCCCTTTACTCTGAATTCTTTCTACAATATTTTCTTCCAATATTTCCTTAGTTTTATTTTCTTTCACGTTATTTCTTTTCTTTCTTTAGAAAACACAATTGTCCCACAAACTATGGCCTCATCACAGCAAACCGCCGCCACCTCCAAAACCCCCTACAAAAGGTTCTTGAACTCTGCTATCGAGGAGACCTACAAGAAACACTTTAGAGAACGGCAACTATAGGAGGAGATGGATTTCCAATACACCCAGTCTGATGGGGATTTTGGCTTGGAACCATATATATTCGAAAGGATACACAATATGGGTTGGGACAAGTTCGCACGACATCCAGAAGGAATCAACATCAACCATGTGCGAGAATTCTACGCCAACAGACCGACACCGACAAGCCCTTTCGTCTACGACCGGGGAGAAGGTGTCAAGTTCACTACTGACAAGATCAACAACTTTTACAACATAGAGGTCAGCCGCAACCCGCATGGAGAATGGGAATCATATCTGACGGGGGCTGATTACAAGTTCAAGAAGGAGCTCTATAAGCCAAACACCAAATGGCTGACAGGCAAAAACAAAGGTTCAGTCAACCGCCGAAATTTGCTGGCGGAGGCAGCCCTTTGGAGTTCCTTTGTCCAGCGCCGCCTGATGCCCACCTCGCATGGATCGACAGTAAACAGGCCGCGGCTCACTTTTATCTGCAACATCATGAAGGGGCGATAGATCAACGTTGGTGAAGTAATAATACAAGAGATCTATGCCCACGCAGAGAAGTCAAATGCCAAAGGTCCATTTTTCATCCATGCACTCATCACTGGCCTATGTGCCAATTTTAGCGTGCTGCCAAGGAAGGATGGACAAGAAGGGTACACCAACAGATGATGCATAGCGCGGAGCTAGACACACCTTCCACCTCCCAGCCATCGTCTTAAGCTGCCGCCACCCCAGTCGCAGTAGGCAGTACTGAAGCTGCCCTCCCATCTTAGGTGATCCCTTTATTGCGCAACCTAGTGGAAAGCTGCCAGAGGATTGAGCGCAAACAGGTGATACTCACCAAATATTTAGCGGACGTGCAAGAGGCCTTTGTGGCCAACTTGCTGGACAAGTATCAGGACGCCGACCCATAGTTGCCCGCCTTTCCAACGGAGTTAGCAGCTTCCAATCCTATCTAGATCACTCCCAGACCAGCTATTGCTTCTGCCGTCGACGAAAACGAGGGGCCGCACTACCGCCCCAAGAGAAGAACCTCTCCAACTCCTATCCAGCCATACAACCTCTCTTCCTCATCAGAATCAGAGAAGGAGGAACAAACCACAGCTGCATCCCCAGTAGCAAAAGGGGCCGCTGCCAAAGACGCAGGCGACTCAGACATGGAGATCTCAGACTCCTTTGATGACGAACCAACCGAGGCAGATAGAAAGAGAAAGCGACCAACAAAAGAGCCCCAGGGTGGAGGTGCTGAAAACAATCAAAGAAGCCCACCCCAGCCAAATCCAGCCGCTGCGTAGACAGAAGAAGAGCCCTACTGATAGACCATCTGCTACGCGCCGCCTCATCCTGCCCGCCTCCTCAGAATCCTCCTCTGACGCGGCAGCAACAGAGGGGAACTCCCTTAATCTATAGCACCATTTTTCTTTTCTCTTCTTTTTTTATGTTTTTAATTTTGCTTTTTTATTTTTTTGTTTTTAATTTTTGTTTTTATATTTTATGTTTCGTTTTTTTTTGTAGAGGCATTGAGGACAATGCCAACCTTGACTTTGGGGGGAATTAGTCCTCTTTGTTTTAGATTCATTTAGTAGCATTTAAATGCATATGTAAATTCTTCCCCTAGCACTCAATGAAATAGAAATCTTTAGTTCAAAAACTCGTGTCTATGATAGCTTAGCCGACTACTTATATTCGCACCATTCTAAAATTTTTAAATCTTACTATGGGAAAAAACATGAAAACACTTAGAAATTTTTTGCCAATTATCTTTATACTTGTATGTTAAATGCTAAATTTTTGCTTGAATTTTAAGTTTAACACTGCCTGCCTCACTTAATAAAAAAAATCGTTGATTGAATACAAGTTTGCCACCACGACAGCACAGGACAGCACAACAAAAATGATGAAAAATCTAGAGGTGCCCGAAACAGGCTCTAGTCCTATCTTGGTTCAACCTGAATCTGGAAAAGAGTTTGTGGTGTATAGTGACACATCATATGTTGGTTTGGGGTGTGTGCTGATGCAAGAGGGTAAGGTAGTAGCTTATGCATCGCGACAGTTGAAGGTGCATGAGCGTAACTATCCCACGCATGATATTGATGTAGCGGCGGTGGTGTTCGCTTTAATGATTTGGAGACATTATCTATATGGTGAGAAGTGTATTATGTACACGGATCACAAGAGTTTGAAGTATCTTATGTCTCAGAAGGATTTGAATCTTAGGCAACGACGTTGGGTGGAGTTTCCTAAGGATTATGATCTAACGATCGAGTATCATCCAGGAAAGATCAATGTTGTGGCCGATGCTTTGAGCGGGAAAGTGGTTGTTGAATTGAGGGCGATGTTTGCTTGTTTGAGCATATCGCGAGATGGTGGCCTTGTTGCTGAGTTGTAGGTGAAACCATCTTTGGTTCAGTTAATAAATGACAAGCAGTTGTTTGATGATTCTCTTGTACCTTATGTTCAGGATATTGCAAAAGGTAGGCCTTCAGACTTCAGTTTCAACGATGATGGTGTTCTATGTTTTGGGTGTTAGATAGTGGTGCCGAATGATGTGGAGTTGAGGCGCACTATTCTGACTGAAGCTCATAGTAGTCCTTTCTCTATGCAACCTGGTAGTATGAAAATGTATCGTGATATGAAGGATGAGTACTATTCGATGGGGTTGAAGAAAGATGTTGCCGAGTTCTTTAGCAAATGTATGGTTTGTCAGGGGGTTAAGGTTAAACATCAGGTTCCTTCTGGGTTGTTGTAGCCATTGAGAATCCCAAAATGGGAATGGGAGAGGATTACCATGGACTTTGTGTCTGGTTTGCCTTTGTCGCCATCGAAAAAGAATTATGTTTGATTGATTGTGGATCGCCTTACGAAGTGTGCACATTTCTTGCCTGTGCATACTATGTATACCTTGGATAAGTTAGTTGAGCTGTACATTGCTGAGATTGTGCGTTTGCACGGTGTGCCAAAATCTATAGTATCAGATAGAGATCTGAGGTTCACGTGAAGGTTTTGGGTATGTTTGCATCAGGCCTTGGGTACGCGGTTGAATTTCAGTACTTCTTATCATCCTCAGACGGATGGACAGTCGGAGCGTGTTATCCAAGTGCTTGAGGATATGTTGAGGTGCTGCGTTATTGAGTTTCAAGGTTCTTGGGAGAGGCATTTTCCTTTGGTTGAGTTTGCTTATAATAATAGTTACTAGGCAAGCATTCAAATGGCACCGTACGAGGCTTTATATGGGAGAAAGTGTAGAACTCCTCTTTGTTGGGCTGAAACGGGGAAAAAGTTGATTTCGATGCTAGCTTTGTTGAAACACTACAACAAATTTATCAATTAGTGACAAATTTTCTATGTGACACTTAAAATAACGTCACAAAATATACTATAAATGTGACAATTACTTATTTCCGTCACGTTTAATGATTGATTGTATATCTTCTATGACATTTTTAAAAAACGTCATTAGTTTTTGTCACCATATGTCTGGTGCCAAATTTTGTCTCCATAAAAAAACTTTTTAAGGACGTTTAGACAAAATGATGACGTTGCAAAATCGTCACCCATGAAATAGAAGTATTAGTGATGAATTATTATTATGACGATTTAATATGAACTAGTGACATTTTAAATTCGTCACCAATAATCTTTATCCATGACAATTTGAATTACCATTTTTATAAAAAGTAAAAGGTGATGTTTTATTTCTATCATTAAAATATATTTAATTGATAAAAAAATTATTTTTCACTCATATATATGAAGATTTTAAAAGGTATCATTAGTCCGTGTCATTTTAAATTTAACGTCAAGAATTAACTCAAAAAATTTAGTGGGAAAATGTTTTAGCGACATCTTGATTGCATCATTAATTCAAAATCTCGATTTTGCATGACGAACATGGTACTTTGTCACCTTTTTATTTTCCTTATATTGCACAGGAAGATTTTATTTAAAATATAATAATAAATTATATAAATAATTATATAGATAGACAAATGTATCAAATCTATATAATAAAAATTATTAATATATTAAAATTAATTTATATAAATAAAACTATGACATATAAATAATGAAAATAAAATATATTTTAAATATATGAATTGCTAAATTTATTTAAATATGTGTATTAATATGTTGTATATATTATAATATACCATATAAGCAACTATGTTATATCATAATTACATTGATGTTATACCATATAAGCAACTATGTTATACCATACAAAAGTTTGTAAATTTTAGTTTACACAATTTTGTTAGATTTAAGGTTTAAGAGTTAGTTTAGGGTTTATAGTTAAGGTTTAATGTTTAGGATTTTGAACTTTAGGATATAAAGTTATGAGTTAAATTTTAAATTTTATACAAGGGTAGTTTAATGTTTTTTTACACATATTACCTATCAAAATATAAACATCATAAAACAGTTCATTTGGACTACATTAAAAGAAAAAACTTTGATACACAGGCGGTGTAAACTTTAGTTTATACGTGCCTTTTAGTTTTATGAGTTATGGTTTTAGTTTAGGGGTTTAAAGTTATAAGTTTAGAATTTAAGGTTAGTATTCAAAATTTAAGGTATATTATTTAATGTTTACGGTTTAATTTTTTAGGATTAGGGTTAAAAATTTAAAATTTAATTTTTATAATGAAGTTTGTGTAAAATTAATTTTACGGGATGTGTATCAAACTTTTACCCGTATTAAAAAGAAACAATGTTTATTCCGGAACAAGCTAGATATTGTTAGTTCATTACATAAACGCCACCAGACGTTTCAATTCTCTTCTCTCATTATTTTCCAAGGTTAACGAATTTGGGAATTAGGGTTTTCTCTAAAAAAATTGTTAACAAAAATCGAAGATGATCGAGGTAGTGTTGAATGATCGTCTGGGAAAGAAGGTGCGCGTGAAGTCAATGACGATGACACCATCGAAGACCTCAAGAAACTGGTGGCGGCGCAAATCGGAACTTGAGCCGACAAGATCCGCATCCAAAAGTGGTATACGGTTTATAAGGATCATATTACCCTCAAGGATTACGAGATCCATGATGGTATGGGCCTTGAACTTTATTACAATTAAAGAAAAAGATTATGATTATCAGTGTTTCTATTTTATGTAATCTCTATGGTCTTTGTTCGAACAAAGCTTTGATTTTCATGTATGTATGTAATATTGTCGTGGATGATGGGATTTACCTTTTAAAAGCACTATTAATGGAAGAATAAGTTTATAGATTCTAGGTTTTCTTTAGAAAAAAAAATTAGTGTTGAATTCAGTTATGTATGGGAAATTGAGCAGTGTTCTGGAAAAAAAATTGAATTAAAAACAAATAATGTAGAACCTTTGAGAAATATAGTCTTATTACTTGTTAATTAATTTGTTGATGATACTAGAAAATGGAAATGTTATAAACATAAGAACAAGGGTTACATCGGTATTGAACATCATTATTTTTTATAATGGAAACTTAAAATTTGTAGGGTATAAGATGTTCTAATGTTTATATTATTTTGCATACTGCTAACATTTTTCAGGTATAGACTCTTATCATCTCAAATGTGCGTGAGGTCAAATATCAGGAAAAGCCTTAAAATCCCTTCATGAAAAGCAGCAGGTTAGTGTCTATTGAAATTCATGAAATTTTTGTGAAAGTCATTCTAATATCTTATCTGAAACTTAATTTTGAGTAGGGTATTCCTATTCATATGGATGTATCGGTTTTAATATTTCTTATAATCTACCTTTTGTGTTTAATTCTGCTTAGTAACCTTGACAACTCCAGGTTGATTAAGTTATGTTTGCCTGGAAGAGTTTGAAGGGTAAATTTTGGCATTCTGGTTTGCTGATTGAGTTGGAATTTTGTATGTTTGTATGATGTACAAAGTTGATGAAAGTTACGAGTTTGGAGTTAGCAATGTTGTCATTTTAAAAAGCTTAGATTGACGGATTCAATTCAAATGTCTTCTGCAGTTGGGAATTCCATCTTCTTTATTGACATTGCTACGTATGTATCTCTAGTTTTGGTAGCTTGTATTAATTGTATTTTTATTTGACACACTTGGCCCTAGAGCAATTTTTAATATACAATAGATGGATAGATGCCCTTGTCTGTGTAATTTTTTTTATCTTTAATCAGTGTTGTTTTTAATAATGACTAAAAATTAACATTGATTATATCTTGATTAGGAATGGCAAGTCGGACAACGAAAAAACAAAGGAGTTGCATAAAAGACATCAAGAAGAAGATGAAAAAGAGGGAAAAAAGGTTGAAGAGTATCTGAAATTTTCTGGTGTGAATAAAGTTGTCAACTAAGGCAATGTCTTTCTTGGAGAAGGAACACTGCCTTTAGAACCTCTTAGAAGAATCGAATTTGGCAAGGTTATTTTAGAGGGAAGTGATCAAATTGTAATTTGTAAGAAGCTTGGGCAGTTACTTTAATTTGTAAAAAGCTTGGGCCATTATTGTAATTTATAAAAATACTGGGATGTTATTGTAATTTAAAAAAATATTGGGTTGTAGTTGCAATTTGTTAAAATTTTGGGCTTTTATTGTAATTTATAAAAAGTTCAGGATTTTTATATAATTTATAAAAAGTTTGGCCATTATTTTAATTTATGAAAAGTTTAGGCATTCATTGTAATTTGTAATAAGATTTGGACAAATTTATTATCGTCATTCATATTCTATTTGGTGACGATATAGTGCCTCGTTAATAATTTGTCACGAATACAATGAAAATTATTGTATTATTGGTGACGATACAAATGATTAATGACGAAGTTCTATATTATCTGATGACGTAATTAGTTGTCATTGAATATAAATTGTAAGGTGACGTTTTATATAAATGTCACTATATGTTTTACAATGCGTGACGAAAAATGATACATTGTCACGTTAGACATTTAGTGACACACCTAGCGTGACGATTGTCGTGACGTCGAATTTTATGTCACAAAATACAAATAGTGACGTAAATATAAGTTTTAGTGACAATATTTTCAAAGTCAATAATAAGCAAATTTGTTGTAGTGAAAGGAACCACTGAGAAGGTGAAGCTCATTTGTGAGCGTTTGAAGGTAGCGTCGGACCGGCAAAAGTCTTATGCAGATTTGAAGCGTAAGGAGATAGAGTTCGCAGTTGGTGAACGTGTGTTTTTGAAAGTTTCACCTTAGAAGAAGGTGATGAGATTTGGCCGGAAGGGTAAATTGAGTTTGAGGTTCATTGGACCATATGAAGTGATAGAACGTGTGGGTCTTGTTGCTTACAAGTTGAGACTAGCCTCAGAGTTAGAAAAGATACATAATGTGTTCCATGTATCCATGCTTTGGAGGTATTGATCAGATTTGTCGCATGTTATGCATGTAGAAGAGGTTGGGTTGAATCCAGACTTAATGTATGATGAGGGGCCCGTTGAGATTCTGGATTCGGATAGCAAGGTTCTCCGGGGTAAGACCATAGAATTGGTCAAGGTCTTATGGAGACATCGTGGCGCTGAGGAAGCTACGTGGGAAAGGAAGGATGAAATGAAGATGCAGTTTCCTTACCTTTTTCCACCATGTAAATTTCGAGGACAAAATTTCTTAAGTGGGGGGAGAGTTGTAACGCCTTGGTTTTGGGCCTAGATGTTTTAGATGTTGAACCGGGCCGGTCGGGAACGGTTCGAACCCTTGAGGTTGGTTTAGGGAAAACCTAATTCGGGATGTTTTAAAAATATGGAAAAATATCTAAAAACCCTCATTTATTTTATAAGTGATTATGGTAAAAACAATTTTACAAAATGGGCTTTGGAAATATTACATTTTGGTATAGTGACCAAAATACATTTTTTGCAAAAGTTGACTAGTGATTGTTTTGTAAAGGATTGAAACTTTGAATCTTTAAGGAGCTAATTTTACAATTTGTTTTCATCATATTTATATTTAATTTGGGAGTTTTTAATAATGGTTTTATTAAAGAAATAAAAGGGAATTAAAAGAAAATCAAAGGTTGACTTTTCATAACCAACTTCACGATAGATTTTCTCTTTTCATTTTCTCTCAACTTTCAATCAACCAAAAACTTTTCTCTCATAAAAGAACCTTCGATTTCCATTTTGTTTGTTGAGATTTCATCTTCCAAAAAATTTTCTTATCTTTGTTTCATCAAATCCTTTTGTTTTTTTACTTTGGATTTTCAAGGAAACTTGCCCAAATTAAGGAGAGATCAACCATTAGAGGTAATCTTTGTCCTTCTCCTCTAATGATCAGTTCTTTACTGAAATTCCAAAGTTATCAATCCTTTGTTAATGGTTTTTGAATTGTTTTAATGTTATAAACATGAAATAGTTGTTAAATTCAAGATTCTTGATGAGATCTTGGTGATTTTCGTATTTCTATCATAAGCTCTGGTTTGAGGTTAATTTCTAACATATTTTGGATGTTATTTGATGTTGAGAATGAGGTTTTAAAAATTAATCCCGAATAGGTTTGGGTTCCTAAGTTTGAGATGCTAGATTTATGAATTTTGAGTTGTTTATGGTGATCTGCTATTGCTGGAGGTATAAGGTCGTGTTTATGTTGATTTTTGGTGTTGATTGAGGTTTAGAATTGATAGATCTTGGCTGGGCTTTGATTTGAGAAAGTTTTAAAGTGATTTCGGTTATTTCGGGTAGCCGAAATGCTAGTTTTGAGTAAAGCAGCGAGTTAGAATGAGTGGATGGTGATTTTAATGCATGATGGTGTATTAATCCTCTTCTCTTATGTGTAATGAACAGGGGATACATCTTCGAATGCGTTTGGTATTGGTCCAAAAGTGTCGTAAGCTTAGAAAATGTTTCGGCAAGCTAGCGAAACGTTATCGGTGAGTGAAAATGGTTTTAGACGTCCTTGAGGGACCAGGAAACAAGTTTTGGGGACTTAGGATTTGTTTGAAACACCATCCTAAGTCCCGAAGTAAGTATGTTTAGATTTGCTCTCGAAATATGGATGATGACCCTAAATGCTTTTGACATGCTCTTGATTTGAGTTAGACAAATTCCTACTGTTTTATGCATGATTTATGTCATGGAATGATGTTTCATTTTGATCTCATGAGATAGAACAACATTGTAAAGAGTTTTGAGACTTTGATTGAATATTATGCATGAATTTTGGTTTTGAAATGGGATGAGATTGATTTAGAAATGATGCATCAAAATAGTAGGTGAGATGATGATTTTAATATAATATATTGGCATAAATGATGAGATGATTACCGAATATAATTGGTCGACCAATAGGATGTAAAGTTCACTATAAACTAAAATTCGTACGTGCTCTTTGGAGTCAGGCAATGGGGGTAGTTCCATCCCGATCCAAAGTGAGAGTTCGATGATGAGAGATACCATCGCGGTAGGTCTATGTGAAACACTCAAGCTTTGTGGTGAGGATAGATACCGCCATGAGAGTCTGGTGGCGAGATCCCACTGGGTAGGACTTGGCCTCGAGTCAAGCTATCCGCATATCCGATTAAAGATAGAATATGAAATGCCAATATATGAGAATGAACTTTGATTCACTTGTAACAATGTTGAAATGATTTTATGCTATGAGAAATGCATATGAGATTTTGAGATTTATGAAATGCTTTTGAATATCAAGCATGTGTGGCTTTGCCATGAGATTTGCATTAGTTGAATGCATGAGATAGATTGATAGATGGTACATGTGATTTTCAAATGGTGATTTGCTTTGATGTGGTTTTCAAGCATGAGATAGAAAGAGCCTGGTTTTAGAAATGGTTTTCAAGATAGAATTTTAATACAGGCATTGTTGTGTTGGTGTTTCTAGAGCATGTCTCACTAAGCTATTGTGCTTACGCTTTCTTTTACCAACAATGCAGATAATTGACACATTTTAGGCAGCAAGCAGGCTTAAGAAGTTCAAGGATTGTTAAGCTCAAGTATGGTGTTAAACTTTCATTTTAGTAATTGTATATGGCAGTGGGATTTTATTGATTGTTTGGGAGATGTGTTTTGGACTCCCTATTGTTGATGCAAGTTTTATGTGGTTTATTTGGTTTGTAGAAGACCTTTTTTATTGGTTTTGATGCTCTATCTTTCCTTTTGGTATGCTAATGGTTTGTGGTTCAAGTATGCTCTAGTATATGCCTTTTAATGCTTGTGATGATCCCTCAAATGCTTACATTATGCTTAGAATTGCATGCTTGTATGATAGTGTGGTTGCCATAAACATATTCATATGTTTTGGTGATGATTTGTTGAGGTTTGATATAAATTTGGGGCTGTTTGTGGGACACTTCTGGTATACGTATCGATACTCGGGCTTGCGTATCGATACACATAAGCCAAACTTGTACCTTTTTGCACAGAGGTATCGGTACGAATGGAGAGTGTTTCGATTTGAGTAGGCCAAGTTTGAAGGGCGTATCGATACGCGGGTGAGCGTATCGATACCCTTTCTGCGAGTTTGGTCACTGCCTTCCCGCGTATCGATACGGTCATTAGGTGTATCGATACACGACCGTTAATTTCAGTTAATGGCTTGTTTTGAAGTTTCGAAATGTTATATTTTAGTCCCTGAACTTCACGTATGCAATTGGATGAGTTTGGTATATCTGATTGTGATGAAAATTTACAGAGAAGCATGAAACATGATTAATTAAATAATGGTAACTTTAAAATCAGAAACGACCTTGTAATTTGCTGAAATTACATTTTGGTCCCTAAATGTCCTATTTGTGTAATTAAACCCCTAAACGAGTTTCGATCATTGTGTCGTTTCTTCCTATGCACTTTGGTGATCACATAGGCTTTAATTTTCATCTGGAAAAGTTAAAAAGAAAAAAGGGTCGTCAATCGGAGTCAGCTTTAATGAGTTGGTTTTTGTTTTCCCCGTGTAATCACCTCGGTTCGGGTCAACTGTCTAGATCGGGCTAAGGGGGTTACAATTTTATCTGGTTATTTTATAATTTAGTATGAAACTATTTTTAGTTATTCATATTAATATTTATTGTTTTGGGGATATTGATGTAATTTGATATTTGGGGCTTATTATTTTTAGCATGCATTTTCATACTTAAAATTTGAAAGTTTTATTTAAATTATAAGATTATTAATTTTAATGTTTGGATTTTATAAACATCGACACACTTTATATTATTATCATAAATAATTTAATTTACGCTATTTTAATATATTATAATTCAAATTAATTTCTTGAGGGTAATGTTTTCAATTGTGACTTCCTAAATTCGACTATTTCTTTTAGGTCGAGTTTATGGGGTTACACAATTATCATTTCATAGTATATTCACATCTTTCTTAGAATTCTTATTGATCCTCATTTAGAGTTCATATCTTTTTTAAAGTTTGTCTTGGATTACATTTGATCGTGAATGACATTGGTCCGAGTTTGACCACATAGGTCCAAGCGATACTTATCTCAAAGCACATAACAATGGATAATATCAAGTTTAATGGGGTGTACCCCGAGTCGTAGCTCATGGACTGTAGTCCTAATATACCATGCTTCATACCAATGTATCCAAAGGACTTCCATCAACTTAAGTGTTTTAAATTACTTTTAAAGTTTTTAAAATCTCCATCACATGTATATCATAGCAAGGCATAAAACATTAATGTAATACATACATAACTAAGATGCTTGTCAATGATGTCATGCTATGAATGCTTCATATTTCTTGCTCTAAGGGAGCCATAGGCATATGCATATGCAAGAATTAAATCATTTCATAAAAAAAGAATAGAGATGACACTGTGTCACCCAAGACAAAATCGACTATACTCACATGTTATTCCAACATTATGAAATACCCGAATTACTATACACAATCTACTTTTCAACAGTTTCCTTCCTTAGCCATCCATCCTTAACATATCATGTACCTCAATCAAACAAATAACAATTCATTCCATTGGTTTCTTAAGTTCATACGTAATTTACATGTTAACACAATAAACTATCATAGCAGCATCCTGAAACAATTTTAAGGCTTAATGAACTGCATTCCTTTTTACAAACTTACTGCACAATTTAACAACATAAAACGGCCTAATCTCATAACATTAAAACTGCCTACTATGTGTAACTTAAAATTGCACAAAAACAGTTCACAAAACTGCATATTTAACAAGACTGCATTTACACAAACTACATTTTAAAACTGCATAATATACTGTCTTCAAAAACCGCACCAAACTGCACAGTTTTGATCCTAAAATCTGTATTGTAAAGACACTTAAAATTCTGCACAGTATTAATACATTTCATATACTGTTATCATATTGGATTCTGTAAATTTACAAATTGTTTTTACTACTTATTTATTTATCGAAACTAAACTTCTATATGTAATTAAACAATTTCTAAAATAATCTCAAAACAACCCTTATAAATTACAGTTTATAAATTATTTCAATGTAGGCATAAAAACAATCCTCAATCTCCTATAATATACAAAACGAATATCAACAATTTCTTATTAATATAACTATTATTAGACATTAGTAATCATTTATCCATTTTAACATGCTTAAACAATTTCTCCTAGATTCTTAACTCTATCACTACTTCCATAAGTGACCATTTTCTTATCTTATTCTATCAATTTATTTACCGCATTCCCAACCTCAAAAGTAGCTAATAATAGGTGCATCAGTTCATTTCTAAATATGGTCCTTCATCACATATTCATAACATTCACACACTTTATTTTCCATTCGAATAGTTCCAAATTTCATTGTGGATTTACAAATGCTTGTCAACTAATTCAATGTAATTTACATAGATTCTAAACAGCATCTACATTTATTTTACTAGTGTGCACATACACATGCACTAAATCAGTCCACACATGCTTCTATATGTACAAAACAGTTTTCCTTAGCATTCAAACAAATATGATATATCATAGTCCTTCAATTCTTCAAACAACATATCATTTTCATGGTCTTTTATCAATCGGACAACATAGTACATTCAAAATTCCTTATTAATCTAGCAAAGCATGATTTATTCATAAGGACATGGCAATCGAACAAGGCTCATACATACATATATATATATATATTCTCAATTAGCTTCCTTTAGCTTCTCAAAAGCTTGTTGTCTCGCTTCCGTCCATTCAAACTTAAACATCCTTCTGCAATAACCTCGTCAAAGGAGCAGCAATCTTGGAAAATTCATCCACAAACCTTCAGTAGTAACCCGCCAAACCAAGGAAACTACGAACTTCATGAACAGATCTAGGAGGCTTCCAATTCACCACCGCCTCAATCTTCTAAGGATCAACACGAATTCCCTCGGCCAAAACCACATGAACAAGAAAAACAACTTCCTTCAACCAAAATTCACTGTCAACTTAGCATAAAGCTGATTCTCAAGCAACACTTGCAAAACAATCTTCAAATGGTTCCTCGTGTTCCTCCTCGGTACGAGAGTACACAAGGATGTCATCGATGAACACCACAATGAACTTATCCAAGAACTCATGAAACACCATGTTCATCATATCCATGAATGCAGCAGGAGCATTCGTCAAACCAAAAGGCATCTCCAGGAATTCATAATGCCCATAACTAGTCTGGAAAGTAGTTTTTGGCACATCCACATCTTTAACCTTCAATTGATAATACCCAGACCTTAAATCAATCTTCGATAACACAGCTGCTCCACGAAACTGATCAAAAAGATCATCAATCCTTGGAAGAGGATACTTATTCTTCACTGTCAACTTATTCAGCTGACGATAATCAATGCACATCATCATCGTGTCATCTTTCTTCTTTACAAACAAGACTGACACACCCCAAGGTGACACACTAGGCCGAATAAAACCTCGACCAAACAACTCATAATGTTGCTTCTTCATCTCTTTTAACTCCTTAGGTGCCATTCGATATGGAGCGATGGACACCGGAGTTGTGTTCTCTCACAACTCAGTTCCAAACTCAACCTCTCGACTAGGTGGAAAACCAGGTAACTCCTCCGGAAACACCCCAGGGAATTCACACACGGTCCTTATATCTTGTACCTGCACATCCTTCGTATTAGGATTCATTACAAAAGCTAAATAAGCTTCGCATCCTTGACGCAAAAATCGGCTCGCTTCAAGCGTCGAAACCACAATAGATAGGAACTTTACATTCTCTCCCACCACCACAACTTCATAATCATCAGCAAGTTTCAGCAAAACTCGCTTATTCTTAAAATTCACAACAGCCCTATGCTCAACTAGCCAATCCATACCAAGGATTACATCGAAACCATAGAAAGGAAATTCCATAAGATTAACCAAAAATACATGTTCTTGCACCATTAAGGGACATCTCCTATATGACTTCCTCGTTACTACTGTTTCACCAAAGGAACTAGTCACACGCACACCAACATCCAAACACTCAACAGGCAAACCAAGCATTTAAGCATGTTCACGCAATATGTATGAATGTGTAGATCCAGAATCAATCAGAGAAAGCAATGACAAAGACTGCAAAGTAAAAGCACATGCGATCACGTCAATGTCATTCCTCCCTTCAAGATGGGCATACACTCTGGCCTAACCACGTCCTTCAGGCTGGACATCTACCACATGTGCTACATTCCTTACACCATCATCTCTACGCTAAAAATTGCCACGACCGCGCCCACGACCCCTTTGTGGCTCAGCTGCCCTCACATGAGCCTGTCCCTCTCACATCAGCTGAGGACAATCCCGTTTCATGTGCCCACGAGAACCAAAATTCCAACATGTACCAATATTACCCCAACACTCTCCTGTGTGCCTCCTACCGCACCGGTTACACTCAGGTGTACGAATAAAGGCATTCGGTCCTTGCTGGCCTCTCCCTGGGTTACCTCCCTCGCGTCTAGGATTCAAATGAGACCTTCAGTCCATATGCCTCTTAAAATGATCCCTTCCAGCATCACGATCCGCGGCTCGCTTCCCTGAACTAGATCCTATTGTTTGACTCGCCAGTCCAAGGTTTAGCTCAATGTCCTTGGCTCGAGTGACTAGGACATCAAAATCAGTGTAATCTGATGCAAGCATGTAAGTCATCACATCAGCCACCAGCCCATATCTGAAATGTTCGCATCTCTCACGTTCAGTAGGGATCAATTCAGGTGCATAATGACTGAGGCGTTCAAACTATACTTCATATTCAGCCACAGACATGCTTCCTTGCACCAGGGACATAAGTTCCCTCTTTTTCTCATCCAGATATCGGACACCTAGATACTTCCTCTTGAACACATTCAAGAAAAATGTCCAATTCACCTCACCCTCTTATAATCTGGCTATAGTGGTCGTCCACCACGTATAGGCATCACCATGCAACAGGGATACAATACATCCTAAATTCTGGGCACCATTTCAATTCATCTGTCCAAGGATCCTCTTAGTGCTCTCCAACCAAGATTCGGAACTCTCATGGGTCAGCCCTCTAAACTCAGTCCCACAAAAGACTACAGAGTCTCTCCAACGACAAACTAGCACCATCACCAGCCTGAGGTGCAGCCACATGAGCACTAGCTACTGCCGCCTGAAAGGCTCCAGAAAATAGCTTGTATCAGCACTGTCATATCAGGAGCAGCTTGCCCACGTTCTCCCTCGGGTTCAACAACCCTACCCCAACTCCAGCAGCACCAGCCCCCACTCCACCACCACCGGGTGGTCCAATAGGAGGAGGAGGCGGTAGATTCTCAACACGCTCATCTGTCTCATTCATCTCGTTCTCAGCCGCATTACGCGTAATAATTCAAAGCTCTTTACGAGGCCCCATTCAAAATAATGCAACTAGCAAAATGCAATAAAACTCAGTTATGCAATATAAGGCAAGAAAATCCAAGGTGCTCAAGTTAATTTTCAAAAACAAATATTTCCAATAGTAATAATATGGTAATGAGTTCCCCATCTATACCCAAACATAGCATCACAACACAATTTCATCTCAAACAATCAACTTGCATGTATTAAATCTCATTAAAGCTCAAACACTGCACAATTTCACAACATGCTTTCACATAATTCACAAAAACTCACATTCACACTTACCAACCACTTACCAACGCCCCAATTATTTGCAAACATGGCTCTGATACCAACAAATGTAACCACCTTAGCCCCGTCTAGACGGTTGACCCGAATCGAGGTGATTACACGGGGAAAATTGAAGCCAACTCGTTAAAGCTGACCCCGATTGACGACCCATTTTTTCTTTTTAACTTTTCTAAATGAAAATTAAATCCTATGTGATCACAAAAGTGAATAGGAAGAAACGGTACATTAACGATCGAAACTTGTTTAGGGGTTTAATTACACAAATTGGACATTTAGGCACCAAAACATAATTTCGAAAAATTACAAGGACATTTCTGATTTTAAAGTTACCATTATTCAATTAATAATGTTTCATGTTTCTCTGTAAATTTTCATCACAATTAGACCTACCAAACTCATCCAATTGCATATGTGAAGTTCAGGGACTAAACTATAACATTTCGAAACTTCAAAAGATGCTATTAACTAAAATTAACGGTCGTGTATCGATACGCCTAGGGACCGTATCGATACGCAGGAAGGTAGTGACCAAACTCGCAGAAAGGGTATCGATACGCTCACCCGCGTATCGATACACCCTTCAAACTTGGCCTACCCGTATTGAAACAACCCCAAATTTATATCAAACCTCAACAAATCATCACAAAAACATATGGATATGTTTATGGCAACCACTCTATCATACAAGCATGCAATTCTAAGCATAATGTAAGCATTTAAGGGATCATCACAAGCATTACAAGGCATATACTAGAGCATACTTGAACAACAAACCATTAACATACCAAAAGGCAAGATAGAGCATCAAAAGCAATATAAAGGCCTTCTACAAACTAAATAAACCACATAAAACTTGCATCAACAACAGGGAGTCCAAAACACATGTCCCAAACAATCAATAAAATCCCAATGCCATATACCATTACTAAAGGGAAATTTTAACATCATACTTGAGCTTAACAATCCTTGAACTTCTTAAGCCTCCTTGCTGCCCAAAACGTGTCATTTATCTGCATTGTTGGTAAAAGAGAGCGTAAGCATAATAACTTAGTGAGTCATGCTATAGAAACACCAACACAACAAATCCAGTACTAAAACTCTATCTTGAAAACCATTTCTAAAACCATGCTCTTTCTATCTCATGCTTGAAACCACATCAAAGCAAATCACCATTTGAAAATCACATGTACCATCTATCTATCTATCTCATGCATTCAACCAATGCAAATCTCATGGCAAAGACACACATGCTTGATATTCAAAAGCATTTCATAAATCTCAAAATCTCAAATGCCTTTCTCATAGCATAAAATCATTTCAACATTGGTACATGTGAATCAAAGTTCATTCTCATATATTGGCATTTCATATTCTATCTTTACTCGGATATGCGGATTGCTTGACTCGAGGCCAAGTCCTACCCCGGTGGGATCTCGCCACCGGACTCTCATGGCGGTATCTATCTTCGCCACAAAGCTTGGGTGTTTCACCAAGACCTACCCCGATGATATCTCTCATCATCGGACTCTCACTTTGGATCGAGATGGCACTACCCTATTGTCCGACACCAAAGAGCACATACGAATTTTATTTTATAGTGCACTTTACATCCTATTGGTCGACCAATTATATCCAGTAATCATCTCATCTTTTATGCCAATATATTATATTAAAATCATCATCTCACCTACTATTTTGATGCAACATTTCTAAATTAATCTCATCCCATTTCAAAACCAAAATTCATGCATAGCATTTAATCAAAATCTCAAAACTCTTTACAATGTTGTTCTATCTCATGGGATTAAAATGAAACATCATTCCATGACATAAATCATGCATAAAATAGTAGCAATTTGTCTAACTCAAATCAAGAGCATGTCAAAAGCATTTAGGGGTATCATCCATATTTCGAGAGCAAATCTAAACACACTTACTTCCGGACTTAGGATGGTGTTTCAAACCAATCTTAAATCCGCAAAACTTGTTTCTTTGTCCCTCAAGGACGTCTAAAACTATTTTCACTCACCGATAACGTTTCGCTTGCTTGCCGAAACGATTTCTAAGCTTCCGGCACTTCCGGATCAACACCAAACGCGTCCAAAGATGTCTCCCCGATTCATTACACAAAAGAGCAGAGGATTAATGCACCATCATGCATTAATATCACCATCCACTCATTCTAACTCGCTGCTTTACTCAAAACTAGCATTTCGGCTACCCGAAATCACTTCCAAACTTTCTCAAATCAAAGCCCAAGCAAGATCTATCAATTCTAAACCTCAATCAACACCAAAAATCAACATAAACACGACCTTATACCTCCAACAATAGCATATCGCCATAAACAACTCAAAAACCACAAATCTAGCATCTCAAACTTAGGAACCCAAACCTATTCTGGATTAATTTGTTAAAACCTCATTCTCAGCTTCAAATAACATCCAAAGTATGTTAGAAATTAACCTCAAACCAAAGCTTATCATAGAAATACGAAAATCACCAAGATCTCATCAAGAATCTTGAATTTAACAACTATTTCATGTTTATAACATTAAAACAACTCAAAAACCATTAACAAAGGATTGATAACTTGGGAATTTCAGTAAAGAAATGATCATTAGAGGAGAAAGATGAAGCTTACCTCTAATGGTTGATCTCTCCTTAATTTGGGCAAGTTTCCTTGAAAATCCAAAGTAAAAAAAATGATTTGATGAAACAAAGATAAGAATTTTTTTTTGAAGATGAAATCTCAGCGAACAAAATGGAAATCAGAGGTTCTTTGATGAGAGAAAAGTGTTTGACTGATTGAAAGTTGAGAGAAAATGAAAAGAGAAAATCTATCGTAAAGTTGGTTATGAAAAGCCAACCATTGATTTTCTTTTAATTCCCTTTTAATTCTTTAATAAAACCATTATTAAAAACTCCCAAATTAAAGAGAAATCTGATTAAAACAAATGGTAAAATTAACTCCTTAAAGATTCAAAGTTTCAATCCTTTACAAAACAATCACTAGTCAACTTTTGCAAAAACTGCATTTTGGTCACTATACCAAAATGTAATATTTCCAAGGCCCATTTTGTAAAATTGTTTTTACCATAATCACTTATATATTAAATGAGGGTTTTTAGATATTTTTCCATATTTTTAAAACATCCCGAATTAGGTTTTCCCTAAACCAACCGCAAGGGTTCGTACCGTTCCCGACCGGCCCGATTCAACATCTAAAACATCTAGGCCCAAAACCAGGGCGTTACAAAAATTGAGATCCTACAAGTACCGATTCGCCTATGGTCTGAGTATCTGAAAGAAAGGCTAAGGGGAGTAAGCTAGAAAGCTTAGTGTGTCTCTAAAGTGCAAGAAAATCATAGTCGTAAAAACATAGTAATATTTTCTTAAAATTCTTTAGAGCACAACACATAAATCACACGTGCAATGCAGTGCACCTAACTAAAACCGCCAAGAGGAAAGTTCCCTAGAACTCCTCACTACACTTGCCAATCCGAAGTAGAATTCAGCCCGAAGGGTGAAACCACTAAACTTCCCCGAACAAATCCCAACCGATGCTCATACAATGATATGATGATTAGAAATCAAATTTCATAAACAAATTCCTATAAATCTAATATTCCATAAATATACTTCTTAAATCATAGTCCATAAGTCCATAAATCATAGTTCATAATTCACGGTTTGTAAATCATAGTAAAAACATATTCTGAAAACGTATGCATGTGATGTCAACCATAAAAATCATAATACATATAAATAACCACATAAAGGGTAAAACACCAACACATAGAAAAATAACATATAATTTAATTATAGCACAGAAAGAAAACACACCTTAGCCAAGCTATACTGAACCTACAGAATGATGTGATTTTCCATGATCAGAAGTTTTGGATCCAACTTTATCGGTACCAGACTAAACTTGGGGTTGAAGGGATTAACGTAAAAGAAGGGGTATAGAGCGGTGGAGATTATTACATAAGAATTTAACAAAATCAAAAAGGGATTTTGGCGGCATGACACTATATAAAAAAAGTAGGGTTCTTGGGGTTATCTTATTTGAACAATGTGTGTATATGTATAGGGAGAGTAAACCTAATTTAAGTAAAATAATGAAAGTGATATAGGATAGAAAAGAATAAAAATAAAAAAAATAATTAAAAGAAGACGAGTGGAGGAAGGGATTAGAATTCAATTTAAAATTAAAGTACTATATATATATATATATCATTTAAATAATAATTAGAAAAATGGATAAGTCGGCTAACATAGTAAAATTCAACTTTCTTTTAAAACAATGGGTTAATTCAATACGCGGTCCTTTAACTTTTAAGAAATCTCACATTAACTTTCAAGTTTGATAAAAATACTTATTTAGTCCCTTCAAAAAAATTTAGGGTTCTTGAATTAAAATTCCTAAATAATTAGGGTTTTAAATTTTTGGGATTTTAAAAATAGGTTTCTAAATTAGGGATATTTCGAATCTAGGGTTTACAATTTTGGCGTGATTTTTTGGGTGTTACAACTCTCCCACCCTTAAAAGAAATTTTGTCCTCAAAATTTTCAGGCTAAAAAAGGTTTAAAAGAGCATTTCGAATCATGTTACGAATAACAACACAGTTTTCAGATAGGCTTTAATCTCAAATTTATAGGAACGAGTATGATCACGATTGGCCACCAATCTAGAGCTCCTACGAGATGGCATAATAGTCTATCTACAAAAGGAATTAATCCTAAAGTTAGAGTTGGTACTTGGAATCTCTATTCAAAACAAAATTTTAATTCTTTAAAATAATAAATTTATTAGAAAATCTCATTTTGCCCCAAAACATTTAATATGCATGTAAAAATAATTTTTGGCTAAAAATTTTATGTGAGACTCATAGTCCGAGGGTTTGAACTTAGCTCTGATACCACTAAATGCAACCGCCTAAACCCGACCTAAAAGAAATAGTCGAATTTAGGAAGTCACAATTGAAAACTTTACCTTTAAGAAATTAATTCGAATTATAATATACTAAAATAGCGTAAAACAAATTATTTCTGATAATAATATAAAGTGTCTCGATATTTATAAATTCCAAACGTTAAAAATTAATAATCTTATAATTTAAATAAAACTTTAAAATTTAAAGTATGAAAATGCATGCTAAAAATAATAAGCCCCAAATCTGAAATTACATAAATATCCCAAAAAAATAATATTAATATGAATAACTAAAAATAGTTTCGTACTAAATTATAAAATAACCGGATAAAATTGAGATCCTCGAAGTACCGATTCGCTTATGGTATGAGTATCTGAAAGAACAAGAAAATCATAGTCGTAAAAAGATAATAATATTTTCTTAAAATTCTTTAAAGAATAACTGTAGAGCGTTTAGGTGTTCTCCATTTATGAGCGCAAGTGCACACTCTTGTCAAGTTATATTATAAAAGATACCGTCTCCCACAGGGATTGGAGCAGCTCCTATGAATGGTTTCCTGCACAATGATTTAGTAAATGCCCAAATAAATCTCATGATGTGGAAATATAAAAACACAAATAAAATAAGATAGTGATGAGATGAATGATAGGGAGAAATTTGGGTGATAGGCTGGGTAAGACAACTGCAGCTCAGTGGCCTGTGGTCTGTATTGTAAAGTCTGAGCATATTTTGCACTAACATGAATTGATTCCCCGGCAGGATGGCGGGAGGCAAACTACGACCCTGTCACGCGGCCGCAGCGGGTCACTACCACTACAGGAGTGTACTGTCTCACCAGGTGGAACGGAAAGAAGTCCTGGCGGCAAGTCTGACAGACATTCCAAGTTCGGCAAGATAGTCGACATTGATCCCTCCTATTTCTAGGCTAGGATGCTCGAGAGCTAACTTGTGGACTAGTGTGGAACCAAGCTACTCAACTCGGTTTGTAATCCCTTTTAGTCGCTAAAACTTGTAGACTAGTGTGGAACCAAGTTAGTCACACCCCAACGGGTTGTGACCGTGCTTATCCCTTTCATGAGCCTTGCACTTTCGTGCCCGACAAATGGATTTTCCCTTCAACTGACTGGTGTAGACTAATTGAACGAACGCAGAACATAGATTATGCAAACTCAGAATTTTATTGAAAACCACTCAAAACTATACAACCATTTCCCTCAAACTACTTTACATACACGCGCCTAAACCCTAGGAGAGTTGGGCCGCGACCCCCAACAACTCCAACCTATCTAACTATCCCCCTATCTATCCTCACGTCCTCCGATATGCTAGGTGCTATCCGAGATGCCCTATACCCTTACATACATTGGGTATATATAGGGCTCATGGCCTAAGTTTGAGCCCTCATTGAAGTAGGAGTTCTAAAAGTAAGTGTAACACCCCATTTCCCCCCTAATTCGAAAAACCTAAAAATTTGAAATCCCTAATTCAGAAACCCTAACATTTGGGAATTTATAATATAGAACCCTAATTTTTAGTTGTGGTCTAATTGAGCATAATTCAAAATTTTAGTGACTTTTGTGTGTTAAAATTAGAACTTCGGAGCTATTATGTTAAGTGGGAAAAGTTAGGGCCCTTCTCTTGCGATTTACCCAACTTTTAAGTTTAAACCCTATTATTTGTGTTATTCAGACTCTTGAGCTTTTTGGGACTCCTGCAGCCGCACTCTCCCAAATACCCACCTTTCGATTTTCTCTCACCCTCACCCATCTCCGGCGAAGCTCCGGTTAGGCCTAAGCCGACGTCCGTTCGTCAATCGGAGACTATCAGTGTGCTCGTCCTCTATTCGCGACCAAAACCCACCCAACCATCATCTTCCGTCACCGGCCATTTGCTCGAAAACGGTATAAAACCGTTCGGCCTTTCCCCCCTTGTTCACCTCACCGACGAGTAGTTGCTCGGAAATGGTCTAAACCTGTTCGTTTCTCGTTTTGCGTCACTATCTGTTTCACCAGAATCGCACGAAAACCTTTCTGTTTCCTTGCATCGCCGTCGGTTCCGCTTCCCTTTTTCAGTTCCGGAGTTGTTTGTGCTTTGAGTTACCGGTGAGCCGTTGTATTGATTTAGGTCTGCCGTCGCCGTCCTTGTATCGCCGTCCTTGATGCCACCGTTGCTGTTTCGTATCCCTGCCGTCGTCTTTGTCGTGCACCATCTGTCGCTGCCGTGGTCTTTATGCCACCGTCGCCCACCTTCCGCCGCCGCCGATCGTCTTTTGTCGTCGTTGCTCCTGTTTCGTCATCTCTGCCGCCGTCAAGAAAGGGTCTGTAAACCTAGCTTCAGTTTGCAGAATGGTGTTAGGGTGATGGGTTGGGTTGCCTGAGAATCAGGGCTGAATTGAGCCCAATTCGACAGGCCCATATGTGTGTATCATGGTGTAGAGCTCATCTAGTGAGCTTGAAGAGAGATCCAACCCGTGTTTTCATTTCAGATTGAGCCCAAACTTGTGCAATTTGGACTGTTGGAGTTGCTTTGAACTGAATCTGTTTGACCCTTTGACCTACTCAGACCGTTGACTTGAACAGTTGACCGGGTTTGACCGAACCAACTTTGACCCAGTGGACCACAGTTGACCGAATTTGATTTGTTGACCTTTGACTAAGTTTGACCGTTGACCAGTTTGACCAGAGTTGTCTGTTGATCAAGTTGACCTTGGATCATTGACTTTGACAAGTTGACTTTGACTTTTGTTATAGTTGACTTTGACCAGAGTTGACCGAGAGTTGACTTTTCAGAAATTGTTCACCTTGACCTTTCTCGACGTTCTGAATCCGAATTCGCTGCCTGTTTTGTCTAATTCAAACCCGAAAGCTCAGTTTTGCTAAGTTCAATTAATTATTCATAAAATTTGGTTGAGTTATGGATTTCAAAATCTGATTCAGAATATTCTTGTGTTCAGGTGTTAACATCTTTAAGGTCGACGAATTACCTCCAGTTGTACAGATCGACCATTCACGTTCTTCGAGATCCTTACGTGAGTATGCTTTCGGATTAGTTGTTGAGTTTATAGTTGGTGGCTTAGTGATAGTAATAAATTTTAATATAAGGTTTTACCTTGTAGGTTCTGATTCAGCTAGATCTGAGCGTAAGATGCGCTTTTCTCGGTATTAGAGCTACTGTTGCTTAAAGGTGTGTCTCTTCCTGTTTTATAAACTTATGTGTTTCTTTTTGTGCTATAAATATTATGTGCTTTTCTGGATTAATATAAGTAAATGTTTTGTACATTTTGTGTGCATACTCTGTTGTGATTGGGTGAATGTTTTTAGACATCATGCATAACATGTCATACTGTGATTTAAGTGAAATACCAGATTTTCGGAATCGTAAAACATCGGATTTATAGTATTGTGCAACTTGAATTTTCATAATTTAAGTTTCGGATCAGACTCGAATTTATAAATTCTGCATCATATCATTGTGGGTATATGGTTGAGATTTGCTCGGGGAAGTTCAGTGGTTTCATCCTTCGGGCTGAATTCCGCTTTGGATCAGTGGTTTCACCCTTCGGGCTGAATTCCGCTTCGGATTAGTGGTTCCACCCTTCGGGCTGAGTTCCACTTCGGATGGTGACGATGGAGAAAGTAGGTTTTGGGGAACCTTACTTTTCGGTGTATCGGAGATGGGTACTATGATTCATGTGCATCAGACATCATATCATCATGATTCAGTTTTGTTGTGTTTTCAGAAAAGTCTTTATCAGAAAATAAAATACTGTTTTGTTTTGTTTTGTTTTCAGTTGCACTTTAGAGACACACTAAGCTCTTTAGCTTACACCCCTTAGTTTTTACTTTTCAGATATCTCAGACTTTTTAGGCGATCGGTACTTGGAGCATCTCTTGTTTATTCAGATAAATTATTATTCAGTACAAACTTTTCTGTTACCTCAGAATTATTATTTTAATATATTTTGAGATATTTGTGTAATATGGACATTGGAACTGTTTTTAATTTGGGTTTTATTAAATGCATGCATCTATGAAGTTACGTTCGGATTTTTAATTAATTATCGAAACATCGTTCAAAAGATTGAGTTTTATTTTAATCGGAATATTTGTTGAGTTTACTTATTTAATCGTTTTTTTTGATTTAGAAAATATTTTAACCTAAATTGTTTCTTGAGGGACAAGTTTTCAATTGATACTTCCTAGATCCGACCCATTTCTTCTGGGCAGGGTTTAGAGGGTTACAGTAAGTTACATTAAATACAGACTCCTTTTTGCCTTAAATGTGGACTCTTTGGAAGTTGCCTTCTTCCGCAAGTAAAGATAAGTGCTCCTACTTATCGATCTTGAATTAGCTCTACCGGTTGCTACAGGCTTCAGAAAGTTGCAAGACTGGGCTCATTGGGCTTAGGAAATTGCCCTATTTAAATCGCGACCCATCTTGGCTAAGTCGGTGTAACTCCTGCACGGGCGGCAATGCTGCTTCGGCAGCGTCCTTGGCAGCATCTTGAGCTGCTTCAGTATAGCTCCTTTTGTTCCAGCTTTCCTGTCCTCTCCTCTTCTTGCCTTGCTACAACACCTAAAAATATAAACTAAACAAAAACAATAATTTTTCTCAACCAAACATAAAATATTTAATAACAACATGGTAAAAGAGAAGATACTATTATAATGCATGCAATGCACCTAAATATGCCTAAATGAGCTTAAGAACAACAATAATAAGGGCATGAATATGTAAAAAATATAGAACTCATAGACACTCTACACACCCTCAAACTCGAACTATTGCTTGTCCTCAAGCAATGCAACCTAGCTAGTAAACCTGCCCCTAGCACAAAATTAATAGAAACATTAGCCTTTAACTTGATTTCATACCTCAAGGTCGTGGCACCTGTTTTTATGTTAATGTTAGGGAATGTCATGAAATAACTTAGGTTTTAATTTTCTTAATGCCAGCGCTGTGTGTGCAGGTCTATGCTCATGCTAATTACTAGAAAGGATACGAGTCGCTGCCTTGGCAGACTAGTTGGGCACTTTTGTTTTCTTTTTCTGATCATGGCTTTAAGGGCTTCAGTTGATCACAACTATTTTCCAGGTCTGAAGCTAAGATAGGTGCACTCTACGAAACTCTAAACCCTTTGAATAGAGTCATCCCATGAAGACTTTCATTCACTCTTGCTAATTTGTCCATCACTTGGTTTAGATTCATGGACTTTGATAGCAGCGGAGTGTCCTTGCTCAAAAGCTTCTCTTATAGTCAATAAAACAGCCCCTTGACTATAAAAAACAATACCTAAACAACTTAGAGTTATAAGACAGCCCTTCAGAAATTATCAATTCACTTCAGCCCTTTACAAATTATGAATTCATTACCCAAAATTTTCATGAACATTACGAGGCAACGTAGCTTTCTACTCTATCTACACTCATTTTTTTATAATTTTAACCATTTGGTTAATCCAACATAAACCAACTCAGCCAAGGAATCAAGCAATTAAACATTTTAACCATGACACCATTCGAATGTATCAAGGAATGCATCAATCATGAATTCAATTCTCTAGCAAACATAACAACATCATGACATGAGAATCTTAAATCAAACACTCAATTTAAAGCTTGAATTAAAGATAAAGGAAGAGTGATCACCTTTCTTTCTAAGCCATTTGGCAAAATTTCAAGAAAGGCTAGCAAAGAGCAAATCCTTGAAAGCTTTTCCCACCATTCTCTCTCTAACTCTCTCAACAAGGTTCATTTTGGTTAATGGAAGAGATGAAGGGGATAACCCCATTTGTCTCTTCACCGAATCATCCTTCATTCCACATGTTCAATGTGGAATTTGCTTCTGTTAAGTGTTCAAAACTCCTATTTTATTACCCTTTTACTTCTATTATTGTTAGACTTAGGCTCACTTTAGTTGCATTATTAGGCATCCATGCATATTTTCATTGTTTCCTTGGTGGTCGTGTTTGAATTCATGTTTTGCTCATTTTTGGTGGAAAAAGATGCTATTGGAACTAATTTTTATGTGTGCAGGACTAGTTGCCAGGAAATTTGTCGTGGCAACCCAAGAAGGAGATACCAGGACAGTTGCCATGACAACCCGAGAAGGAGATGTCGAACCAGTTGCCACGACAAGCATAGACAAGAAAGAATGAGGTGAAGTGGTAGCCGAATTAAAGAGTAGAAAAAGCTAACTTAAATGGGATAGGTGGCGTGGAGAAAAAAAGTTGGAAGTTCGTGAAGAGGACAAGATAAGATGAATCCCAAGAAAATATGAGGGAGTTTTAGTTGGAATGGATTTAATATTTCTTTTATCCAATTTAAATCCAACTTAACTTCCTCCTCAAGAAAGACTTTGACCTAGCCATCCCTTATTTAAAGAAGGCCAAGCCGCAAGCCTCCACACGTTCGATAGAGAGAGAGACCAAGAGGGCTGTTGACATCTTCTTCATCCTTTTTCTTCTTGTTCGATTAGGTTTATGTTAGGGAAACTTGGTTTTGTGTTTCTTTTGAACCTAGCCATGAACTAAATTTAGTTGGCTAAGGTTATTGTGTTTTGTGGTTGTGATAAACAATTGGAGTTTTTTTAGGTAATAGAGTTTGCACTTTTACCCAAGGTTTGCTCATTCTTGGCTTTTAACTTTTCTTGTGAGTGAATTGAGAGATGATCTCGTAATTTCATCTATTTATCTAATATCGGGAGAGTTAGATTCAAGAAACGAATGAGCATGGTTTTTGTCTAAATCGATGAAGACTAATTCGAATTAGGAATAAGTTACAAATTTCAACGGCTAAGAGGAGCGCAAGATTTGTTGTTGTGCACCCTTGATTAACACATGGATATATCATCAAGGCATGTACAGTTAACTAGAGTTTCGACTTAGGGATAATGAGGAACCATTGAAGAATGCTTCGCCGAATCTTGGAGGTTTCTTCTAAGTTTCCCAAGCGGTTGTCCTGGAAATCACTGCCCATGCATCGTTATACTAGTTTCCCCGGCAACCGCTATTCCAGTTACCTTGGCAACCCGATTGTTACCAATTGGCGCGACCAGGGATGGAACCATTCAAGGGGTGGGAGGGGCTGCTGGCCCTTTGGTACAATAGTCTTTTAAGTCCTTTTTAGTTTAAATATTAATCAAATAGGTCATTTTCCCCTCCTAATTTCTAAATTTAAAGGTTTAATAGACTCTTGCCCCTCCCAATGTTTAATCCTAGCTCCGTCCCTGGGCGCGACAATTGAGTTTCCATTGAACTCTTTTACCAAGACGATCTATTCGACTATCACTCTTCAACTCACAATAACCTGGCCTATTCTCTCTTACTTGATTACATCTTTCTTTTATTTTATTGCTCTTAGTTTAGTTGTTCATTAAAACTCCTACAATCACCTGCTTCTGTTTTTTATTTTACAGTGCGAGAAGTTGAATTCCCGAAGTATCACCAATCCCTGTGAAAACGATATCTTTCAATACTATAACTTGTGACGTGTACACTTGCACCAATTGCGAAACACTTATTACGCACAACAAGTTTTTGGCGTCGTTGTTGGGGATTGGCTATATCGACATTGTTTTTATTTTCCTGCTTTTATATTTCTTTTTACTTTTTATCGTTCAGTTTCCAAAGGTTAACAAAATTTGGTTTTGCATTGGTATATGACCAGGGAAAACCCAACATCACCAGAATATCCCCTTGATCCAGAAATTGAACGTACCTATAGTAGACTAAAAAAACTGAGAGCAGCAATGGGGGATCAAGTTGGCAATAACAATGCTAACGAGAATCAGATTGTCGCGGCAGGAGATGGAGTGATACTGCCAGCTCAACTTGCTCAAGGAAGGAATCAAACCGTTCGAGACTATTTAGAGGAGGATCTCAACGACTTAAACACATGAATTGTCACACTTAAAATTGAAGCTGCCCACTTCGAATTAAATCCAATTATGTTCAACGTGATCAATATAATTTGTCAATTTGGCGAGTTGGCAACTGAAGATGCAAGACAACATCTCAAATCTTTCATTGAGATCTGCAATTCATTCAAACTTCAAGGAGTCCATGGGGATATTTTGAGGCTAAAATTATTCCCCTATTCACTTAGGGATAGGGCGAAAATGTGGTTGAATAGTATTCTATCCGGATCAATAGGATCTTCGACTGCTTTATGTAATGATTTCCTTGCTCAATTTTATCCTACAAATATGACTGGTAAGTTATGTAACGAAATCACTAATTTTCGACAGGCAGATGATGAATCCATGTACGAGGCTTGAGAGCGATATAGAGAATTGTTACAAAAATGTCCTCTACATGGATTCCCAGTATGGACACAAGTGACGTTGTTTTAAAACGTAGTAAACACACTGACAAGAAAGATGCTAGATGCCTCGGCAAATGGCATACTCCTAGACAAGCCACCAGAAGAAGCAATAGAGATTTTGAACAGGCTTGCAAAAATGATTATCAGTTCCCAACTACCAGTAGAGGAAGAGTCAGACGTCATGCCACAATAAACGAGCTTGAGTCATCAGATTCGATTCTCACCCAATTGGCTACCTTAACCAATTTGGTTAAGAACATGCAACGACCAAGAAACACACAAGAGGTCAATGTAGTAGATTCCACCCAAACTTTGCACACCACTGCAACTCATATGACCAAGAATTCTTCGGGTTCTCTCAAACCAAGCCTCAAAACCCTCAGGAGATAGACCTCGAAACACAATTCCACCCAAACTCCGCAAACACTCCGAAGGCAATCCGACATTAGCACCTAGCTGAGGTGCAGCCACATGCATACTCGTTATCGCTGCCTGAAAAGCCCCAGCTATAGCCTGAATCAACGGTGTCATATCAGCAATAGCTTGCCCTTGTGCTGCTTGAGGCCTAACACCTCCAACGCCACCTCCCGCTCCAGCTCCATCACCACAAGGAGAAGGAGGCAAAAAATTCTAAAAATTCTCATTAATCTCATTCTCAACCACATTACGCACATTGGCTCTAAGCTCTTGTCTCAGCCCCATGATCAAAACAGTATATCTAAAAAGTATGCAACAATAAAACAATTAGGCTAGCCAAAGCAAGAATCTAAGGTGCTCAAGTTTTACTTTTCAAAACAAAAATTATCTTTACATTAGTAATAATATGGCAATGGATGCCCTTAACCTCTCCCCCGACAACATATAACCATCATAATTCATGATATCAAACATAGTGCATCTCACACAAATCAAATAACGGTCAAAACATGACATAATCAATCTCCATACGTAGCATTCATTAAGAAATCAACCCAAAAAACAATATTACATCAACCTTACATCCCAATTCTTTCGAAATCTAGCTGTGATACCACCAAATGTAACCCCATCGACCCGGTCTGGACGACATACCGAACTGAATGGGTCACACGGGGAATGTTGAAGTAACCGAGAAATTTACTCCAATAAAAAACCCTATTTTTTCATTTTATCTTGTCTAGATGCTCATTATTATCCTAAGTGAAAAACTTCGCAGCGGAACGATTCACATCTCAAACGGACAACGGTTAGGGACCCAATTGCATACAAACACATTCTAGGGACCATTCTGTAATTTTACCAAATTACAGAGACTTATGCTATTTTTATGTTACAAACCTTTAATTAGTCACATTACATGCCTCTCAGTCCAATCTCAGCTAAAAATAATTATCCAAGCTCTTTTAATTGTATCCACAACATTTAGGGACTAAAACGTAGAGAAACATAACTTCAAAAGAAACCATTAACTAACTTAACTGTTGGTCGTATCGATACACAAGGCCCCCGTATCGATACACCCTTGATAATAAGTTTCCAGCTTCAAAAACACAAAGCCCGTAGCGATACTCCCTTTGGTCGTATCGCTACACGAATTTCCAGTAGCTCAAAATCGTACTGATACTCTCCCATGTACCGATACCCTCTGTCTATTACACAAGGACCGTATCGATACGCTTTCCCACCGTTCCGATACGCTATGCCTAAATTGGCTTTGTCGTATCGATACGGGTTAACGAGTATTGATACGCCTGTGCCTGAAATGTCACAAATAGTTGTTTTTTCACACTTTAATCCAATCAATGACATTCCAACATGCTTCCAACATGCATACAACATATTTAAACATCAAACCACAATCATACATGGCAATTTCAATAACATAGCATAGCGATATACATTAAGGAAGTCTATAGGCATGCTTCCTATGCAAAATAGCCACTCAAGAGTCAAATCTCAAACCAAAGCAAATACCGACCAATAAAGGCCATTTAGAAGTCATTAAAGGCAAAACCAACTTGCCACAGAGCAGGGAGTTTCAAAATATATCTCCCAAAACATTAAGGCATCCTCCCATTGCAAACCATTATTAGTAATAGGTAAATGTAAAATCATACTTGAGCTTAATCCCACTCCTTGGAATCCTTCTTGCCTCTTTTCTGCCCAAATATGCTAATTCTCTGCATTGTTGGAAAACAGAGTGTAAGCAATAATGCCTAGTGAGGGATGCTCAAAACAAACCAACAACAACAATGCATTTCAAAACTATTTCTCAAATAGAAATCCCTATCTCATCATGCTTATTCTATCTCATGCTTGAAATCATTTTCAAAGAAAAACCGCATCATTAAAAGAAAACCACATGTACCATCTATCTCATGCATTAACCCAAATGCATAATCTCAAGCGAAACCATACATGCTTGTTTCTCAAAAGCATTTCTCAAATCATATTCTAATATGCAAAACACAATGCATAAAATCATTTATAAACAAGGTACATGTGAATCTCATATATTGGCATTTTAGCAAAATTACCCGGATATGCGGATAGCTTGACAGAATCTCATATATTCAAGTCCTACCCTGGTAGAATCTCATGTCACCGAACTCTCATGGCGGTATCTCTCATCGCCAAAAAGCTTTATGGAATCTCTCATCACCACACTCTCACTTTGGAACGGGATGGACATACCCCGTTGCCCGAACCAAAGAGCACGTACGGATTTTGTATATTATAGTGCACTTCTCATCCTATTGGTCGACCATTTTTATCCGGTAACAATAATCACATCTAATGACAATATACTCATTTTAAACATCATTACCTATTGTTTTTCATTGCATAAACATAATTCTATCTCATCCCATTTCAAAAGCATAAACAATGTATAACATTTTCTCAACAAGATCTATCTTTGCAAAATCACAATTCTATCTCAAGGGACCATATAAATCATCTATCTTCAAAACATGAGCATGATCATCAAAATCAATGGGTTAAAAACTGAGAAATGAGAGCGAAACTTCTCAAACTTACTTCTGGGGTTAGATTAGTGTTTCAAACTCAATCTAAACCCCCAACCTTGCTTTCAAGTCTTTGAAATGCTTTTAAAACCAATTCCACTCACCGACAATGCCTCGCTTGCTTTGCCGAAACGTAATAAAGCTTCCGGAGCTTCCGGAGCTTCACCAATCTCTTCCAATATGTTCTCCCCGATTTATACCACACAAGAACAGAGGATTAATGCATCTCAAATGCATTAAAAATACTAGCAACCAAAGCCATTGTTATCACTAAATTTTCACCTCGATTTTAAATAATCCAAAAAAATAAAATATATATAAAAAATAATAAAATCCCTTTTTCCTTTAAATAATAAAAGGCCCACTTTTTAAAACAAATGAAAAACAAACAAAGACTCACTTTTAAAAGCCCATTTTTTAAGCCCATTTTAAGTCAATCTTTTGGAAAAAAGAAAATAATTCTAATAATTATGGTGTAAAATAAATATTGGAGAAGAAAAAGGAAATAAAATGAAGTAAAAAATAATAATAAATGTGATGAAAAACAACAAAAAATAGCCAAAAAAGGAAAAAAGAAAGAAAATATAAAAAAAGAGAAAAAGGGGAACCAGCGCGTGGGCCGCATGCGCGTGGGTTGGTTCCCCAGAAAACCCTCACGTCGATTTTCCATGGTGGCCGGCCAAGACTGCCGTCGCCGTTGGTACCGACCGATCCGCCTCGCCGCCACCGACCCAATGCCACCTACCTCGCTCGCCGCCGCCACCTGTTCTCACCGAAATCATCAAAAAATAGAGTAAAAGAAGTCAAACCATAGGCTCCAATCAAGGGGAAATTCGATCTCGAATTTGAACCAAATCGGGATATTCTTGAGGGGTTTTTCCGAGGATCAAGCCATGTGTTGGATTTAGGCTCCAATTTGGGGATTAAATCCCAATTTTGCTTGAATTTGAGGTAAAAATCAACTATAAAAACCTACATTCACCCATTTGTTCAACACACAATTTCAAGAAAAAATACACTTGAAAAAAAGCAATTAGGCTTGGAAAAATCCGAAAAAAAACTCTCTAAAAAGTCTTCAAAGGTTGCTGGAAATTTTGAGTGGAAGTTCGAGTTTGAAAGCAATTTTCCAGAGGCAATTAGGAGGATTTGGAGAAGTTCATATTCGAGTTCTTCGATCATCGTTTTCGGTAAAATTTCTAACTTTTCTTTTACTTTTTATTTAGTTTTTTATTTCTTGTTCTTGGTTGAATTTTTGTTTGTGTTTGTTTTTTTTTGTGGATTTTAGGTTGTTCTTGAAGTTGGAAAATAGTTTCACGATTCAGGTAACATTTTCGTTTTAAATTTCCGTTTTAAAATTGGTTTGATCTTTTTAAAATTTGCATGCTTAAAAAATATTGTTAAAGTTGTTTTGAACTTTAGAAATGTAGAAATAATTTTTAAGGTGTTTAAATTATAATGTAAGAATAAAATGAATAAATGTGGTTTAATTGAAAAAACTTAAAGTTAGGGATTTAATTAAAAAAACAATAATGCATGGGTAGAAATAATAAAAAGGCTTGATTTTGATTAAAAAATATAAAAAGGATTTGTTTTTGAAATTTAGATATAATAATAAATGGGTTGATGATTTTTAAAATTAAAGGATAAATAAGTTGTTTTTTAGGAAAAAAGAAATAAGTAATAAAAGTTTGTTTTTTAAAAGAAAACAAAATAAAAAGTTTTTAAGGTAAAAGTTTTGGTTTTTTTAGGAAAAAATAAAATGTTGAAAAAGCTTAAAAGTGAAATCTTTCAAAAAAAATAAGGTTTATTTAAAAAAAAGGTCATTTTAAAAAAAGAAAAGTGAAAAAAGAAATTTTAGAAGAATAATTCTTTTTTGAAATGGAAAATAAAAAGGTCGAAAAAACATAAAAATGAAAAAGGTAAAAAATGAAAAGAAGGGTATTGGTTTTTAAAAAATAAAAAGTAAAAAAGAAATAAATGGTTTTTTTAAAAGAATAATAAAAAGGGTAAAAACTCAAAAGAATAAAAGTTTGCTTGCTTGTTTTAGAAATATGTTTAAAACTTATGATTAGGAACTAAAACATAGATAGAGACATGTTTTGTTGAAAAATATTCTTCACAAAAATAAAATACACTTAAGCAAACTTAAACACTTAATTAAGAATAGAAGACTTAGACGTTTTTAGGGTTTTTAAATAATCGAACTTAGAAATGAATAAAATGTTCAACGAACTAAAATTATTTATTGCTTGGAAAGTGAAATTAATTTAATGCGGTGTCTTATCAAACAGGAATGACGAGTTAGCGCCAGAAACGTTGGCGGTGATTAAAGTTCATCTCCCGAGCAGTCGAACCTTTGTGGACTTGCAAATTTCAATTTTGAAAACAATTTTAAAACAAATTAGGTATTGTAACGCCCTGGTTTTGGGCCTTAATGTTTTAGACATCGGATCGGACCGGTCGGAAACGATTCGAATCGTATTAGGTGGTTTAAGGAAATCAAGGATCGGAAAAGGATAAAAATATGGCAAAATTTGTTAAAATCCTCTAAAATCATGTTTAAGAGGTTGGTCCAATCAATTTTACAAAAAGAGTTTTGGAAGTGGTACATTTTGGGTGGTGACCAAAATGTAAAGTTTTAAAACTGTAAAAAAGTGTTATTTTCAAAGAGAAGTCAAAAATCTTAGAATCTTTAGGGAGATATGGTGCAATTACACCTTCCTTAAATTGAGATGTGTTTTAAATGAATTTAATATAATTGATTAAAATGAATTTTTAATTATTTTAATTGATTAAATGGTTATTTAAGAGATCTCTTTTTACGTAACTAACTTTCAAGTTTCATTTTTAGAAAATCCATTTTTTTCTCAACTCTTTCTCTTGATTTATTTTCTCTAAAACACTCTCTCTTTGATTTCTAAATCATTTCTAAGAAATCTCTTCAAGTTCTTCAAGTTTTGCGAAGCAAAAACTAGTCAATCCTTAAGGAAGGCAAGGATTGGAGGTAAATCTCATTCTCAACCTCTAATCTAGGTTCTTTATTGAAATTCCCAAGATCTTTGACTTCTAATTGTTGTTTTTAAACTGAGTTTTGATTATAGATTTGATTTAATGTCAAAATCTTGCAAAATAGTGGCTTCGATATTGATTTTCAGAGTTCTGTTGATGAGCTCTGTTTTAGATTGATTTTAATTGAGTTTTGAGTTGATTATTATGTTGAAAAGGAGTTTTGATAAGATAGATCCCGAAATCCTTGAGATCCTTGAGTTTCTTGATAGTTTTGGTGGAGTTTTTGTGGTGATTTGATGGTGTTATGCTTGCTGGAGGGATAAGGAAGGGTTTAGGTTGTTTTTAGATGTGTTTTGATGTTGATTAATGGTTGGAAGTGATGTATGTTGGATGAGCTTAGTTTAGGAAGCAATCGATTGAGTTTTCCGTTGTTTCGGATGGGTAATTTGGTGTAGTTTTGGTGAGCAACGAGTTTGTGTTTAGTTGCTGGTGTTGAAATGAATTTTAATGCAGTTGGATCTCTATTTTGATGATCTATAAACAGAGGATCGTGATCCGGAAGCAAGCGAAACATTTTTGGACGCTTCGTCGGGTGATCTTCGCGTGGGAACGTGAAGTTTCGCGTATCAGTGAGTGGATCTGTTGTAAAGCTTTATTAAGCTTGGATACAAGGTGTTGAGAGGTTAGTGTAAGCTTGAAACGCATAGCTAATCTCGGAAGTGAGTATGGATACTTGTACTCTCGGATTTCGGTTTGAAATGGACTCCATGATTTATAATGCTCATGTTTTGATAATGGTTGTTACTCACTATTATGCATGGATTTAAGCATGTTTTTGCTTGTGTTTATCCCATGAAATGGTTTTGTTTGAATATAAGATGGTTTGATCTTGTATGAAACGGCTTTGCTTTTTAAAAACAATGTTTAATTTGGGATATGTGAAGGTTTGTAGTGACGCATTGAAAGTAGTGAGTTAACATGGTTTTATGGGTATATTGGCAAGTGATTGATCTATTTTTAATACTCGGATACGTTGGTCGACCAATAGGATGTGAGTGCACTCTAATCTATAAATCGTAATAGGGGTGAGCCTATTGCGGGTGGTAGAGGTGAGTCTATCACTATGGGGTAGGGGTGAGCCTAATTCAATTTGTATCATTTAAGATGGGGTGAGCCATCATTGAGTATAGGGGTGAGCCTATACGAGTATGTGTATCCGATGTTGTGTGTGAAAGTGATAGAGGCGAGTCTATCATAACGGATATGGGTGAGCCTATGCCGGAAAGTTGTATGCCAATATATGTGTTTGTTGTTGTTGCCCATGTATCATCATTATTAGTGGATACATAATGGATTATTATGCATGTGATGTGATGATGAGATGTTGCATAGGGTATATCTATGCATGTGAATTAAGCAAGTAAGGCTTAATGGAGTTTTGCATTGTGAACAATGCATGAGGCTAATGATACATGTGGAACATGGTTAAAGAATGTTTTGCTTTAGTTTAGAAGCATGTTTGAGATTGAGCACGATATCGTTACAATTGATGTTTTAAAACATGCATTGTTGACTTGTTTTGAGCTTTCCCTCATTAAGCAAGAGTGCTTACGCTTATATTTCCCAACAATGCAGATAACTAATTTTGTGGGCTGAGAAGTAGCAAGTAGGAGCACCTAAGTCGTCACTCAAATTCAAGTATGAACTATGGTGAATTTAGATAAGTAGATTTTGGCAATGGGGAAAGAACCTCTGTTTGAGAGTTTGGTTTTTGGAACCTCCTAGTTGAGATGTGTTGGTTTGCCTAATTGGTTTTGTCCATGGCCTCTATATGGTTTATAAATTTTCTTATGGTGTTTTTGGCTATGCTATGACTTATGTTTTAAAGCATACTTGAGTAGCTAATGCTTCACCTTGAATTTCCATGCTTGAAGCTTATGTTATGAATGTTGTTGATGCATAATGGTTTGGAATGTTGATTATAACATGTATGTTTGATTAGGACATGTTTAGGTGATGTTAAATGTGTTTAAATGGATGTTGAAAGTGCAAATCTGGTATGCGTATCGATGCTCGGGGCTGAGTATCGATACACTAAGGCCAATCTCAGGCAAAACAAAGCATGGGTATCGATACGAGTTGCCCGCGTATCGATACGCGTAGGCTAAATTTTGAAGGTCGTATCGATATGGATTTGGATGTATCGATACCTTTTTCTTGACTTTGGCTACTGTCAACCCGCGTATCGATACGGGCTGAGGTGTACCGATACTGGTCGTTAAAATTCAGTTAAAAGAATCTTTTAAAGTCTTGAAATATTGCATTTTGGTTCCTGAATGTTGTTTGTTCAAATGGATGAGTTTGGATGATCAGTTTGAAGTGAAATTCGATGTGTTGGCATGTTATATGACTAATTAAAGTTTGGTAACCTTAAAATTTGTTTAGTCCCTATAATTATTAGAAATTACAGATTAGTCTCTAATAGTCATTTGTATGCAATTGAACCCTTAATCGAACTCTGATCGCTGTGTCGTTTTCTTCTAATTGTTTGGATGAACATATAGGATAATAATGTGCATCTAGATAAGATAAAAAGAACAAAAGGGTCGTTAATCGAGGTTGACTTCATTTTTCCCCGTGTAATCTTCTTAGTTCAGGTCGGGCGTCTAGGCCGGGCTAAGGGGGTTACAAGTACGAATTTTGGGCGTCGTGGGGGTGCTAACCCTTCCCCACGCGTAACTGACCCCCAAACTTGTTTTCTATTTTTTCGCAGACTAAAATCATTTTTTTATTAAAACAAAATGTTTTATTAAAGTAACCCTATTTTTAAAAGTTATCCAATCATACTTTTTTAAAAAAAGATTGGTGGCGACTCCGGTTTTTTTTAAAGTTTTTACCAAAAAGTCGTAGCCTCCTTCCCTAAAAAAGGCGGTTTCGACAGCTTGGCGACTTTGCTGGGGACATGTTTTTGTTTTTAAAATAAAAACAAAAGAGGGTCAGGCCACAAATTAGTTTTAAATGGTTTTCAAAAAAAAGTTTTTTTTAAATATATGGAATTTGCAAGTTCACGATAGGTTTTATTTATTTGTCCGTGTAAATGAATATAACTCTATTTTACGCATGTAAGACTTAATTCCAAGTTCTATTCCCGAGCTTTGTCATGTTCGTTTAAGTGGGGGGAAATACGCTTTGCTCATGTAAGAATATTGATTCTCCGTATGAGCCTAGCAAGTACCTTCGGGACTCATTCCCTTGTCTTCGTAAGGATATTGATTCTTCGAGAAGGCATCGGTGGTGAGTCATCCTAAGTTGAACTTGATTCGTTTGAAGCCTATAGTGGGTGAGAATCGAGGGTCTTGCTACCCTTCGTAAGGGACATTAAGGACAACTCGGGTACCATTTTTAGAACCAAACCGAGTTTGAGAATTTAGAGCCTACCCCTAATAGAGCCATGTAGAAATCCTAGGGTGTTGAGTCGCAAGAATAATCCGTGGAGACATGTCCTGAAATGTTGGAATGCCAGCCCAGAATTATCGTGCATTTAAATTGTTTTTGACTGTTTCATTTGTTTTTTCCTTACTTTATTAATCTTTTTTCCTTATCTTGTTTATTTTGCATGTTCATCATTCCTTATTTAGAAGGGATTGATTCTAGAAAATTGTTCAATTATGAATGGAAAGCTCTTAAAAAGGAGGAGAATCAAGCACATGACACTGCTGGCAACCGAAGCTGCAGTTCTTCGTCAGTACATCAAGCCTATTGGAGAAGTTGGACCAAAGCTCATGTGGCTAATTGAAGAAATCAAAGAATTAGGTGTTCAAGCTAGAAAAATATTTGTAATGTAAAAAAAGTAATAAAAAGCTTTCGTATTCAATAAAGAGTTTCCTTTCATGAGCAGATTTTAAATGAAATTAATGACCCTTCGACTGCATTCATGCATTTGCATTGTTTTGTTCACTTTGTCGTCTGTTTTTATGAATTCATTTGTGCATATATTCATTCATGTCATAAACTAACTTAATATAAAAAACGACAGAATATCAAAAAGTGCTAAGACAACTCATAAATACATTACACGAGCCCAAACCTGAGCCATGAACTCCGAGGAGAGGTTGAAAACTTTGGAGGCGAAACCAAAAGAACATTCAAGATAAGCTAGAGAAAATGGAGATTGACCTGAAACAACAAGTTGAGGCTGTTCATCAAAAGACATTCAGTTCAATAGCTGCTATGCTAGGATTCATGGACCCGGATAGGGTTGAAGAAGGAGGAAACACTACTACCATTCCATGATTCCAAGAATGACCTTTAGAAGGGAGGCTGCTGCTAAGGCCAAAACACCCATCCATGTAGCTGAATCTTCCACACTTGTTCCAAATGGGGAGGCCAACAATTACGAGGTACCTAACCTTGATGGAATTGCTGATAAGGTTCGAATTGAGAAGAAGTTGAAAGATAAGTACGAAAAGTTGGAGAGGATGATCAAGTCCTTACAAGACGGAGCTGCTCATGGTGGAATGGATGCCAAGGATCTGAGCTTGGTAACCGATTTAGTCGCACCACCAAAATTCAAGATCCCAGATTTTGAGAAATATAATGGAACCACATGCACATCAGTACATCCTACTATGTATTGTAGAAAAATGTCAATGCACCTCGATAATGAGAAGCTTCTCATTCACTGCTTTTAGGATAGCTTAGTAGGATCCGCTACACGTTGGTATTCACAGTTAAGTTTGATGAACATCAAATCATGGAAAGATATGTCCAGAGCCTTCAGTGAGCAATACAAGCATATTTCAGACATGGTTCCAACCCGCTTGGTCTTGCAAGGGATGGAACAAAAGCACCACGAGAGCTTCTAACAATACGTACAAAGGTGGAGGGATGCAGCGGCACAAGTGCAGCCAACGTTGCTAGAAAATGAGATTACCCTGATGTTCGTGGAAACTTTAAGAGGTATTTTTTTACGATCGCACGCTCAATCATGCTACGAAGAATTTTGCAGATATGTTAATGAATGGCTAACTGATCCTAGCAGCCATGAAGAGTTGGAAGTTGGACAGTGGGGAAACAAAGAAGACATATAAGAAGAGAGACAACAATGAAGTCAATGCAACGAATGTTTACAACCCTAGTTATTCAACAGGTTTGGTGTTCAACAAGCCCAACACCTCAGCTCCGGCGGTTGCAAATGCCCCAACCGGAGAACGAAGATATCAAGGAAACTCGAGGCCCTACTTTTATCCCATCCCAATGACCTATGCAGAGTTGTTTGCTGAGTTGGTTAAATCGCAGATGTTGCTACCAAGACATGTTCCTCCATCCTCACCTCCTTATCCACTGTAGTACGATGAGAAGGCCCAGTGCGAATATCATGCAAGAATAAGGGGCATACAATTGAGAACTGGACCACATTCAAAAGGGTGGTGGATGATTTAAGGAAATCAGATATGTTGTCATTTGAAACTTTTGAGGAAAAAGGAAACTCTTTGCCAAACCACCAAAAGACTGAGGTGAATGTCGTAATCGGGAAAGAAAAGAGAGTGATCAAGAAGTATGTTGAAGAAATTAAGGCACCCATGAGTTGGGTATGGGCTCAATTAGTAGCGGCATGGTTATTAAAGGAAGTGAACCCGAAGATGAAGGATGATGAAAAACCATAATGCGAGTACCATGAAGTTGAAGGACATGAGATCCAATGTTTCTTAGAGTTTAAACGGATAGTTCAAGCCAAGATGGATAGCCAGGAACTTATGTTCTTCGAGAAGGGAGATGTTAAGCATGAGATGAATGTATGTGCGACAGAGGAAATTTCCTTTGGGAAGCAAGGAGAAGAAGTTAAATAAGGAAGACAAGGAAAGCCTTATCTAGTGGTGATCCCAGTGAAGAGGAACCGATACGGTTTGGGCTTTAGGTGCAATAAATGGCAAAAGAAATCTGAGACTAAGAAGCAATAGAAAAACATGAAGTTGAACCAGAAGGAAGAAGAAGTTGAGGGGGAACCAATGACATATCCACCCCTAAGTGTTACTTTCAAGGCTGAAGGGCTTCTAGACCCTAATTCCCGTTTCGACAAGGAGGATAAAGGAAAGGATGAATTATATGAGGTTTTTGAGAATTTGAGCATTAACGCCATCACAGACGAGGATGAAGAAGAAAAAAAATTCATGCCCAAGAATTTCCCCTGCACTGAACTGAAGAATTGGACCGCTGAAGTAGTACCTATAGTTTTTAAGACTGCCTCAGAGTAATTCTCAAAACCAACTCTTTTACCCTTAGGCCCTGGGTAATTAGAGATCTTATGTAAAAGGGTCTATGTCAAAACCATTATTCTGATCTCAATAAAAGAATATTTCCCAAATATATCTTATGGCGAACTTTCTTTCTTTCAAGTCACCAAAACCAAAAAATCATAAAAACCCATAGGCAAAAACAAACCCTTGAAAACATAATAAATCATATCATTTCAGTCTTTCTTTCTTTCTTGGTATATATTTTTGTCTCTTTTTATTTGCAAGTTTTTAGATATAAATGGTCCAAACGACTTCGAATCAGATTCCGAAGTTAATTTTGAATTACCTCTATGTTTAGAGGAAGTTGAGAGTACTAATGATGAAGAAGAATATGACTTGTCTGATGATCTGCTTAGAATGGTAGAAGGAGAGGAAAAGCAAATTCTTCCCCACAAAGAAGAGTTAGAGGTTTTGAATCTTGGGACTGAAGAAGAGAAGCATGAAGTAAAGATTGGTACCACCATCTCAGTTGAAACACGGCAACGTTTGATTGAGCTTCTGCAAGAATATAAAGACATCTTTTCCTGGTCATATCAGGATATGCCTGGTCTCGACACAGATATTTCCATGCATAGGCTTCCTATAAGAGAAGTATGGGAGCCAGTGAAGCAAAAGCTTAGAAGAATGAAGGCTGGTACACTTCTGAAAATCAGAGATGAGGTCAAGAAGCAGTACAATGTAGGATTTCTCGAAGTAGCTAAATATCTAGAATGGGTGGCAATTATCGTCCTAGTGCCTAAGAAGAATGGAAAAGTAAGAATGTGCGTCGACTACAGGGATCTTAATAGAGCAAGCCCTAAAGACAATTTTCCGCTCCCATATATCGACACCTTGGTAGACAATACAGTCGGCCACTCCATTTTCTCATTCATGGATGTATTTTCAGGATATAATCAAATAAAGATATGCCAAGAGGACATGGAAAAGACTACTTTTGTAACGCTTTGGGGAACCTTTTGTTATAATGCCTTTCGGATTGAAAAACGTAGGGGGAACTTATCAGAGAGCTATGGTCACTCTTTTCCATGACATGATGTAGAAGGAAATAGAAGTTTGTGTGGACGATATGATCGCCAAGTCCAGAACCGAAGATGAGCATCTAGTAAACTTGAGTAAGCTTTTTCAAAGATTGAGAAAATTCCAGTTAAAGCTTAACCCTGCCAAGTGCACATTTGGGGTTACTTCTGGGAAAATGTTAGGCTTTGTAATAAGCAGAAGAGGGATTGAAATCGACCCATACAAGATAATGGCAATACAAAAGCTTCCACCTCCTCAAACACAGAAGCAAGTTCGAGGATTCTTGGGAAGGTTAAATTACATAGTCCAGTTTATCTACCAACTTACGAATAAATGTGATCCAATATTCAGGTTGCTTAGAAAGAACAACCTGGGGACTTGGAATGAAGAATGACAAGCAGCTTTAGAAAAGATCAAGGAGCAACTAACTAATCCTCCAGTGTTAATGCCACCCATTTCGGGGAAACCGTTAGTACTCTATCTAGCGGTGTTTGAAAATTCAATGGGCTGTGTACTAGGGCAACATGACGAAACTGGAAGGAAGGAAAGGACGATATTATGTGAGCAAGAAGTTTACTGGCTATGAAGCAAGATATACACTAATTGAAAAGGTATGTTGCGCTTTGGTATGGGCTACCAAAAGGCTTGGCAGTATATGATGTATCATACCACATGGCTCATCACACTGTTGGATTCATTAAAGTTTGTGATGGAAGCTCCAACCCTATCAGGAAGAATAGCGCGATGGCAGATGTTGCTCTCAGAATACAACATTCAGTATGTGAATCAGAAAGCGGTGAAAGGAAGCCCTATAGCAGATTTTCTTACAAGTCGTGTACAAGACGATTATGAGGCATTAGATTTCAGTTTCCCCGAGAAGGACTTGATGTGTATTATGGAAGATGAAGATTCACCAACAGAATCCTAGGCCATGCATTTTGATGGTGCTGTAAATGCTATAGGACGAGGTATTGGGGCAGTTTTGGTTTCGCCAGAAGGTGATCATTATCCTTTTACTTGTCGTTCGAAATTCTTTTGCACCAATAATATGGCAGAATACGAGGCATGCATATTGAGCCTAAGGGAAGCCATCAACAGAAAAATCCAAAAGTTGAGAGCCTATGGGGATTCAGCATTGATCATCTACCAAACATGTGGCGAATAGGAAACAAAAGATGCAAAATTGATAGAGTATCACAAGTTGGTCCTAAAGTTAATTAAAGAATTCGAGGTGATCACTTTTAAGCATCTCCCAAGAGAAGATAACTAGATGGCTGATGCGTTAGCTACTTTGGTTGCCATGTTTAAAGCAAGCGAGGGTTTGGAGAAGATGCCCATTAAGTTACAAATGATGGAGCCCCATCATATTGTTACAATGTAGAAGATAAATAAGATGGTTTACCGTGGTACCATGACATCTTACAGTACATAAGCTTCAACAACACCCAGCACATACTTCAGAAAATGAGAATAAAAATGATCAGGAAAATGGCATCAGGATACATCCTTGATGGGGAGATCCTTTACAAACAAAGTCGAGTCCAGGTGTTACTAAGATGTGTGGATGCGAAAGAAGCGCAGTTGATTTTGGAAGGGGATTGCAGTAATTATTCCCGTAAATGCCACAAGTACCAGGTTTATGCTGACAAGATTCATGCGCCTCCTCAGTCTCTTCATGTCATGTCATCTCCATGGCCTTTCTCTATGTGGGGCATAGACGTCATTGGACAGATCCATCCGAAAGCATCTAATGGACATCGCTTTATTCTGGTAGTTATCGATTACTTCACAAAGTGGGTGGAAGTAGCCTCATATGTAAATGTAACTAGGTCTACTGTTTGCAGTTTCTTAAAGAAGAAGATCTTTTGTCGATATGGGCTACCTAAAGTATAATCACTGATAATGCCTCTAACCTGAACAACCAACAGATTGTTGGGGTCTGTGAGCAGTTTAACATTAAGCATCGCAACTCGGTAGTATACCGCCCAAAGATGAATGGAGCAGTAGAAGCATCTAATAAGAATATCAAGAAGATAGTTGCAAAGATGACCGATACTTATAAAGATTGGCATGAAAAGTTACAAATTGCTCTGTATGCATATCGAACAACGATACGAACATCTACTGGGGAAACTCCATTTTCATTAGTATATGGAGTTGAAGTTGTGCTACCAATTGAGGTGGAGATACCGTCATTGCGTGTCTTGATGGAAGCCATGTTAGATGAAACAGAATGGGTTCAGGCAAGATTTGACCAATTGAACTTAATTCAGGAAAAGAGACTAAAGAAGAAGTTGCCAATTCAAAGTGATCCCTGAGGAAAATGGGCGCCTAATTGGGAAGGACCGTACATTGTGACAAAGGTTCTTTCTGGTGGAGCATTGATTTTAGCTGATATTGATGGTAATAAGTTTCAAAACCCGGTAAACTCTCATAAAGTCAAGAAGTATTATGCTTAAAAAAGAAAATGAAAAAATGAAAAAAAAGAAAAAACGAAAAAGAAAATAAAGAAAAGAAAATGAGGGTTCAAAATGAAAACTCGCAAAAAGCGTTTTGAAACCAAAGGAGGATCTGAGTTGAAAACCTGTAAATGGCGGCTCAGATAATTTGATAGATTTCGGGGGCTCCACAGATTATGCATTGTACTCAAGGTTTCCTAGATACTGGCAGTGTTCAAGATTATTTCTGGCGTTTGAAAGGAGAAGTTTGGACTATTGATATTTGAATACTTGTTTCCCTTCCTTTTATAAACCTTTTTTTGCCACATCATTAATAAAATTTGTTTCGTGTATTTTTCTTTCTTTCTTGTTTCCTTCCCTGCCATTATTAGCATCTTACTTTGAAATAATGATCAATGGATTTGACAATCATTTATATATGCAAAAGATTTTTTAGCATTACTTTGAGAATGTTTTGAAAAGTTCAGGGACTACGAAGTGTTCCATAATTATTATTTGGGGCATATAGTGTTAAAATGCTTGAATTAGAGGTAAAAGCCTTGTTACAAAATTCTTTAAATGGGAGATAGATGAGGATTAAATATTTCCCATAATGATAAGAGCAACCTTACAATGTCAAAATATGACTTAAGTGGTTCATCCTTCAATACGAAAATGTTGGCTAGGAAGATAGATGGGGATTAAATGTTTCCCATAAAGTGAGAGTAGGGTGTGAATATAGAACCAGACAGCAAAAGATCAGAAGATGAAGCAAAAGCCAGAGTTTTTCATAACTCATGGGTGAATTCCAAGGCAAAGAAGAAGGCCTTATCTCAGGGAATGATGAATTCAAAGCCAAAAAGCCAAGAAGGTTTGAAAGAAAAGTGAAGCAAATCGTCTTACCTACGCTAGTGTAGGAGAGAGTTCATGTTAATCGGGTTGGCCTCGATAACCATAATTTCATTACAATTAAGAAAACGGTCTAAGTAAAAGGAGTTTTAAAAGGAAAAACTTGTCATGCATTCATATTCTAGACATCACTAGGGGCATGCATATCATAATTGTATTGCATGTTGCATTTTGTTTATTTTCAGGTACATGGAAGACTTGTTCAAATGATAGTTTGCTTATTCATCTAAGCATAAGGATGATGGAATTTTTTAGAAGATTTGCCTATCCGTTTAGGCAAAAGGGGAATGGAGTTTGCTTATTCATCCAAGCATAAAAAGAATGAAGTGGTTAAGAAGATTCACCTATTCGTTCAGGCATAAGGAGAATGGAGTTTGCTTATTCATCCAAGCATAAGGAGGATTAAGCGTTTAAGAATATTCGCCTATCAGTTCAGGCATAAAGAGAATGGAGCTTGCTTATTCATCGAAGCATAAGAAGGATGAAAGTTGTCAGAAGACTTTGCCTAATTGAGCATTTTGGGAGGACAGAACCCAGCTCAGCTGTTTAGGCATTTTGGGAGAATAGAACCCAACTCAACTACTAGAGCATAAGGAGAATAGAACCAGCTTATATGTTCGGGCATTTAGAGGATGGAACCCTACTCAACTATTCGAGCATAAGGAGAATAGAACCAGCATATTCGTTCGGGCATTTGGAGAATGGAACCCAGCTTAGCTATTCGAGCGTTAGTAGAATAGAGCACGCCTATCCGTTCGAGCATTTGGAGAATGGAGCCAACAAGTAAATTGGTAAAAATTAGTGTCTTTTTGTCTTTGCTTTATCTCTGTTGCACAAAGATAAGCAAAGAGGGACAATTGTTGTCACTAAATTTTCACCTCGATTTTAAATAATCCGAAAATATAAAATATATAAAATATCTTTTCCTTTAAATAATAAAAGGCCCACATTTTAAAACAAATGAAAAATAAACAAACACCCACTTTTAAAAGCCCATTTTTGAAAGAAAAAAAGAACAAAGCCTATTTTAAGTCCATCTTTTGGAAAAAATAAAAAAAAGGAAAAAGAGAAAATAATTCTAATAATTATGGTGTAAGCTAAATATTGGAGAATAAAAAAGAAAAAAAATGAAGAAAAAAAATAAAAATAAATGTGATGAAAAACAACAAAAAATAGCCAAAAAGGAAAACAGAAAGAAAATATAAAGAAATAAAAAAAAGAGAAAAGGGGGAACCAGCGCGCCAGCGCGTGGGCTGGTTCCCCTGAAAACCCTAGCTACAAATTTCTATGGTGGTCGGCCGGTGTCTACCGGCCACGGCTGATGTCGTCGTTGGTACCAGCTGGTCCGCCTCGCCACCGCCGACCAAATGCCACCAACCTCGCTCGCCGCCACAGGTTGTGCTCGCTGGAATCTGCAAAAAATGGAGTAAAAGAAATCAAATCGTAGGCTCAAATCAAGGAGAAATTCGATCCCGAATTTGAACCAAATTGGGTTCCGAGGATCAAGCTACGTGTCGGATTTAGGCTCCAATTTGGGGACTAAATCCTGATTTGTCTTGAATTTGAGGCTAGAAAACAATTATAAAACCCCTATTCACCCATTTGTTCAACACACAATTTCAAGAAAAAACAAACTTGAAAAAAAAGCAATTAGGCTTGGAAAAATCCGAAAAAAATTCTCTAAAAATTATTTAAAGGTTTCTAGAAATTTTGAGTGGAAGTTCGAGTTTGGAAGCAATTTTTCGGAGGCAATTAGTAGGATTTTGAGAAGTCTGGATTCGAGTTCTTCGTTCGTATTTTTCGGTAAAATTTCTAACTTTTCTTTTACTTTTTATTTACTTTTTTATTGCTTGTTCTTGGTTGAATTTTTGTTTGTGTTTTTTTTTTGTGTGGATTTTAGGTTGTTTTAGAAGTCAAAAAATCGTTTCCCGATTCCGGTAACGTTTTCGTTTTAAAATTGGTTTGATGTTTTTAAAATCTGCATGCTTAAAAAACATTGTTAAACTTGTTTTGATATTTAGAAATGTAGAAATAAATTTTTAAGGTGTTTAAATTAAAATGCAATAATAAAATGAATAAATGTGGTTTAATTGAAAAAATTTAAAGTTGGGGATTTAATTTTGAAAAAAAAAAACAATAATGCATGGGTAGAAATAATAAAGGGGCTTGATTTTGATTAAAAAATATAAAAAAAGGCTTTTTTTAAATTTAGATTTAGTAATAAATGGGTTGAGTGATTTTGAAAATTAAAGGATAAATAATTTGTTTTTTTAGGAAAAAAGAAATAAGTAATAAAAGTTTATTTTTTTAAAGAAAACAAAATAAAAATGTTTTAAGGTAAAAGTTTAGGTTTTTTAGGAAAAAATAAAATGTTGAAAAAAGCTTAAAAGGAAAATCTTTTTAAAAAATAAGGTTTATTTAAAAAAGGTCATTTTTCAAAAACTGATAAGTGAAAAAAGAAGTTTTAAAAGAAGAATTATTTTTTGAAGTGGAAAATAAAAAGGTAGAAAAAACATAAAAATGAAAAAAAAATGAAAAGAAGAGTCTTGGTTTTAAGAAATAAAAAGTAAAATAGAAATAAAGATTTTTTTTTAAAGGAATAATAAAAAGGGTAAAAACTCAAAAGAATAAAAGTTTGCTTGCTTATTTTAGAAATAAGTTTAAAACTTAGGATAAGGGATAAAAGCTTAGATAGAGACATGTTTTGTTGAAAAATGTTCTTCACAAAAATAAAATACACTTAAGCAAACTTAAACTCTTAATTAGGAATAAAAGACTTAGACGTTTTTAGGGTTTTAAATAATCGAACTTAGAAATGAATAAAATGCTCGACACACTAAAATTCTTTGTTGCTTGAAAAGTGAAATTAATTTAATGTGGTGTCTTATCAAACGCGAATGACGGGTTAGCGCCAGAAACGTTGGCGGTGATTAAAGTTTATCTCCCGGACGATAAGGCCGTTAAAATAATTTAATATTCATTAAACGGACAAATAAAGTCGAACCTTTGTGAACTTGCAAATTCAAGTTTTGAAAACGAATTTAAAACCAATTAGGTACCAATTTTGGGCGTCGTGCTGGTGCTAACCCTTCCCCAAGCGTAACCGACCCCGAACTTGTTTTTTGATTTTTCGCAGACCAAAACCATTGTTTTATTAAAACAAAATGTTTTATTAAAATAACCCTATTTTTAAAAGTGATCCAATCACACTTTTTCCAAAAAAGATTGGTGGCAACTCCATTTTTTTAAGTTTTTACCAAAAAGTCGAAGCCTCCTTCCCTAAAAAAGGGGTTGCGACAGCCACTTCACTGCTTTGCCCAAAAACACCAAGACACCTATCTGAAACAACTGAAAATCCATTCGATTACTCTACAAATTGTAAAACCTATGTTTGATTTTGATATAGCTAAGTATGTTAACTATTAAATTGAAAACTTGAAATATATTTCTAAGTCCCTCAAATGAATTTTAAATCACCAACACTTTTAATCTAATTTGAAAAACTCAAACTCCAAATATTTTCTAAGTGTTCCAAAGCCAAAGTGTTGAAAAACGTCCAGGCGTATCGATACGCTTCCAGTCGTATCGATATCTTTTTTTAAAAAGTTGGCTACTGGAAAGACGATTTTCTATACGCCCTTCACCGTATCGAAACAGCGTATCGAAACAGATTGAATCTATATCGACACGCCCCCTCTGTAAAAACTGAAGGAGTTTGAATGGCATACCGATACGGTTCCATCCGTATCGATACAGTTTTAACGGAATTTTTAATTCGAAGAGTTTTAAATATTTTCGACCGTTGGTGTCAGTTGTTAGGTAACTAACATTTAAAGTGGTAGTTGTCCCGTATCGATACGGTGTCCCCTGTATCGAAACGGAAACTTCTAGTGAGCTAAGTTGAGAAAAAGGTAACGATACGGTCTTATACGTATCGAACGGTCCCTGTCCCGTACCGATTAGGGGTGTTCAAATCCGGGTACCCGGGTTTTCGGGTACCGGAAAAACCGGGTACCCAGACCTTCAGGTATTAGATTTGTCGGCCCGTGTCCCGACCCGTAAATACCGGGTACCCGTTAAACCCGCGTACCGGGTACCCGGTTCTTATTTTTTTATTTTTTTTTATTTTAAAATTAAAAAAAAAAACTTAAAAGTTTATAACACATGATCCAAACAAAAAAATAATAATGATTTGAAGTTTATAACCATAAGAAAGACATTAAAAATATTAATCTCGATCGTGATTTTTTTAATCTCATATTTTTTTAAAGAAACTTACTAATGCATAAATGCAATAGAGAAACCTTGTTGTTTGTTTCATATTGAAGCTTACATATTCACAAGTTAATATTTTTTTGTTGAAAAATTTAAAACATGAAAACATATAATACAAATATATAATGAATTTAGAGATTTAAATATAGTTCTAAAGTAAAAATATTAAGTAAACTAATACAATAAAAAATAGGAACCGGGTACCCAAAAGTAACCGGGTACCCGAAAAAATCATATTTTTTGACCCGGGCCCGACCCGGGATATGACGGGCCAAGTACCTGACACGGGTAAAAAAAAATTCCGGGTAAATACCCCGTTATTTGTGTTCGGGTAGTCGGGTCGGGTAGTTTGGGTCGGGTAATTTTGAACACCCCTAGTACCGATACGCTTACACGTGTATCGATACGCCCTCTTTATTATTGTGCAACGACTCTTTCTGTTTTGAGACAGGTATCGATACGGGTCTTCGTGTACCGATACGGATGGCTTCATAAGTGCATTTATGGTGGAAAGAGAGGGTCCCAACGGCTATAATCAATACCCTAACCACCCAAACGGCTAGAATTGATAGAAAAGGTCAAAATTTAAGCTAATTGAAGATCAGCAACAACTATTGCATCAAAGATAAACATCCAAGCAAAAATCCAAGCTCATTGTGCTTATTTTCCAATTTCTTATAAACCCCAAATTGTGTTGTATTCATTTCCTATCCTATCATCAAATTTGGGTTGAGTGTTTGTACTTAAAGGGTCAATCTTGTATTTGAGAGATATCTTTCTTGCCTAAATTCTTCTTTGTTCACTTGTGAGAGTTTGGTCAAATTTTGGGTAGAAAATTTGACCGGTTGTGTAAAGGTTACCTCTTACGCCTTGAAAGAGGGAAGAACAAATTAGTGAATTGTTGCAAATCCTTAGTGGTAGCTAAGGTAGTGGATGTAGAGTTCATTTGGAACTTGAACCACTCTAAAATCCTTTGTTCTTCATTTTTCTCCAACAAATTTTTAAAAGCTCAATTCACCCCCTCTTGGCTTTGACCAATCCATTGATCCACTCAACAATTGGTATCAGAGCCTACATCTTTGAAGGATTAACAACCACAAGAGGAGTTCCTTGGAAGAGTGTGATCATCCAAAAATCAATTCATGGCATCTACCTCCGGGTCTAGCATGTACGAGTCTCAATCAACCACAAAACCACCATTATTCAACGGTGATAACTATCCATTTTGGAAGAACCTGATGCGCCTCTTCATCAAATCCAACGATTATCTAGTTTGGGATGTCATTGAAGATGGCCCCTATATTCCATTGAAGAGAGATGACGAATGAAGATTGGTTCTAAAGAAGAAGATTGAGAAGAGTGAAGATGAGAGAAAGAAGATCCAAATCAATGATAAAGCTCTTCACATGCTATTTTGTTCTTTCGGTCCCGACATCTACTCCAAAGTCTACCCCATTGAAAGTGTCAAGGAAGTGAGGGATACACTAGAGACCACCTATGAAGGAACTAGTGATGTGAAGGAGACCAAGATTGGAATTCTCAATCTTAGCTATAAGAATTTCAAAATGGAGCCCGACGAAACCGTGTCCAAGATGTTCGATCGCTTCTCAACAATCGTCAACGAGCTTAAGGGTTTTGGAGAGACAATCCCAGAAGACAAATTAGTCCGAAAGCTACTCTACTCACTTCTCGAATCTTGGGATGGGAAGATAACCGCCATCATTGAGGCCAAAAGCTTGAAGACACTCAAACTTGATGAGCTAGTGGGTTCTCTCCTTACTCATGAGATAATGAAGCAAGGAAGGGAAGATGAAAAGAAAAAGGAAGAGAAAAGAGTAGAGAAGCTAGAAGTAGAAAAGAAAAAAAAAAGATAGGAGTGACTCTCAAAGCTTCATTACATGAGGAGAGCACTTTTAGTAAGGAGGATGACCTAGAAGAATTGGCTATGATAGTCAAAAGGTTCTCACGATTCATGAGTTCCAATCGAGGAAGGAAGATTCAAAGAAAAATGGACTTCAAGGGCAAAAACAAAGAAGAAGAGAGGGATCAAATCATTTGCTACGAGTGCAAAAAGCCCAGTCACATTCGTTCGGAGTGCCCTCAACTCAAGAAGAAGGGCTTTGAGAAGAAGCTCAAAGCCAAGCTTGTTTCTTGGAGTGACGAGGAGTCATCCAAGGATGACAAACACGAAGTGGCCAACCTTTGCTTCATGGCACATGAGGAGGATTCCTCCATGGTAACCTCTAACTCATCATCTTTTGACTTTACATTTGATGAACTACATGATGTGTATGATGAGTTGCAAGAGGTTTATGACGAGTTAGTTAAGAAGTACAAAGAGTTGGTCATTAGAAATAAGAAGATTATTTCAGAATTAAATGAGAAAAATGACTCACTTTCTCAAGCTAACTTAAAATTTGAGAAAAAGATTTTAGGTTTAAAAGATGAACTTAAATTCTTCCAAGATGAAAATGTAGACCTAAAAAATATTCTTTCTCAATGCAATAGTGAACACCAAAAGGTGTTAGATGAGCTTAACAAGCTCAAAGAGTCTTTTAGAAATGTTTGTAATGTGAAGCATGAAAAAGGTGAATCATCTAAAACAAACCAACCTAGGAGAAAGACTTATAACTACAAACAAAGTAGCCTCCCTAGACATAATAGACCTAAAAAGATTAGGAGTGTATGAGTTCCTAAGGAACTCGTCAAGTCTAACAATGTTGTTGCTATGTCACATTGGATTCCTAAGGGAACCAAGCTTTTGTGAGATAACACTCGTGGACCCAAAATGATTTGGGTACCAAAAACAAAAGTTTAATATCTTTATTTGTAGGGGGAGCATTGCTACAAGGCCAAAGCACAAAGTCAAAATCCATGGTACCTTGATAGTGGATGCTCGAGGCATATTACCGGAGACAAGAGTAGATTCATGGACTTAAAGCCAAAAAGTGGAGGAGTAGTGACTTTTGGTGACAACTCCAAAGGCCACATTAAAGGTATTGGCTCCATAGGTAATCACTCTACCATTCTTATTGAAAATGTTGTATACGTCGATGGTCTTAAACATAATTTGTTGAGCATAAGCCAATTATGTGATAAAGGGTTTAATGTCTTATTTGATTAGAATGGGTGCAAAATTGTTGACATTAAATCAAATAATATTATGCTCATAGGTCATCGCATAGGTAATATCCTCATGGTGCATTTAGATGACATACATATATCCCATGCATGTTTAGTAGCTCAAAATGAAAATGATGCATGGCTGTGGCATAGGAATCTAGGACATGCTAGCATTAGTGTTTTAGAAAAATTAGTTTCCCTAGATCTAGTTAGAGGTTTACCCAAAATGAAGTTCTCAAATGACAAAATTTGTGATGCATGCTCTAAGGGTAAACAACATAAGTCATCCTTTAAATCCATTAATGATGTTTCTACAAGTAGATGTTTACAACTTATTCACATGGATTTATTTGGGTCTATTAGGACTATGAGCTTGGGTGGTAAATCTTATGCATTTGTACTTGTTGATGACTATTCTAGATTTACTTGGGTTCTATTTTTAAGTACTAAAGATGAGGCTTTAGAAAAATTCATCACATTTTCAAAATTAACTCAAAATGATCTTGAACTTAAAATTTCTCATATTAGAAGCGATCATGGAACCGAATTTCAAAATCTTGGTTTTGAAGTGTTTTTAAATGAAATTGGTATTAGCCACAATTTTTCGGCTCCTCGAACTACTCAACAAAATGGGGTAGTTGATAGGAAAAATAAAACTTTACAAGAAATGGCTAGAATCATGCTTTGTGAAAACAATTTACCTAAATATTTTTGGGCGGAAGCCACAAACACCGCTTGCTACATTGTAAACCGAGTACTGATTAGGCCACTTTTAAAGAAAACGCCATATGAGATTTTAAAATCTAAAAAGCCTAACATTAGCTATTTTCATCCATTTGGTTGCAAGTGTTTTGTTTTAAATAATGGAAAAGATAACTTAGGTAAATTTGATGCAAAAAGTGATGAAGCTATTTTTTAGGATATTCCTTAAACTCTAAATCCTATCGAGTATTTAACAAGAGAACTTTAGTAGTTAAGAGTCTATTCATGTTGTATTCGATGATAACCTCTTTCCAAGGAAGGATTCTTGTGATGATGATGATGTAGGAATCATAGATTCCTTTGATGGAGGACAAACTTCAAATGAGGATGAGATTCCAACAAAAGAAGAGGATACACAAGATCCACCTCTTGAAGCCTTGAAGGACTTGGCTCTTGAGGAAAAGGAAGTGAGCTACCCAAGGGAGTTCAACTATGTCAAAGGTGGTGAAATCTTGGGTGATCCATCCAAGGGGGTAACTACTAGATCTTCTCTTAAACTTATGAACCATGTTGCATTTATCTCATGCATAAAGCCTAAAAATATCAAAGAATCACTAAAAGATGATTTTTGGATTTTGGCCATGCAAGAGGAATTAAATCAATTTGAGAGAAGTAATGTTTGGACATTAGTTGATAGGCCGAGTAATCAATCTACTATAGGAACTAAATGGGTCTTTAGGAATAAACTAGATGAGAGTGGTAACATTGTGTGAAATAAAGCTAGATTAGTAGCACAAGGTTACACTCAAGAAGAGAGAATAGATTTTGATGAAACCTATGCACCCGTAGCTAGAATGGAGGCTATTAGGATGTTGCTTGCATATGCATGTTATCATGATTTCAAGCTTTTTCAAATGGATGTTAAAAGCGCATTTTAAACGGTTTTATAAATGAGGAAGTGCATGTGGAACAACCACCGGGTTTTGAAGACTCGAAATTTCCAAATCATGTTTTCAAACTTACTAAAGCACTTTATGGTTTAAAACAAGCACCTAGAGCTTGGTATGAAAGACTTTCAAATTTTTTGATTGAAAAAGGTTTTGAAAAAGGTAAGGTGGACACTACATTTTTCATAAAAAGGTATAAAAATGACATCTTAGTAGTACAAATATATGTTGATGATATTATTTTTGGATCTACTAATGAGTGTCATTGCAAGGAGTTTGCTAAGTTAATGCAAGGTGAATTCGAGATGAGCATGATGGGGGAGCTCTCATTCTTTTTGGGACTCCAAATTAAGCAAAAAAATGATGGAACCTTCATCAATCAAGCAAAGTACATCAAGGATATGCTCAATAAGTTTGGCTTGGAGAATGCAAAGCCTCAAGCCACACCAATGAGCTCATCTACAAAGCTTGACAAAGATGAAGAAGGTAAGTGTGTTGACTCTAAGATTTATCGCTCTATGATTGTATCTTTGTTTTACCTTACCGCAAGTAGACCAAATATTTTGTTTAGTGTTTGCTTGTATGCTAGGTTTCAAGCTAGTCCTAGAGAGTCTCACCTTATAGTCGTTAAGAGAATCTTTAGGTACCTTAGAGATACCCCTTATTTAGGTCTTTGGTACCCTATAGACTCAACCTTCAACCTTCATGCTTATTCGGATGCGGATTATGGGGGTGTAAAATTGATAGGAAGAGTACTTCGGGAACATGTCAATTCTTAGGTAGTATGCTCATATCTTGGTTCTCTAAGAAACAAAATAGTGTAGCTCTTTCTACCACCGAAGCCGAGTACATATCCTTAGGGTGTTGTTGTGCTCACGTCCTTTGAATAAAGCAACAACTCTTAGATTATGGTATTAAAGTTGAAATCATACCCCTTAAGAGTGATAACACTAGTGCCATATGCTTAACTAAAAATCCCATCCAACACTCTAGAACCCAACATATAGAGATAAGACATCATTTCATTAGAGATCATGTCCTTAAGGAAGATGTTGTTATAGAGTACGTTGACACCTTAAACCAACTAGCGGACATCTTTACAAAGCCTTTAGATAAAGAGCGTTTTTGGTCCCTTATGAGAGAGTTAGGTCTAACTAGCCTTCCTTGACCCTTTAGAACCCTTTTTGAAGTTAAAATATCCATGCTTAGAGCTAGGGGGAGTATGCTTCTGTTAGAATATGCTTAGAACTGCTCATTCATCATTTGCATTCATTTAGGAGGTGTTAAAATCGAGCCTTTGGTTGTTCTTAAAGCCTAAAATGTATTTCTGGGCATAAGGTATCGATACGGCCTTAAGCGTATCGATACGAGTACTATATTAGTTTCTTAGATTACATTTTGTCTAAAACGGGTATCGATACGGTTAAACCTGTTTCGATACAAGCAACAATCGTTTCGATACGGATTGCATTCATTTCGATACAGACCTTCAATGATCATTTCAACGAGAATTACGATTTTACCCACGTATCGATACATCCTCAGCCGTATCGATACGCGATTGCACAGACATCTTCTAATTGGCATTTAAAGAGTTCAACTTTTACCAAAATTGAATCTTTTCAAAACCCTAAAAACCCTAGCCGTTTTCACTCTATAAATAGCCTCTCAATCCCTCATATTTTCACACCACAACTCAAAATCTCTTGAGGGTTTTGAAAAACAAGCAAAGCTCTTCAAGCTTTTCATCGATTTGGTGCTAAGTTCTTCTCCCATTCCTCTCTATCAATATCAAGGTAAAACTCTTTCCTCTTTTCTTCAAATGCCTTTTGTTTTATTTTTTGTTTTCTCAAAAACTTATCTATTTTCAAACTTTTTCTTTTGTTTTGTTTACAAAATTTTTAACATAAAACCTTGATTATTGGTTTTCAATGAGTTGAATAAAGAAAATTAATGCATACACTGTTTTTAATCTTTTCTCTAGTTAATGGCACCTAAAAAGAGAACACGTACTAGTGAAGCCGGTGAAGGTTCCAATGTCAGAGGTGGTACTCGCCCGAACATCACTCTTATCTATCAACACTCATTTAAGTCCACCGGAGATCTCAACTATTTTCGCCAATTTCAAAACTATAAGATCCGTCCGGAGAGGGTAATTTTCATTCCTTTTCTTAACTCGGAGCGTTTCAAATTTGAGTATTTACCTTTGCTCCAAGAATGGAAGTTTATGGATTTTCTCTAAATTCCCGGATTTTTCTTTCGCATCTTAGTTTTTATCTTCTATGCTAATGCTAAGTGTTGGGCCAATCGAGATGGTGTTGTTACGGCCGTTAATTCTCATCTTATGGGTAAAAAGATCTCTATCGACGTTCAATCCATTTGTGATGTGTTTAAGTTGGAGGATAAAGGCTATGATGATGAGAATGCTCTTGGCCATGTCCTAAGTGGTTCCGTCACCGCCCTAAATGCTCAAGATCGGATCCTACATTTGATGGTTTCTTGGTGGTTTAGGCCCTCGGGAGGGAAGTATTCCACTATCCGCCAAGTTGATGAATTTTGGATTCGATGCTTCAGTGAGAGAAAACGTCCAAATCTTGCTCGAATTATGTTTGCGGAGATTGTCTATCTCGTGCAACATCGCCACACTACACTCGTCACTTCCTTCACCTATGGTACGACCTTGAGTTATTTCTTCCTACAAAAGGAGATAGATTGCTCACATGACTACCCAACTCTCCTCACTGATCCTATCGATGAAAGATCTCTTGCAAGGGTAAGTTTCATTACTTCAATGGTAGTTGGCTTCGTCTATCCGAGCTCCCTAGTGAGGCCGCAGAACAATTTGCTAATCCTCAAGTCGATCAAGCTCCTCAAGCTCCTCCTCCACCTTCTATGGAATCCCTTATGACTTTTCTCAATGAGCAATTCACGGGTTTGCGCACGGGAATTGCCTCCATAGATCAAGTGATGAATTCGGGGTTTACCGCTATTGATACAAGATTTACAAGCCTTGAAGATCGAATGAAGAAAGTGGAGACTCGACTCACTTCCTTTGAAGGCGGTCAGAACTCGATGAACATATCCCTTACCGCTTTCCATGACGAGTGGCGTCAAACTAGGAGGAATGATGATGCAATTGAGGAGGATGATGAAGATGATGAAGATGGCGATGGAGATGCATAGTAGCCTATCTTTGCATATCATTCATATCATTTAGGATATTTATTTATGCACCTTTGATTTATGTTTTTAGGACTAAGTTTGCATTATTCTAAAACCTATGCTTTGATTTTCTGTTATTTGGATTTTAAGTTTATGTTATCTTTCATTTGAACTTAATGATATTATGTTGCTTATTTATACATTTTACCTATTGATGCACTTTCCATTAGGTCTCAATTATTTTTGATCTAACAAAAAGGGGGAGAGGGAACAAGCTCACTTAAAATATTTTGATTTTCAACTTAAAGTTTACCTAGCTCATATTAAGAAGGAGTTATTTTGCAAAGTTTTTCAAAGTGTCAAAAAATTTCAAGTTTTGGTTTTGTTATATCAAAAAGGGGGAGATTGTAAAACCTATGTTAGATTTTGATATAACGAAATATGTTAAGGATTAAATTGAAAACTTGAAATATATTTCTAAGTCCCTCAAATGAATTTTAAATCACCAACACTTTAATCTAATTTGAAAAACTCAAACTCCAAATATTTTCTAAGTGTTCCAAAGCCAAAGTGTTGAAAAACGTCCAGGCGTATTGATACGCTTCCAGCTGTATCGGTACCTTTTTTACAAAGTTGGCTACTAGAAAGACGTGTTTCGATACGCCCTTCACCGTATCAAAACAGCGTATCAAAACAGTGTATCGAAACAGATTGAATCTATATCGATACACCCCTCTATAAAAATTGAAGGAGTTTGAATGGCGTACTGATACGGTTCCATCTGTATCGATATAGTTTTAACGGAATTTTTAATTCGAAGAGCTTTAAATATTTTCGACCGTTGGTGTTAGTTGTTAGGTAACTAACATTTAAAGTGGTAGTTGTCTCGTATCGATATGGAGTCCCACGTATCGAAACGGAAACTTCCAGTGAGATAAGTTGAGAAAAAGGTATCGATACGGTCTTATACGTATCGAAATGGTCCTTGTCCAGTACTGATACGCTTACACGTTTATCGATATGCCCTCTTTATTATTATGCAATGACTCTTTCTGTTTTGAGACAGGTATTGATACGGGTCCTCGTGTACCGATACGGATAGCTGCGGAAGTGCATTTATGGTGGAAAGAGAGGGTCCCAATGGCTATAATCAATACCCTAACCACCCAAACGGCTAGAATTGATAGAGAAGGTATAAGTTGAAGCTAATTGAAGACCATCAACAACTATTGCATCAAAGATAAACATCCAAGCAAAAATCCAAGCTCATTGTGCTTATTTTCCAATTTCTTGTAAACCCCAAATTGTGTTGTATTCAATTCCTATCCTATCATCAAATTTGGGTTGAGTGTTTGTACTTAAATGGGCAATCTTGTATTTAAGAGATATCTCTCTTGCTTAAATTCTTCTTTGTTCACTTGTGAGGGTTTGGTCAACTTTTGGGTAGAAAATTTGACCAGTTGTGTAAAGGTTACCTCCCAAGCCTTGAAAAGGGGAAGAACAAATTAGTGAATTGTTACAAATCCTTAGTGGTAGCTAAGGTAGTGGATGTAGAGTTCATTTGGAACTTGAACCACTCTAAAATCCTTTGTTCTTCATTTTAGCTATCATTTTTCTCCAACAAATTTTTGAAAGCTCAATTCACCCCCCTCTTGGCATTGATCAATCCATTGATCCACTCAACACAAACCCAACCCAACCAAAACCTAACGCTTCCATCTACTTTTAATCATCAATTAACATCCAAAAACAATCTAATTTCATCCTTATACCTCCAGCAACACCAGAACCACATTAACACCACAAAAACCCCAAATCTAACCATCTAACAACTAGAGATCCAATCTATTTCGAGATTAATATAATAAAACCTTTATTACAACATCATTTAATATCCAAATCATTATCAAAACCAATTAGAAACCCTCCAAATCAGATTCAATCCGAAAATCATAAGATTTCAACCAAAAATCCTCAATTAAACAAACGTTCCAAGATTAACTCACCAAAGCAACTTAGAAAACACATGTAAAACATTGATAACTTGGGGATTTCAGTAAGGAACTGATCATTAGAGGAGAAGAACAAACTCTACTTCTAATGGATGAAATCTCTTTCAATTGGATGTGTTCTTCTTGAAAAACAAAGGAAAAAAATAAAGGTTTTATAAATCAAGATTAAAGAATCCTTTAGAAATCAAAAGTCTAGTCAATCTAGAGCTTTAACTCGGGTTTCTTTGAAATGGAGAGTGTTTGGCCGAGGGAAACTTTGAGAGAAAATGACGTAAAATGATTTTTAATGAAATAACCAACTCTCCCTTTATTAAATCCTTTTCAATCATTAATTAAAACTCCTTTAAAATGATCTAAAATGAGAGAAAAATCTGATTAAAACAAGTAGGTCAAATAGCTCCTTAAAGATTCAAAGTTTCAATTCCTTTACAAAACAATCACTAAAACATTTTTGTAAAAATCGTGTTTTGGTCACTAAAACAAAATGTCCCACTTCCAAAGTCATTTTCTTAAAATCGATTTTACCAAAATCTTTTATATAATTGATAATGATTTTAATCATTTTCTCATATTTTATAATAACCCGAACATTGATTTCCTTGAACCACTCCCTAACTAACCCGAATCTCTAGTCTAGGTTCAACGAACCACAAGTCAACCTCAAAGACTCTTAGGCCCGAAATCGGGGCGTTACATATACTACACTATTGAAACTCTTAATGATGCCCAATTTAATTATACCACGACGAAAAAGGATTTACTAGCCGTAGTTTTTGCCTTTGACAATTTTTGCTCCTACTTGATTGGAACTAAGGTAATTGTTCATACCAACCACTCGACAATTAAGTATTTGTTTGCTAAGAAAGATGCAAAACCTCGTTTGATTCGTTGGATATTACTCTTACAATAGTTTGATATTGAGATTAAGGACAAGAAAGGGACATAAAAATCAAGTTGTCGATCACTTGTTACGCTTGGAAAACAACAAAGAAGAGAAAACGAATATTGAGATATATGATGCATTCCTAGATGAGTAGATGCTAGTTGTCTCGGCAACTCCCACAGTGCAGGTCACGGCAACTCAAATAGCGCATGTCGCGGCAACCCAAATAGCGCATGCCTCGGCAACTCCCAATGTGCACTCCTCGGCAACTCTAATTAAACATGCCTCGACAAGTCCTAATGCCTCGGTAATACCCTGGTATGTAGATTTAGTTAATTTCCTTGTTAGTGGTATTTTACCTTATGACCTTACTCACCAAGGAAAAAAGCGGTTCCAGCATGATGCTAAGCATTATTATTGGGACGAGCCTCTTTTGTTTAAATAATGTGCAGATCAGGTTATACGATGATGTGTTCCCGAGGAAGAACAACAAAACGTGCTCAGGAAGTGACATGATTCACCATACGGAGGTCTTTTTTGGAGGCACTCGTACTGCGACTAAAGTTTTACAATCCTGTTTGTATTGGTCTGCACACTATAAGGATGCCCACAAATTTTATAAAAAGTGTGATCATTGTCAATGAACGGGCAATATCTCTAGACGACACGTGATGCCACCGTAGAACAACCTTGAAATAGATTTGATCGATGTGTGGGGGATCGACTTCATGGGACCTTTCTCATCGACATATGGAAACCTCTACATCTTACTTGTCGTCGACTATGTGTCTAAATGGGAAGAAGTAATTGCAACTCCTAGAAACGACTCAAAAACCATGCAGAGATTTCTACAGAAGATTATATTTACACGGTTCAGAATGCTAAGGGCAATCATTAGTGATGAAGGAAAGCATTTCGATAATAAACTTATTGCCATGATGTTGCAACGCTTGGGCATAACCCACAAAGATGCCACGACATATCATCCATAAACCAACGGGCAAGCCAAAACTTCCAACCGGAAAATAAAGGGTATAGTCGAAAAAGTTGTAAATCCCTCTAGGAAGGATTGGTCATTGAGACTTGATGACGCACTTTGGGCATATCGCACTGCATTCAAAACACCTTTAGGTATGTCCCCCTTCCGACTCGTCTATGGAAAAACTTGCCATTTGCCGGTGGAAATCGAGCACAAGGCGTATTGCGTAATCAAAACTGCGAACATAGATTGGGAAAGTGCCGGGCAAAAGCGTTTGTTGGATCTCAACAAAATAGAAGAATTTCGTACCTTAGCTTATGACAACGCAAGGATCTACAAGGAGAAAACAAAGCGTTGGCACAAAAAAAAGTTGTTTCCGCGGCAATTCATGCCAGGGCAACTAGTCCTTCTATTTAATTCTCGGTTAAAATTGTTTTCGAAAACTGAGATCAAGATGGTCTAGACCATTTAAAGTAGTCAAGCCACTCTCTCATGCTGCCGTGATAATCAAGTCCACCATTGACGGACATGAATTCAAGGTTAACGGACAATGATTGAAGTACTACAACGGTGCTCATGTGGAGCGCAATAAAGAAGTTGTCACACTAGGATATGCATGATCATTCTCTCCTTTCAATTTTTATTTTTCTTAATTTTTTATTTTCGATTATTTTAGGATAGATTTATTTATTTCTTTTAGGATTTAAGACTTTATCTTTATTTAGTGTTTATCTAGTTGTTTTTTAATTTTAGGATGAAGAGTTCTTGTTATTTATTTATCTTTCCACATCTTTATCTATTTCTTCTTATTTGATTATTTTATTTTTAATACTTATCTTATTTGTTTTTGAATTTTAGGATAAGAGTTCAAGAAAAAGAGGAAATTGATTCAAGAAGTAAGTAATGGTCAAAAAGAAAACCTATGGGCGAAATATAAGGCTTATATTAAGCCCCAAATTTACCCTAACCACCTCCCATAATTGGCTAAGAGAAACCCTTCCCCTTCTCCATCATAAACCATCAACACCACTCACCCATCTTTATTACCCATCATTTCACTCTTTTCTATCTCCCATCACCATTAACCTTCCAAGAACCAAACTCTCCTCATCTTCTTACTTCTCTAAAGTTTCTTCCATATTTTATTTTTCCCTTTCTCACCGATTCACAACCAACGAAAACAACAATGGCCTTGAAACTCAAAACACTCTCTTATCCAAGCTCCTCCCAAGAACCCGAATACAAGAGGTTTTCCACAAAGGTGGTTGAAACTCGATTTCGTTCCAAGTTTGAAAGTAGAAAGATTTGCGAAGAACAAGACTTCAAGTACTCCAGCTCTCACCAAGATTTCGGCCTTGAACCATTCATCTTCTGGGTCGTAGCGCACCAAAAGTGACAAATCTTTTGTCATCAACCGGAACCGAGAAACATCACATGGGTAAGGGAATTTTATGCTCATTATCTTAATTTGGATAACCCATATGTGTTTGTTCGTGGCAAGGTCTTTCCCTTTGATGCCGACAACATCAACACCTTCTATAGAGTTTACATCGAGAAGGGCGAACACCAAGAATTTGTCGATCAAATGACGCCCCGGCAACTCAACAAGGTGCTAAAAAACCTCACGCTACCAGGCACTCAATGGAACGACGGCAAACGGAAGGACACAGTAAACCCCCTTCGGCTAAAACCCGAGGCAAAATTGTGGAAAAAATTTGTCAAAAATTCTTTAATGCCCACAACACACAACACCACCATTGATACACCTTGTATTTTACTCATACATTCTATCTTGCATAATCGCATCATTAATATTGGAAAAATTATTTGGAAAAATTATTGTAAGGACAAAGGCTCACTTTTCTTTCCTAGCCTCATATCGAAACTTTGCAAGAAAGCCAAGGTCCCAAGTGAACCGACAGACGAGAAGGCAACACCAAGGTCCGGATGGAACAAAGCACAGTATCGAAAACTAATGGGTGAAGCATCAGAAAAATCTCCTACACCTAAGGTTGCCGCGGAAACACCTGTTGCCTCGACAATGCTCGATGTGAGCGTTGATGCCCAGACAAGTAGACCGGCAGAAGTAGATTGACTTGAGGCCCTCATACGCCATTGGCATGTCGATTAGAACAAATCAAAACATAAAATTATTGTTTATGAGGTATATTAAGGACCACAATACTACCATCACGCAAGTCATCCTGGAAAAGTACCCAGCCAGTAAAGGGCCATTCCCTATCTTCCCTGCCGAATTACTTGCCACAGAAACCATAACAGAAGATGCCACGCAACAAATTCTGAAGATTCTCATGCAACTGAGATAGAAGATGTCGCGGAAACTATTGCCAAGGAAAAAGGTAAAACTCCAATAATTGAACCAACACGCACTGAAACCTTATATGGTTTTTCAGATTCGGACGAGTCATCGGCAACACCCATGAAATCACCTCCAGCCACGTCCTCCAAAGCCAAACACAAGGCCTCCACAACCGAGGAAATTGAAGAGATGGAGGACAAGAGCGAAGAAGTAGCCCTACACTGGAACCGGTTCCACCACCTGCAGCAAGGAAGTAACCATCGCGCTCAAGCAAGCGGATCAAACAAACCACCCACGAGAAACTCATCATTAGCAATGACGAGCTCTTGGAGTTTGTCATTATTTCTCATTTTTTGTTTTTTTGTTTTTATTTTCTTTTTGCATGCATTGAGGACAATGTCTCACTCGAGTTTGGGGGTATTACTTCTAGTTAGTTTCATGTTAGCTTGCATTCATCTTTAGGACATGCATTTAGAATGTTACTTGCATTGTTTTTAGTTGGACTAAAATTGCCTAGATTTGATTTCTAATGATGGCATTGCCCTTGCACTTAATTTGCTAGAACTTTCAAATCTAGGATGAGCATAGAAAATAGTTGGAATCCTACTATGATGCTAAAACGTAATCGTACACTTTTGTGGCTTGATTGATTGAAAGAATTCTAGTGATATTAGGCTAATCTTTAAAATTTGGGTAAATAAAAACTTGATTACTAGAGAAGCCCGAAATTGACTCCAGTATTGTGCTTAAAGGAATCACTAGAGGTGCTTGAAACTGGCTTTAGTTGGTTAAAGAAAGATTATGAAACAATGGAAAATTAATTAATCCACTAGAGGTGCCCGAAATTGGCTCTAGTTGAACAAAAATATATAATAATGAAAAAGGAACCCTAGGAATTAATTTGAATGCATATTGTTCACATAGAATCCGAGAAAATATATTGGTCACAACTCCATACACACTCACGAGCATTATAGTTTGATTCCGGGTAACTTCTTGGCCATCCGAAAAATTGAATGTCATGCATATTTAATGCACGGTTCTGAGGGATAAAAGTCAAGATTCAAGGCAAAAAATCATGGAGATTAAAATATTGGCAAGTAATTGTTAGTTTGAATTGCTTGAGGACAAGCAATAGTTCGATTTTGGGGTTGTGTTAAGTGTTCAAAAGTTATATTTTATTGCCCTTTTTTACTCATATTATTGTTAGACTTAGGCTCACTTTAGTTGCATTATTAGGCATCCATGCATATTTTCATTGTTTCCTTGGTGGTCGTGTTTGAATTCATTTTTTGCTTAGTTTTGGTGGAAAACGATGTTGCCTGAAGTTATTTTTATGTGTGCAGGACTAGTTGTCGTGGCAACCCAAGAAGGAGATGCCAGGATAGTTGTCGTGGCAACCTAAGAAGGAGATGTCAAACTAGTTGTCGCGGCAAACGTTGACAAGAAAGAATGAGGTGAGTGGTAGTCGAATTGAAGAGTAGAAAAAGCTAACTTGATCGAGATAGGTGGCGTGGAGAAAAAGTGTTAGAAGTTCGTGAAGAGGTCAAGAGAAGATGAATCCCAAGAAAATAGGAGGAAGTTTTAGTTGGAATAGATTTAATATTTCTTTTATCTAATTTAAATCCAACTTAACTTCATCCTCAATAAAGACTTTGACCTAGCCATCCCCTATTTAAAGAGGTTCAAGCCGCTAGCCTCCACACGTTCGATAGAGAGAGAGAGACCAAGAGGGTTGTCAACATCTTCTTCATCCTTTTCCTTCTTGTTCGATTTGGTTTATGTTGGGAAAACTTTGTTTTGTGTTTCTTTTGAACCTAGCCATGAACTAAATCTAGTTGGCTAAGGTTATTATGTTTTGTGGTTGAGAGAAACGGTTGGATTTTGTTTAGGTAATATAGTTTGCACTTTTTATCCAAGCTTTGCTCATTCTTGGCTTTTAACTTTGCTTGCGAGTGAATTGAGAGAGGATCTCATAATTTAATCTATTTATCTAATATCAAGAGAGTTGGATTCAAGAAACGAATGAGCATAGTTTTTGTCCAAATCGATGAAGACTAATTCGGCTTAGGAATAAGTTACGAATTTTAACGGCTAAGAGGAGCGCAAGATTGGTTGCTGTTCACCCTTGATTAACGCAGGGATGTATAATCAAGGCAAGCATAGTTAACTAGAGTTTCGACTTAAGGATAAGGAGGAACCATTGAAGAATGCTTCGCCAAATCTTGGAGGTTGCTGCTCAGTTGCCCAAGCGATTGCCCTGGCAATCACTGCCCAGGCACCGTTATACTAGTTGGCCCGACCACCGCTATTCCAGTTGCCCTGGCAACCTGGTTGTTACCAATTACCGCGACAGTTGAGTTGTCGTTGCATTCTTTTACCAAGACGATCCATTTTTACTATCACTCCTCAACTCATAATAACCCGACCCATTATCTCTTACTTGATTACATATTTCTTTTATTTTATTGCTCTCAGTTTAATTGTTAATTAGAACTCCTACAATAACCTACTTGTTTTTTTATTTTACAATGCGAGAAGTTAAATTCCTAAAGTAGCACCAATCCGTGTGGAGACGGTATCTTTTTATACTATAACATGCGACGTGTACACTTGCACCAATTGCGAGGCTCTTATTACGCGCAACAGTTTCTTTGACATGTGTAACATCCACTATATTTTCCTTTCTTATCATGCAATCTTCCAAATTTTATTTTTATTCAATTTGGTGCATTTAGCAGTAGCCTTCCACTCATCCTTTTCTTCCAATTTAGTCCTTATAAAATAGCCATCTAATATTTTGTATTTCCAAATCATTCCAATTAAGGTATAAGGAGCACTTAATCTCTTTTGATTCTATGCTTATAGAAATTTTACTTTATCATTACAAATGTTTGACCACCATGTTTTTAGTTTCTTACTTAATAAGTACACAAGCATCTAAACAATTAACTTCGTAATCCAATTCCAATAACAATCTCAAGGAAGGTTATGATCAAAAAACCAATTACTTAAGTTAACTTCAATTACCACTTATATAATATAAATAAATTAATCAATATTCGAACAAGACATAATCTTAGCCCCTCATTTATCAACCAATTGCAATCCAAAATATTATCCATATAAGTTCGGTCCTTACTATCAGGCATTGCTAAGCCTTTAGCAAAATTGAGAATTATCTTTACAAACTAGGCAAGTAATCAATAATTAATCATATTTGCATATTCATAGGCTTGGCTAGTTAAAAGTTACCTTATGACTTCTAAAAACAAACTTAACTCGAGAATCCAAATAAAGAACAAGAGTATATAACTATGAAAGTTCAATTGATACTAGATAGTTTATTTCACTGCCATGGTTCATTTAACTCAAACTAGGTCAATTGTCTATGGACCAATTATGACATTACATTATTCATCCTTTGAACTACCCAAGCAACATCCCATCAATAATTAGTTAACTATACATCAAATATACTTAACTTAGTCTCCAAACACACAACCAAGTTTTAGGAATACAACTTTACAAACACTTAACATAAGACGTTTTAAAACATTACATATCATAGGTTCGTTACATGCGCCAACTAGAACCTTGAGCCACCATTTTAATATAACTTAAACCATAAATCATGATTTCTACTGCATTCCAAAGTAACTTAGTAATTATGAAACCATTATAATTCCTAAATACATAAACCACTTATCATTCGAATCTCTAACCATCATACTTGAAACCATTTATCAAACTTCTAGTCGAATATTCTACAATCATGAATATTTAAACTAACATCCAATTCAATAATTCCTATGTGCATTCATCTTCTACATAACTCCTCAAACATGTTAAATAGATATAACTAGTTTCCTAGACAACATAAAGTGCCACCATCCTAGGAGTTTGATTAAAAGAACAAGACATTAAGCAAGGTCTTGTAGAATAACTGGTCACCCTTGTTCTCAATCAATTATAAACTTCTAAAGTAACATGTAATGCATGAAATTGAATGCATTAGGCTTATATAGTCTAAGTGAGGTAGTGACATCAAATATTGATAAAGCATTTAAATACACGGATTTCAATGAAGCACACATCCAAATGTACAATCATATTTTAGCATTTGTTATTTGCGTCTTAATTAAACTTTTGTAAGATTTATGGTGTTCAATAGCTTATCCAAGCTTCAATATAAAACATATCAATCATAGCAGAGTTTGGTTAAACACATTGAAGTCTTCCTGAGACTTGTCGAATACTCATTAGCTTTTGGATTCCTTATAACTTCTCAAGTAGTTATCAATGGTTCAATTCAATGTTTGTTGCCTCATAAAATAGGGGGCACTTATCCATCTCTTGTAAAACTTATAGCATATGATCATCAAGAGCCAACCATACCATATGCTCACCAAGAGCAAAATATTTATTTATAGTATATTTATATATTTCTTAGAATTCTTATTTAGCATCATTTAGAGTTCATATCTTTTATAAAGTTTTTCTTGGATTACATTTGATCATGAATGACATTCATCCGAGTTTGACCATATAGGTCCAAGCGATACTTAGCTCAAAGCAGATAGCAATGGCTAATAACGAAAACATATCAGTCATAAACTTCTCACTATCCAACCAAATTGTTGTCAATCTTCGTACAACTCCCCCGTTACCTCCTATTGTCGCCAATAAACATATCAAATTTCATGGGGTGTACCCCGAGCCGTAGCTCATGGACCATAGTCCCAATATACCATGCATTATACTAATGTATCCAAGGACTTCCACTGTAGGCAACTTAAGTATTTTATCTTACTTTTTAAAGTTAATGTAGATCTTTTTAAGTTATATGTATCTTTGCTTGTTTCTTATTTGCAATAGCTTATTGCATAAGTCGAGCTTTCTTACTCCTTAAGTCTTTAGAATTCAAGGTACTTATAACTTTAACTTTCAATCTTTTATAGGAATCATATTGTTTATAGGTCAGTATCAACTTCAAGTTTTATAGCAAAGTTTTCAAAATCTCCATCACGTGTATATCATAGCAAGGCATAAAACATTCATGTAATACATATATAGCAAAGATGCTTATCAATGATGCCATGCTATGAATGCATCACATGCCTTTCTCTAAGGGAGCTATATGCATATGCTTATGCAAGATTTAAATCATTTCATAAAAAAATAGGAATGACACCGTGTCACTCGAGACAAAAATGACTACACTCAGTTGTTATTCCAACATTATGGAATACCCGAATCCACTATACACAATCTACTTTTCAACAGTTTTCTTCCTTAGCCATCCATCTTTAACATATCACGTACCTCAATCAAACAAATAACAATTCATTACTACTAATTAAATTCATTCCATTGGTTTCATAAGTTCATACGCAATTTACATGTTAACACAATAAACTATCATAGCAGCATCCTCAAACAATTTTAGGGCTTAATTAACTGCATTCCTTTTTACAAACTTACTACACAATTTAACAACATAAAACTGCCTAATTTCATAATATTAAAACTGCCTGCTATGTGTAACATAAAACTGCACACAAACAGTCCATAAAATTGCATATTTAACAAGACTGCATTTACACAAACTGCACTTCAAAACTGCATAGTATACTATCTTCCAACACTGCACCAAACTGCACAGTTTTGATCCTAAAATCTGTACTGTAAAGACACTTAAAATTCTGCACAGTTTTAATAAATTTCCGGCGCTGTTATCATACTTAATTCTGCACAATTTGTAAACTGTTTTACTACGTTTTTATTTATCAAAACTGCACTTCTATATGTACTTAAACAGTTTCTAAAATGATCTCAAAATAGCCCTTATAAATTGCATTTTATAAATTAATTCAATGTAGGTATATAACAATCCTCAATCTCCTATCATATACAAATCGAATATTAACAATTTCTTATTAATATAACTATTATTAGACATTAGTAATCATTATTCCATTTTAACATGCTTAAAAAATTTCTCCCAGATTCTTAACTTTAACACTACTTTAACAAGTGACCATTTTCTTATCTCATTCTATTAATTTATTTACTGCATTTTCAGCCTCAAAAGTAGCTCATAATAGGTGCATCAATTCATTTCTAATGATGGTCCTTCATCACAGATTCGTAACATTCACACACTTTATTTTCCATTCAAATAATTCCAAATTTCATTGTGGATTTATAAATGCTAGTCAACTAATTCAATGTAATTTCCTTAGATTCTAAACAGCATCTACATTTATTTTACTAGTGTGCACTTACACATGCACTAAATCTGTCCACACATGCTTCTATATGTACAAAACAGTTTTCCTTAACATTAAAACAAATATGATATATCATAGTCCTTTCATTCTTGAAACAGCATAGTGTTTTCATGGTCTTTTATCAATCGAACAACAGTACATTCACAATTCCTTATTAATCTAGCAAAGCATGATTTATTCATAAGGTAATAGCAATCGAGCAAGGTTCATACATACATATATAAATATATGTATATATATATATATATTCTCTTAATTAAAATCATTCAAGACAACTTGATCCTTAGCTTCATAAAACAATTCCCCTTAGAGTCAATAAAACAACCCCTTGAGTTTACAAAATAATGACTAAACAATTTAGATTTATAAGACAGCCCTTCACAAATTATTAATTCACTTCAGCCCTTTACAAATTATCAATTCATTACCCAAATTTTTTATGAACATTACGAGGCAACGTTGCTTTCTACTCTATCTACACTCAATTTTTTTTTTATAATTTTAACCATTTGGTCGATCCAACATAAACCAACTCAGCCAAAGAATAAAGCAATTAAACATTTTAACCATGACACCATTCGAATGTATCAAGGAATGCATCAATCATGAATTCAATTCTCTATCAAACTTAACAGCAACATGACATGATAATCTTAAATCAAACACTCAATTTAAAGCTTGAATTAAAGATAAAAGGAAGAGTGATCACCTTTCTTTCTAAGTTATTCGGCAAATTCTTGAAAGCTTTTCCCACCATCCACTATATTTTCCTTCCTTATCATGCAATCTTCCAATTTTTATTTATATTCAATTTGGTGCATTTGGCAATAGCCTTGCACTCATCATTTTCTTCAAATTTAGTCCTTATAGTATAGCCATCTAATATTTTGTATTTCCAAATCAGTCTAAACCTCCTACTTGTTCACTTTAAGAAATAGCTCAAACCATTTGAATCGTATTTGAATTAAGGTCAAAATTTCTAGGTCATATTTTGGGTATTACAATTCTCCACCCCCCCCCCCCTAAAATAAATTTGACCCCGAATTTCATCAATGACAACAGTTTTGTATTATAAAACTCATAATATGTCCACATATTCTGAATTTTCAAACAGAGCAAACAAATTGTATTGGTTTCAAATTGCCAATAAGAAACAAAAATTGAACTCCTAGGTGGCACTATAATTTATAACGACATAGCAACTTCCGATTTAGTCTGAGAATCGACTAAACCATGCTTTGATACTAAATTGTAACATCCTCAACCCTGTCTTAGAAGAAAAACTAGAATTAAAGATGTTACTTAAAAGAAAACCATAGGACACTTCTAACACTTTAAATCTTTTCTTATAAAAGAAGCAAGCTAACAAAAAATTTCTTAACTAATTTAGTAACTAAGTTAACATTTATTGATCTCGAAAGAAATCTAGCTTGTTTCACAAGTTAGAACTTGGTAAAATTAAGGAATAAGGAGCACTTAATCTTTTTTGATTTCATGCTTATAGAAATTTTACTTTATCATTATAAATGTTTGACCCCCATGTTATCAGTTTCTTACTTAATAAGTACACAAGCATCTAAACAATTAACGTCGTAATCCAATTCCAGTAACAATCTCAAGGAAGGTTATTATTCAAAAACCAATTACTTAAGTCAACTTCAATTACCACTTATATGATATAAATAAACTAATCAATATTCGAGCAAGACATAAACTTAACCCCTCATTTATCAACCAATTGCAATCCAAATTATTATCCATTTAAGTTCGGTCCTTACTATCACGCTCTACTAAGCCTTTAGCAAAATTGAGAATTATCTTTACAAACTAGGCAAGTGATCAATAATTAATCATATTTGCATGTTCATAGTCTTAGCTAGTTAACAGTTAACTCATGACTTCCAAAAACAAACTTAACTCAAGAATCAAAATAAAGAACATGAGTTTATAACTAAGAAAGTTCAATTGATACTAAATAGTTTATTTCACTTCCATGGTTCATTTAACTTAAACACATGCCTCAAACTAGGTCAATTGTCTACGGACCAATTGTGACATTACATTATTCATCCTTCAAACTACCCAAGAGACATCCCATCAATAATTAGTTAAATATACATTAAATATATTTAACTTAGTCTTCAAACACACAACCAAGTTTTAGAAATACAACTTTACAAACAATTAACATAAGACATGTTAAAACATTACATATCATAGGTTCATTACATGCGCCAACTAGAACCTTTTGTCATCATTTTAATATAACTTAAACCACAGACCATGATTTCAATTGCATTCAAAAGTAACTTAGTAATTAGGAAACCATTATAATTCCTCAATACATAAACCACTTATCATTCGAATCTCTAACCATCATATTTGAAACCATTTATCAAACATCAAATCGAATATTCTACAAAAATCATGAATATTTAAACTAGCATGCAATCCAATAATTCCTATTCGCATTCATCTTCTATATAACTCTTCAAACATATTAAATAGATATAACTAGTTTCTTAGATAACATAAAGTGCCATCATCCTAGTAGTTTGATTAAAAGAACAAAACATTAAGCAAGGTCTTGTAGAATAACTGATCCCCCTTGTACCCGATCAATTATAAACTTTTAAAGTAACCTGCAATGCATGAAAATGAATGCATTAGGCTTATATAGTCTAAGTGAGGTAGTGACATCAAATATTGACAAAGCATTTAAATACATGGATTTCAATGAAGCACACATCCAACTGTATTTTAGCATTTGTTATTTACGTCTTAATTAAACTTTTGTAAGGTTTATGGTGTTCAATAGCTTATCCAAGCTTCATTATAAAAAATATCGATCTTATCAAAGATCGGTTAAACACGTTGAAGTCTTCCTGAGACTTGTCGAATACACATTAGCTTTTGGATTCCTTATAACTTATCAAGTAGTTATCAATGGTTCAATTCAATGTTTGTTGCCTTATACAATAGGGGCACTTATCCATCTCTTGTAAAACTTATATTATATGCTCATCAAGAGCCAATCATTCCATATGCTCACCAAGAGCCGATTATCATTTCATAGTATATTCACATCTTTCTTAGAATTCTTATTTAGCCTTATTTATAGTTCATATCTTATATAAAGTTTGTCTTGGATTACATTTGATCATAAATGACATTAGTCCGAGTTTTACCATATAGGTCCAAGCGATACTTAGCTGAAAGCACATAGCAATGGCTAATATCGAAAACATATGAATTCTAAACTTCTCACTATCCAACCAAATTGTCGCCAATCTCCGTACAACTCCCTGTTACCTCCTACTGTCGCCAATAAACATATCAAATTTAATGGGGAGTCCTCCGAGCCATAGCTCATGGACCGTAGTCCCAGTATACCATGCATCATACCAATGTATTCAAGGACTTCCATTATAGGTAACTTATGTATTTTTACTTACTTTTAAAGTTAATGGAGATCTTATTAAGTTATATGTATCTTTACTTTGTTTCTTATTTACAATAGCTTATTGCATCAGTCGAGCTTTCTTGCTCCAAAAAGTCTTTAGAATTCAAGGTACTTATAACTTGAACTTCCAATCTTTTATAGGAATTTTATTGTTTATAGGCCAATATCAACTTCAAGCTTTATAGAAAAGTTTTCAAAATCTCCATCACATGTATATCATAGCAAGGCATAAAACATTCATGTAATACATACATAACTAAGACGCTTATCAATGATGGCATGCTATGAATGCTTCACATGTCTTGCTCTAAGGGAGCCATATGCATATGCATATGCAAGAAGTAAATCATTTCTTAAAACAAGAATAGGGATGACACAGTGTCACCCGAGACAAAATCGACTACACTCACATGTTATTTCAACATTATGGAATACCCGAATCCATTATACACAACCTACTTTTCAACAGTTTCCTTCTATAGCCATCCATCCTTAACATATCATGTACCTCAATCAAACAAATAACAAATAATTACTACTAGTTCAACTCATTCCATTGGTTTCATAAGTTGATACACAATTTACATGTTAACACAATAAACTAACAGAGCAACATCCTCAAACAATTTTAATGCTTAATGAACTGCATTCCTTTTACTAACTTACTACACAATTTAACAACATAAAACTGTCTAATCTCATAACATTAAATCTGCTTGCTATGTGTAACATAAAACTGCACACAAACAATCCACAAAACTGCATATTTAACAAGACTGCATTTACACAAACTACACTTTAAAACAACATATTACACTGTCTTCCAAAACTGGACCAAATTGCACAGTTTTGATCCTAAAATATGTATTGTAAAGACACTTATAATTCGGCACAATTTTAATACATTTCCTTCACTGTTATCATACTTAATTCTGCACAATTTACAAACTGTTTTTTTATCGGCAATAGAGTATGATTTTATTAATAAGTATCATACAGTGCCATCACACTCCATGGCCTCATTAAAAACGTCCCTACACCTAAATAGAGGAAAAGAGTACCGAGGAGTATGAGATAAAGAACAAACGCTAAAAACAATCGAACAAACACGAAAAAAACTAAAGCAAGAAACCAAAACACAAAACATTCTCGCTAGCTTGCAAAACCAAGATGTACGATCAACACCACCCCTCGCCAAAGAGACATCCTAGCAATTCGCTTCTCGATAAAAACATGAATACATTAGCTCAACAATAATCCCCCTCAGATGCAATTTTCAGGCCAAAAGATGTTGTCAAGCACCAACAACAACAAAAATGTTCCTATGTTGCGTGTTTCCATACTATTCAATCCTCACACTTTGAACAAACCACACCACGCCACTCTATCGACACAAAGGAAAACATGCACCACAGCCAATGAATAAGTCCACCATACCTCGTTGTAGATTACCACACCACATATCGCCTAACAAACACGCTTGATCCCCTCACACACACGGAACATATACTTCTACTATACCACAAAAACAGACATCCAAGAACCGAGCAAATTCGTCTCCTCTCTCGAATGTCAAAAACATCCGAAGAAGGCGTAAACACATAAAAAATCATTCGTAGACCATATCTTATTCACCATACCATCACTTGATGTCTTTAATTTAGTCACATATAAAATGACCATCGTACACCTTTGTTGTCGCAAAAAGCGTTGAACCAATTTACGCTTCAACGCTAACCCAATCCCTCTCACATTCCACGACCACAAACTCAACGCTCTTCGCAATTATTATCGTTCTCGCGCTTCAATCATACGCGCGATATCTTTTACAATGTCTTGTTCGTTTCCAATTGTTTTCACCTCAATCAGTTTACCCAATTTTAATGTTTCCTCCACTTCTCTTAAAATAATTTGTTTCCGGTTATAGAAGTCCGAATCTGACAAAGAGCCATTAGCAATTATCTCAGATGATTTTTGGTTTTTCTTTGGACGACCTTTACCCTTTTTTACCAGTTTCGCTTCAGCCTCACCTCGCTCACTAGACGATAAAAAACTCAGTTCGATTTCTGAAACCTGCCGTAACCTTCTAAACTCTCCATTGTATTCAATTGTTTGAGCCTTATTAGCCCTAAGAATTTCTATCCTTGACCCATCAACACGTGAGCTCAATTCATCAGCTACTAGTTCTTCGGCAACTAGTTCAGCATGTGGTACTCCCACTTTGTTTGGAAAAACATCCACCACAGCATCACTCGGCAAAACATCCAGAATTCGTTGACTTTCCCCTTCACGATGGACAAGGCTTACATCTTCATCCGCCATCCAACTTGCCGTGCTCATGACACACCAATCCTCCCTTTTGTTCTCATTCCACATACGATCAATATGGCTAGGACCCAGAGCCGAATAAGAGAAAGAAATGGGTACCACTGTATCATTTGCTGACCTCCCACTTATATACACCTTAACCGGGCTGGACATATCCATGTTCAAATCCTCAGTATTCATTGTATCTTCCGAGTAGTTCGCCGCCTCACAACTACAATCACACTTAGGGCCAGTCGCTTCCTTAATTTTCGTAACGCGAATTGTGAAGACGTTATCATTAATGCACAAGTCCATTACTTCATCTATGTGTGAAATCCAGTCGGTTTCGATCTGAAATCGACATCGTTCAAACGTCGAAGGCGCCAAAGTCTTAATGTCAATCCGTACGAGTTTGCCCCAAATCGCTGCAATATTCTGAAATGTTTCTTCAAACCATCCATGAATAGGAATTCCACTTACTGAAAGCCATACCCTTCGATTCGGTAAAAATGATGTAGGTGACCATTCAATTAAATTTTCAAACCATGTTTCTAGACGCCTAGTCTCCAAAATTCTCTTCCTCGATTCTTTATCTTCAAACATGAATAATAAAAGAGAGCCCGCAACTCGCATCAACGTAAAACCTGTCAATTTCGCTTTTGTAATCTCATTTGCAAGATCCGATATTTGGCTGGGTTGACGGCAAAACCCCAAAGCGCAATTCTGTAAAATTTCCCATTTATCGGCATCAACAACCGCATCCACGCATTTGCGTTTCTCTTCCACTCTAGATTGCTCTTTCGTTGTGATCTGATCATCACCATCCTCATCCTTGTTAAGTTGCCTCACTAGATTCCTTTTGGAATTGTTCGTATGATCATGATCATCCCACTGTTTCAGGATCTCCTTGTTCGTCCTTGAATCAGTGTTATCACATTTTCTTCTCCAAAACGTATCCCTAGTCTCTCTTTGCGCCATCATTACCCTTAATTTGTATCTGTAAAGCCAAAATCCATGAAAACGCTCTATGATTTGATCCGTATCCGCCTTTGACCCCAAACATACAAATTCGAATCTGGTTCCATCTCTCGCTCTCTTTCTTGGTACAAACACATCCACAACCACTCCATGTCTGTCGAAAACTTGCCAAATGCCTTGCCAGTGTAGTTGCTCCGGCAAGTTTAATACGAAAACCGTCCAAACTCTTTGAATCTGATTTCCCGAGCTCGTTTTCCTCACCATTAAGGTTGCGTGTGCGCCTCTAATTCTTACTTGAATTTTCAATTGTGCACACAGTTTTATTAAGAAATATTCACAAACACATGGTGTGCACACATCAAATCCAATTCATTTTCACTTCTCATGCAAAATATGAATGCAAGCGTTGATACACAAGGTTTCGTAGTTTCCAAGTGCAAACCAGAGGCAGTGAATCACATTGTTGATTGGTGTTGCGGTACTATGCAAGACACATAGACATATTGCTTTCTCTTTCTCTCTTGGATACAATGTTAGGGAGGGAGCTTTTTTTCCGTGGAAATTTACAAACTGTTTTTACTACGTTTTTATTTATCAAAACAGCACTTATATATGTACTTAAACAGTTTCTAAAATGATCTCAAAATAGCCCTTATAAATTCCAGCTTATAAATTAATTCAATGTAGGTATAAAACAATCCTTAATTTCCTGTCATATACAAATCGAATATTAACAATTTATTATGAATATAACTATTATTAGACATTAGTAATCAGTTATCCATTTTACCATGCTTAAACAATTTCTCCCAGATTCTTAACTCTATCACTACTTCCACAAGTGACCATTTTCTTATCTCAGTCTATCAATTTATTTACTTCATTTCCAGCCTCACAAGTAGCTCATAATAGGTGCATCAATTCATTTCTAATTATGGTCCTTCATCACATAATCATAGCATTCACACACTTTATTTTCCACTCGAATAGTTCCAAAATTCATTCTGGATTTACAAATCCTAGTAAACTAATTCAATGTAATTTTTATCAATTCTAAACAGCATCTACATTTATTTTACTAGTGTGCACATAGGCATGCACTAAATCAGTTCACACATGCTTCTATATGTACAAAACAGTTTTCCTTAACATTCAAACGAATATGATATATCATAGTCCTTTAATACTTCAAACAACATATCATTTTCATGGTCTTTTATCAATCGAACAATAGTACATTCATAATTCCTTATTAATCTAGCAAAGCATGATTTATTCATAAGGACAGCAATCGAGCAAGGCTCATACATATACATATACATATACATATACATATACATATACATATTCTTAATTAAAATCGTTCAAGGCAACTCGATCCTTAGCTTCATAAAACAATTTCCCTTAGAGTCAATAAAACACCCCCTTGAGTTTAGAAAATAATGCCTAAACAACTTAGAGTTATAGGACAACCCTTCACAAATTATCAATTCACTTTAGCCCTTTACAAATTATCAATTCATTACCCAAATTTTTCATGAACATTATGAGGGAACATAGCTTTCTACTCTATCTACACTCAAATTTTCTACAATTTTAATCATTTGGTCGATCTTAACATAAACCAACTCAGCCAAAGAATAAAGCAATTAAACATTTTAACCATGACACCATTTGAATGAATCAAGGAATGCATCAATCATGTATTCAATTCTCTAGCAAACTTAGCAGCAACATGACATGATAATCTTAAATCAAACACTTAATTTAATGCTTGAATTAAAGAGAAAGGAAGAGTGATGACCTTTCTTTCTAAGCTATTCGGCAAAATTTCATGAAAGGTTAGCATAGAGCAAATCCTTGATAGATTTTCCCACCATTCTCTCCAACTCTCTCAACAAGGTTCATTTCGGTTAATGGAAGAGATGAAGGGGATAACCTCATTTGTCTCTCCACGGAATCATCCTTCATTCCACATGTTCAATGTGGAATTTGATTCTTTGACATGTGTACCATCCACTATATTTTCCTTTCTTATCATGCAATCTTCCAATTTTTATTTTTATTCAATTTGGTGCATTTGGTAGTAGACTTCCACTTATCCTTTTATTCCAATTTAGTCCTTATAAAATAGCTATCCAATATTTTGTATTTCCAAATCAGTCCAAACCTCCTACTTGTTCACTTTAAGAAATAGCTCGAACCATTTGAATCATATTCGAATTAAGGTCAAAATTATTAGGTCATATTTTGGGGTATTACAGTGTCGTTTTTGTTTCGTTTGTTTGTATGGACCTTTTGTTGGTTATTGTTGTGTAAGTGCGACGTGAATCTCTTTGTACTATCGCTATGAGTATTCTTTTCTTTCTATTAGATTTGGAGAGGTTTTTAAGGAGACTCATAGTGGTGGCCCTTTATATAAAAATATTTCATATTTTTTATATTATTTATTTTTATGTCACTATTCTTTTAATTTTTTAAAACACATGAAATTATAAATACCAGAGATAAGATTCAAACAAAATAAATTATAAACACCGGAGATAAGATCTTGTTACATCATGCAAAACTTGAAAGTTTTACACCTTTTGAGATAGTTAGATGAAGGTAAATGGACGGATGAGATTAACAATAGTAAATGAGAAAATTATTGTAGGGAAAACAGATAACGAAATAATCTTAGTCATTAGTATACTCTCATCAAATGGTCTAAAAATATATATATAATTGAATTTTACACTTGTAAGTCCATCCTAACCTTAAATACTAACATTTTCGAACTGATTAACTAATTAGCCGACGTCGTCATGTTTAAAATGAATATGTAATAGAAAAGATAAGTAGCGGACTTTATTTATTTTTGCAATGTTGGTAGGTGACAGCAGATTTCGTAATTGCGGGTAAGTAAGAGAAATACGGCTCCAAAGTTCAAAGCCCTTAAATCTATGGACTTCTTTGTTTGTTTATGCTGCAAGTTAGTGTCTGACTCTGACCAAATTAAAATTGTAATTAATTAAATCAAAACCTTTATGATAAATCAAAAGCCATATTATTAAGCTCACAAAGCGAAGCATGTTTCATGCACGCAACGCATGCTATAATATTTTTATACTTTGTTTTGACAATTCACACTTCTGTACCACATAATTCGGCTTGTTGTGGCATTTCAAATTATGATTGGTGTGGGAAGCAAAAGTCAACTATAGACTTTCATTGCATGTGGCCTTGTTTTATGCATAAAAAAAATCTTGATTTGGAGATAAGGAGAAGAATCGACGATAGAGGGATTTAAACTTCAAATTCCAAAGTTAGATATTGTTTTATAATTTAATGGGAAAAATCAATCAATAAAGAATTAATATTTTTAACCACTTAATTTTTTTAATCATCGGCATCCAGCTTTCTTTTAGTAATTCGAATCGGATAATGAAGAAGTCCATTATAGAAGAGATCCTCTCAATCCAATTTGCTTCATTCACAACGTCAATATTCAATGATTTAAGTTTACTTAAGGGATCTAGTACCCGTCCCACTAGAAAATTGATTGGATTGGATTTAACGACTTACTTTTTAAATGCATTTCAAAATCCAAAATAAAAACTACATGTTAGATATTTTGATAAACTATATCAATAGCCATCCAACATTAAAAAGTTTTAGAAATCTTCATTTTAGTCACCAACATTAGTTTTTGTTTTCATTTTGGTCACTCATGGATAATTTTCATTGGCGGCTTTATTTGATTTCTTGACCATCATCCAAGTTTGAGCGTAAACCTAACCATTTTCAATCGTGTTAACACATATATATTTCACAATTTCGATAAGCTAAAACCCTAAATTGCGTACCTTTGCAGTGTTGTATGCTTCTTCCCTACAATCTGGAAGAATACTAATAGACCACGCTAAGGAACCTAATGTTACCTTAATTAACATCATGGGTGGATTGTGGGAGCGTCTCGCAAGGGAACAAGCCGAGAAACATCACAACGCCAACGATCACCGAGGACAGCGTGATCAGAGTGTGCAACGGGTGTGGACGTTGTATGTGGGGGGATTGTCGAATTCAATACACTGGAAGGGCCTATGGCAAGTATTTGACAGGCATGGAGTTGTAAAGAACGTGTTCATCCCCAATCGTATGGCACGAGACAGACAACAATTTGGCTTCGTTCGTATGGCATCGCAAGAGGATGCTGATCGTGTGATTGAAAGATTAAATGGGAAATGGATTTATGGTGCCCGCATGAGAGTCACGATGGCTTGGAAGGGTAGAACGACACTGACCAACAGAAAAGGGGATGGAGAGGTGAGCCGGGGATCGCGTGAGGAGTCAAAATCGGGTAGAAACAACGATCGATCATCAGCAGTGCTGATCGGGGAGGGGACAACGCAAAGTGCAGAGAGATAAAGGGGATTGTCGATGAAGACAAATGGGCGGTTCTTCAATGGTGCGCGGTGGGTTGGTGTTTGAATCCTTGTAGTATTAAAACACTGGCAGAGAGATTAGAGGTAGCAAAGTATGATGGATTTTCAATTATGCGTTTATCCAGTCACATGGTGTTATTGATGTGTACATCAGCGATTGTACGAGACAAGGTGATGACGATGGACCGCGTTAGAGAATGTTTCGATCGAGTTGAGATTTGGTCGCTGTCGATTAAAGTAGAGTCAAGAAGGGTGTGGTTGTCGGTCGTGGGGTTGCCAATACACCTTTGGCACAAACAAACATTCACAAACATTGCTCACCTATGGGGATCTTTGATTTGCCTAGATGACGACACGGAAACACCTACATCGTTCAATTGTGGTCGAATCATGGTAGAGACAACAACATTCAACCGCATTGAGGAACGAATCCGTGTCAAGGCGGACAACACAGACTACTGGATATGGGTATTAGAAATGGATGGAAAAGGTCCCGAAGTTGAGTGCGATTGTTGCGAATTGAAGACGTCGGAGGAGGAGAAAAATTTAGCCCAGGGATCCGACATAGGAGGGGAAGAGCGTGCTGGGCAGTTGGATGCCACCATACACGATCCGTGTGGGCTGGAACCGGAGGCACAAGTTTTTCATGGGGTTGAGCGGGTGAATTGGGTGATGAATGAAGCTTGGATTGATCCGCAAGGGACAGATTTACAAGAGGGGGCAGGGGAAAAAGATAATGTGCATGATGATGTCCAAGGGGAGGACCGGTCGCCGGATCAGCAGACTCTCCAGGTGGAGGTCCGGCCGTCAGATGGGCAGTCGCCAACTCCGGTGAGAGTAGAGAGTCCGACAATTTAGAAGGAAGGTGGCATTAGGACTCTAGAGTTTGTTGAAAATATCCCACAATATGAGAGTTTATCCATTGCTGGAATTGCTAATTCAAATAATTTAGATGAAGTGGGGACAGGGGATTTGATCAACTCAGGCGAGAAAGTACACGAGGTACTAAACTCTCCTCATATCATTCATTCGACTGCACCAAAGTCTGGGTTAGGTACACCTGAATTAATTAGAATAGGCCAAGCGTATTGTAAAATTAGGAGGATATTTGGGAATGAACAATTGCAAGGGGCCAGCTGTGATGTTAGAGTAAAGAAGCGGAATATTTTGGGGGGTTGTCGATAAAAATATGCAACAAAAATAGTGGGGGAAGGGGCCAACGGTAGTGTTTCGACAAGGTCCCGAGATCTAGAGTGTGAGGCAGCGGCAACGGTGAAATTGGGTTCTCTAATTGGTGTGAAATCGAGTGGGAGAGAGGAAGACATTATCAACGACATTTCTCGGATTATTGCCGGGGAAAGTCGTGGTTTGTGACTGATGAGATTACTATCATGGAATGTAAGGTGTTTGGGCGGTTGCACGAAGCGTCGAAGTGTTCGAGAAGTGATAAGGAAAAATTGTGTCGATATGGTGCTGTTGTAAGAGACAAAACTAGAGGAGGTGCCGTCTATATGGGTGTCTAACTTGTGGTATTCGGATAGTTTTGAGATGGCATTCTCGCCATCGGTGGGAGCCTCCGGGGGCATCTTGATTATATGGGAAGGTAACAGATTTCATTTGGATAATGTTGATATTAAACATAACTATATTGTGCTTCAGGGTCGTTGGCAGCAAGAGGATGTGGTGTGTTGCATAGTGGCGATATATGCCCCTATGGACATTGCTGGACAGAGTGTAGTATGGGATTCAATATTAAATCAGATGAGTGGTTTTGAGGGGCCGTGGTGTGTCGTAGGCGATTTCAATGCCATATTACATGATTCGGATCGCATAGGGGTATCCGATAGGAATGCAGAGATGGAAGCCTTTGGGGAATTTGTACATGGTGCGGGATTGATTGATTTACCGTTAATGGGCAAGAGATTTACATGGTTCGTTTATGGTAATCGATGTAGTCGGATAGACCGATACTTGATATCTTCAGCGTGGCTAGATGGATTTAGTTCAATTCAACAGAAAGCGTTAGCAAGGGGAGTTTCTGACCACACACCATTGTTGTTAAAATGCGACGATTGTGATTGGGGGCCACGACCGTTTAGATTTTTCAATTGTTGGATGGATGGGCGATCAAATGTTAGGCAGATAATAGATGAATGGTGTCGGCTGACTGTTTTGGGTGTTGGTAATGACAACATAGTGGTTAAATTGCGACACTTGAAGAGGTTTCTGAAACGATGGAACAAAGACAGCTTTGGGGATGTGAATCAAATCATTGTGGACATGCAACAACAACTTGACAAGGCAGATGAAGCTATGGTCGAGGGGGGATATTGAGGAGGTGGAGTACACGAGACGACGGTGGATGAGGGCATTATGGTGTGCTATGCGAAATAAGGAATCTATGTGGCGTCAAAAGTCGAGAGCTACATGGTTACGCTTGGGAGACCGTAACACAGCGTATTTCCATAGAGCGGCAAAGTTACGAACAGCTAGAAATTATATTCCAGGTTTGGTGATTGAGGGAAAGTGGATTACAACGCCTATAATTATTCGTAAATTTGTGGTTGCCGAATTTATTAAACACTTTGCTGGTGATATGCGGGCGGGAGAGTGGCAATTTGATGGTAGATTTCGCATGTTAACAGAGGCGGATAGGCAGCTTTTGATAACGCCTTTCACGATGGATGAAATTAAAAAGATACTATGGGAGTGTGATGGATCGAAGGCACCAGGCCCGGATGGTTTTACTTTAGATTTTAATAAGAAAGGCTAGGAGGTGGTGCGACACGATGTGTTTCATTTCTTTGAGCAATTTCACGCGAGTGGTATGTTGCTGAAGGGTGCAAATTACGCCTTTATAGTGCTGTTACCAAAGATGGCATCGCCTCAACGGTTAGGTGAGTATCGACCTATATGTTTGGTGAATTCCATGTATAAATTATTGGCTAAGTGCTTAGCGAATAGACTTCAATTAGTGCTGGGGGGCTTAATTAGCGATACGCAATCTGCGTTCGTTAAAGGTCGACAATTAGTGGATGGAGTTCTATTGGCCACAGAGGTGATACATTCGCTGCGTAAAAGAGGTGAAGGGGGTTTTATTTTGAAGCTAGACTTCGCTAAAGCTTATGACTGTGTAAGCTGGCATTTTCTTGACTCAGTGTTAGCTCGGATGGGGTTTTGCGCAGTTTGGCGAGCGTGGGTTAAGGAATGCATCGGTTCAGCCCGTTTGTCGGTCTTGCTAAATGGCAGTGCGACTATGGAGTTTAGGATGGGGCGTGGTTTGTGTCAGGGCTGTCCGCTTTCGCCCTTGCTATTTGTTGTAGTTGCAGAAGCACTGCACTTGATGTTGGGTAATGCCGAGTCGGCTGGCTTAGTGCGTGGGGTGGAGGTAGTGTCGGGGGTATCTTTATCCCACTTGCAGTTCGCCGACGACACAATTTTATTTTTCGAAGCATTAGTAGAAGTTGCGCGCAACATCAAACGCATTTTACATTGTTTTCAATCATGTTCTGGCTTGCGGATTAATTTCGCTAAGAGCTCGCTGTATGCCATTGGAGTGGAAGATGAATTGGGTGTATCAGTGGCCGAGATGTTGGGTAGTAAACATGAAGAGTTGCCGTTTACTTATTTAGGTTTTCCGTTAGGGGCTAATCCGCGGATACTATCGGTATGAGAGCCTGTCATAGCTAACTTTCGACGCAAGTTAGCTGGATGGAAGCGCACATCACTGTCTTTTGCTGCACGAGTAACACTGGTAAACTCAGTACTATCAGCACTACCTATTTTTTATATGAGACTGTTTATGGTGCTAAAAGGGGTAATAGCACAGTTGGATCAGATTCGTCGTGCATTCCTTTGGGGTGGTGTTGGACTTGAACGAAAGATGAGTAGGGTAGGTTGGGAGGTTGTGTGTCGGCCTCGACATTTAGGAGGTCTGGGTGTGGCGAATTTGAGGGTGAAAAATATGGTGTTATTATCCAAGTGGGTGTGGCGTTATGCAAATGATCGTGACTCGTTGTGGCGTAGATTAATCACAGCGAAGTATGGAGAACATACGCAATGGTGGCGTTTTAATACGAAGAAATTATCGGCAATGTCTATAGTGTGGAAACAGATTGTGCTTAATTCTTGTGATGCTAGCATCGATCGACATGTGGGAATGGCGGGTTTTTAGTGGAAGATTGGTAATGGGCAGATGGTTTTATTATGGTTCGATCCGTGGATAACGCAGCAGCCTCTAAAAGATATGTTTTCGCGATTGTACTCGTTGGCTTTAAACAAATTGGTGTGGGTTAGTGATTATGCAGTGGATGGGAAGTTCGAGCACGGGAAGTGGGGAATTCTCTTTCGTAGAAACCTACGTGTATTTGAGCTGGACCGGTTGCGGGTGTTACGCGAGTTGGTGGGAGAGGTGCGTTTGTGGGGGGATCGACTTGACAAGCTGATTTGGCGGCCGGATGACCATGGGGAATTTTCGGTAAAGGCTTTGTCCAAACTGTTGATGTTGGATAAGTTTGGCGATGATGACATTGGCGAGTGTTTCACTTGGCAAGTCTTGGTTCCGCCAAAGGTTCAGGCATTTCTTTGGTTTATATGGTTGCGGAGATTACCGACAGCGGATTTCTTGCGAATTCGCGGGCTGCCATTGAGTAAAGATCGAGGTAAATGTCCGTGGTGCACGACATCGGAAGAATTGATTGCACACCTTTTTTATGAATGTCCGAATATGCTGAAATTTTGGGTTTGGCTGCGCAATTGGTGGGATGTATCGACACCTTTCCCGGTTAGTTTTGCTAACTTTTATGTTGAACATTTGCATTGCTCTTTTACGGGTAGCATGAAGCGGTGGTGGGTGGCGAGTGTCAGTGCCTTGTTATGGTCACTATGGCTAGCTAGAAATGAACTTGTTTTTCGCGGCAAATGTGTGTCGATGGAAGAACTATGCTTCTTGGTGAAGCTGAGATCTTTCTATTGGATTAAAGTTGGTACAGAGGGAGAGTTGATGACTGAGTCAGTTTGGTGGACATGTCCGTCCGCGCTTGTAATTAGTTCGACAGCGAGGAGGGTGCATTGTGGAGTGTGTTGGCAGCCACCGGTTTTGGGGGTTCTGAAATTCAATGTAGATGGCTCTGCGAGGGGTAAGTCGGGTTCTGCGGGTTTTGGGGGCGTGATACGCGATGAGGAGAGTCGGATTTTGGGGCTGTTCTCGGGGCCGCTGGGAGCGATGCAATCAAATAAGGCTGAAATACGAGCTATAGCATTTGCCTTGAGTTTGGTGGTGGACAGGAGTTGGCGAAACCAATGTGTGATAATTGAGTCGGATTCACAGGTTGCATTGAGTTGGGCTACACGATCGGCAAAGAGGCCATGGCGGCTGTCGGACGTGTTTACTGCGATTGATCAAGCTTGTCAGGTCTCATACGAGATACAATTTTGTTATGTGCCTAGAGAGGCTAATGGTTTCGCCGATGTATTGGCAAAGGAGGGTGTGGATCGTTGTTCACTTTTTGTGGCTTGTTTATGATAGCCTTGGTGGTGTTTGTTTTTTGACAGGTCATAGCGTACTCTTTTCCTCCACTAGGGAGGTTTTTAACGAGGCGTATTACATTCCCTTGTTAGGATTCGAACACATACAAGATAAGACAAGATGAGCATCCTTAGTCACTAGGTCAATTACATGAGATGATTATGAGAATTATTAAAATATGATGAACCCTTGTTTTAAACAAATAACATTAAGAGTTTTTTTATTAAATAGAGATGTATTACATTCCCTTGTTAGGATTCGAACACATACAAGATAAGACAAGATGAGCATCCTTAGTCACTAGGTCAATTAGTGGATCTCAACTTGAAGTGTTTTTTGAATTGGGTAAACTTTTAAATTGCTAGTGAACTTTGTTTAATTTTAAGTATTTTTTAAAAATAGTTATATTTTTATACTGGTTATGATAATCTAAAGATCCAATTGACAAACATAAATTCAATTAAAAGAGATAAAATTGTAAAACAAAATAGTACTTTTTAGTAATTTCATTTTTAACTATATGAAAAGTCATTTAGTTAAGGGTTATATTTTGATACATAAGTTGTGTAAAAAAATTACACAACCCTTCGTATTTAAACTATAAAATCTAAAAATTTAAATCCCAAGCCCTAACACCCTAAAAGCTAAACTAAAAACCCTAAATTCTAACTATAAATTACACCCTACAACCTAAACCTCTAAACTTAAAACCACAACCTAAATATCTAAGCCCTAAAATTAAAAGACTCATGTAAACTAAAGTTTACACAAGCTTATGTATCAAAGTATTTGTCTTTAATTATTTTAACTTTTCTTCTTGCTTACTATTTTTTTAGTGTCATAATTTGTTGATGTTTTAAGTATTTGAAATATAGCTTAACGTTAAACGTATAAACAATTTAGTGTAATTATTTTGAACTCCAACTGAAGAACTTTTCCATTCTAGTTTTACCTAAAATCTATTTTCAACCATCTAACAAATACAACAATGGGATGTAGTGGTTAAGTTACAAAGTGATTTTCGTTTGGATTTGGGTTTGATTCCCAAATCTGAAATAAAAAATTATATTTTTTGTTATAAATATTTATCTATATGGATGTCTATCATGATAAGAACTTTATTAAGGAGATTTAATTTACTTTGTCATTAGGAATATTATCTTAATTAATTAGAGTTTAATGTATTATGTACTTATTATGCCTATAAATAAATGATTTGATGAAAGCATTGTACACAAGTCTATATTGAAAATAATACAAATCTCCCTCTTTCTCTCATCTCTTTGTTCTTTTATTCTTGTTCGTTGTTCTTCATTATTTTATTCACAACACGTTATCAGCAAAAGAGTTCCCTTGAAAGATTTTGGTTTTCTTCGTTTGAATCCCAAAGGAGTTACAGAAACAAATTCGATTCTACGCTGAACCGAAGATAAGTTTTTCCCTCATTTTTTAATCAATGATTGCCTTTATCTTGATATTTTAACTTGGTCTTTAATTTTTGAAAAAGCGTGGTGGCATGTTTTAAAAGTTTCAACGAACCACGGATTTTGAAGGCACTCTAAGAGCTTGCGAAAGTAGAGTCGTTCATTATGACCTAAACATATTGTCGTTGCTATTGAATCCCAAGGGCATAGGTTCGTTGATAGACAAATAAAAAAGCAAAGAATATCAAGTCATGTTAGTTCTATAGTCCGCATCAACTATCGTGGTTCGTTTTTAATGGTAAGTATATACCGGCTTCTGAGATTGGTTTCTTGGTGAAATTGCGTTCTTTTTATTGGGTGAAGACTCTCAAAGAGGGGCTGTCCGTGAGCGAGTCTCTACGGTGGGACTGTCCGAGCTTGTTCAGAGAAGGGGTAGGACTACAGGTTAGTCGGTTGGGAGTATGTTGGGAGCCTCCTCTCGGGGTAACGTTAAAGTTTTCGGTAGATGGTTCTGCTCGAGGGAAGCCGGGGCCTGCGGGTTTCGGGGTGGTGTTGCGAGATGCACAGGGTCGCATCCTTGCGCTTTTTTCGGGCCCGCTTGGTTCTCTTGACTCTAATGTTGCGGAGCTACGGGCGATAGCCTTTGCATTGGAATTTTATGTTGCATCTAAATGGGCTGCTCGTCCACTTATTATTGAGTCAAATTCCAAAGTGGATGTTGGTTGGGTGATGCAGGTGGAACGTCGACCTTGGCGTTTGTGGGAAATCTTTAGTTTGATCGACCGTGCTTGCTCTACGTTGGGATCTGTTTGCTTTTCGCACATTTTCCGGGAGGCGAATGGGCTAGCTGATGCGCTAGCGAAGGAAGGAGTTTCTCGAGTCTCTTTGTTTCAGGCCTCGGTTTGATGGTTTTGTACGGGGTGTTGTTTTTTGGTGCGTTTCTTTTTAGTCGACATGTCGTACTCTTTTCCTCCGTTAGGCTTAGGGAGGTTTTTGATGAGACGCATGTGTGACTCGCGTTGTATATTTTTCCTATAATAATATACTTCGCTTTGCTGATAAAAAAAAACTATCGTGGTTCTTGGTACTAGATCTTAAATAATAATAATAATAACAATAACATTAACAATAATAATAACAATAACAATACCAACAACAACAACAACAACAATAATAATAATACGAACATAGCAACCTCTCTCCAAAAAGAAATTCATGTTATCACGGTTAATCAATGATATGCTTATTCATAATTTTACTTATATGATTATATTTAATATTTTTCATATTATTATTTATGTTATTTTATTTGATAAAAGTTGGTATTTTTAATTGTGTTTTGAGCTTTACATGATATAATAGCTTAGAAAGAGACAAGATTATTACGAGAAGTTGTCTTGGTCATTTTCTATGTCTCCATAGTTCTCGAGAGGAAAATCAATATCGGTAAATTCTAATTTTATTTTTATTCTTTAAATTATGATTTTATAGTGCAATAAATCATGGTGCTTTTGCTCGAAAGCAATATTTCTTATACGTCGAAAAACTCGGCTATAGTCTTCTCCCAAGTTCAGATTAAGAAAATTCATCTTGATCCAAGAATTTTCATAGAAGGCATTCCCTGAAGTGAATGCAAATATAATGTTAAATTTACTATGCTCTATTCCCTGAAGAGAATGTGACATTCTATAGTGAAAAGAATAAAAGCCACAACAACAATTGTGGTCGTGGCACAATATGATTATTTTAAAGAGCGCTTATACCCACCAAAACTTGGATTATAAGGATCTAAGAGTGATAAAGATCATTCTAAGAAAGTGAAATCATTTTTATTACCAATATGATGTTACAAACCATTGGTCGCGTACTTGTCGTACGTTGAAGCATCAAAAATCAATGAACGATAAGGAAAAAAATAGAAGCAAATTTGTTTACGAAAATGACGAAGATGATATTGTCCATCTAATTTGGACATTGTTGATTTCCTTATAACCCAGGAAGGGAACAAATCATCTCTTAATTATTCTCAGAACTTTGAAGAGAATTATTGATCGTTTATTTTGTGTTTATTTACTCTGCAGTATAATTATTTAAGTTTTATATTTTTATATACGTATTTTGTGAAAATTATTTTTTTTAACATGATTACTTATCAAATACAATCTATGGAGACCATTTATGCTTAGTAGAAACATAAGAAATATTTTCCTATTTAAATGCAAGAGAAAAAATGTGAGTATTATATCTCAGAGTATTAAAAACATTGATGCTCCAAAAGAGCAATAAGTTCTTGAGAGAAAGCACATTATGAAATGTCCATAATTGTGAATATCACAATACTTACCGCTAAAGGTAATAATATCGTCACCACCAAAAGTGAATAGAATCTTTTGGGAATTATAGATAACATATGTTATGAATTGACATATTAAATAATTCAATGTGGATATAAGTTCCGGTAGTGGAAAAATTAATTGAAAGCTCTAGAAGAGTTATATGTTGTTACCAAAAGAATAATTTTCATTGAAAGCTATGAAAGAGAGAAACATATTCCTATTCAAAGGAATAATTTTGGTGGACAATGTATTATCAAGTTTCAAAGAAACTTGTATTTCAAAATTTATACTAATAATAAAACTCTAGAAGAGTTTTAGGTACCTGTGTAAAACTTAATTTGATTTTGATATAATAAAGTGTTTAAGGACATATTTGTAAAAGTAAATAAAATTTTAAGTATTTCAAAGTCTCACAAATTGACAAGCAAACATGAACCAAAACTATTTCTAAGTCCAATAAACTTTTCAAACAAATTTTTCTAAGTCGTATCGATACGCTCAAGTCGTATCAATACAATTTTAAGGTTCTGGAATTTTAATCGAAAAAAGCGTACGATACGATTATACATGTATCGATATGATATTCTATCTCAGCTTAACTTTAAGATATATAGTACCGATACAGTTGTCCCCGTATCAATACGGTGTGATATGATTTGATAAATCTTTGCATTTAATGTTTTCGACCGTTGCATGTCAGTTATGAAATTAGCAAATTTCAAAGGGTCGTTGCACCGTATAGATACGCCCTTATAGCGTATCGATACACTTTTTGTTTAAGTTTTTCTCATGATTCCTATCGCGGCCATTTTTAAAATTGTGAGTAAAAATAGCCTGACGATTAGAGTTTTGAAAATCAGGGTTTTCCATTTTTAATTGATCTTGAAATTAGGATTTTTCCATATTAAATCAAATTTCCTTTATTTATTCTTTAAAATCATTTTGAAGTCGTCACCGATCACTCACTATACCAAGTTTGATATATAGCGGCACTTTTCGCGGCGTTTTTAGGGGAAACGCCGCTAAATTTGTACATGTTGCAGCGTTTATAAAACAAATGCCACAAAACGACACACTTCTGGACATTTTTTTTTGTTAAAAACGCCTATAAAACTCGTACTTTTGTGGTGTTTTTGGTGAAAACGCCACAATAAGTTTAGTTTATTAGTGGCGTTTTCTAATAAAACGTCGTAAAATGCGTCTTTTACTGGATTTTTTTTACAAACGCCACAACAAGTATTGTTTTGGTAGCGTTTATTTTTACGAACGTCGCAATGGTAAACTCATCGTTTTAATTGGAGGATTATAACTCACTCTAGTACACTTCCTTACCCTGAATCCCTAATACCCAATCTCTTTCGTCGTTCATTTTCTAACAATTCTTCAGAACTCTAATTCGAGATGCCTCTTTTCATTCTTTTCCCCAATTTACCGGTTCTCTCGTGGCTCCATCTCTTCTTCCCACTTCTCAATCTCCGATTTTCTCTCCGTAAATGAGACGGTGGTTCCAGCTATCATTAACCTTTGGTGGAGATCCATGGCTATTTTCACTCGCACGTAAGTTCTCGCTTCCTTTCTTTTTTCCCAAATAAATTTGATTTCTTCCCCTTGTTGCTGTCAGCTGTCGACTTTTATGACGGGGAGGGGTGAAGGTGAGGGGTTTGTTAGTTTGTTTTTTAATTTAGATGTCAAAATTTGTGACTAGTAAAAATAGAAAATGCATTTCCTTTTTTTTGGGTTTATCTGTTTGAAAAAAAATAATTTGTTTTTAGGTTTTGTTTTTTGATTTACTTTACTTTTTTGTATAATGATTTGAGTGAGAGTTTAGGTTCATTCTATTTCTAGTTGAGCTCCACTTCTTTAACATGAAAGATAACTCAAATTAGATTAATTATGATGGAAATAAACTTCATCTGGGTTGCTTTTGCAATCTTTATTGAATAGGTGAAATTTCTGTTAAAAAGTTAATATGAGTAATTAGATAAAAAGTGAAAACTATTTCTTCCCCTTTGTTGTTTGATTCTTTGAGTGAATTTCTATAGTATTCCTATACATGGAACATTGTGCATATGGAGTTGTTAAATCTTACTAAACCTTAGTTCCTACTGCATTTTGCGCTGCCTCTGGTGTTTGTAGAAGGGATAAGTAGATGCCTGTAAAGAATCGGATTTGTCGTTTTCGAATCTTCGTGATCCTGATCTTAAGAATAGCACATTTTAAGTACATTCTCGGACAATGTTTTATATTAGTTACATGGTTGTCGTAAGTGCCATAGATGCAACTTTGGCTTTCCTTTAAGCAATTATATTTGGTGAAATATTGATTAGGAATTTCATTAGAGACTCCGTAACTTGTCTGATATGCCATAGGCAGATTGCAGACTGTTGTTACGCACTTTATTTATCTTTCACTTCCTTGCAATGATTTTAGGCTAAGCTTGCTGCTGCAAAAGAGAAATTTGGACTGCATTGGGATTGTGTTTGGTTGTACTAATCCTCTTCCTGAATGTTATAATGCAATTTCCATAATGTGAACTATGAAGTCACAATTTTGGTACTGAAGTTTGCTTTCATATTGGGAGGACAAATTGAATGCTTAAAACATTAAAAAGTAAATAGATTGAATAGTTTATTGCTGGGAAAAAAGATTTTTAGGATTCTTTTTTATTCATCTCTACAGACTACACCTCAAGTTTGCATTTTGATTTTCTCCATGGACTTGACCTGAAAGTGAATGGCATAGTTTACCTTAAACCTTTGTCACCATCATGTTGTTTCCCACGACAAATAGACATGGGCATTTTAACTTTAAAAGTTTGCTTATTACTACTCATTGTGCAATCTTCTGATTGAACTTTATGCATCAGTACTATTGATGTTTTGTGAAAGATATGAACCTTAATTCTGTAATACAGGGCAGGGACAACAAAAGCAGTAGCGATATACAATATAGGCATTATTTTTTATTGTGCAATCTTTTGATTGAACTCTATGCATGTTCTCATATCTAATTATTTTTCTACATGCAAACTATTCTACATATTTAATTATATTCGGTTAAATATATTGTACAATTAATGAATTCGAATTTAATTAGAATTAGGTTTTTGAATGCTATATAAAGGCATAAGGTCTAGCAGTCAAAGTATGCGTTTTCAGAAAACCTCTCTAACAATTAGAGAAGAGAAAATATTGTTCGTTTCGTTCGGGTGGACTGCGTAGAGGTCAGAGCACTATTGTGATGACTCAGATTCGATTTGCTTTATCCTAACTCCCTAAGGATATCAAGATACCATGTTTATTAAGGTAATATTTCATCCCTACTCACCCCGAATTCGTCCTTTGTACATGGATCACTGAATGAATTCGCCGAATAATTTTTCCCTACGCCATGGGGTGTACTAACGTTTCCTAATAGTTTGATGTTTAAATATGTTGTATTCATGTTGGATGCATGTTGGAATATCATTGATTGGATTAAAGTGTGAAAAAACCCGACAAATTGTGACATTATAGGCCCAGACGTATCGATACTCGACAACCCGTATCGATACGACTAAGCCATTTTAGGCATAGCATATCACAACGGTGGAAAGCGTATTAATATGGTCCTTGTGTAACAGACAGAGTGTATCGGTACTCGGGGCATATCGGTACAGTTTTGGCTACTGCAAATTCCTGTATCGATACAGTCCAAGGGTGTATCGATACGGGAATTGTGTCTTTGGTGTTGGAAGCTGTTTAATTAAGAGCATATCGATATCGGTCTTTGAGTATCAATATGGCCAGTAGGTAAGTTAGTTAATGGTATCTTTGAAGTTATGATTCTTTACGTTTTAGTCCTTGAATGTTGTGGATGTAATTAAATGAGTTTGGATGATTGTTTTAAGCTGAGATTTGACTGAGATGCATGTAATATGACTAGTTAAAGATTGGTAACTAAAAAAGTGAAAAAGTACCTGTAATTTGGTAAAATTACAAAATAGTCCCTAAAATGTGTTTGTATCAAATCGAGTCCCAAATCGATGTCTATTTGAGTTGCAAATTGTTCCACTGCGAATTTTATCACTTAGGATAATAATGATCATCTAGACAAGATAAAATGAAAAAAAATTAGGGTTATTTATTGGAGTAAATCTCCTGGTTTACTTCAATATTCCATGTGTGATCCGTTCGGTTCAGTCTACCGTCTAGACGTGGTCGAGGGTGTTAAATTTAGTGGTATCAGAAAGTTGGATGTAATATTGTTGTTTGGTTGATTTCTTAATAAATGCTATGCACAATGAGTGATTATGTCATATTTTGATCGTTGTTTAATCTGTTTGAGATGCATAGTATTTGGTAACATGAATTGTGATTGTTATATGTCATTGGGGAAGAGGTTAAGGGTACCCATTGCCATATTATTACTAATGTAAAGAGAATTTTGGTTTTGGAAAGAAAACATGAGCACCTTGGATTCTTTCTTTGGCTAGCCTGATTGTTTTTTATTGTTGCATTCTTTCTAGCTATAACGTTTTGATAATGGGACCGAGACGAGAGCTTAGAACCAATGTGCGCAATATGGTTGAACATGAGATTGATGAGAGCGTTGAGAACTTGTCGCCTCCTCCTCCTTTTAGTGGTGATGGAGCTGGAGCGGGAGCTGGTGTTGAAGGTGTTGGACCTCAAACAGCACAAGGGCAAGCTATTGTTGATATGACACCATTGATTCAGGGTATAGCTAGGGCTTTTCAGGCAGCGATGGCGGGTATGAATGTGGTCGCGCCTCAGGCTGGTGCTAATGTTGGTTTACCTTTGGAGTGTTTGCATAGTTTGGGTGGAACTGAGTTCTAAGTTCTATCGCCTGAGGGTTCTGAGGCTTGGTTTGAAAGCACCCGAAGGATTCTTGGTCAGATGAGTTGCAATGACGTGAAAAAGTTGGGGTGTGTTGTCTCTTTTCTTCACGGAGAGTCATATACGTGGTGGACGACCATCACTGCGAGTATAGAGCCTGTTGATGTTTCTTGGGAGTTCTTTAGAAATGCTTTCAAGAGAAAGTAATTGGGTGTTCTCTATCTTGATGAGAAGAAGCGGGAGTTTATGTCTTTGGTGCAAGGAAACATGTTTGTTTCCGAATATGAAGTTCAGTTCGTTCAGTTGAGCCAATATGCTCCTAAGTTGGTTCCCAATGAACAAAAAAGATGTGATCATATTCGTTATGGGCTTGTGAAGGATGTCAAGACATATATGTTGGCTTCGAACGACACCAACTTTGATGTCTTAGTCATGCGAGCTAAGGACATCGAGCATAATTTAGGTTTGGCTGCTCGTTCGAGTGGTTCTAGTTCTGGAAAGAGGTCGGCTGAATTTGATGATGGTAAGGACCGTTAAAAGAAGCACAAGGATCAGAGGTATCAACCTGATCCTAGGCGAGCTGGTGGTAACCCTGGACGTGGTCATCAAGGCCATAATGCTTTTTTTGTATTCCATAATGTAACTGGTGCGGTAGGAGGCACACGAGAGAGTGTTGGGGTAATCTAGGTACGTGTTGGAATTGTGGATCATGAGGACACATGAAAGGATGATTTTCCACAACCGGTTAGAGATGGTTAAGCTCCGATGGGAGCTGCTGAGCCACAGAGAAGCCGTGGGTGCGATCATAGTATTGTTCAGTGTAGAGATGATGGGCAGAGGAATGTTGGTCATGTTTTTGTTCAGCCTGGGGGAGGTGGACATGCTAGGATGTATGCACACCGAGAGGGAAGGAATAACACGAATGTGATCGCAGGTACCTTTACTTTCCAATCCCTGTCATTACTTTCTTTGATCGATTCTGGTTATACTCATTCATACATTTTGCGTGAGCATGCACAAGTGCTTGGTTTGCCTATTGAGTTTTTAAATGTTGGTATGCGTGTGTAGAGCGTCTAGGTGTTCTCTATTTATGAGCACAAGTGCAAACTCTTGTCAAGTTATAATATAAAAGATATCGTCTCCCACAGGGATTGGAGTAGCTCCTAAGAATGGTTTCCTGCACAAAGATTTAGTAAATGCGCTATTAAATCTCACGATGTGGAAATATAAAAACACAAATAAAATAAAGATAGTGATGAGAGGAATGATAGGGAGAGATTTGGTCGATAGATTGGGTAAGGCAAATGCAGCTCAATAGCATGTGGACTGCATTGTAAAGTCTGAGTATGTTTTGCGCTGCCATGAATTGCTACCTCGATGGGATGGCAGGCGACAAACTACAACCCTGTCACGCTGCCGCAGCAGGTCACTACCACTGCAGGAGTGTACTGTCTCAGCAGGTTGAACGGAAAGAAGTCCTGGCGGCAAGTCTGGCAGACATTCCAAGTTCGGCATGATAGTCGACAGTGATCCCTCCTATGTCTAGGTTAGGATGATCGAAAACTCACGTGATGTAGGCAATACCTAGAAATCTCAGCGTCAACCTAACACAGGAAAGTTCATTCGATTGGTGATCCCTCTTAGCCACTGAAACTTGTAGACTAGTGTGGAACCAAGTTAGTCACGCCCCAACAGGTTGTGACTGTGCTTAACCCTTTCGTGAGCCTTGCACTTTCATGCCCAACAAATGGATTTTCTCTCAACTGACTGGTGTAGACTAATTGAAAGAAAAAAGAGCATTAATTAAGCAAACTTTGGAATTTTATTGAGAACAACTCAAAACTAATACAATTGTTTCCCTCTAACTACTTCACATACACGCGCCTAAACTCTAGGAGAGTTGGGCCGCGACCCCCAACAACTCCAACATATCTAGCTACATCTCTGTTGTACGGCTGCTCAAGCTCGCATCCCCTCACCCTCGTCATGCCCCTATGCCCTTACATACATTGGATATATATAGGGCTCATGGCCTAAGTTTGAGTCCTCCTTGAAGTAGGAGTTATAAAAGTAAATTACATTAAATACAAACTCCTTTTTGACTTAAATATGGACTATTTGGACGTTGCCTTCTTACGCAAGTAAGGATAAGTGCTCCTACTTACGATCTTAGATCAGCTCCACCGGCCGCTACAGGCTTTAGAAAATTGCAAGATTGGGCTTAGGAAATTGCCCACTTTCAATCGCGATCCATCTTGGCTAAGTCGGTGTAACTCCTGCTCGGGCAGCACTTGGCAGCAATGCTGCTTCGACAGCGTCCTTGGCGGCATCTTGTGCTGCTTCAGTACTGTAACGCCCCGGTTTTGGGCTTGGAAGTTCTGGGCATTGACCGGTTCGGTCAAAGTGCTGTTCGAATCTATAAGGGTGAAATTAGGAAAGCCTAGTTCGGGTTGCATTAAAAATATAGAAAAATGTTCTAAAATCATATTTTAATATATATAAGTGAACTGTGAAATCAATTTTGAAAAATGAGGTTTGGAAGGGTGACATTTTGGCTAGTGACCAAAATGTAATTTTTGAAAGTTGCGTGACTGTTTTATAAAGGATTGAAACTTTGAATCTTTAAGGAGCTATTATTCCAAAAGGAGCTTCTCCAGATTTTTCTAAGATATTTTAATGTTTAATTCTGATTTTAAAGCTAAAGAAAAGTGGAGGGAAATCATTTTGGCTATTTTGTAACTAATTTTCCTATTTTCCCAATTTTCCTTTTTCTCTCATTTTCTCTCAATCCAAACACTTTCTCTCCAGAGATTTCTTTCTGATTTTGTCACTCAAATCTATCTTTTCAATTCTCTTTGGATTCCTAATCATCTCTACAACAAAACCTTGCAATTTGCTATTTGGATTTTCAAGCCTTTTGGTTCTAAAAGGGAGAAAACTCAAGTTTGGAGGTAAGAACGTCCTTCTCCTCTAAACTCTCAGTTCTTTACTGAAATTCCCGATGTTTTATTAAAGGCTTTTAAAGTTGTGAAATGGATCTTGGCTTTAAATGCAAGATTTGGTGATTTTTGATAGATTTTCGTTAGATCTGTTAAAGCTGTGATTTGAGATGTGTTTTTGATGATAAATGAACATTAATTTGTTAAGGAATTGAGTTTTGATTAATGCAATCCCGGATAGGTTGAATTTCCTAAGTTTAGCTTGTGATTCTTGGTTGTTTTTGGGTGATCTTGTGGATCTGTTGTTGCTGGAGGTATAAGGATGTTGTTAGGTCCTTTTTAGATGTTGAATGATGTTTAAGGATGCTTAGTTTTGATGGTTTATGGCTGGGCTTTGTTGAGGAGTTGTTTAGATGCATTTTCGGTTGTGTTTGGTGGCCGAAAATGGAGTGTGGATGAGAGCAGCGGGTTTAGGTGCTTTCTTTGAAGCTATTAATGCATGATGATGCATTAATCTACTGTTTTAATGTGTTAAAACAGGGGAGTCATCTTTGGATCCAAGTGGTGGTGATCCGGAAGCTTGATTTGGTGTTTCGGCAAGAGGCGAAACGGAATCGGTGAGTGGATTTTGGTTTTCGGCTTTGAAACCAATGTTTTGGAGGTTTGGGAGCTTAGTCTAAGTCTAAACAACTTTGCTAAGCTCAAGAGTAAGTTTTCGGAAACACTCTCTTGTTGAGGAACCATGTGATGGTTGGGTGCAATGTGTTTGTTGCATGTTTAAATTCTGTTTTTAAAGCATATCTAGCATGTGTGTTTGCTGAGATTATAAGCCATGTGTTTAAGGAAGCTCAAGGTTAGAGTTCCTTGTTTTTGAACATTGTATAAATGTTGTTTGATGCTTAAAGTTGCATGATGTTTATGGCTTGGTTAAATGCTTTAAAACAGTGGATTATTGATGATATATGATGTATATTGGCAAGTGATGTTTTTGAAAAGGTTAAGGTCACTAAGCTGGTTAAAAGTCCTTGAGTGAGCCTTGTTTACTTAAGAACATCAAGGTGGTTAAAAGTCCTTGGATGGTTCTTGTTACGGACACAAAGGTGTTTAAAAGTCCTTGTGTGGTCCTTTCCAAGGTGTTTAAAAGTCCTTGGGCCAAGGTGTTTAAAAGTCCTTGGGGTGATTCATATCATGGTGTTTAAAAGTCCATGGCCAAGGTGTTTAAAAGTCCTTGGGGTCAAGGTGTTTAAAAGTCCTTGAGGTGAAACTTGTTAAGGACACAAAGGTGTTTAAAAGTCCTTGTGTGGTCCTTGCCATGGTGTTTAAAAGTCCATGGGCCAAGGTGTTTAAAAGTCCTTGGGGATAAGATCACAATGGTGTTTAAAAGTCCATGTGTGAGTCTTATGTTGATCTTGTTTTAAAGATGGTAATTATCACTTGTGGCCAATATGACATGTTATGATGTGAAGCATGAGATGCTTGTTTGAGATTGCTTGTGAGCATGTCTAAATGTATTTTGATGTATGATTTATAAATGAGTTTTATAAATGCATTATTGTGTAGTTCTAAGGAGCTTTCCTCACTAAGATTTTGCTTACGCTCTCTCTCTTTTCTTTAACCAATAATGCAGAGCATTAAAGTGCATTGAGGGCAGCAAGGAGGGCAAGCAATCAAGTGGAAGTTAAGCTCATGTATGAGAAGGTTTTCTTAAACACTTTTAGCTTTTGACATTTGGCAATGGGGGACCTATGTTGTTGTTTTGGGAGATGTTTGGAACTCCCTAAGTTGGAATTATGTTGATGTTAGTGTTGGTTTTTGTAATTGGCCATTATGTGTTGGTTTGAAGGCTTTTGTGCATGAATGGTTGCTTGTGTAGGAAGCATGCCTTTAGATTTGGGGCTTTTCATATATGTTGATATAATGATGATTGGTTGATGCAAATATGTCTCTTGTATGTTGTATGAGATGCTGGTAAAGTTTGATAGCAATTGGAGCATGATTGGTTGGTCAATTGCATGTTTAGGCAAGCAAATTTCTGCATTTTGTGCAGGCCGTATCGGAACAGTGCCTTCTGTTTCGGAACGGGTGCCTCGAAGCAGCCCAGGCGTCCGAAACGGGTGACACCGTTCCGAAACGGAAAGGCTACTGTCAGCCCTCGTTTCGGTACACGTTGCGGAACGGCCCCACGTTTTGAAACGGGCTGTCTTCCGTTTCGGAACGGATGACCGTTGGGGGCTGACATTGGTAGTTATATGTTTCAAAATGTTTGCATTTTGGTCCTGAAACTTGTATGTGCAATTGTATGAGTTTGGAATGTCCGTTTGAGCTGAAATTTGGCCGAGATGCATGAAACATGATTAATTTCAAGTTGGTAACTTTAATTTGGGTGAAGTCCTTATAATTATCAGAATTTACAAATTGGTCCCTAAAGTTGTAGTTTGTTCAATTGGGTCCCTGTTCGATCTCTGATGCTTATGATCTTTGAGTATGTTGTTTGAATGATCATAACTAGGGTTAATGTGCATCTACACAAGTTTAAAAAGAAAAAAAAGGGTCGTTAATCAAGGTTGATTTTCGGGTTGACTTTGGTTTTCCCCGTGTGACTTTCTTAATTCGGGTCAACCGTCTAGGCCGGGTTAAGGGGGTTACAAGTACAGCTCCTTTTGTTCCAACTTTCTTGTCCTCTCCTATCCTCTCCTCTCCTCGCTATAGCACCTGAAAATATAAACTAAACTAAAATAATAACATTTCTCAACCAAACATAAAATATTCAATAAAAACATGGTAAAAGAGAAGATATTGTTATAATGCATGTAATGCACCTACATATGCCTAAATGAGCTTAAGAACAACGATAATACGGTCAGGAATATGTACAAAATATAGAACTCATGGACACTCTACACACCCCTAAACTCAAACTATTGCTTTTCTTTAAGCAATGCAGCCTTGCTAGTAAACCTACCCGTAGCACAAAATTAATAGAAGCATTAGCCTTTAACTTGATTTTTACCTCACGACCATGGCACCTGTTATTATGTTAGTGATAGGGAATGGCATGAAATAACGTAGGTTTTAATTTTTCTTAATGCAAGTGATGTGTGCAGTTCTATGCTCATGCTAATCATGCTGAGATGATTAAGTTAACAAAGAATGCCTAAAATAATTAAATTACTAGAAAGGATACAAGTTGTTGCCATGTCAGCACAGTTGGGCACTTTTGTTTTTTTTTCTAATCATGACTTTAAGGGCTTCAGCTCATCACAACTATTCTTCGGGTCTGAAGCTAAGATAAGTGCACTCTACGAAACTCTGAACCCTTTGAATAGAGTCATCCCGTAAAGACTTTCATTCACTCTCGCTAATTTGTCCGTTACTTGGTTTAGATTCATGGACTTTGATAGCAGCGGAGTGTCCTTGCTCATGATCCTTCCTAGATCCTGTTTCGGGCACCTCTAGGTTTTTCATCATGTTTGTTGTGCTGCCCTGGTGGCAAGCATGTATTTAATCAAGGAATTTTTTATTAAGTAAGGCATGCAATGTTAAACTCAAAACTCAAGCGAAATTCAGCATTTAACAAACATTGTAAAGATAATTGGCAAAATGAAAAATTTTCTAAGTATTTTTCATGCTTCTACCCATAGTTATATTTAAAAATTTTAGAATGGTGCGAATATAAGTAGTCGGCTAATCTATCATAGGCACAAGTTTTTAAGCTAAAGATTTCTATTTCATTAAGTGCTAGGGGCAGAATTTACATATGCATCTAAATGCTACTAAATGAACCTAAAACAAAGAGGAATAATTCCCCCCAAACTCAAGGTTGACATTGTCCTCAATGCCTCTACAAAACAAAACATAAAATATAAAAAGAAAAATTAAAAACATAAAAAGTAAAAAGAAAAGAAAAGAAAATTGGTGCTATAGACTGAGGGAGTTCCCCTCCGTTGCTACCGCGTCATAGGAGGATGCTAAGGAGGCGGGCAAGACTAGACGGCGCGTAGCAAATGGTCTGTCAGCTGGGCTCTTCTTCCTGCTACGCGGCGGCTGGGGGTGGTTTTCTTGGATGGTTTTTGAGCTCCTCCACCCTGGGGCTTTATTGATGGGCACTTCCTCTTTCTATCTGCCTCTGCTGGTTCGTCATCAAAGGAGTTTGAGATCTCCATGTTTGAGTCGTCGGCGTCTTTGGCAGCAGCCTCTTTTGCCACTAGGGATGCAGCAGTGGTTTCCTCCTCCTTCTCTGATTCAGATTAGGAGGTAAGTTTATATGGCTGGATAGGGGTTGGAGAGGTTCTTCTCTTGGGGCGGTGGTGCGGCCCCCCTCGCTGTCATAGGTGGCAGGAGTAGCATCTGGTCTTGGAGTGATCTAGATTGGTTTGGAAGCTTCTAACTCTGTGGGAAAGGTAGGCAACTGTGGGTCGGCGTCCTGATATTTGTCCAACAAGTAGGCTACAAAGGCCTCTTGCACGTTTGCTAGATATTTGGTGAAGATCACCTGCTTGTGCTCGATCCTCTAGCAGCTTTCAACTAGGCTGTGTAGTAGGGGGATCACTTCAGACGGGAGGGCAGCTTCAATACTGCCCGCTGCTACTGGGGTGGGGGCAGCTTGGGACGACGGTTGGGCAGTGGAAGGTGTGTCTGGCTCCGCGTTATGCATCTTCTACTGGCGTACCCTTCTTCTCCATCCTACCTTGGCAGGAAGAATTTTGTCTTTTGGGTGCGGCGGCACGCGAAAATTGGCACACAGGCCAGTGATGAGTGCAGGGAAGAAGACGGGTCCTTTGACATTTGGTTTTTCTGCGTGGGCATAGATCTCATTTATTATTACCTCACCAACGTTGATCTGTCGCCCCATCATTATGTTGTGGATGAGGGCAAGTCGCGTCCTGTTGATTGTTGATCCGTCCGTGTTGGGCATCAAGCGACGTTGGACGAAGTAACTCCATATGGATGCCTCTGGCAGCAAATCGCGACGGTTGACTGACCCGTTGTTTTTACCTGTTAGCCACTTGGTGTTTGGCTTATAGATCTCCCTCTTGATTTTGTTGTAGTCAGCCACCGTTATGTAGGACTCCCATTCCTCATGTGGATTGTCGGTGACTTTTATGTTGTAGAAGCTGTTGATCATGTCAACAGTAAACTTGACACCCTTTCCGCAGACATAAATGAAAGGGATTGCTAGTGTCGGTCTGTGGGCGTAGAATTCTCGCACATGGTTGCTGTTGATTCCTTCTAGCTGTCGTGTGAACTGGTTCCAGCCCATATTATGGATCCTTTCGAATAAGGAAGGTTCCAAGCCAAAATCCCCATCAGACTGGGTGTATTGGAAACCCATCTCCTCCCATAGTGGCCGTTCTCTATAGTGTTTTTCTGTAGGTCTCCTCGACAGCAGGGTTCAAAAACCTTTTGTAAGGGGTTTTGGAGGTGGCGGCGGGCTGCTGTGAAGAGGCAATAGTTTGTGGGATGGTTATGTTTCCTAAAGAAAGAAAAGAAAGAACGTGAAAGAAAATAAAGCAAGGGAAATCTTGGAAGCAAAGTTTGCAAAAAGAATTCAGAGTAAAAAAGAAAGCAAAGTGAAGAATGGAGGAAGAATAGTTGGCTTTATATAGCCACTTCTCTCCACTGCCTTGGCGGGCACGCTGTCAACGGGCGGCAATTATTGCGACACGAATAATGAGATTTATAGCCATTACACAGATATTCGTTCTGCCTGTTGTGGCAAATATAGCCGTTGTGGCTAACCGTAATGAAGCCACTAGCCATTATGCTTGTCTGCCTTGGCCGCTAGTTAGGCCTCTCCTTTATTCTTTCATCTTTCTTGATATGTCCTTCATTCCTAACCTAAAATAAATTAAATACAAGAATTAAATAAAAATTAAATCTAATCCTAATGCAATAATAATAATAATAATTTAAAAGTAAAAATAAAAATTAAAAAATTGGGTTATGTTGGGGCACGCTTTTCCCGAGCATAACCACTTCTTGGGGGCTTTATGTTTGACTTTTCAACTAGGCAGGTTGTAACGGCGTGGTTTTGGGCCTAGATGTTTTAGATATCGGATCGGAGCGGTCGAGAACGGTTCGAATCGCGTAAGGTGATTTTAGGAAATCAAATATCGGGATAGGATAAAATTGTGATAAAAATTGCTAAAATCCTCTAAAAATATAATTAAGAGGTTGGTCAAATCAATTTTACAAAAAGGATTTTGGAAAATTGACATTTTGAGTAGTGACCAAATTGTAAAGTTTCAAAACTGGGAAAATGTGCTTTTTAAGGTGGAAGCCAAAATCTTAGAATATTTAGGGGGCTTTAAGTCAATTCGACCTTTCTTCAATATGACATATGATTTAAATGGGTTTTAATTAAATGATTTTAATTAGAATATGATATTAATTAATTGGTAGTTAGTGGATTTTCATTTTACGTAAGTACCAATTCCCTCTCATTTTAGCCAAACACCATTTTCTCTCATCTTTTCCAGAATTATTTCTTCCAAGAATCCTTTCAACATTTCCTAAATCTTTTTCAAGAGATCTTCTTTAACTCTTCAAGATTTTTGCAAGGAAAACTTGTCATCTATTGAAGGAAGCAAGGGATTGGAGGTAAATCCCATTCTCAACCTCTAATCTAAGTTCTTTATTGAAATTCCCAAGATATTTGGCTTCTAATAACTATTTTTGATTGAGTATTCAATACAGTTTTGATTTGAGATCAAAATCTTGTGAAAATGTGGATGAAATCTTGATTTTCGGACTTGATGAGTTGGGCACTATTTTGTGTTGATTTTAATTGATTTCTAAGTTGGTTTATATGTTAACTTGAGGTGTGGTTAATATAGATCCTGAAATCCTTGAGATCCTTGAGTTTCTTGGTAGTTTTAAGTGTGATTTTGGGGTGTAATGGTGGAATTTTGATTGATGGAGGTATAAGGATGAGTTAAGATGTTAATTCGATGAGTTTTGATGTTGAAAATGCTTTGGAAGTGATGTATGGTGGCTGGGCTTGGTTTAGGAGGCAATCGATTGAGTTTTCGGTTGTTTCGGAAGGGTATTTTGGTGTAGTTTAAGTGGGCAACGAGTCTATGGATTTTTGATGGTGTTAGAATTCGTTTTAATGCATTTAGATCTATGTTTTGTTGATGTGAAAATAGGGGATCTTGATCCGGAAGCTAACGAGGTGATTTTGGAGGGTCCGGGGGTGTAATTTCCGTGTCGGCGAACAAGGCTTCGCGTATCGGTGAGTGGAAATGCAATTTCCTGCTTTGTAATGCTTTGAGTGTGCTCTTGGGAGCTTATTGTAAGCTTGATACACTTAACTAAGCTCAAGTGTAAGTGTTTCGGTAATCCCTCTCTTATAAATGTGTTAAGTTGGGTGAAAATGTATTTGATGTAAGAGTGGATTTGTTTACTGTTTTTAAGCATGTTTAAGCATGGATTAATGCTGGATTTTAATGTCATTATGTTAAGGATGCACTAGGTAAGTGATCCTTGGTTTCCATATGAAAATGCATATGATGTTAAGCATGTGTGCTTGTGGAAATGACATTGTGGTTATGCTTGAAAATCAGTGGATTAATGTGGATAAATGGTTATATTGGCAAGTGATGAAAATGGTTTTTGGTTACTTAAATCAGATATAGTTTGACGGCTATAGGATTGGGTGCACCGTGAATAAAGTCGCCTTGGATGTCGAGGGGTTGTGATTGTGTCGTAATCTCCATCCAAGTACCCTAACGATTGAGGTTAAGATCACAACGGTGAATGATTAGTCTCGTGTGTGAGTCTTGTGTATGTGTCCCATACTCTCGTTAGTGGAATTATACAACTACCAATGAGTGATGTTGAGGGGTTGTGATTGTGCCATTAATCTCCATCACGGGTGTTGAGGGGTTGTGATTGTGCCATTTGTCTCCACCTTGTGTAGTCCGGTAGTCTGTATGAAGCGTGGGAACAACGCTTGTAATCCGCGTATCCGATTGTGTCTTGTGCTGAAATGATTTGTAGACTATCACTTGAAAGCCAATATAATGTAAATGATCAAAGTGAAGCATGAGATGCTTGTAAATGATGCAATGGTGCATGAGATATATGTGTATGATGCAAGAATGCATGTGATGCTTGTTTAAGCATGAGCAAAGGTCTATTTACTGTTGTAAATTGATGCATATGTGGATGAGGTTTCAAAAGTTCATTGAAGTCTTGAGAAGACTTGTTTTATAAATGGCATATGTTGCAAAGTGTTGTTTTTGCAAATAACGAGTTATGCATTGATGAATGTTGTCTAGCAATCCTCACTAAGCTTATTGCTTACGCTCTTTTGTTTCATCAATGCAGAGAATTGAACCTTTGAAGGCAGCCCAAAAGCAAGAGGAATCCATAGCTTTGTTAAAGAGATGTATGTGATTCATCCCTAGTGTAATAAGAGGCAATGGGTGGGATTTATACTGTGGAATTTTTGAGAATGTTTCTTTTACCTTGGGCATATTGGTTTGCCTATACTTGAGTTGTAAATGGCCTTTGGAGTTTGGATTTTGGTTTATTTGGAGTTTTGACTTGTTATGGTTTTGGCAAACTAGGAAGCATGCCTTTAGTGCCTTTGCTTATGTGTTGGTTGCTAAGTTTAAGCTATAGCCTCGATATGATGATTGTTGATATGTATCCTTGATGTATGCATGTTGTGGCATGTCTCGGGGTTGATTCGAGTGTGTAAAAGCATGAAAAACCAGCATTTTCTGCTGTCACAGGGCAGGGTGTATCGAAACACCCTTAACTGTTCCGAAATGGAGGCCTGTAATAGCCATAGCGTTTTGGTACGGTTAAAGGTGTTTCGGAACATTTTGACTACTGGAGAGGCCTGTTTCGATACTGGTCTCGGAACACACCCGAGTACCGAAACGGTCAACACCGTTTCGATACGGGCGTTTCGGTACGAAGGTTGGTGTTTCGAAACGGATGATCGTTAGATGATGATTTTGAATTGTTTTAAGTTTCCATGTTTTACATTTTAGTCCTGAATGTTGTGGATGCAATTGCTTAAGCTTGGAATGTTCTTTTTAGTTGAAATTTGACAGAGGAGCATGCAATATGATTAATTACATAATGGTAAGCTTAAAATCTATTAAGTCCTTATATTTTCTAAAAATTATGTTTTGGTCCCTAAAAGTGTAACTCATGCAATTGAGTCCCTAAATATTTCCCGATCGCTGCGTCCTACTCTCCTATGATTCTTGAGTAATCACATAGGCCTAATGTGCATTTAGAAAAGATAAAAAGAAAAAAAAGGTCGTTAATCAATGTTGACTTTCGGGTTGACTTTGGTTTTCCCTGTGTAATCTTCGTAGTTCGGGTCAAACGTCTAGGCCGGGATAAGGGGTTACATTTGTTAGTACAGAGCGTGGTTTCGAAAGAATTGGGAATGTTGGTATGTCTAATTGATGTGAGTTGAAGTATGATGTTTGAAAAGCATGCTAATGTTTGAATTTTGAACCTTATGCCATGTTGGGTGATGTGATTTGCATATGGAATGAATATGATTGTTTGGTGATGATGTTATGTGGATATGTGCTGATTTGAAATGATGAAAAGTATGTGAGCATGATGATTTGTGTATGCTATGCTCTGTGGGAAAATTGGGTGCCCATTGACTTATTACACTAATCAAATGTTTTTTAAACTTGGATTCTTGCTTGCAGCTGGCCTAAATGGTTTGATTTGTTTTCGTTGTTGTGTTGTTTTAAATAGCACATGGGACCTAGAAGAGAGTTGAGGTCAAATACGATAGTACCTGCAGCTGAGCAGGATAACCAGGCTGAGCAGGGGGCTGATGTCCCTCCTGGTGGAGATCTACCTCCTCCGCCACCACCTGGAGGTGGCGGAGCAGGTGCAACAAGGACAAGCTGGTCCTGGATTGGGTAATTTAGCGCCATTGGTTGAGGCGATCAATGGAGCGTTTCAGGATGTTGTTGCTGGAGCGCAAGTGTAGGCCCCTGCAGCTGGGCAGGTGGGTCTACCTTTGGAGAGGTTGAGGAGCTTGGGAGCGGTAGAGTTCTATGGTATGTCACCTGAGGCGTCTGAGGCCTGGTTGGCAAGTACGATCCGCATAATGGATCAAATGGGTTGTAACGATGAGCGCAAGCTAGGATGTGCAGTTTCCTTGCTGCAAGGTAATGCTTACAGCTGGTGGACGACTACCACAGCTGGTATGGAACCCAATGAAGTTGATTGGGAGTTCTTCATGGGTGCCTTTCGAAGGAAGTATCTAGGTGTGAGATACTTGGATGAGAAGAAACATGAGTTTATGTCTCTCATTCAGGGTAACCTATCGGTGGCTGAGTACGAGGTCCAATTCGCACGCTTGAGCCAATATGCTCCTGAGTTGGTACCTAGTGAGAGGCATCGATGTGATCGCTTTCGGTATGGATTGGTGCAAGATGTTAAGACATACATGCTAGCTGTAGACTACACAGATTTTGATGTGCTTGTGTGTCGGGCAAAGAACATCGAGCAGAACCTGGGCTTGTCTTCTAGACGTGTCGGTTCGAGCTCGGGAAAGAGAGCTGCTGAGTGTAGTTCTGGTGGTGGACGGAACAAGAGGGGCTGTGACAGGAGACATCAGCCTGAGGGAAGGCGTGGTGTTTTGGATCGATGTGGGCAGGCTCAGGGAGGTCGTATGAGGTCCGAGCAGCATACATGCTGGAGATGTGGTTCGAGGGACCATTAGATGTGAGATTGTCCTCGAGCAGCTAGAGAGATTCAAGCTCTTGTTATGGTGACAGGGAATTCTTGATGGAATTGTGGTTTGGCAGATCATATGAGGAGGGAGTGTCCTTTGTTGGCTGGTGGTGGCCAAGGACGTGCTCATGTGGTAGCTGCACCTTAGAGGGGCAGCGAGGTATTGCTCACGTTGTAACCGTTCGACCGGAGGGAGGTGGACCAGCGAGGCTGTATGCTCAGCGCGAAGAGCGCAACGATACTGATGTGATCGCAGGTACCTTTGCTCTCCAGTCTTTATCTTTGCTAGCTTTGATTGATTCTGGATCCACGCATTCTTATATCTTGAGTGAGCATGCACATTTGCTTGATATACCTGTTAAGATGCTTGAAGTAGGAATGCAAGTGACTAGTTCTTTTGGTGAGACTGTAGTCACTAGGAAGTTGTATAGGAGGTGTCCTCTGTCTGTACAAGGTCATGTTTTCCTTGTGGATTTGATGGAATTGCCTTTCTACGGATTTGATGTAATCCTTGGCATGGATTGGTTGACGAAGCATAGGGTCGTGGTTGACTTTTATGTTAAGCGAGTCACCTTAAAGTTGGTCGATGACTATGAGGTTGTTGCAGTAGGCGAGAATGTGAAATTTTTGTCAAATGTGATTTCGGCTTTGGAAGCAAACCGTATGATGCGGTTGGGTTGTGAGGCTTACCTTGCTTATGTGATGAATCCTGGTACTAAAGATGTACGTGTGGAGGACATTCGAACGGTTCGCGATTTTCCGGGTGTCTTTCCGGAAGAGTTGCCTGGATTGCCACCAAACGGGGAAGTTGAGTTTGGTATAGAGTTGTACGAGAACACCAATGTGACTCGTCCTATCCCTAGGTCCAAGTCTGTCGATGAACACGTCTTCGATTATACCTCCCGGTGTGAATCGAAGGATGAACACCGATGTTGTTGAATTTTTACTTAGCCATTTAACCTCCTCCTATCCCTAGGTCCGAGATAGTTCAACCATAAACTGGAGAACCCGTACTTATTCCTTTCGTATACTTAACTCTCCCGATATTAAGTAAATGTATAATCTCACAATGCTCTCCCGCTACTCTTGCAAGATGTTGAAAACCAGAATAAGCAAACTTGAAGTCTATTTTATTGAACAGAAAAATCCTAAAACAATACAATCCTTGCAACTACTTTACAGAATCAACCCTTAGCCCTATGGGAAGTTTAGAACATGATGAGAAGGGGGAAACGACTAGGGTTTATGGGAAGACGACTAGAGAATAAGATGTCCTTTCCTAGGTCGAATTACATGCCTTTATATAGGCCTTGGGTTCAAGTTTTCTAATATGGCAAGAATACAAGTTTAAATTAAATTACAACTCTATTAAAGACTAAATCTTCAGAGTAGATGCCTTTAATTCGTCATCTTTTCTTGCTTTGGGTTTCTTCCTTGAACTTTGGGCTTGGCCTTCATTCTGATCTAGGGCTCAGAAAATTATAGGAGTGACCCACGACAGGCCGGCTTAATTTCCTCTTTCTGTCGAGCTCCACTTCACTTTTTCCCTTTAGTATTGCCGTCGTCATTGGCTGCCACGACAGCGGCCACGGCAGAGTCATTCTTCTAGACTGCAGTCCTGTGTTCCAGCTCTGCTTCTCCACTGCCCTGAGTCTGCTACAACAGCTACCTGCAAAAGTAACCAAAATCAGTAGCAACTGTGCCCATTTTATATAATTGTGATGTATAAATGAAATCTATCCTAAATGCAATGAATTATGCTTGAATGCAGCAAAAATATGGGTTAAATATGGGGTAAAATATAGAACTTTTACCCAGTCAACACACCCCCAAACTCAAGTTCTTGCTTGCCCTAAAGCAAATATTACCTAACTAAAATGAAATATTTTTGTTGGCTTAAATCAGTGAACCTTACATTACCTACCACTTATATTCTATAAGACCAATACCTCGTCGGGCATCTTTGGATTCATTCGGAACCATGCTATAATTCTTGTGTAGTGTGTGCAGGTTTTCTGAACACTTATGCATCTAGACTACCTTAATATATTAGAATAGTTATGCTTACAAACTTGAGGTCATGCCAATTCAATTTTTTTTTGGAGGCAATTCTTAGGCTCCTTTAGTTTTTTCTAACTTAGCTCAAAGAGAAATCTCCTAAAATAAGTGCAAGGCAGTTTTGCATGCAACTGAGTCTGAATATTTTTCTTTCTTTTATTGTTTTCCTAGAGCCAGTGATAGGCACCTCTAGGTGCAGTTTCAAGTGGGTAAGCATTCCTATTCCAGTGTACTAAAGTAATCTAGAAAGCATAAGAGTCACAAAAAGTGTTGTACATATTAGAATTATAGCAAGGCTCTAAACAGATCCTAAAATTTCCTAAAGGCACTGTCACGACAGCATATGTCGCGGCAGGTAAGTTGAGATCAAAGACTTAAGCCAAATTTTCATTTTTAAGCAAAAATAAACTAAACACTTAGATATAATTTTTAAACATATAGACACTTCATTACTGGAGGGATGCCACCCCCAAACTTAAGGGTTGCATTGCCCTCAATGCATGATGATAAAAAATAAAAAAACAGAAAATAAACACATCACAATTATAATAAAACAGCAGACAGCAAAAATAAGATAGAAACTTAAATTTAGGTGCTGTCGTCGCTGCTGCTGCTACTGATCTCTAGCTGCTGGCAGGCAGTGACTTTCGTTTTTGGGTGCTGGCAGAATGATCGGAGAGGCGGATGCAGACTTCTTCTTAGCTTCCCTCGGGGGCTGGATACGAGTAGGTGAGATCTGGGGTGGTCTTTGCAGCACTTGTACCTCTTCAGAAGAGCTTCTACTGCTGCTGCTGCTGCTGCCAAACTTGCCCTGGCCGGATGGTCCTTCACCGGTGTTGGACTTCTGCCTTTCATCGGAGTGAACTCCTTTGAAAGGTTCCTCTTGACAGAGGGCTCTCCATCAGATTCCTCCCAGAATGAGGAGGAAGAGAACCCAACAATAAATTCATCAAGGTCGGACGGTGGCTCCTTTTGTTTCTCTCCTCTGGCAGAGACAGTGGCGGTGTGGCTACTACCTTCAGCTGTCGCGACCGAGGTTGGAGTGGACGCAGCAGAGGGTGTTTTTGGTGTGGCAGCAGGGGTAGGGTATGGGCAGGTGTAGGGGCAGCAAAATAGTGCTCGGGGAACATAGGAAATTGTACATTTGCAAAATTTAAATTGGTTTGAATAAAATGTACCATTGTTCTGTGAAGTCTCTGACGAAACTCATCAGACCTAGCTGCCGTTCCTCCATCTTCTACAGGGTGGCTAGGATTTGACTGGATGAGTCTGCTGGAGGAGCCGCTGCTGCTCTGCGGCGACATGTTCTGTCTGAGTGGGCTTTACTGGTTCCTCTGCCGCGGAAGACGGGTTGAAGCAGGAGATGGGTGTGGCAGCTTTCAGCTCCATCAGACTAAATATGTTGTGTTCCGTCCATCCTTTCCCTTGGATCTTATAATCTTCAGGGATTTCGAGAACGTTGTGCCCGCGGTAGAGCTCGGTGATGAGGTATGGGAAGTAAAGGGGTGTTGATGGCTTAAGGGCACACCCTAAAATTCCCTCTCATATGTACCGGCCGACATTAATAGGTCTCTCATTTAAAATGGAGTGAACGAGAGCTAACTTGGGTCTGTCGATCGTGCTGTTGTGGGAAGAAGGCATAATTCTCTTCTTGACGAATTGGTTCCAAAGTTTTGCCTCCGGAGTGAGTTGAGTGCGTTTGACTGTCCAACGATGCTTGGGATCAGTATTCCACTATGTCCCCTCTTCAGTTAATTCTTCCATGACAACATCGTAGTCTGCTGGCGACAGACTTTCCACGAACCTCTTGTGCCCGTCTTCCTTCGTGCTAACGTAGATGCCGTAGAGGGTATTGATGTATTCTGGCTCGAAGGTGACTTCCTTACATCGCACTGTCACGGTCTGTGTGTCCTTGCTATCGATGGCAGTGTAGAATTCTCGGACCAAAGTGACATTCATCTCCTCGGCCTGGGCTGCAAACATCTGCCATTTGAGGATTCTGATCTTTTGAACTATGAACGGTTCGAGCCTGAAATCTTCCGTGCGTTTGGCGTAGAGGAACCCTCTATCTTCCCACGTCTCCCTTTTTTGGAAGGAGGTGTTGTAGCGGTCGACGGAGTCAGAGGTGGCAAAACAGTTGGGGAGTCTGTCGTGGTTGGGTGTGCCTGCTGTTGCGGCAGAGCTGGAGGCAGCACTTCGTCTTGTGTTTCTGGTACTCATAGTTGCAAGACTGTAGAAAAATGAAAGAAAAATCTGAGATCTAGAGAGTGAAAGCGAGGTGAAAAATGAATAGTAAAATGGGGTTTATATAGATGAAAGGGTTGCTGCCCGTTGGAGCTGTAACGATAGGCGCGAATAACGGGGCCAGCTGTTACGCGGTTTCTGACGCGTCTGTCACGCGTTTCTGTGTCTGCCGCGACAGCATGGTGACAGGATGTATTTTCCGCGTCTGTCGCGACAGCTGTTGATAGGCTGTGACGACAGACTCCTCCTTTGGGCTTTTTGGGCTGCTGGTGAGATGGTAGGCTGGTTCACTTCTTCCCCTCTCCTTGTTTCCCTTATTTCCTAAAATAATTAAAATAAAAACTTAGTTCTTAAAAATAAAATAATTCTAATTTCCTAATAAATAAATAAATATATATATATATAATAAAAATAAAATTAAGTTAAATTAGGGATGCCTTGAGGGGCATCTCCTAAAGTAACCACTTCCTGCATTTTTGGGGCTTCAGTCCCCTGATAATGCTTCAGTCTCTGTCAGTTGACTTTAAATTGGTGCCCGTCTTTTAAGGATTTGATCGTGATGGCACCATGGGGAAAAACTTGCACAACTTGGAATGGGCCGGACTATCTAGATTTCAGCTTCCCTGGGAAGAGTTTCAACCTAGAGTTGAATAACAACACAAAACTGCCCAGGGCAGATCTGTCGTGGCAGCAACTTCTTGTCATGCCACCTCTTTGTCTTGTGGCAGTGCTTGTGGTAGCGAACAGCTGCTCATCAGGGAAGGTCTCCAATATGTGTGTCTTGTTTGTTGGAAGACTTTTTCCCCTCTCTAATCTTGACAAGTGATCTGCAACTTGGTTCTCTGTCCCCTTTTTATAATTGATTTCAATGTCGAACTCTTGCAGCAGCAGAATCCAACGTATCAGTCTGGGCTTTGCGTCTTTTTTAGCAAACATATACTTTAGTACAGAGTGGTCTGTGTGGACCACCACCTTCGTTCCAAGTATGTATGAACGGAACTTGTCAATCGAAAACACCACTGCTAATAGTTCTTTTTCTATTGTAGTGTAATTCACTTGGGCGTCGTTTAGTGTTTTGCTGGCGTAATAAATTACGTGGAACAACTTGTCCTTCCTCTGCCCAAGTGCTGCCCCTACAGCGTAATCATTGGCATCACACATAAAATCAAATGGCAAACTCCAGTCCGGTGGCTGTACAATTGGGGCTGTTACTAGCTTCTCTTTCAGGATTCTGAATGCCTCAGTACATTCAGTATTGAAGTCAAAGGGACGATTCTGCTCTAGTAGGTGGCATAAAGGCTTGGTGATCTTCGAAAAATTTGCAATAAACCTTTGATAGAACCCAGCAGGCCCTAAGAAACTCCTAATTCCCTTGACTGTGGTGGGTGGCGGCAGCTTTTCAATCACTTCTATCTTTGCTCTGTCGACTTCTATGCCACGGCAACTTACCTTGTGGCCTAGGACTATCCCTTCATCCACCATGAAGTAACATTTTTCCCAGTTCAACACCAAGTTCACTTTCTCACATCTTTCGAGTACCTTCTGTAGGTTGCCTAAGCAGCTTTCAAAACTGTCTCCAAAGACAGAAAAATCGTCCATAAATATTTCAAGGAAATCCTCCACCATGTCGGAGAATATCGCCATCATACACCTCTGGAATGTTGCTGGTGCATTGCAGAGTCCAAATGGCAACCTCCGAAAAGCGTAAGTACCGTATGGGCAAGTGAAAGTCGTTTTCTCTTGATCCTCCGGTGCGATGGCTATTTGGTTATAACCTGAGTAACCATCAAGAAAACAATAATAAGGTTTTCCTGCTAATCTATCAAGAATTTGATCAATAAAAGGTAGGGGAAATGGTCTTTTCGGGTAGCTTTGTCAAGCTTCCGGTAATCCATACGAACACTCCAACCGGTCACAGTCTTGGTTGGGATTAATTCGTTCTCTTCATTGGTCACCACGGTTATTCCTCCCTTTTTAGGAACTTACTGCACCAGGCTCACCCAGTTACTATCTGAGATGGCATAAATTATCCCAGCATCAAGCCATTTGATAATTTCTTTTCGAACCACTTTTCGCATAGCGTCATTCAAGCGTCTCTGGGCATCAATGGTCGGCTTATGATCATCCTCTAGGAGAATTTTGTGCATGCATAGTGACGGACTGATGCCTTAGATATCAGCTATCGTCCATCCAATAGCCTTTTTGTGCTGCTGCAGCATCCCTATCAGCTGATGTTCTTGTTTCTGCATCAACTTGGAAGAGATGATTACGGGCAACGTATCATTTAATCCAAGGAAAACATATTTGAGCTGCCCTGGCAGGGGCTTAAGGTCTAAAACAGGTGGTTCTACAGTTGAGGGCTTTTGGATGATATGCTCATTCGAGGTATAGTTTAAGGGCTCGAATAACTTACCTGGACGATTGCTTATCCAGTTTACCTCCTCATGACCTTCAGTGTCAGATATGTCAGAGGAGCTGCTGTCGTTGTCGCTGCCGTGACAGTCTTCCAAATGGCTGCTGTGGCAGTGACCAAACTTGATGTCATGGCATCACGACCTGATGCAGGGTTGGTCAAGGATTACTTCAGTGATAGCCTTGCATTCTTCTTCTACATCAGCGTGTTTTATTGCTTGGAGAACTTTTAGCTTGATCTCTTGATCATTCACTCTCATTGTGATTTATCCCTTTTTTACATGAATCAGTGATCTGCCTGTGGCTAAGAATGGTCGCCCCAGGATGATTGGTGCATTCTCATCTACTTCACAATCTAAAACAAGAAAGTCAGCATGAAAGATAAACTTATCCACTCTTACCAGAATATCTTCAATCTTCCCTTCTGGTTGCACGTAAGAGCGGTCTGCCAGCTGCAGCATAACTGTCGTGGGTCGTGCTCGTCCAATACCTAATTTTTGAAATACAGATTTTGGCATTAAATTAATACTAGCACCTAGATCACAAAGTGCCTTACCCACGGATTTATCACCAATTATGCACGGTATGATGAAGCACCTAGAATAGTCATGCATCCTTCTGTCATTTTAACCGTCTCAAATTCCCCAAGTCTAGATTTCTTCGACATAGCATCCTTGAGAAATTTGGCATAACCGGCCATCTCCTTGATGGCATCTAACAGCGGAATATTGATGTGAACCTGCTTAAAAATATCATAGATCTTTTTGAGCTGGTACTCCTGTTTCTATTTCCGTAGCCGCTGTGGAAAAGGAGGTGGAGGACGATAATCTTCAATTCGTCCTTCCCATGATATTCGGATCTGAGGAGGCTAAGGTTCTTCATCCTTCTCCTCTGTCCCTTCTGCTGTCGTGACAGGTGTAGCGGCAGCAGGTTATTTATCTTCTGCCGGGGTAGTGTACGCGATATTCGATTCTAGGGCTGGTTCCTTAAATGGTTCAGCTTTCTTCTCCAGCCCTGGCAGTTGTTTCCCACTCCTAGTTGTGATAGCTTTGCACTGCTCATGTGTGGGCTGTCTAGCGACCTTAGTATCGCTAGGGAATCCTCCGTTCTGCCTTGGCTTAATATGTTGGGAAACCTGGCCCATCTGTGTCTCTAGTGATTTCAGAGTAGCTTCATGGTTAGTCATTCGCATCTCTATTTTATCCATGAACGACTCAGTCTTCTTGACAAAGTGATCCATGTTTGCTATGTAAGTTCCTGTCTGTGACATAAATGTTGCCAATGTCTGCTCCAGTATACTAGGTGTGGCTTCTGGAGGCTGTTGTGGCTGCTATTGCGGCTGCTGCCGTGTCAGAATTCTAGGTACCCCCTGATTTTGGGTGTTATGCACTTGAGGATTCAGGGCGTTGTTTGGGTTACTCCAGGAGAACTTGGGGTCTTTCCTCCAGTTGTGATTGTAATTGTTGGAGTCATAGTTTCTCGGCTTGTTATAGTTTCCAACGTACATCCCTTCCTCTAGTTGTAGCGGATAGTCTTCTGAACTGTGATTCCCACTGCAAGTACCACATACCTCTTCTGCAGCATAGACCGGTTGTGAATCTTTCTTTAGCAAGTTTTCTACTGCCTTCGTAAGGTACACAACCTGTGTCTTTAGGGAATTGTCGGCCTCATAATCCTTCACATCTAGCACTCGTTTACCTCTCCTCACTGTGGGAAATTGCTCTTCGTTCTTTGCCAAATTCTTCAATACTACCATGGCTTCATCTGGATCTTTATCCAACAACAATCCATTGGCTGCTGAATCTATTCTCATTCGAGTGTGTGTGTTGGCAGCATTGTAAAATTTGATGACTTGATTTCAAACAGGGAATCTGTGCATCGGGCAATTCCTTAGAAGAGTGGTAAACCTGTCCCATGCCTCGTGCATTGGCTCTTCATCTTCCTGTTAAAAAGTAGCAATTTCATTACTTAATCGCTTAGATAAATGGGAAGGATTAAAATGAGATAAAAATTCACAAGTTAGATCCGCCCAAGTTCGTATTGAACCAGGCGTTAGTTTGTTCCACCAAGTTTTCGCTCTATCCCTCAATGAATGAGGAAATAACAGAAGCCTCAATATCTCTAAATTTACTCCTGGTAGTCTAAACGATCCACAGATTTCTTGGAACGTTTTCAGATGTTCTTTGGCATCCTCTGTAGCAGCACCACTAAACTGGCCAGCGGAAATAATCATGCTGAACATGACAGGTTTCAGCTCAAAATTTTCAGCTTCCACGTATGGCAGGGTGGTCTCCAGTTCCACATGATCATTGATCATGTAATCACAGCATGATCGTCGTACGGCCACGGCAGCGTCAGGATGTCTGTTTCCTTCATCTCCGATAGGATCTTCAGGATCTTCGGGATTCCTTTGGTTGTTCCTCCCGTTATTCATGGCTTCTAACTGCTCCTCAAGATAATCGTTTCTGGCTATTAAAAGACGAACTCGGTTCCTAAGATTGCACGAGCGTTCGATTTCAGGATCTAGTTGATATTCAGGTTCCTTGCCTCGTCTCGATTTGCGCATAAGCAAACGAAAAACCTTGTGAAAAGCACAGGGTGAACAATCCAAATAAAAACAGAAAAATTAAAAGAATGTGCAGTAAAAGTAGGGTAAAGATATGTTGCCAGTCCCCGGCAACGGCGCCAAAAACTTGTTGCGTGTAAAATAGTCTATCGCAATAGAGTGCAAGTGTACACGACGCAAGTAGTAAAGTGATACACGAAGTATCGGATGTCGAATCCACAGGGACTGGAAATAGCCTTAACCTTGGATTGTTGCACAAGAAAAGAAGAAGATAAATTAATTGTTTGTAGGGGAATAACAAAGAATACTGAAGATAAAGGATTAAAGGATTCTGGATAGAGAAATAGGCTGGTCTTGATTTGCTCAGTAGTGCAGGTGTTTCACTGTATAGGACTTCCTGTTCTGTCGTTGCTCCTGTCGCGGTAGCACTTGCGGCGGCAGCGGTCTGTTGTTGTCGCAGCAGCGATCACACAACTCTGTACCTCAAACTTGGCAAGAATCCCTGATGTGACTCGTCCTATCCCTAGGTCCAAGTCTGTCGATGAACAGGTCTTAGATTATACCTCTCGGCGTGAATCGAAGGATGAACACCGATGTTGTTGAATTCTTCCTTAGCCACTTAACCTTGTCCTATCCCTAGGTCCGAGATAGTTCAACCATAAACTGGAGAACCCTTACTTATTCCTTTCGTATACTTAACTCTCCCGATATTAAGTAAATTTATAATCTCACAATGCTCTCCCGATACTCTTGCAAAATGTTGAAAACCAGAATAAGCAAACTTGAAGTCTATTATATTGAACAGAAAAATCTTAAAACAATACAATCCTTGCAACTACGTTACAGAATCAACCCTTAGCCCTAGGGGAAGTTTAAAACATGATGAGAAGGGGGAAAACGACTAGGGTTTAGGGGAAGACGGCTAGAGAATAAGATGTCCTTTCCTAGGTCGAATTACATGCCTTTATATAGGCCTTGGGTTCAAGTTTTCTAATATGGCAAGAATACAAGTTTAAATTAAAGTACAACTCTATTAAAGACTAAATCTTCAGAGTAGATGCCTTTAATTCCTCTTCTTTTCTTGCTTTGGGTTTCTTCCTTGAACTTTGGGCTTGGCCTTCATTCTGATCTAGGGCTCAGAAAATTATAGGAGTGACCCACGACATACCGGCTTAATTTCATCTTTCTGTCAAGCTCCACTTCACTTTTTCCCTTTAGTATTGATGTCGCCATTGGCTGCCACGGCAGCGTCATTCTTTTCGACTGCAGTCCTGTGTTCCAGCTCTGCTTCTCCACTGCCCTGAGTCTGCTACAACAGCTACCTGCAAAAGTAACCAAAATCAGTAGCAACAGTGCCATTTTATATAATTGTGATGTATAAATGAAATCTATCCTAAATGCAATGAATTATGCTTGAATGCAGCAGAAATATGGGTTAAATAGGGGGTAAAGTATAAAAGTTTTAATCACTCAACAGATGTACGTGTGCAGGACATTCGAACGGTTCGCGATTTTCTGGGTGTCTTTCTGGAAGAGTTTCCTGGATTGCCACCAAACGGGGAAGTTGAGTTTGGTATAGAGTTGTACGAAAACACAACTCCGGTGTCCATTGCTCCTTATCGCATGGCACCCAAAGAGTTAAAAGAGTTGAAAACGCAATTGCAGGAGTTGTTGGATCGAGGTTTCATCCGGCCAAGTGTGTCACCTTGGGGTGCACCAGTTCTCTTTATGAAGAAGAAAGATGGGACGATGAGAATGTGTATAGATTATCGGCAACTGAACAAGTTGACGATCAAGAACAAGTATCCCTTGCCTAGAATTGACGATCTCTTTGATCAATTCCGGGGAGCCTCAGTGTTTTCTAAGATAGACTTGAGATCGGGGTACTATCAGCTGAAAGTGAAGGATGTGGACGTACCTAAAACTACTTTTCGGACAAGGTACGAGCATTATGAGTTTTTGGTGATGCCGTTTGGTTTGACCAACGTGCATGCTGCTTTCATGGACATGATGAATCGTGTATTCCATGAATTCTTAGATCAGTTTGTGGTGGTGTTCATTGATGATATCCTTGTGTATTCGCGTACCGAGGAGGATCATGATAAACACTTGAGAATTGTTTTGCAAGCATTGTTGGAGAATCAGTTGTATGCGAAGCTGAGTAAATGTGAGTTTTGGCTTAGGGAAGTGGTTTTCCTTGGGCATGTGGTATCAGCTGAGGGTATTCGCGTTGATCCGCAAAAAGTTGAGGCTGTGATGAGTTGGAAAGTGCCTAAGTCAGTGACTGAGGTACGAAGTTTCCTTGGGTTGGCTGGGTACTACCGTAGGTTTGTCGAGGGTTTTTTAAAGATAGCAGCAGCTTTGACCAAGTTGTTGCAAAAGAATGTTCGCTTTGAGTGGACGGAGGCGAGGCAACAAGCTTTTGAGAATCTGAAAGAAGCATTGACTCAAGCTCTTGTTTTGATTCAACCGGAATCTGGTAAGGAGTTTGTGGTCTATAGTGATGCGTCCATTGTTGGTTTGGGCTGCGTGTTGATGCAGGAGCGTAAGGTGGTGGCCTATGCATCTAGGTAGTTGAAGGTGCATGAGCACAACTACCCTACTCATGATCTTGAGCTTGCAGTTGTGGTGTTTGACTTGAAGATTTGGAGGCATTACCTGTATGGTGAGAAATATGTTGTGTTCACGGATCATAAGAGCTTGAAATACCTTATGTCTCAGAAGGAGTTAAATCTTAGTCAACGACGTTGGGTGGAGTTGCTTAAGGATTATGATCTCGCGATTGAGTACCACCCGGGCAAGGCTAATGTTGTGGCCGATGCTTTGAGCCAGAAGGTGGCTGTTGAGTTGAGAGTGATGTTTGCTCGTTTGAGCATATCACGTGAAGGTGGTCTTGTGGTTAAGTTGCAAGTGAAACCATATTTGTTACAGTTGATTAAAGATAAACAGTTGCTTGATGATTCTCTTGTTTCGCATGTTCAAGACATTGCGGAAGATAGACCTTCGAACTTCAGCTTTAGCGATGATGGTGTTCTGTGTTTTGGAAGTCGAATAGTGGTGCCAGATGATGCTGAGTTAAGGCGCACTATTCTGACTGAAGCTCATTGTAGTCCTTTTGCTATGCACCCGGGTAGTACAAAGATGTATCGTGACCTAAAGGATTAGTACTACTGGGTAGGGTTGAAAAAGGATGTAGCTGAGTTCGTTAGTAAGTGTATGGTGTGTCAGCGAGTGAAGGCTGAGCATCAGGTTCCTTCTGGATTGGTGCAGCCTTTGAGAATTCCAAAATGGAAGTGGGAGAGAATCACCATGGATTTTGTGTCTGGTTTGCCTTTGTCACCGACAAAGAAGAATTCAGTTTGGGTGATTGTTGATCGGCTTACGAAGTGTGCACATTTTCTGCCTGTGCATACTACGTATACTTTGGATAAGTTGGCTGAACTGTACATAGCTGAGATTGTGCGGTTGCACGGTGTGCCAAAGTCCATTGTATCGGATAGAGATCCAAGGTTTACAATGTGATTTTGGGAATGTTTGCATCAATCCTTGGGTACACGGTTGAATTTCAGCACTTCTTATCATCCGCAGACTGATGGACAGTCAGAATGTGTGATTCCAGTGCTTGAGGACATGCTGAGATGTTGTGTGATAGATTTTCAAGGTTCTTGGGAAAAGCACTTGCCGTTGGTTGAGTTCGCGTATAACAATAGTTACCAGGCAGGTATCCAAATGGCTCCATATGAGGCTTTGTATGGGAGGAGATGTAGAACTCCTCTTTGTTGGGCAGAAGCTGGGCAAAAGTTGATTTCAATGCCAGCTATACTTAAGGGAACCACCGAGAATGTGAAGCTCATTTGTGAGCGGTTAAAAGCAGCATCGAATAGGCAAAAGTCTTACGCGGACTTGAAGCGTAAGGAAATTGAGTTCGCGGTTGGCGAACGTGTGTTCTTGAAAGTGTCGCCTTGAAAGAAGGTGATGAGATTTGGGCGAAAGGGTAAACTTAGCCCAAGGTTTATTGGACCTTACGAGATTGTGGAGCGTATTGGTCATATGGCATATCGGTTGAGATTGCCTGTAGAGTTGGAGAAGATACATAATGTGTTTCATGTCTCCATGTTACGGAAGTATAGATCGGATCCTTCGGACGTAATGCATGTTGAGGAGATAGAGTTGAATCTGAATCTGTCATATGATGAAGAACCGAAGAAGGTTCTGGACGTGAGTAGTAAAATTCTTCGTGGCAAGACGATAGAGCTTGTGAAGGTGTTGTGGCGGCACCGATGAGTTGAGGAGGCCACGTGGGAAAGCAAGGAGGACATGTTGAGGCAGTTTCCACATCTCTTTCCATCAGGTAAGAATTTCGAGGACGAAATTTCCTTAGTGTGGGAGAGTTGTAACGCCCTGGTTTTGGGCCTAGATGTTTTAGATATCGGATCGGACCGGTCGAGAACGGTTCGAATCGTGTAAAGTGATTTTAGGGAATCAAGGATCGAGATAGGATAAAATATTGATAAAATTGCTAAAATCCTCTAAAAATATAATTAAGAGGTTGGTCAAATCAATTTTACAAAAAGGGTTTTGGAATATGGACATTTTGAGTAGTGGCCAAATTGTAAAGTTTCAAAAACTGGGAAAATGTGCTTTTTAAGGTGGAAGCCAAAATCTTAGAATCTTTAGGGGGCTTTAAGTCAATTTGACCTTTCTTCAATATGACATGTGATTTAAATGGGTTTTAATTAAATGATTTTAATTAGAATATGATATTAATTAATTGGTAGTTAGTGGATTTTCATTTTACGTAACTACCAATTCCCTCTCATATTAGCCAAACACCATTTTCTCTCATCTTTTCCAGAATTCTTTCTTCCAAGAATCCTCTCAACATTTCCTAAATCTTTTTCAAGAGATCTTCTTTAACTCTTCAAGATTTTTGCAAGGAAAACTTGTCATCTATTGAAGGAAGCAAGGATTGGAGGTAAATCTCGTTCTCAGCCTCTAATCTAAGTTCTTTTTTGAAATTCCCACGATATTTGTCTTCTAATAACTATTTTTGATTGAGTTTTCAATATAGTTTTGATTTGAGATCAAAATCTTGTGAAAATTTGGATGAAATCTTGATTTTCGGACTTGATGAGTTGGCACTGTTTTGTGTTGATTTTATTTGATTTCTAAGTTGGTTTATATGTTAACTTGAGGTGTGGTTAATATAGATCCCGAAATCCTTGAGATCCTTGAGTTTCTTGGTAGTTTTAAGTGTAATTTTGGGGTGTAATGGTGGAATTTTTATTGCTGGAGGTATAAGTATGAGTTAGGATGTTAATTAGATGTTTTTTGATGTTGATAATGCTTTCGAAGTGATGTATGGTGGTCGGGCTTGGTTTAGATGGCAATCGATTGAGTTTTAGGTTGTTTCAGAAGGGTATTTTGGTGTAGTTTGAGTGGGCAACGAGTCTATGGATTGTTTTTGGTGTTAGAATGGATTTTAATGCATTTAGATCTCTGTTTTGTTGATGTGAAAATAGGGGATCTTGATCCGAAAGCTAACGAGGTGATTTTGGAGGCTCCGGAGGTGTAATTTCCGTGTCGGCGAACAAGGCTTCGCGTATCGGTGCGTGGAAATGCAATTTCCTGCTTTGTAACGCTTTGAGCGTGCTCTTGGGAGCTTAATGTAAGCTTGATACACTTAACTAAGCTCAAGTGTAAGTGTTTCGATAATCCCTCTCTTAGAAATGTGTTAAGTTGGGTGAAAATGCATTTGATGTAAGAGTGGATTTGTTTACTATTTTTAAGCATGTTTAAGCATGGTTTAATACTGGATTTTAATGTCATTATGTTAAGGATGCACTAGGTAAGTGATCCTTGGTTTCCATATGAAAATGCATATGATGTTAAGCATGTGTGCTTGTGGAAATGACATTGTGGTTATGTTTGAAAAGCAGTGGATTAATGTGGATAAATGGTTATATTGGCAAGTGATGAAAATGGTTTTTGGTTACTTAAATCGGATATAGTTAGTCGGCTATAAGATTCGGTGCACCGTGAATAAAGTCGCCTTGGATGTCGAGGGGTTTTGATTGTGTCGTAATCTCCATCCAAGTACCCTAACGATTGAGGTTAAGATCACAACGGTGAATGATTAGTCCTGTGTGTGAGTCTTGTGTATGTGTCCCATACTCTCGTTAGTGGAATTATATAACTACCGATGAGTGATGTTGAGGGATTGTGATTGTGCCATTAATCTCCATCACGGGTGTTAAGGGGTTGTGATTGTGCCATTTGTCTCCACCTTGTTTAGTCTGGTAGTTTGTATGAAGCGTGGGGACAACGCTTGTAATCCGCATATCCGATTGTTTCTTGTGTTGAAATGATTTGTGGACTATCACTTGAAAGCCAATATAATGTAAATGATCAAAGTGAAGCATGAGATGCTTGTAAATGATGCAAGGGTGCATGAGATATATGTGTATGATGCAAGAATGCATGTGATGCTTGTTTAAGCATGAGCAAAGGTCTATTTGCTGTTGTAAATTGATGCATATGTGCATGAGGTTTCAAAAGTGCATTGAAGTCTTGAGAAGACTTGTTTTATAATGGCATATGTTGCAAAGTGTTGTTTTTGCAAATCACGAGTTATGCATTGATGAATGTTGTCTAGCTATCCTCACTAAGCTTATTGCTTACGTTCTTTTGTTTCATCAATGCAGAGAATTGAACCTTTGAAGGCATCCCAAAAGCAAGAGGAATCCATAGCTTTGTTAAAGAGATGCATGTGATTCATCCTTAGTGTAATAAGAGGCAATTGGTGGGATTTATACTATGGAATGTTTGAGAATGTTTATTTTACCTTGAGCATATTGGTTTGCCTATACTTGAGTTGTAAATGGCCTTTGGAGTTTGGATTTTGGTTTATTTGGAGTTTTGACTTGTTATGGTTTTGACAAACTAGGAAGCATGCCTTTAGTGTCTTTGCTTATGTGTTTATTGCTAAGTTTAAGCTATAGCCTCGATATGATGATTGTTGATATGTATCCTTGATGTATGCATGTTGTGGCATGTATCGGGGTTGATTCGAGTGTGTAAAAGCATGAAAAACCAGCATTTTCTGCTGTCATAGAGCAGGGTGTATCGAAACACCCTTAACTGTTCTGAAATGGCCATAGCGTTTTAGTACGGTAGAAGGTGTTTCGGAACATTTTGGCTATTGGAGAGGCCTGTTTCGATACTGGTCTCGAACACACCCGAGTACCGAAACGGTCAACACTGTTTCGATAAGGGCGTTTCGGTACGAAGGTGGTGTTTCGAAACGGATGACCGTTGGATGATGATTTTGAATTGTTTTAAGTTTCCATGTTTTACATTTTAGTCCTGAATGTTGTGGATGCAATTGCTTGAGCTTGGAATGTTCTTTTTAGTTGAAATTTGACAGAGGAGCATGCAATATGATTAATTACATAATGGTAAGATTAAAATCTATTAAGTCCTTATATTTTCTAAAAATTACGTTTTGGTCCCTAAAAGTGTAACTCATGCAATTGAGTCCCTAAATGTTTTCCGATCGCTGTGTCCTACTCTCCTATGATTCTTGAGTAATCACATAGGCTAATGTGCATCTAGAAATGATAAAAAGAAAAAAAGGTCGTTAATCAAGGTTGACTTTCGGGTTGACTTTGGTTTTCCCCGTGTAATCTTCGTAGTTTGGGTCAAACGTCTAGGCCGGGCTAAAAGGGTTACACATGTCCTTCCCCTCCTCAGGTGGATGTTGTTGTCGTCCTTGCTGCCGTGGAGGGACATACACCAAAGAAAACAAAGAGACATTTTTAAGCAAAATAAATAAAAAGAGATTTAATGTGCAAAAACTAAAATAGAAGTGCAGAAATTCAAACATAGTTAATGTTGTCAATCCCCAGCAACGACGCCTAAAACTTGTAGAGCGTCTAGGTGTTCTCTATTTATGAGCGCAAGTGCATACTCTTGTCATGTTATAGTATAAATGATATCGTCTCCCACAGGGATTGGAGCAGCTCCTATGAATGGTTTCCAGTACAATGATTTAGTAAATGTGCAATTAAATCTCACGATGTGGAAATATAAAAACAAAAAAAAAAATAAAGATAGTGATGAGAGGAATGATAGGGAGAGATTTAGTCGATAGATTGGGTAAGACAAATGCAGCTCATTAACATGTGGACTGCATTGTAAAGTCTGAGTATGTTTTGCGTTACCATGAATTGCTACCTCGGCGGGATGGCGGGCGACAAACTACGACCCTTTCACACGGCCGCAACAAGTCACTACCACTGCAAGAGTGTACTGTCTCGATAGGTGGAACAGAAAGAAGTCCTGGCAGCAAGTCTGGTAGACATTCCAAGTTCAGCAGGATAGTCGACAACGATCCCTCCTATTTCTAGGTTAGGATGCTCGAACACTCACGTGATGTAGGCAATACCTAGCAATCTCAGCGTCAACCTAACACAGGAAAGTCCATTCGATTGGTGATCCCTCTTAGCCGCTGAAACTTGTGGACTAGTGTGGAACCAAGTTAGTCACGCCCTAACAGGTTGTGACCGTGCTTAACCCTTTCGTGAGCCTTGCACTTTCGTGCCCGACAAATGGATTTTCTCTTAACTGACTGGTGTAGACTAATTGAAAGAACAAAGAGTATAGATTAAGCAAACTTTGGAATTTTATTGAAAATAGCTCAAAACTAATACAATTGCTTCCCTCAAACTACTTCACATACACGCGCCTAAACCCTAGGAGAGTTGGGCCGCGACCCCCAAGAACTCCAACCTATCTAGCTACATCTCCATTGTGCGGCTGCTCAGGCTCGCATCCCCTCACCCTCGTCATGCCCCTATACCCTTACATACATTGGGTATATATAGGGCTCATGGCCTAAGTTTGAGTCCTCATTGAAGTAGGAGTTCTAAATGTAAATTTCATTAAATACAAACTCATTTTTGACTTAAATGTGGACTCTTTGGACGTTGCCTTCTTCCGCAAGTAAGGATAAGTGCTCCTACTTATCGATCTTGGATCAGCTCTACCGGCCGCTACAGGATTCAGAAAATCGCAAGACTGGGCTTATTGTGCTTAGGAAATTTCCCTCTTTCAATCGCAACCCATCTTGTCTAAATCGGTGTAACTCATGCCCGAGCGACACTTGGCGGCAATGCTGCTTCAGCAACGTCCTTGGCGGCATCTTGAGCTGCTTCAGTACAGCTCCTTTTGTTCTATCTTTCTTGTCCTCTCCTCTCCTCTCCTCGCTATAGCACCTGAAAATATAAACTAAACTAAAACAGTAACTTTTCTCAACCAAACATAAAATATTTAATAAAAACATGGTAAAAGGGAAGATATTGTTATAATGCATGCAATGCACCTATATATGCCTAAATGAGCTTAAGAACAGCGATAATATGGGAATGAATGTGTACAAAATATAGAACTCATGGACACTCTACAGCGTGTAACTAGTTCTTTTGGTGAAACGGTTGTCACAAGAAAGTTGTATAAGAGATGTCCTTTGTTTGTTCAAGGTCATGTGTTTGAGGTTGATCTTATGGAATTACCTTTCTATGGATTCGATGTAATTCTTGGTATGGATTGGTTAATAGAGCATAGGGTTGTGGTTGATTTTGAGACCAAGCGAGTTTTGTTGAAACTTACTGATGATTATGAGGTGGTGGTTGTAGGTGAAAATATGAAATTCTTATCTCATGTGGTTTTGGCTCTTGAAGCGAGTTGGTTGATGCGTTCAGGATGTGAATTTTTCCTAGCTTATGTGATGAATCCGGGCACAAAGGAGGTGCGAGTGCAGGACATACGTACAATATGTGAATTTCTAGGTCTATCTCCGGAAAAGTTGCCTGGTTTGCCACCAAACAGAGAGATTGAGTTTGGCATTGAGTTCTATGAAAATACGACTTCAGTGTATGTTGCTCCCTATCGAATGGCACCTAAGGAGTTGAAGACGCAACTTTAGGAGTTTCTTGATCGAGATTTCATTAGGCCTAGTGTTTCACCTTGGGGTGCACTGGTTTTGTTTGTGAAGAAGAAAGATGGCACGATGCGAATGTGTATAGATTATAGTCAATTGAACAAGTTGACAATCAAGAACAAGTATCCTTTGCCAACGATTTATGATCTTTTTAATCAGTTTCAAAGTGCTTCGCACAAGGATGTGGATGTGCCTAACTCTGCTTTTCGCACAAGGTACGGGCATTATGAGTTTTTGGTGATGCCTTTTGGTTTGACTAATGCCCTTGATGCGTTCATGGATATGATGAATCGTGTGTTCCATGTGTTTTTGGATAGGTTTGTGGTTGTTTTATTGGTGATATTCTCGCGTACTCTTGTACCGAGGAGGATCATGATAAGCATTTACGGATTGTGCTGCAAGTTTTGTTGGAAAATCAGCTTTATGCCAAGTTGAGCAAGTGTGAGTTTTGGCTTAGGCAAGTTGTTTTCCTTGGTCATATGGTGTCGGCCAAAGAGATTAGTGTTGATCCTCAAAAGGTTGAATTGGTGATTAATTGGAAGTCGCCTAAGTCGGTTCATGAGGTGCGTAGTTTCCTTGGTTTGGCGGGATACTACCGTAGGTTTGTGGATGGTTATTCAAGGATTGCTGCTCCTTTGACGAAGTTTTTGCAAAAAGATGTCAAGTCTGAATGGACAGAGGTTAGATAACAAGCTTTTGAGAAGTTGAAGGAAGTGTTGACACAAGCTCCTATCTTGATTCAACCTGAATCGGGTAAAGAGTTTGTGTTTTATAGTGATGTATCTTATGTTGGTTGGGGATGTGTGTTGATGCAAGATGGTAAGGTGGTAGCTTTTGTATCTCAGCAAATGATGGTGCACGGGCGTAATTACCCTATGCATGACATCATGTTGGCTGCGGTGGTGTTTGCCTTGAAAATTTGGAGGCATTACCTTTATGGTGAAAAGTGTATGATGTACACGGACCACAAAAGTTTAAAGTACTTGATGTCACAAAAAGAGTTGAATCTTAGGCAACGGAGGTGGCTAGAGTTGCTTAAAGATTACGACTTGACGATCGAGTACCATCCCGGGAAGGCTAATGTTGTAGTTGATGCCTTGAGTAGGAAGATGGTTGTAGAGTTAATGGTGATGTTTGCTCGGTTGAGTGTATCGCAAGATGGTGGTTTAGTGGCTGAGTTACTAGTGAAACCCTCATTGGTGGAGTTGATTAAGGAAAAGTAGTTGTTGGATGATTTGTTGGTACAGCATGTTTAGAACATTGCGAGTAAAATCCAACGGACTTTTGTTTCAATGATGATGGTGTTTTGTGTTTTAAGAGTTGAATAGTTGTGCTGGACGATGTTGAGTTGAGGCGCACAATCTTGACTGAGGCTCATAGTGGTCCTTTAGCTATGTATTCTGGTAGTACAAAGATGTATCGTGGGTTGGAGGATGAGTAGTATTGGGTTGGCTTGAAGAAAGACGTGGTTGATTTTGTTAGTAAGTGTATGGTTTGTCAACGTGTCAAAGTTGGGCATCAATTTTCCTTCTGAATTGTTGCAACCTTTGAAGATTCTAGAATGGAAATGGGAGAGAATCACCATGGATTTCGTGACGGGTTTACCTTTGATACCGTCCAAAAAGAATTCCATTTGGGTGAATGTTGATCGTTTTACGAAGTTTGCACATTTTCTGGCAGTGCATACTACGTATATGTTAGACAAGTCGGTGGATTTGTACATATCTGAGATTGTGAAGTAGCATGGAGTGCCTTAGTCTATTGTTTCGGATTGAGATCTGCGTTTCACAGTGAGGTTTTGGGAGTGCCTTCATCAAGCATTGGGTACGAGTTTGAATTTTGGTACTTTGTATCATCCTCAGAAGGTTCTTGGGAGAAACAATTGTCTTTGGTGGAGTTTTCTTACAATAATTGTTATGAGGAAAGCATTAAAATGGCTCATTGTACGGCCTTGTATGGAAGGAAGTGTAGAACACCTCTTTGTTGTGCGGAAGCAGGACAAAAGTTGGTTTCTTTTCCTAATGTGCTTAAGGGCACTACGGAGAAAGTGAAGCTTATTAGTGAGAGGCTGAAAGCGGCTTCGGATTGGCAAAATTCTTACGCAGATTTTAAGCGTAAGGAGATTGGGTATGTTATGGGAGATAAGGTATTTTTGAAGGTTTCACCTTGGAAGAAGGTGATGAGGTTTGGCCGGAAAGGGACGTTGAGTCCGAGGTTTATTAGACCGTATGAAGGGCTTGAGCGTGTTGGACCTGTTGCTTATATGTTGAGGTTCCCTTATGAGTTGGAGAATATACATGATGTTTTCCATGTATCCATGCTTCGGAGATATAGATCGGATCCGTCTCATGTTATGCCTGTTAAGGAGATTGAGTTGCATCCGGATTTGTCCTATGATGAGGAACCAGTTGAGATCTTAGATTTGGACAGCAAGGTTCTTCGTGGTAAGACCATTCAATTGGTCAAGGTATTGTGGCGACATCATGGTGTTGAGGAAGCCACGTGAGAAAGAAAGGATGACATGAAGAAGAAGTTCCCTTATCTTTTTCCATCAGCTGAAATTTCGAGGACGAAATTTCCTAAGTGGGGGAAATTTGTAACACCCCGATTTTGGGCCTAGAAGTAATTGAGGCTAACTAGAGATCCAGATTAGTTCAGGAGTGGTTCAGGGAAAACAAGGTTCGAGTTATGATAAAAATATGAGAAAATGCTTAAAATCATTATTATTTATATAAATGATTTTGGTAAAATCAATTTTAATAAAAGGATTTTGGAAGTGGGACATTTTGAGTTAGTGACCAAAACGCGATTTTTACAAAGTTGTTTTAGTGACTATTTTGTTAAGGAGTTGGAACATTGAATCATTAAGGAGCTATTTGACCTACTTGTTTTTATCAGATTTTTCTCTCAATTAAGAGCATTTTAAAATGTTTTAATTAAAGATTAAAAGGGTTTAATAAAAGGAGAGTTAGTTATTTCATTAAAACTCATTTTACGTCGTTTTATGTCATTCTATTTTTCTCTCAAAGGTTTCCTTCAGCCAAACACTCTCCATTTTCAAGAAACTTGAGGTAATGCTCTTGATTTACAGAGTTTTTTATTTCTAAAGGATTCTTTAATCTTGATTTACAAAACCTTATTGTTTTTCCTTTGATTTCTTAAGAAAAACACATCCAATTGAGAGAGATTCCATCCATTAAAGGTAAGGTTCGTTCTCCTCCTCTAATGATCAATTCTTTACTGAAATTCCCAAGTTATCAATCCTTTACAAATGTTTTCTAAGTTGTTTTGATGGATTAATTATGGAAATTTGGTTAAATTGAAGATTATTGATTGAAATCTATGATTTCTGTAATGCTATTGTTTTACTTGAGTTGAGGCTATTTTAATCACGATTTAGATGTTAAATGATGTTGAAATAAAGATTTTATCATAATAATCCCGAATTGGATTGGATCTCTAGTTGTTAGATTGTTAGATTTGGGAGTTTTGTGGTGTTTGTGTGAAATCTGAGTTGCTAGAGGTATAAGGATGTAATTAGATTGTTTTTGGATGTTGATTGATGATTAAAATTGGATGGAAGTTTTATATTAATACTGGGTTGAGTTTGTGGAGCAATCGAATGTGTTTTCGGCTATTTCAAATAGCCGATTTGATGTTTTTGGGCAGAGCAACAATGTAACTTTGATTTCTAGTGGTTTTAATGCATTGAGATGCATTAATCCTTTGTTCTTGTGTGTTATAAACATGAGAGAACATATCAGAAGAGATTGGTAAAGTTTCGGAGGCTCCGAAAGCTTGATTATGTTTCGGCAAAGAGAACAGGGCGTTGTCGGTGAGTGGAATTGGTTATAAAAGCCTTTCAAGGACTTGAAAGCATGGTTTGGGGGTTTAGGTTGAGTTTGAAACCCTAACCTAAATCTGGAAGTAATTTTGAGATGTTTCGCTCTCGTTTCTCGGTTTTTATCCCATTGGTTTTATGATCATGCTCTTATTATGGAGATAGAATTACACCTACTGTTTTATGCATGTTTTGAGAAATGATATGATGATTTACATGATCCCATGAGATAGAATTGTTATTTCAAAGAGATGGAATTATTTCAGAAAATGCTATGCATTGTTTATGTTTTGAAATGGAATGAGATAGATATGTGTTTGTGCATCGGAAAACAGTAGGTAATGATGTTTAAAATGAGTATATTGGCATGAGATGTGATTATTGTTACCGGATATAATCGGTCAACCAATAGGATGAGAAGTGCACTATAATATACAAAATTCGTACGTGCTCTTTGGTTCGGGCAATAAGAGTAGTGCCATCCCGTTCCAAAGTGAGAGTGTGGTGATGAGAGATTCCACCACGGTAGGTCTGGATGAATCCATCAAGCTTTGTGGCGATGAGAGAAGCCGCCATAAGAGTCTGGTGATTGAGATTCCACCAGGGTACGACTTGACATTTTCGTCAAGCTATCCGCATATCTGAGTAATGTTGCTAAAATGCCAATATATGAGATTCACATTTATCTTGTTTATAAATGATATTATGCATGGTGTTTTTCAAATGAGAATATGATTTATGAAATGCTTTATGAGATTTAAGCATGTAAGGCTTTGCCTTGAGATTTTGCATTTGGATGAATGCATGATATAGATGGTACATGTGGTATAAATGATGTGGTTTTGCTTTGAAAATCATTTCAAGCATGAGATAGAATGTAACGACCTCGTTTTGGGCCTAGATGTTTTGGACATCAGATTGGACCGGTCGGGAACGGTTCGAATCGAGTTTGGTGATTTAAAGAAATCAAGGATCGAGATGGGATAAAAATATGGTAAAAAAATCCTAAAATCCTCTAAAATTATGTTTAAGAGGTTGGTCAAATCAATTTTACAAAAAGAGTTTCGAAAGTAATACATTTCCGTTAGTGACCAAAATGTAAAGCTTCAAAACTGTGGAAAAATGCAAATTTTAAAAGAGGAGCCAAAACTTAGAATCTTTAGGGAGCTTTATGGCAATTTAGCCTTTCCTTAATATGACATGTGTTTTAAAATGGATTTTAAAGTGATTTAATAAAAGGGGTTTATTTAATTAAAATTAATAAATAAGAAAAGTGAGATTACATTTGATGTAACTACCTTTCTCTTTTCATTTTCAGCCAAACACCATTTTAACTCATTTTCTTCAGAGTTCTTTTCTCCCAAACACTCTCTCATTATTTTCTTAACAAATTTCAAGAGTTCTTCAAGATTTTTGTTAAGGAAAACTTGTCATTCATTGAGGAAAGTAAGGATTGGAGGTAAATCATGTTCTCAACCTTCAATCTAGGTTCTTTATTGAAATTCCCAAGATCTTTGGCTTCTAATTAATGTTTTTAGTTGAGTTTTTATTATAGTATTGATTTGAGATTGAAATCTTGCAAAAATATGATGAAACTCTTGATTTTCGGACTTGTTTTGTTAAGCTCTATTTTGGATTGATTTTAATTAAGTTTTGAGGTGGTTAATATGTTGAAAAGAGGTTTTGTTGATATAGATCCCGAAATCCTTGAGATCCTTGAGTTTCTTGATAGTTCAAGTTAGGTTTTTGAGGTGAAATGTTAGAGTAATGCTTGTTCGAGGTATAAGGAAGGGTTTAGGTTGATTTTAGATGTGTTTTGATGTTTATAATTGATTGAAAGTGATGTATGTTGGCTGGGTTTGGTTTAGGAAGCAATCGATTGAGTTTTCGGTTGTTTCGTATGGGTAAATTGGTGTAGTTTGGGTGAGCAACGAGTTTGTGATTGGTTGCTGGTGTTGAAATGCATTTTAATGCATTTATATCTCTGTTTTGATGATATGAAAACGGGGGATCTTGATCCGGGAGCAAACGAGACGTTTTTGGAAGCTCCGGAAGAGTAATTTTCGTGTCGGTGAGCAAGGCTTCGCGTATCGGTGAGTGGAAATGGATTTTCCAGCTTTGTAATGCTTTGAGCGTGGTCTTGGGAGCTTAGTATAAATTTGAAACACTTGTTATAAATGTGACTTATTTACTGTTTTAAAACATGTTTTGAGCATTGATAAAGCTGGTGTTTAATGTCATGTTGTTAAGGATGCATTTGGCAGATGATCCTTGGATTTGAGAAAATGTATGTATTTGAGATTAAGCATGGTTATGCTTGTAAACATGGTATTGTGTTGATGCTTGTGAAACAATGAAATATTGATGTTAAATGATTATATTGGCAAGTGATAAAAATGGTTTTTGGTTACTTTAATTGGATATAGTTAGCCAGCTATAGGATTGGGTGCACCGTGAATAAAGTCACCTTGGATGTCGAGGGGTTGTGATTGTACCATATACTCCATCCAAGTACCCTAACGATTGAGATTAAGATCACAATGGTGGATGTTAATCCCGTGTGTGAGTCTTGTGTTATGTGTCTCGTGCTCTCGTTAGTGGAATTATACAACTACCGATGAGTGGTGTTATGAAATGCATGTGGTTTGAAAAGTGCATTGATGCTTAGAAGAGCATGTTTAATGAAAGGCATGAGTTTGCAATTGATGATGCAATGGTTTTATGAAATGCATTGGTGAATGTTGCTTTAGAGATCCTCACTAAGCTATATGCTTACGCTCATTTGTTTCATCAATGCAGACAATTGAGCATTCAAGGAAGCCCGATAGCAAGTGGAATCCAAGCTTTTGATTAAACAAAGTATGTAGTTTCACCTTGGTGTAATAAGAAGAAATGGAAGGGATTTCTACTCTTGTTAGTATTTGGTGATGTTAAACACCTTAAGCATGTTTGGTTTGCTTGTTTTGGTTTGTAAATGGCCTTTGAGGTTTGATTTTTGTTTGAATATGGCTTTTAGCTTTTGTATGGTTTTAAAGACTAGGAAGCATGCCTATAGTTCTAATGCTTGCATGAATGATGTTATGATTTATCTTGCGCTTCATGTTAATGGTCTTTAATGCTTATACATGTTGAATATGTGATGTGGCATGTGTTGGAATGATTTCGGAGGAGAATGTTTGAGAAAAACCATCAAATTGTGAAGTTGCAGGGCAAGGAGTTTTGGAACTCCCTTATCTGTTTCGGAACGATGGCCTGGAATGGTCATGGCGTTTCGGAACGAGTAAGCACGTTCCGGAACATTTTGCTACTGGAAAGCATTGTTTCGAAACGGGTTTCAGAACGCACCCGCGTATCGAAACGGGCAACCTAGTTTCAAAACGGTCGTTCCGATATAGGGTCTTGTGTTTCGAAACACCTGACCGTTGGATTTGAATTTGAATTGTTTCAGGTTTCTATTTTCTTACATTTTGGTCCCTGGGTCTTGAATGCTTAATTAAATGAGTTTGGATGATCCGTTTGTGATGAAACTTGTCATGCTAGCATGTTATATGATTAATTTTGGATTGGTAACTTTAAAACTTTTTTGTCCTTATAATTCTGGAAATTTACAAATTAGTCCCTAAAAGACGTTTGTATGCAATTGAACCCCTAATTGAGTTCCGTTTGCTGTGTCACTTTTCGCTAAATTGCATTGCTAATCATATAGGTTAATAATGTGCATCTAGAAAAGATAAAAAGGAAAAAATGTCGTTAATCGAGGTTGACTTTTATGAGTTGACTTTGGTTTTCCCCGTGTAATCTTCTCAGTTCGGGTCGGGCGTCTAGGCTGGTCTAAGGGGGTTACATTTGTTGGTATCAGAGCCAAGTTACGGAAGAATTGGGGATGTTGGTATATGTTGATTGAAAAGCATGATTTTGGTTGAATATTGGAGCTTATGTTATGCTTGATTGATGTGAATCACATGTGAGGTGAATATGATTGTATATTGATGATGGGATGTTGTTATATGCTGATATTGGATGATGGAAACCATGATGAGCATGATATGTTATTGTATGCTATGTTATGTTTGAGGGAAATCGGGGTGCCCATTGCCTTATTACACTGATTAAATGTTTTTGTGAACTTGGATCCTTGCTTGAGGCTGGCCTAAATGGTTTGTTTTGTTTTATTATTATGCCTTGTTAAAATAGCACTATGGGTCCGAGAAGAGAACTAAGGTCGAACACGATAGTGCCTGCGACTGAGCAGGGCGACCATGGTGAGCAAGGGGCTGATGTCCCTCCTGGTGGAAATTTACCACCTCTGCCACCACCTAGAGGTGGGGAGCAAGAGCAACAAGGACATGATGGTCCAGGTTTGGGTGATCTAACGGCGTTGGTTTAGGCGATAACCAGGCATTTAAGGCTGCAGTAGCCAGAGCGCATGTACATGCCCCTATAGCTGGGCAAGTGGGTTTACCTTTGGAGAGGTTGAGGAGCCTAGGAGCTGTTGAGTTCTTTGGTATGTCTCATGAGGTGTCAGAAGCTTAGTTGGCGAGCACGGTCATTATAATGGATCAGATGGGCTGTAATGATGTGCGCAAGCTGGGGTGCGTTGTTTCTCTTCTCCGGGGGGATGCATATAGTTGGTGGACGACTACCACCGCTGGAATGGAACCTAATGAAGTGGATCAGGAGTTTTTCAAGGGTGCCTTTAAGAGAAAGTATCTAGGTGTGAGATACTTGGATGAAAAGAAACGCGAGTTCATGTCGCTAGTTCAGGTAACCCTTCTTGTGGCTGAGTACGAGGTCCAATTCATACGTCTGAGCCAGTATACCCCTGAGCTGATACCTAGTGAGAGGCATCGTTGTGATCGCTTCTGGTACGGGTTGGTGCAAGAAGTCAAGACATATATGTTGGCTGCGGATTACACCAATTTCAATTTACTGGTGTGTCGAGCCAAAGATATTGAACAAAATTTGTTTTTGGCATCCCGGGGAGTTGGTTTTAGCTCTAGAAAGAGAGAAATTGTGTCTAGTTCCGGAGGTGGATGGAACAAGAGGGGACGAGATAAGAGATATCAGCCTGCTAGGCGAGGCAATGATGGGTATGGTGCACCGGCTCAGGGAGATCAGATGAGAGTAGAACATAACACGTGCTGGACGTGTGGATCTCGGGGTCATCTGAGGTGAGATTGTCCTCGAGCGGCAAGAGAGGTTCAGGCTCATGTGGTGGTAACAGGGAATTCGTGCTGGAACTGTGGTTCAGCGGATCACGTGAGGCGAGAGTGCCCTTTGTTGGCCGGTGGAGGCGAAGGACGTGCACCTACTGTGGCTGCACCTCAGAGAGGCCGTGGGCGCGGCCGAGGGAATTTTCAAAGGAGAGACGAGAGCCAGAGAGGCATTGCTCACGTGGTGGCAGTTCAGCCTGAGGGAGGCGGTCCTGCGAGGGTCTATGCTTAGCGCGGGGAGCACAATGATACCGATGTTATCGCAGGTGCCTTTGCTCTTCAATCTTTATCATTGCTGGCTTTGATTGATTTTGGATCTACGCATTCTTATATCTTGAGCGAGCATGTGCATTTGCTTGATATACCTGTTGAGTTGCTCGAAGTAGGAATGCATGTGACTAGTTCTTTTAGTGAAATTGTAGTCACTAGGAAGTTATATAGGAGATGCCCTTTATCTGTCCAAGGTCATGTTTTTCTTGTGGATTTGATGGAGTTTCCCTTCTACGGTTTCGATGTTATCCTTGGAATGGATTGGTTGACTGAGCATAGAACGGTGGTTGACTTTAATGTCAAGCGGGTCACCTTAAAGCTTGCTGATGATTACGGAGTGGTGACAGTAGGCGAGAATGTGAAATTCTAGTCGAATGTGATTTCAACTTTGGAAGCAAGACGTATGCTGAGGATGGGTTGTGAGGCTTACCTTGCATATGTAATGAATCATGGCACGAAGGATGTACGTGTGCGGGACATCAAAACCGTTTGCGATTTTCCAGGTGTGTCTTTTCGAAAGAATTGCATGGGTCGCCACCAAACAGAGAAGTTGAGTTTGGTATCGAGTTGTATGAGAATACGAATCCGGTGTCCATCGATCCTTATCACATGGCACCTAAAGAACTGAAGGAGTTGAAAACGCAACTACAAGAGTTGTTGGATCGAGGGTTCATCCGGCCGAGTGTGTCACCTTGGGGTGCACCGGTCTTGTTTGTAATGAAGAAAGATGGGACAATGAGAATGTGCATAGATTATCGACAATTGAACAAGTTAATGATCAAGAACAAGTATCCCTTGCCTAGGATTGATGATCTCTTTGATCAGTTTTGAGGAGCATCGGTGTTTTCTAAGATAGACCTGAGGTCAAGATATTACCAGCTGAAGGTGAAGGGTGTAGATGTACCTAAGACAGCTTTTTGGACAAGGTACGGGCATTACGAGTTCTTAGTGATGCCGTTTGGTTTGACCAACGCACATGTTGTTTTCATGGACATGATGAATCGTGTGTTCCATGAGTTCTTGGACCAATTTGTGGTGGTGTTCATCGATGATATCCTTGAGTATTCGCGTACCGAGGAGGATCATGATAGACACTTGAGAATCGTTTTGCAAGCATTGTTGGAGAACCAGTTGTATGCCAAGCTAAGTAAGTGTGAGTTTTGGATTAAGGAGGTGGTCTTCCTAGGGCATGTTGGATCAGCTGAGGGTATTCGTGTTGATCCATACAAAGTAGAGGTTGTGATTAGCTGGAAGGTACCTAAGTCAGTGACAGAGGTACGAAGTTTCCTTGGTTTAGCCGGGTATTACCGAAGGTTTGTCGAGGGTTTCTCGAAGATTGATGCACCTTTGACCAAGTTGTTGCAGAAGAATGTTCGCTTTGAGTGGACAGATGCAAGGCAACAAGCTTTTGAGAAGCTGAAGTAAGCTTTGACGCAAGCTCGTGTCCTGATTCAACTTGAGTCCGGTAAGGAGTTTGTGGTCTTTAGTGATGTATCTATTGTTGGTTTGGGCTGCGTGTTGATGCAGAAGGGTAAGGTGGTAGCCTATGCATCTAGACAATTGAAGGTGCATGAGCGTAACTACCCTACTCACGATCTTGAACTGGCGGCTGTTGTGTTTGCCCTGAAGATCTGGAGGCAATATCTGTACGGCGAGAAGTGTGTAGTGTTCACAGATCATAAGAGCTTGAAGTATCATATGTCTCAGAAGGAGTTGAATCTTAGGCAACATCGTTGGGTGGAGTTGCTTAAGTATTATGATCTGACGATCGAGTATCACCCTGGCAAGGCTAATGTTGTGGCCGATGCTTTGAGCCGGAAAGTGGCTGTGGAATTGAGGGCGATGTTTACTCACTTGATCATATCGCGTGATGGTGGTCTTATCGCTGAATTGCAAGTGAAACCATCTCTGATTCAGTTGATCAAGGATAAGCAGTTGCTTCATGATTCTCTTGTTCCACATGTTCAGGACATTGCAGAGGGTAAGCCTTCGGATTTTAGTTTTAATGATGATGGTGTTCTATGCTTTGGAAGTCGAATAGTGGTGTCAGATGATGTTGAGTTGAGGTGCATTATTCTGACTGAAGCTCATAGTAGTCCTTTTGTTATGCATCCTGGTAGTACGAAGATGTATCGTGATTTGAAGATGAGTACTACTAGGTGGGGTTGAAAAAGGATGTGGCTGAGTTCGTTAGTAAGTGCATGGTGTGTCAGCGAGTGAAAGCTGAACATCAGGTTCCTTCTGGGTTATTGTAGCCTTTGAGAATCCCAGAATGGAAGTGGGAGAGAATTACCATGGATTTTGTGTCTGGGTTGACGTTGTCACCGTCAAAGAAGAATTCGGTTTGGGTAATTATTGATCGGCTCACGAAGTGTGCACATTTCTTGCCGGTGCATACTACATATACCTTGGATAGGTTGGCTGAGTTGCACATTGTTGAGATTGTGCAGTTCCAAGGTGTGCCAAAGTTCATAGTATCGGATAGGGATCCGAGGTTTACAGCGCGATTTTGGGAATGCTTGCATCAAGCCTTGGTACACGGTTGAATTTTAGTACTTCCTATCATCCTCAGACGGATGGACAGTCAGAATGTGTGATCCAGGTGCTTGAGGATATGTTGAGGGGCTGCGTAATATATTTTTAGGGTTCTTGGGAGAAGCACTTGTCGTTGGTTGAGTTTGCGTATAACAATAGTTATCAGGCAGGTATTCAAAAGGCTCCATACGAGGCTTTGTATGGGAGAAGATGTAGAACCCCACTTTGTTGGGAAGAAGCTGGGAAGAAGTTGATTTCGATGCCAACTATGTTAAAGGGAACCACCAAGAAGGGGAAGCTCATTTGTGAACGTTTGAAGGCAGCATCGGGTCGACAAAAGTCTTACGCGGACCTGAAGCGTAAAGAGATTGAGTTCGCGGTTGGCGAACGTGTGTTCTTGAAGGTATCGCCTTGGAAGAAGGTGCTGAGATTTGGGCGTAAGGGTAAGCTTATCCCAAGGTTCATTGGACCTTACGAGGTTGTGGGGCGTATTCGTCTTGTGGCATACGGTTGAGATTGCCTTCGGAGCTGGAAAAGATACATGATGTGTTTCATGTCTCGATGTTGCGGAGGTACAGATCGGATCCTTCGCACGTGATACCTGTTGAGGAGATAGAGTTGAATCCAGATCTTTCATATGATGAGGAACCAGTGAGGATTTTGGATGTAAGCAGCAAAGTTCTTCGTGGCAAGACGATAGAGCTTGTGAAGGTGTTGTTACGACACCGGGGAGTTGAGGAGGCCACGTGGGAAAGAAAGGCAGACATGGTGAAGTAGTTTCCGCACCTTTCTCCTTCAGGTAAAATTTCGAGGACGAAATTTCCTAAGTGCGGGAGAGTTGTAACGCCCTGGTTTTAGGCTAGATGTTTTGGACATCGGATTGGACCGGTCGAGAACGGTTCGAATCGAGTTTGGCGATTTAAGGAAATCAAGGATCGGGATAGTATAAAAATATGGTAAAATTGCTAAAATCCTCTGAAATTATGTTTAAGAGGTTGGTCAAATCAATTTTACAAAAAGAATTTTGGAAGTAATACATTTTTGGTAGTGACCAAAATGTAAAGTTTCAAAATTGTGGAAAATGCAAATTATAAAAGAGGAGCCAAAATCTTAGAATCTTTAGGGAGCTTTATGGCAATTTAGTCTTTCCTTAATATGACATGTGTTTTAAAATGGATTTTAAAGTGATTTAATAAAAGGGATTTATTTAATTAAAATTAATAAATAAGAAAAGTGAGAATACATTTGACGTAACTACCTTTCTCTTCTCATTTTCAGCCAAACACCATTTTAACTCATTTTCTTCAGAATTCTTTTCTCCCAAACACTCTCTCATTATTTTCTAAACAAATTTCAAGAGTTCTTTCAAGTATTGATTGAGGAAAGCAATGATTGGAGGTAAATCTCGTTCTCAACCTTCAATCTAGGTTCTTTATTGAAATTCCCAAGATCTTTGGCTTCTAATTAATGTTTTTAGATGAGTTTTTATTATAGTATTGATTTGAGATTGAAATCTTGAAAAAATATGATGAAACTCTTGATTTTCGGACTTGTTTTGTTAAGCTCTGTTTTGGATTGATTTTAATTAAGTTTTGAGGTGGTTAATATGTTGAAAAGAGGTTTTGTTGATATAGATCTCGAAATCCTTGAGATCCTTGAGTTTCTTGGTAGTTCTAGTTGGATTTTTTAGGTGAAATGTTGGAGTAATGCTTGGTGGAGGTATAAGGAAGGGTTTAGGTTTATTTTAGATGTGGTTTGATGTTTATAATTGATTGGAAGTGATGTATGTTGGCCAGGCTTGGTTTAGGAAGCAATCGGTTGAGTTTTCAGATGTTTCGGATGGGTAAATTGGTGTAGTTTGGGTGAGCAACGAGTTTGTGATTGGTTGCTGGTGTTGAAATGCATTTTAATGCATTTAGATCTCTGTTTTGATGATGTGAAAACAAGGGATCTTGATCCGGGAGCAAACGAGACGTTTTTAGAGGCTCCGGAAGAGTAATTTTTGTGTCGGTGAGCAAGGCTTCGTGTATCGGTGAGTTGAAATGGATTTTCTAGCTTTGTAACGCTTTGAGCGTGGTCTTGGGAGCTTAGTGTAAGTTTGAAACACTTAGCTAAGCTCAAGAGTAAGTGATTCGAAAGTCTCTCTCGGAATGTGCTTTGTTTTTGTTGGAAATTGCACTTGTTATAAATGTGATTTATTTACTATTTTAAAGCATGTTTTGAACATTGATAATGCTGGTGTTTAATGTCATGTTGTTAAGGATGCATTTGGTAGATGATCCTTGGATTTGAAAAAATGTATGTATTTGAGATTAAGCATGGTTATGCTTGTAAACATGGTATTGTTTTGATGCTTGTAAAACAGTAAAATATTGATGTTAAAAGATTATATTAGCAAGTGATAAAAATGTTTTTTGGTTACTTTAATCGGATATAGTTAGCTAGCTATAGGATTTGGTGCACCGTGAATAAAGTCGACTTGGTTGTCGAGGGGTTGTGATTGTATCGTATACTCCATCCAAGTACCCTAACGATTGAGGTTAAGATCACAACAGTGGATGTTAATCCCATGTGTGAGTCTTGTGTTATGTGTCACGAGCTCTCGTTAGTGGAATTATACAACTACTGATGAGTGGTGTTGAGGGGTTGTGATTGTACTGTTATATTCCACCATCGGTGTCACAATGATGGAGGGTTGCTCTCGTGTGTGAGCCTTGTGTAGTCTGGTAGTGTGTTTGAAGCGTGTGGGACAACGCTTGTAATCTGCATATCTGATTGTGTCATTTGTGTTGGTTTTGGTATTATTGAGAATGGATCACTTGCAAGCTAATATAATGTTGTTGATTAATGATTTGAGCATAAGATGTTTGAGGTTTATGCTAGAATGCATGTGATGCTTGGTTTAAGCATGAGCAAAAGATTATTTGCTTTTATTATAATGATGTTAAGAGCATGTGGTTTGAAAAGTGCATTGAAGCTTAGAAGAGCATGTTTAAGGAAATGCATGAGTTAGCAATTAATGATGCAATGGTTTTATGAAATGCGTTGGTGAATGTTGCTTTAGCAATCCTCGCTAAGCTATATGCTTACGGTCATTTGTTTCATCAATGCAGAGAATTGAGCATTCAAGGCAGCCCGATAGCAAGTGGAATCCAAGCTTTTGATTAAACAAAGTATGTAGTTTCACCTTGGTGCAATAAGATGCAATGGGAGGGATTTCTACTCTTGTTAGTATTTGGTGATGTTAAACACCTTAAGCATGTTTGGTTTGCTTATTTTGGTTTGTAAATGGCCTTTGAGGTTTGATTTGTGTTTGAATATGGCTTTTAGCTTTTGTATGGTTTTGAAGAATAGGAAGCATGCCTATAGTTCTAATGCTTGCATGAATGATGTTATGATTTAGCTTGCGCTTCATGTTAATGGTCTTTAATGCTTATACATGTTGAATGTGTGATGTGGCATGTGTTGGAATGATTTCGGAGGTGAATGTTTGAGAAAAACCAGCAAATTTTGAAGTTGCAGGGCAAGGCGTTTCGGAACGCCCTTATTTGTTTCAGAACGATGGCCTGGAATGGTCATGGAGTTTCGGAACGAGTTAGCACGTTCCGGAACATTTTGCTACTGGAAAGCATTGTTTCGAAACGGGTTTCGGAACACACCCGCGTATCGAAACGGTCAACCTAGTTTCAAAACGGCCGTTCCGATACAGAGTCTTGTGTTTCGAAACACCTGACCGTTGGATTTGAATTTGAATTGTTTCAGGTTTCTGTTTTCTTACATTTTGGTCCATGAGTCTTGAATGCTTAATTAAATGAGTTTGGATGATCCGTTTGTGTTGAAACTTGGCATGCTGGCATGTTATATGATTAATTTTGGATTGGTTAACTTTAAAACTTTTTTAGTCCTTATAATTCTTGAAATTTACAAATTAGTCCCTAAAAGACGTTTGTATGCAATTGAACCCCTAATTGAGTCCTGTTCATTGTGTCGCTTTGACTAAATTGCATTGCTAATCATATAGATTAATAATGTGCATCTAGAAAAGATAAAAAGAAAAAAAAAGGTTCGTTAATCGAGGTTGACTTTTACGAGTTGACTTCGGTTTTCCCCGTGTAATATTCTCAGTTCGGGTCGGGCGTCTAGGCCGGGCTAAGGGGGTTACATAGAAAGAGCATGATGAGATAGAGATTTCTAAATGAGAAATGGTTTTAAAATGCATTGTTTTTTATAGTTTGTTTTGAGCAACCCTCACTAAGCATTTGTTCTTACGCTCTTTTTTCCAAGGAGTGGGATTAAGCTCAAATATGATTTTACATTTGCTTATTAGTAATAATGGTTGGCAATGGGAAGATACCTTTATATTTAGGGAGATGTGTTTTTGAACTCCCTGTTTTGTGTCAAGTTTGTTTTGCCTTAAAAGACTTGTAAATGGCCTTTACTCGTTGGTTTATGCCTTGGTTGTGTTTTGACTCTTGATTGGCTATCTTGCTTAGGTTGCATAACTATAGATTCCTTTGATGCATATGGACATGTTATGATGTTGTTTCTATCTTGTGTGAATGTGGTTTGATGTTTAAATATGTTGTATGCATGTTGGAAGCATGTTGGAATATCATTGATTGGATTAAAGTGTGAAAAACCAAAAAATTGTGACATTATAGGCCCAGCTGTATCGATACTCGACAACTCGTATCGATACATATAAGAAATTTTAGGCATAGTGTACCGGAACGGTAGAAAGCGTATCGATACGGTCGTTGTGTAATAGATAGAGTGTATCGGTACTTGGGGCTTTGGTGTTGAGCTACTAGAAATTTGTGTACCGATACGGTCCAAGGGTGTATCGATACAGGCTTTGTGTCTTTGGTGTTGGAAGTTGTTTAGTTAAGAGTGTATCAATATCGGTCTTTGAGTATCGATACAACCAGCATGTAAGTTAGTTAATGGTATCATTGAAGTTCTGATTCTTTACGTCTTAGTCCCAAAATGTTGTTGATGCAATTAAATGAGTTTGGATGATTGTTTTAAGCTTAGATTGGACTGATAGGCATATAATATAACTAATTAAAGATTTCTAACTTAAAAAGTGAAGAATTACTTGTAATTTGGTAAAATTACAAAATGGTCCATAAAATGTGTTTGTATGCAATTGAGTCCCAAATTGATGTCTGATTGAGTTGCAAATCGTTCCGCTACGAAGTTTATCACTTAGGATAATAATGATCATCTAGACAAGATAAAATGAAAAAAATTAGGGTTTTTTATTGGAGTAAACATCTCGGTTTACTTCAATATTCCCCGTGTGATCCGTTCGGTTCAGTCTACCATCTAAACCAGGTCGAGGGGGTTACAATGCCAGCAGGATAGTATGTCAGGATTGCTTGGCAATTGATCTCTAGTTTAGGAAATTGAATTTACACTTAACACGTGATATGTATCTAGTTCCCTAGAAAACTTAGACTGTTTGAAACTATGCTTAGACTAAAAAAATAAAAAAAATGATGCTAGGGTAAAAAGGGAATAAGGCAGCAATGTTCTACCAAGGCAATGAAACTCTCCTCTACCTAGGGATAATAAGTACTTAGGGCTTTGTAGTTTGCTCCCTCTTAGTTCCTAAGTCCAAAACCTTAGAGTATGAGATGAAAAGAAAGCCTAGTGATGTTTGGATTAAGGTGGGGATTTGTGGTATGCTCCCTCTTATCACTCTCGCTAAACAGTTTCACGAAGCAAGCTTAAGATAATGCTAAAGACCCTTGGCAAAGAAAAAGAAAAAAATTAAAATACGAATATGAGTTTAGAAAGTAAAATTGGCTAAGTGAGTGAAAGGATACTTGAGACAAATTGCTCGCACATCATGCACTCTTCATGAGCTTAGACTAGAGTAATATTGTTGCATTTGAATTGTTATCTGTTTTGAACAATTACACTGAGATATTGAGGACAAAAATATAGCCAAATTTTGCTTGACAACATCTGTTGGAATTGCCAACCAAAATTTTGTCGAGGTAACCTTTTCACAATTTTTATTTTTTTCTTTCTTTGCATTACTTGAGGACAAGCAATGAGTTAGGTTTAGGGGTGTGTTACCTGTCCAAAAGTATTGTTTTTAATGCCAATTTTACAACACTTTTGCTTGTTTCTAGGTACATTTAGTTGCATTAGGTTGCTAGAATCATGCATTTGAATAAGAAGTTTAGTTTTCTGTCTATGCCAGGGTGAAGGGTTGTTTTTATGGTTATTTTGCATGTTTTGCATAAGATTTGGGGCAGGAAAGCAACACAGTTAAGATTGCTAGTTAGGATTGCTAAGAAGAATGCCAAGTGTTGTTGGCACAGAAGGACCAGGCGGTGCCAAGCACTTGTTGGCAGAGAAGTGCACTTGATTCCATGCTAAGAGATTGTTGAACCATGAAAAAATAGGAAACTATTAGGCTCCTAAAAGATCGCAAATGGATCAATCTCTGAAAAATAGCGGATAAGGTGATGCTAAGCTACATTGGTGAAGACATGCCAAGCTCGTGTGCCAAGGAAACACTGGCAAGATGACGTTAGCCCTAGCTTGATAAGCTATCACACCGATCGAATGAGGTTTATCTCTTATCCTTGGAGCATTTTGAAAGTCAAATGAGGAAGTTGTCATATTCCCTTCCCTTACACGCCTATAAATACAATCAATCGATCAAGCATGGAGAGGGGAGCAAAGTCAAGACTTACAATGATCATAGTGAGGTGTTGGAGAGCTCGACGAGTGACGGTCGGTCGCACTGTGGAAGGGTGGTTCAACCACTTGGCCGAGATCCTGGATTTGAGGGCTGCATCGAGAGACCCCTCTCGTCCATTCTTTTGGTTTTAATTTGTTTTACTTTTATTTTAGGATAATGTATCTGAAAACGGTTATGGTTTTGATGGTTAAATCCCTCACCATGAACTAATTTCATAGATAAGGGTGTGCTCGAGTGTTAGTTCAGGACACTGGAGCTAGTCAATGCAACATTTGTCATCGAGGGGAGTAAAGTAACAAAACCAGAATTATCGAGCTGGGCAAAGACGCAAGTGAAGCAAACTCTCAAAAAAGGAGTAGAGGCTGGGTCGGAAAAAGACACCAAGGGAGGTTGTACCCCGTAGCTATCCCCAAAAAAATTGATCGATTTGGTTTGGGCTTCAAGCCAACCATTGGCAAAGAAAGGAGAAAATTAGGAATCACCGGGAAAAGAGAAGGGCAAGGTTGAAAGGGGAAGAAATTTAGTATGAGCCTATGACATTCCCTCCTCTGAGCCATAATTTCATATCTGAAGGCTTTCTGGACCCCAACGCCCAAGTTAATGAGGAGGAGAAATGAAAGAATGACCCGCGTGATGCATTTGAGAAGCTGAGCATCAACGTCGGGACGGACGAGGAAGGAGAGAACAAGTACTTGTCCATGATTACCCCTGCTCTGAACTTGACAATTGGACTACTGAAGAAATTCTTGTAGTCTTTAAGATAGTTTCAGAGTAATTCTCAAAAGCCAGCCTATTTGCCCTCGGGCCCGGAGGCAATTAGGGATCTTATGTAAAAGGGCCTATGTCAAACTAATGATTTGAAATTCAATAAAAGATGCATTTTCCTTCCTTCTAAAAAATTTTGTGTGGAATTTTTTTTCATAAATCATGAATAAACCCAGAGTAAAAAATGGGAACAAAAACAAATCATTCCATTATTTGGTTCATCTCTTTCCTTCATATATATATATATATTCCTTGTTTCTCCGTTGTATGTCTTCAAATATTAGTGGCTTAAATGATTCTGAGCCAGAATCCGAAGTTAACTTTGAAATGCCTTTATGCCTAGTAGAAATTGAAAATGTTGATGATGAGGAAGAATATGATCTGCCCAAAGACTTGCTCAGAATGGTAGAAGGAGAAAAGAGACAAATTTTACCACACAATGAGGATTTGGAAATTCTAAACCTTGGCACAGAAGAAGAGAAGCGCGAGGTAAAGATTGGCACCACCATTACGGATATTACCTGACAAAGCCTTATTGAGCTCCTAAAAGAATATAAGGATATTTTTACCCGGTCATACAAAGACATGTCTGGTCTTGACACTGACATTGTTGTACATCGGCTGCCAATAAAGTTAGGGTGCGAACCTGTGAAACAAAAGCTTAAAAGGATGAAAGCTGAGACACTCTTGAAAATTAAGGATGAAGTGAAAAAGCAGTACGACGCAGGATTCCTTAAAGTGGATAAATATCCAGAATGGGTAGCAAACATCGCCTCAAATCCTAAAAAGGATGGAAATGTACGAATGTGTGTGGACTACAGGGACCTCAATAGGGCGAGCCCCAAAGATAATTTCTCACTATTACACATTGATACATTGGTGGAGAACACAGCTGGACATTCCCTCTTTTCCTTCATGGATGGATTCCTCGGGTATAATCAGATTAAAATATGCCCAGAAGTCATGGAAAAGATCATCTTCGTAAATGCCTTTTGGCTTGAAGAATGCCAGGGTAACATACCAAAGAACCATGGTTACCCTATTCCATGATATGATGCACAAGGAAATAGAAGTGTACGTTGATGATATGATTGCTAAATCCCGATCAGAGGAGGAACATCTAGCAAATTTAGAGAAAAAAAACTCTTTCAAAGGTTGAGGAAATTCTAGCTAAAACTTAACCCAATTAAGTGTACATTTGGGGTTACTTCAAGAAAATTATTAGGATTTGTGGTAAGTAGGAAATGAGTAGAGAATGATCTTGACAAAATTAAGGCCATTCAAGAGCTTCTTCCACCACAAACAAAAAAGGAAGTTCAGGGTTTTTTTAGAAGATTAAACTACATTGCACGCTTTATTTCTCAGCTGAAAGACAAATGTGATCCGATGTTCAAGCTACTTAGAAAGAATAACTCGGGCACACGGAATGAAGAATGCCAGGCGGCTTTGGAAAAGATCAAAGAGCAGTTAACTAATCCTCATGTGTTGATCCCGCCAGTTTCTGGAAAGCTATTAATTCTATACCTAACAATGTATGAAAACCTCGATGGGTTGTGTGCTGGGGCAGCATGACGAAATTGGAAGAAAAGAAAGAGCGATATATTACCTAAGCAAAAAGATCACTGATTGTGAAACAAGGTACTCCTCAATTGAAAATCTATGTTGTACACTGGTCTGAGCAGCTTAAAGGCTTAGGCAATATATGCTATATCACACTACATGGCTAATTTAAAAATTAGATCCACTAAAGTTCATGATGGAAGTTCCAGTCCTATAAGAAAGATTGGCACGATGGCATATGTTACAATTTGATCTCGACATTCAATATGTGAGTCAAAAAGTGGTAAAAGAAAGTGCCATAGCTTATTTTCTAGCAAGTCGAGCTTGTGACGACTATGAGGCACTGAGTTTCAATTTCCCTAATAAAGAACTAATGCATATTTTAGAGGATAGCGATGACCCGGCAGAATCATGGGTCCTAACATTGATGGTGTAGCAAATGCTTTAGGACATGGAATTGGAGCAGTCTTGGTTTCTCCAGAAGGGGATTACTATCCTTTCACCAGACTTTTGAATTTCTTCTATACCAATAACATTGCAGAATATGAGGCTTGTATATTGGGATTAAGGGAAGCCATTGAAAGGAAAATTCGTAGCTTGAAAGTTTTCGGAGACTCAGCGACGAAATATGCAAAGTTGGTGGAATGTCACAATTTGGCCCTCGAATTAACTAAGGAATTCGATGAGATCACCTTCAAGTATCTCCCTAGAGAAGAAAATCAAATGGAAGAAGAAAATCAAGTTGGTCCTCGAATTAACTAAGGAATGTCACAAGTTGGTCCTCAAAGATGATGCCCATCAAATTGCAAATGTTGGGTTCCCCAGCTCATTACTATGACGTGGAAAAGGAAGCAGATGGCTTGCCATGGTACCATGATATTCTGCAGTAAGTAAGGTCACAACAATACCCGCCTCAGGCAATTGAGAAAGAAAAGAAAATTGATAAGGAAATTGGCATCAGGGTATGTTCTTGATAGAGAAATTTTGTACAAGAGAAGTCGAGATCATGTGCTTCTGAGATGTGTAGACGCAAAGGAGGCTCGATTGATTTTGGAAGAAGTTCAAGAGGGAGTTTGCAGAACTCACCCAAGTGGCTTTACCATGGCTAGGAGAATCATGCGCTTTGGGTATTATTGGTCAACCATGGAAGGGGATTGTATCAATTATACTCGCAAATGCCACAAGTGTCAAGTTTATGCAGATAAGGTTCATACACCCCCACAATCACTCCATGTAATGTCAACTCCTTGGTCGTTCTCCATGTGGGGCATAAATGTCAACAACCAGATCCATCCAAAGGCGTCAAATTGACATCGGTTTATTCTAGTAATCATCGACTATTTCACAAAGTGGGTTGAGGCGACCTCTTATGCAAATGTTACCAGATCTATGGTTTGCAAATTCCTGAAAAAGGAAATCATTTTCCGATATGGTTTGCCTGAAAGTATCATTATTGACAATGCTTCCAACCTGAACAATAGGATGATTGTCGCGGTCTGTGAGTAGTTTAACATCAAACATCATAATTCGTTGATATATTGCCCAAAGATGAATGGGGCAGTGGAGGCTGCAAATAAGAATATCAATAAGATTGTCGCAAAAATGAGTGACACTTACAAAGGCTGGCATGAGAAGCTAATATTTGTCTTATATGCATACCGAACTACAGTACAGACATCTACCAGGACAAGCCATTTTTGTCGGTGTACGGAGTAGAGGCAATATTACCAATTGAGGTTGAGATATCATCGCTTCGCGTCTTAATGGAGGCAAAGGTAAACGAGGCACAATGGGTTCATGCAAGATATGATCAGCTGAACTTAATTGATGAGAAAAGTTTGAAAGCCTTATGACATGGTCAGATGTACCAAAGAAGGATGGTAAGGGCTCATGAGAAGAAAGTTCGACCGAGAGAATTCCAGGAAGGGCATTTGGTGCTAAAGAAGAAGTTACCAATCCAGAGTGATTCCCGTGGAAAATGGGCACCAAATTGGGAAGGAGCATACATTGTAACGAAGGTTTTCTCAGGTGGGGCATTAATTTTGGCTGAAATGGACAGAGATGAACTTCATAGCCCAATAAACTTTGATTCAGTCAAGAAGTATTATGTTTAAAGAAGGAAAAGAGAAAAAAAGATAAAAGGGGGGTTCAAAATGAAAACTCGTAAAGGGAGTTTTGAAACCAAAGGAGAACATGAGTTAAAAACCCACAAAGGGTGGAACAGGTGGTTGATATGGCAAGTTATTCTCTCGGGGACATGACACATATTGATCTTCTCGCGTTGTCACCATTTTCGAAGTCTGCTCGGCATAGGTAGCATTCAAGGCATCTCACGACGTTATGACCATGAGAAGTTTTTGTCAATGATATTTGAGTACTTGTACTTGTGATTTATTTTTTGTTTGCCACAATTTGAATAAAATTGACCTTCTACTTTGTTGATACCTTTCTCTTTTTTCAAAAGCATCTTGCATTAAAATAAGAATTAATAGGTTTAACATCACTTAAAACATGCAAAAAGATTTTTGAGCATTACTTTGAAAGAGTTTTAAAAGTACAGGGACTATGAGGTGTCCCGTGGTTAATATAGAACCTGGGGCATGAATCATTGATGCATAAGGATATTGAAAGTGGAAATATGTTTTGCTTCAAAAATTCCCATGCAAGCAATTCAAAGTATTCTGTGTAGGCAAGAATCTGAGAACACTCAAGAATCTTTGAAGTTTTCATATATCCATAAGGCAGTATTTTCTCTTGATCACCAGTCTCATTTCCATGATAATGAGAAAAAAATTTGCAGGCATTGAAGGTGGCATCCAAAGATATAAGGATTATCATTCACGCTTCAGGGGGACTCAATGAGTCTCTGAATATTGATGTATCAACTACAATGATAGTAGATTTTAGGACGTTTGCATATGAAGATTAGATGTTTTCAATGAAGAAAAGCGGTACTAAGAATGAGAATGATGAAGTTGAAGAAGTCTATCCTTCGGACTAGGAGTACAAGATTACTAGATTAAGTGAGCAAAGATCAAATGTTTTCAACGAAGCAAAGAGGAACAAAGAATGAGAATGGAGGTGGAAATGGTTAAAAAGAAACTAAAATATGTCATGCATTCATGTTTAGACATCCCTAGGGGCATGTTCATCATAATTGCACTTGTGTATTGCATTTTCACAGGTATACGAAGGCTTTTTCGGCAAAGGAACTCGCCTATCCATTCGGGCGTTTGAGAATAGAACCTGCTTATCTATTCAAGCATAAGGAGAATAGAACCCACCTATCCATTCGGGCATTTGGAAAATGGAACCCGCTTATCTATTCAAGCATAAGGAGAATAGAACTCGACTATCCGTTCGTGCACTTGGAGAATGGAACTTGCTTATCTATTCAAGCATAAGGAGAATAGAACTCGCTTATCTATTCAAGCATAAGAAGAATAGAACCCACCTATCCATTCGGGCATTTGGAGAATGGAACCTGCTTATCTATTCAAGCATAAGGAGAATAGAACCCGTCTATCTGTTCGGGCACTTTGAGAATGGAACTCGCTTATCTATTCAAGCATAAGGAGAATAAAACCCGCCTATCTATTCAAGCACGTGGAGAATAGAACTTGCTTATCCATTCAAGCATGCGGAGAATGGAGCCTACATGTCTATTCAGACATTAAGGTTTGGTATTTAGTGAAAATCAATGTCTTTTTTGTTCTTTGTTTTATTCTCGTTCCATTGGAATGACCAAAGAGGGGTAGCTGTTGTCATTAGTTTTTTACTTAAGTTCTTTAAAATATATTGTTGTTTTATAATTTTGTTTTCCCTTTACCTTTGTTATCATTCTTTTTAGTATTGCTCATTTAATTGTCATAAGGAAGAAATGCTTGAGAACCCACTACATTAGAGTCCATTGAATTGTGAAGGAAATGCATATTTAAGTAATAAAGTCATGTTCAGCCCATTTTCTAGCAAAGTTTAAAAAATAGTATATTTATATTTTAAAAAGGCCCATTATAAAAAATAAATAAGAGAGTCCTTTTAGAAATTAGAAGTCTATTAAAATTTTTACATAGAGGGTCCATTAAATTTAAATGAATATTGTTTAAAAAGGCATGTTCGGCCCGATTTAACTAAGCCCTAATGCATTCTCTTTGTTTATGCGTAGATAACTGGAGATTGTTGGATCAAGAATTAATCCAACGGCATAGATTGTGCCCAGCTAGGAGAAAGATCAAGATTCGCACTTCCCAGCCCTTAGATCAGGAGTGATCTAGCGGCCCAGATTGCTTCGCGAGAAACTACACGGGTCGCATGTAGAAGCGATGTGCCTTCTCAACCATTAGATCAGAAGTGATCTAACGGCTCATATCACTCCGAAGTAGGTCATGCGGATCGCCACTCGTGCGTGGTAGCCACGCGCTTGTAGTTTCAAATTTCCGCGAGCGTTTCATCTTCTCGGGCTGTCCGTCTCTGTTTCGATCACTCCCACCGGTGTCGTTTCATCATTTCAGTTGGCCAGAAACATGCAAAAAAGAAACAAAGGGTCAAATCCCAAAATCGGAGCATGGTCAATGAGAAAGCAAATCCCTAAATTAAAGCTCTAGCAAGAATCAAGCTATAATCGACTCAAGACAGAGGGCAAATCGCGAGTCAACAGCAAATCGGCTTAAAATCAGAGTCGAGACAGAAGCATTGTAGATTATTATTAAGGATTTAAGCTTGAGATTAAAGCAGAAATGTACCTATATAAACATTGTAAATCTCTTGTAACAACACACGATTCACACACAATACACAAGAAATACATACAAAAACTCAGTGTAAAGAGCAAGCAAGCGTTTGTAATCATAATTTCAAAGGAATAGAAGAGCAAGCTTTGTTGTTTTCTCTTAATTTCTTCTTCCTTTTTATTCTTCGTAGTTTACAATAAGAAAAGGGGTAATGGTTTACCCGTTTTCAAAGCATTAACCGCCGTGAAAAAACACTAGAGGCTAAACTTCGATGATGGTGCATGTTTAAATCCTCACCGGAATCTGGAAATCCAGACTTGAAAAGGGGAGTTTCTTTTTCAGATTTGTTTTCAAAGGGTTTTGAGAAAGGTTTTTTAAAAAGGGGGTTTTCTAGAAATTTTGTCGTTGCCAACAATGGTGGCCGGCACCAATCAATTGTGGCCAACATGACGTTGCGGCTACCGCACTCATGGAGGATGAAGGGTGTCAAATCAGAGAACAAAGAAGGGGTGCTCGTGACTTAGAGAAACAAAATGAGTTTTGAGTTTTTTTCTATTTTGTTTAACTTGTATACCAACCTGCAACCTGACCCGTATCCGTTTATCAACCCACACCTAACTCTTACGGGTCTTATACCATGGCACTATAATTTTAAAACTTTTCGATTTCGTCCTCATTGTTTTAATTTAGCCTTCAAATTTCAGTTTTCTTTCAATTAAGCCCTTAATTCATTTTTTTATTTATTCGATTTGTATATTGTTTCTTAGCAATTTATTAGATTTTTGTTCTCATATGTACATATGTGTTTGTTAAAATTTAGGAATAGGATCTCACAAAGCTTAGATTAGAGCCTTTGTGTGATGAAAAACTTTCTTAACATTTAAAAAAATAGATACACTTAAATTATACTTTAACCCTAATTAGATTTTAAAATATGTAGACTCTCCTAGGGTAAATAATCACTGATTAAATTTAATAAAAGGTTACAACATACTTAATTGTTTCTTGTTGGATTGTTTAAAAAGTGAAAATTAACAAATGTGGAGTCTTACCAAACAAATATGACGGGTTTAGCGCAAGGACTGTTGGCGGTGATTGGAGTTTATTTTCCGGGCGGTAAGGCTGTTAAAATAGATTTATATTCATTAAACGAACGAATAAACTGAAACTCTTGTGAACTTGCAAATTCCAAAATACTTTTTTTGAAATCAATAAGATACCAATTTTTTGGCGTTGTAGGGGTGCTAATCCTTCCCCACACGTAACCAACCCGCGAACATGTTTTCTTGTTTTCGTAGAACAAAAATGTTATTTTAATACATAAAGTGTTTTATTAAAATAACCCTTGTTTTAAAAGTGATCCAATCTTACTTTTTTCAAAAATATTGGCGGCAACTCTGTGTTTTAGTTTTCAAAAATATCGGGCTCGAAAGGGTTGCAACAGGTAGAATCGCCTTACTGAGTACTTATTGAGAAAATACTATAAGAATGATCATATTTTCTTATAGATTTTATAAAGGAGTTTGTTTCAAGATTCATTATGATAATTTGTATATAATTATAACTCTTGAAGAGATTCAAATTATAAACTCACGAAGAGATTCAAAGAAGCGGGTGCATAATTAATTCAATAATTTCATTTCTGATTGATCTGCCTATGGGAGGGAAAAAGTTTACAAAGAGTAGGAGAAGCAGGTTGGACAGGTTTCTTCTCGATGAAAACCAGATGTTGGTGTTCCGGGACTTAAAAATTTTGGGGCTACAACGTTCAATTTTAGATCACTTACCAGTTTCCAACACTCTTCAAGTTCTTCAATGCGTGGCTTCTTAAAGATGGTTGCAAGGATGTTAAAAGTATCCTCAAGTCTAATGGGCTTAATAGGTGTCTGGACATTCAGGTGCACAATAGACACTTTCTTTTTTATTGGATTTCTTGCGTATTTTTGCAGCGTCTTTGGCTAGTGTTGAGTTTGGTTAGTTATAGCTATTGTGCTTTGTAGTGGTGACGTTAAGGTGGTGTTAGCGATGAGGCATGTTGGTATTTGTATTTGATGTTAAGGTGGTGTAGCGATGCGGTATGTTAGTACGGTATGTGTTGTACTATTTTCTTCCGCATAGGTTATGGAAGTTTTTAACGAGGCACGCATACTGGTTAAGGCGATTCGACTCTAATAAATTTCTTGTCGAGCAAAAAAAAGTGCAACAAGATCATTTTAAATCTTTAAACTTGATATCTCTTCAAATCATGTAATTGTTATACACAAGGCAAGCCAATAATATGTTTGGCTAAGACCATTGACCCAACATATCTAAAAAATATGTGATTTACTTTCACAAGATATGATGCAAAACTATCTTATGCAGAGATAATGTAAAATGTATAACTCAATCGAAAGGTGGAAACATCAAAGATGACAAAATGGAACATATTACTCCAAAGTTTCATCTCTCACAATTTTTAGAAAAATAGTATTCGAGATTGAATTATGAAGATTCAAAGATCTTATGTAATGTTTTTCAGGAGGGGAAGTAATTACTTGTTGCACTCTTTTTCCAATAACCGAAGTTTTGTCTTAATGAGGTTTCTTGTTAAAGCTTTTAAAGAGACAACATAGTATTTTTTCCTTCATTAAAGAGTACACAAAAAAAACAAATCCTAAGCATTTGATATATAGACTCTAACACTACCACCACACTAGATAAAACGCTAGGTCCTCAAAGAACCATAAAATCCAAAGCATCTCATAACAACTAAAAACAATTTCGTAACCTCTGAAAATAAAGCCTCTACGAGAGACTTGACTCAAATATACTCCAAAGTAAAATATTGAAAACCCGAATTGATTAGTAAACCGAAGTCTTTATTTTTTATACAACAATAATCGATTTCTACGGGATTCAATAAACTTATCAAGTTTTCATTATAATTTTTTTCCGTCTGTTAATTCAAAGGGTTTTGGATTTTTAAAAAACAAGATTTGGTTTAGAGTGAATTGAAGGGGGAAAATAATATTTGTTTCTATGGCATGAAATGTTGAGATTTAGAATGGATTTTGTTGTGTGTAAATTTTTAGACTAAGGGCTAGTTTCGCATTACTTTTGAAAAGTGACTTTTAAAAGTACTATTAAAAATGGATTTTAAAAAGCGATTTTGAAGAATATATGCGTCTGTAGTGGCGCCGCAAGCCCTCTCTCGTAGAAAACCACCTACGCCGTCAAGTCTAGGTGCGAGCAGAGAAGATCGAAGAGAATATTCTATAGAGAGTCCGCCGGTCGATTATCCATTTTGGCAGCAGAATTGGTTCATCGAATTATTATTTCTGATGGCGATTGGATTCTTAGATTTTTAAAAATCTCTTTTCAATCTCGATACCCACCGTCTCCATTGAGTTTTGATGTTGGGTTCTTGCTTTTGGCTACTACAATCGTATTCAAGTACGTTTATCGACGAGGGTTTTCTTTGACAACAAGTTTTGATTTGGATTTCCAAGAAATTTTGTTGCGGTGTTTATGTGTATAATTAAGATCAACTACTGCCCTGCATTAAAGCCATTGACTTCGAATTGGGGAAACTAATGTTGGAATCGATGGAAAACCCTAACCCTAGTGTTAAGTCGTTAAAACTCCATTATGAGAACTCGGTCGGCCGGCCGCCGGAGGGATCGTCCAAGAGCAACCTGCATCTTGCGCAAATGTCAAAATATAGTTCTAAAAAGAACCGAACAAGAGAAACTCTCTCAAACAAATTTTATTTCCAAAATGTCTTACCAAATTACATTGTTTAAACACATATATATAGGTACAAGGGCTGCCAAATTCGTTTAAGTTGTGTGGCTGATATTAAAAGGAGTTTAAAAATTGAATTTGAGTGAAAATAACTCCTTTTGGGCGGACTCAATTGGCAGCCACAAGTTTAGGCGCCCAAAACACATGAAAATCATGTGATTTTTATGTTTGAAATTCAAACATAACCACTCGGGCTTATCCTTTCTTGCAAATGGCACATAATGAAGGAGAAAACGGGCTGATTCGGCTGCACATTCACACACATGTGTCAAGCTGCCACGTGGGTGCTGGAGATGACCGGATGCCACCTAGGCTGCAACATGTGCACTAGCACACTCCCCGATATGCAAGACGCTTTTCAGCTACTTCTGGACTTGTCAGCTGAAGTTGAGCTAGTGGAGCTAAAGTTGAGCTGACTGGAAATGAGCTGAGCTGAAACGAACTAGCTGAAAGTGTGATGAGCTGAAAATGAGTTGGTTGCACTCTCCTGAGCTGGATTTGAGCTGCATATGCTCACTTGAGCTGGAGTGGAGCTGCATATACTCACTTGAGCTAGTGTCCTCCTACGTACCTATGTCAAAAGGCAACAATATTCCATCAAAGCATTGTAAACTTAATGGAAACAATAATACAAATCGTAAACAAGTGCACAATTATTTATTAACACACAAACAAATATAAACACACCATAAGTTATATCAAACTTATTCAAAACACACCAAACATACTATATACATGGTAAACACACTGATATAAATAATATAAGTATAAGAAATGTTACGCAGAAGTATGTAAACAATGAAAAAGCAAACTTCCTTGAAAGTTTGAAGTTGCATCGTTGGGTGGCATAAACGTGCTCACATCATCCCCCCTTCTTTAATGCGATTTGTCCTCAAATCGACCCTCATTACGAAAGGGAACAATTTCGACTTTCGCTTGGCAGGGAACTTCCTTAGTCGTCTTGCTCGGCACATATGCCATCCTCTCGAACCAAGTTCTTTTACAAAGAACACACATGGAAATGCCTTCTTTCTTGTACCTATTTGAATAATGCACAACATAAAGTCTGACAATGCTCGTCGTGCATCCTTAAACCTGAAAAAAATGACATACAAAGGCAACTCCAAAGAACAACAAGAATCTCGATTATCATCCAGAATCACAACACAAGGTTGTTCAAAATCCAATGTACAACCAAAGAAATTAGCATATGAAAATGAAAAATCAATAGTACAATGGAAAGGAACGTCAAACCGTGGTAAAGAAAGTTGCTGCATTTTTGAAAAGGACATAGATGCACTAGACATACCAACAGTAGCAACCTTGGGAACTTCACATGGCATCACCTTATGAACCTGCAAGTTAGAAGAAGAAACAGAAGAAAATGTCGAATCAGATAATACCTGTGAATTTGCTTTCTTCTTTTCGCATTCATTCTTCTCTTTGTTGGCCTTCCAAGCTGCAGTACTCGCTTTCAAACGAACTTCGTCTTCATATACTTCACATGGAGTCATAGGTGCCAAAGTTACCTTTTTGCCCTCATGAGTAAAAGAGTATCGATTGGTGTAACAATCGTGCAAAACTCTCTTATCATACTGCCACGGTCTTTCTAACAACAAATGACAAGTATCCATAGAACAAACATCACAAGTTACCTCATCCTTGTATTTACCAATGAAAAATGGTATAACAACTTGTTCGGTAACTTTGATTTCAACACCATCATTCAACCCTTGTAAATTGTACGGATTGGGATGTGTGGTCGTCTTCAGTCCTAACTTGTCAACCATGAGAGTACTGGCAACGTTAGCACAACTACCACTATCAATAATCACAATACATACCTTGCCGTTCACGTTGCATCTAGTATGGAAGAGGTTGTTTCGTTGCAGTTCATCCTGTGATGGTTGATCATTCAGACTTCTCTTGTCAACAAGTACTTTATTGGTAGCCAATGTCTGCACATTGTCATCATTTATCTCTTCATGGACAGAATGGGAACCACCCCCATCTAATATATCCAATTGAGAATGTATAGGTTTCAATGCATTAGCAATCACTTGTTGCATCATCCGCTCTAAGGCTTGCATCTGGAGATTCTGTGGTTGTTGTTCACCTGAATTATCATCACAACCTGCCATGTTGAATAACCAAAACAAAAACAAAACACACACACACAATATATATATATGTGTGTGTGTGTGTGTGTGTGTGTGTGTGTGTGTGTGTGAAATAAAAAAATGGACCTCACTGCACACTCAACAAAATCTCACAGATCGCTCCAAGGAAAGATCGCTCAACAATTGCACTCATACACTCGTGTTTCACTCGGGAGAATACTTGAATGGCTCTTTTTGTCTCCCCTTCTGTTCTCACACGCTCAATTGCCTTTTCCACTCAATCTCTCGCAATCAGTTCTTTAAAGAACTAACTCGATCCTTCAGACTTATTAACTGTGTCAACTTTCAAGAAAACTTAAAGAGGTGAAGAAAACAAAGGTTAGGAATAATTTAGGGGCTGTTAAAATAAAAATAAAAGGTTAGAAAATAAAAGAAAGGTGGCTGGAATTTTGGTGATGAAACGAAGAACAAGGCTGAAAATGAAATGAAGGAACGAAAACAAAGAACTTACTGCAATAGGAATGCTTGCAGCGACCCTATCACCGAACAAACAAGAAGAAGTTGTTTCGGGTGATTTCGAAGCATTCCAAGGCAAATTTGATCATCCTTCATCATTTTCACGAACCAACAGCACATATGAACGTAAAAATACACCAAATATTCGATTCTGATTTTTTTGATTTTTTTTGATTTTTTTTCGAATTTTTTGTTGACTTTGACTTTTTGGTCAAACTTTGACTTTGACTTTTTTTTCCAGAATTTCGAATTTTTTTTACTTTTGTATTTTTTTTATTTCTTGTAGTGCAGAAAATGCTATAATCCGACCAAAGCTCTGATACCATATGATAAAGGGGTACGTTGCTTCAGAAACAACGCTCCTTGTTCGTAAACGGATCTAAGATCGTAGCAAACATTTCTCTGCAATAAAACACAAGAATAGACGCTTTTAGATAGTTAAAATAATAAAAAGAAAAAAACAAACAAAAAAAGATAGAATAAAGGTGTAGGAATTTCTGGACAGATTTGGACTCGAACAAGATGAAGGCTTCAACGGGATTTCATGGATGTTACGAAGACCAAAATATGGCAGAAACATTGCTGGAAAATCAACGAAAGTTTGGCAACGTTAAACTCGAAAGAACTCGAACAATCTGCTGAACGAACCCGAATCGAATCTGTCTAACGTCAAAGACGGAAAGCTCGAAACAACCTGCACAATCTACTGAGCAAACCTGAATCGAATATGCTTCACGTCGGAGGACTTGGACCCACTAGATAGCGATCTAGGAACCCGAAGTATCAAGTAAATTTGACAAATCAAAACAAAGTCTGAAATGTCAAAATATAGTTCTAAAAAGAACCGAACAAGAGAAACTATCTCAAACAAATTTTATTTCCAAAATGTCTTACCAAATTACATTGTTTAAACACATATATATAGGTACAAGGGCTGCCAAATTCGTTTAAGTTGTGTGGCTGATATTAAAAGGAGTTTAAAAAATGAATTTGAGTGAAAATAACTCCTTTTGGGCGGACTCAATTGGTAGCCACAAGTTTAGGCGCCCAAAACACATGAAAATCACATTTAACATGTGATTTTTATGTTTGAAATTCAAACATAACCACTCGGGCTTATCCTTTCTTGCAAATGGCACATAATGAAGGAGAAAACGGGTTGATTCGGCTGCACATTCACACACATGTGTCAAGCTTCCACGTGGGTGCTGGAGATGACCGGATGCCACCTAGGCTGCCACATGTGCACTAGCACACTCCCCGATATGCAAGACGCTTTTCAGCTACTTCTGGACTTGTCAGCTGAAGTTGAGCTAGTGGAGCTAAAGTTGAGCTGACTGGAAATGAGCTGAGCTGAAACGAACTAGCTGAAAGTGTGATGAGCTGAAAATGAGCTGGTTGCACTCTCCTGAGCTGGATTTGAGCTGCATATGCTCACTTGAGCTGGAGTGGAGCTGCATATACTCACTTGAGCTAGTGTCCTCCTACGTACCTATGTCAAAAGGCAACAATCTTCCATCAAAGCATTGTAAACTTAATGGAAACAATAATACAAATCGTAAACAAGTGCGCAATTATTTATTAACACACAAACAAATATAAACACACCATAAGTTATATCAAACTTATTCAAAACACACCAAACATACTATATACATGGTAAACACACTGATATAAATAATATAAGTATAAGAAATGTTACACATCAGTATGTAACAAATGAAAAAGCAAAATTCCCTGAAAGTTTGAAGTTGCATCGTTGGGTGGCGTAAACGTGCTCACATCAAGCCTGTATCTTGCGCAACGGGTACTGGTCCTGAAGTACCATGAGAGAGCAATCTCTCATTGACAAATAACCCTAAAGGGGGTGAAGAGATAGAAGCGGTGAATAATAAGGAGGATGGTTTGATAGTTGATGAAAAGCGGGCAAAAACTAGCTTTGAGTTTCCCCTTGTGCTTGAACGTTCGGGAGCACCCATTCAATCTGAAGATTTACATGCAGTACATAGGGTAAAGGATAAAGAAGGATTAGAGTACACGAACGACGTTGGTGCTGGTGCGAGTAACGAGGGTTTAGAGTTGCCTATCACTGGAATAGAGATGATAGAAACTAAAACACGGACATCCCCTACTGTGATTACTGAAAGAAAGACAATTGGAAAACATTATGATCCCAAAGCTTCTTACGCAGGAGTACTACGAGTGACTTCATCGTTAAATGCTAGCCAACATGATGTACAACCAGAGAAGGAAATTGTAGTGCATGATGATGATGTTAAAGTTGATAGCTCTGGTCTAAACCCTTCGATCATCTTCTCTAAGCGAGTTCATGCACTGATTGATTCTCGGATGAGGAATACGCTCATTGTTTGTTTACTTGGAAAGACTATCGGTTTCGAAGCTTTGCAAGCTTGCATCCCAGCTCTGTGGTCTCTTTCGGGCATTTTTCAGTTAATATACCTTGATAATGACTACTTCTTGGTCAAGTTGGATCAGGAATGTGATTACTCCAAAATTCTATCAGGTGGACCATGGACAATTTACGGGAGCTATCTAACAGTACAACCCTGGAGCAGGTCTTTTTCGACTTCTGAAAAACACCCATCTCAAGCTATCGCATGGGTCATGCTCCCTGATCTTTCTTTTCGGTATTACACCAAGGCCTTGTTTCGATGGATGGATAATCTAATTGGAAGAGCGGTGAAGGCTGATTATAACACAAATGTTGGGGAACAGGGTCATTTTGCGCGCTTAGCAGTTATAGTTGGCATAAATAAGCCTCTTGTTCCGAGTCTTAACATAGATGGTTTTAATCAGAGATTAGAATACGAAGGTTTAAATTTTATATGCTACAAGTGTGGACTCTATGGGCACACCAAAGATTGGTGTGGTAAATCAGTGGCTTTGGAAGAAGTAGGACCGAAGCCGACAAAATCAGTTGCTACTAATGGGGTTTCAGAAGTTTTTGGCTCATGGATGGCAGCGCCTACTAGGAGTCGAAGGCCAAGGAAGGAGAATTTATCAAAGAAAACTGATTCGAGGGGAAAATGCCGTAAGCAACTCTAGATTTAACCTTATGCAGGACTTAGTGGAGGAGACCCCTTCTAATGAGACACCAGTGACTCAAGGAAAGGATTTTACTACTGCCATGAATGAACCGGCTCAAGCTAAGCGCATAAGGGATACCAAGGCAAAGAAGAAGAAGAAACAGAATGTGACGACATCAGGTTCGTTATTGCGACCCGGAATGATGATTTCCCCTGGAGCTGGTCGAGCAAAGATGCTGTAAATGCTGACAAGCGTCCTTTTACTATCTCAGAATTCAATGGCAAGGCAATCCAAAATGTGGTGGTTCGATCGGAGATAAAAGGGGTAAATCATACAGCTGCTTTAATCGTTGAAGATGGTCAAGACTTTCAAGTGAAAAGCGGGGGAGATATAGTGAACAATAAAGGAAGCAAACAACGTAGAAACAAAGAACAAGCAAGTAAAGGATTGCGGATCCAGAAACCGTCAGAGTTTAAGCTGACGTCCAAACATGTTATCTCGAAGTGGCTGAGTAAGGTCCCTAGTAAAGGCGGTGTAGGTGTGGAGTTGTTTGAATCTACATTATCTAAGTGTCAGTAAGGTGGTGCACCTGTTGCTCAATTGCAAACTGGTGAACAACAACTGGATATAGAAATTAGCAAGAAACATGTTGAATTAGGAGATATGGAACTTCGACAGGAGGCATCACAGTCTCAGGTAGAAGCTGGACATAGTGGAACGAAGATAATTATGGGAATGAACACAGATAGTGCCATGAGTATGCAGTAAGCCTTTAATTTCTCTTGTCCATTTTTTTAATGATTAAAATTATGTGTTGGAATACTCAGGGCCTTGCAGGCCCTTCTTTTCGTTGCCATTTCAAGATTTTTGTTAGATTGCAAGATCCACAGTTAGTTGGGTTAGTGGAGCATCGTATTAGTGGGGTTAGAGCTGATACTGTGATAGCGAAGCTGGGGTTTCCGAACTCTTTCCGGGTCGAGCCTCATGGTTTCAGTGAGGGTGTTTGGATTCTTTAGAGAGAGTCAGTAACGGTCACAATATTATGAATGTCTAATTAATTCATTCATTATCATGTCAATGTGGTTGGATCACTCATTTGGTTCTTTTGTACAATAGTGTATGTGAGCCCGAATGTTACTTCTAGACGGGTATTGTGGGATCATTTGGTAAATATTAACCCTGGGCATGATGCACCTTGGATTCTAGGTGGCAACTTCAATTCTACTTTGAACAGCGATGAGCGAAGTGGTGGCGCATGTAGTGGCTCAGGGATTAATTCTCTCTTCTCGAATTTTGTCTTCAACACAAGGCTTATTGATGCTGGGTTTTTCGGGCCTTGTTTTACTTGGAATCGGAGCGATCTCTACAAACGCCTGGATCGATTTCTCGTTAACAAAGCTTGGCAAGCTAAGGTGCAAAGATATTCTATTTTCCATTTGGATCAACTAGGACCGGACCATAGATCAATCCTGATGAAGTCGCAGGAGAATAATAACCCCCCACTTAATTGGCCATTTCGTTTCCTGGCTTGTTGGCAGGAACATCAAGATTTCTGTGAGTTCATTGCCTCGTGTTCGAATAAAAATCGGGACGTAGAAGTTAACATTGAGGAGTTTAAAACAAAAGTGGGGGAGTGGAACCGTAGCGTCTTTGGTCATATTGAACAAAGGAAACGCAGACTTATGGCTCGTATAAGGGGCATCGATCGCAGACATGAAACTAGGGGTCCATCGTCCTTAGCTCGATTGCGTGGTAAGATCGTAACACAACTGGAAATTACTTTAGAACATGAGGAATTTCTTTGGTTTCAAAGGGCAAGAACGCAATGGATTTCTTATGGGGATAGGAACACGCGATATTTTCATGCATGCGCTATGAACCGTCGGAAACAGAACTCTATCACCACCCTAAAATTACATAACGACACTTGGTGTACGGATCCAGGGGAGTTACAACAACTAGCAATTTCCTTCTTTCTGGATTTGTTTTCCTCATCCATGATTCATTTGCCGACATATCCCATAACAGGTCGATTTCAACATTTAACGGCTACCGAGAAGCAATGGATCTCTGCTTCGGTTTTGAATAGAGAGGTGATGCAAGCAATTTTTTCTATGAGCCCTCTTAAGGCTCCATGGGTGGACGGATTGCATGCAACATTCTATCAAAAAAATTGGTCTTTGGTAGGAGATGGAGCTTGTACTCTAATTAAAAGAATTTTTGCTTCAGGTATGTTTGATAAAACCTTAAACTGCACATTGCTTGTTCTAATTCCCAATGTAGAAAATTTGGAATTTATATCTCAGTTCAGACCCATAAATTTGTCTAATGTCCTCTATAAAACAATCACCAAGATTATTGTGAACCGTTTGAAATCGTTCTTGTCTGACTGGATTACTAGAAACCAAACAAGTTTTGTGCCAGGAAGAGTTATTACGGATCACATTATAATTGCGCAAGAAGTCATACACTCGATGCATAAAAAGAAGGGGAATTTGGGTTGGATGGCTTTGAAAATCGATCTTGAGAAAGCGTACAATTGACTTGATTGGGGTTTTATTCAAGACACGCTAGTTGATTTGGATGTTCCTGTTGAATTGGTGTCATTAATTATGTTCTGTGTTACTTCTGTATCCACACAAATTTTGTGGAATGGAGCTGTCGCTTCTAGCTTTATGCCATATAGGGTATTCGCCAAGGTGATCATTTATCTCCATACTTATTTGTATTGTGTATGGAATGTTTGGCTCATGCGATCTAGGTGGGTATTGACTCGGGTGTTTGGAAACCAATTCGTCTATCTCGAGGTGGCCCTGCGTTATCCCATCTTTTCTTTGCAGAAGACTTGGTCATTTTTGCTGAAACATCAGTTGATCAGGTTCAAATTGTTCAGAAGGTGCTGGAGGATTTCTGCACAAGTTAGGGCCACAAGGTTAGTTCATCTAAGTCTCGTATATTTTTCTCGTCTAATGTATCTATGGAAACGAGGAATTATATTTGCCGAGTCTTGGGTTATGAAGAAGTTTCAGATCTAGGGTACCCATTCTTCACAAAAGGGTTACTAATGCTATGCATGGTTATATTGTTTAGAAAGTTAAAAATAAGTTGTCTGGCTGGAAGGCAAAACATATGTCGCTAGCTGGACGAATCACACTTGTTAAATCAGTTTTATATGCTATCCCAGCTTATGCTATGCAGTCAATCCTTTTACCTAAAGGTGTTTGCATAGATATTGAAGGTCTAATTTGTAGATTTCTTTGGGGTGGATCAGATTCGAGGCGTGGTCTCTCTCTGGTTAAGTGGGAAGATGTGTGTAAAGCACTGTCTGATGGTGGCCTTGGTATTCGCCAAGTTTTCGTACAGAATAAGGCTTTTTTAATGAAGATTGCATTTAATCTTCTTACATGTCCAGATAAGTTATGGGTTCAGGTTTTACAAGAGAAATACAAGTAGAACTCGGAGATTCCTGAGTCAATTTTGCGACAGGATAGTTCTAGATTATGGCAAGGACTAACTAATATACGAGAGGATGTTAAAGGTGGTATAACTTGGACCATGGGCAATGGTCGGAATGTTAGATTCTGGTTAGACCCGTGGATAAGCACATAAGGGCCTTTGATAGAGCATGTTACGGACTGGTCTAGGGTAGGGAATGTAGGCTGTGTTATTGCCGATATGGTAACACCAACAGGGGATTGGAATTGGCCGGCGTTTAGTCCCTTGATCCCGCCTAACATGATTCTACAAATTGCAGCTATCAAGCCACCATTAGCTTCATCATCTGCAGAAGTTCCGGCTTGGCGATGGGATCCTTTACACTTGTTCTCGGTGTGATCGACGTATTTGTCATTAACGGTGACACCATCCATCAATGAAGATAGCGGTTGGGTGCGCATTGCTAAGTTTAAAGGCTCGCCTCGGGTGCGCACGTTTCTATGATTGGTTTACTGGGATCGGATCCTTACAAATAAGGAGAGGGTCTGACGACATATAGCGGAAGACGAAAGATGCGCATGGTGTGGTGCTGGAGGAGAAGATACGCTCCATGTGTTGAGAGATTGCCTAGCTGCATTTGCAGTATGGTCCAGCGTGGTAAAGCCAGAGAAAGTTGGAGAGTTTTTTGCACTACCTCTTCGACAATGGATTGTCTTAAACCTATGTGACGACTACAATTTCCCGCGGGTGTCTTCCAGTTGGGAACTTATGTCTGGATATATTATTTAGATGCTATGGAAATAGCGGAACAACAACATCTTTGGTTCTGATGGTTGCCTACATGAGTCGATGTTAATCAAGTGTCGTTGAATGGTGGAGGAGGTGCTCCTTGCTAGGGCCTAGGATTTGCTGTGTGTGCATGGAAATGGAAGTGACCATGGACAGTCAGGATCGAGAGTGTGGTCACTCCCTCCCGAGGGCTAGGTGACGTGTAATACGGATGGCTCACATCGGCGTTCAATAGGGGGTGCCACTTGTGAAGGAGTTCTTCGAAATCATAACGGAGAATGGATTGTCGGTTTTGCCCAGAGCGTAGGATTATGTTCAGCTCTTGAAGCCGAGCTCTGGGTTTATATGAGGGATTACATTTAGCGTGGGAACTTAACATTGGAAAACTACGGTTAGAGTCGGACTGTGGTCGTGCTCTACAATGTATAAAAGATCGCAGCCATGTTGGGAGCACGGTCTTGATAATTCGGCATATCTGGGACTTGCCTGATAAAAACTGGGTGATCGATTTGGTGTGGATAAGTAGGGATCGAAATATTGTAGCCGAAAAGTTGGCTCGACTTGCTTGGGAGCTACCCTTGGGACTGCATGAGTTTGACGAACCACCGTGGGGTTTGGAGAACTTATTGAGCTCGAATGTGTTAGGAGAATCTTTTAATGTACCTGAAATTTCCTAATATGTCTTTGTAAGTATTTCCGATTACACTCTTTTTCCTCCATTAAGTTTAGGGGGTTTTTTAATGAGGTCCGAGGAATACTCTCATTTTTAATCAAAAAATGAATTTTGAAAAGTTGGTTGTAAGATTTTAGTGTTCAGCATTGCTGTCAAAAAGTACTTTTAAGAAGATAAATGATCATTTTAGACATGATATTGTAAGTTATATATATATATGATATTCAAATTCTCTAATGTTATAATATATGAAATATATCAGCTTAAATTATTATAAAAGTATAAAATATTTTTATTAATAAATATTTTTTTAACAATTATACGTGTTCCATGAAAATATAACAAATTTGAAATATTTTACTTAAAAAATTGACATGAATAAATATATATATCATTTTAAAATTAAAAAATAATTATTAATTATATAATTATATCTTCGTAAAGAATTGTAAATTTATCAATTATAAATAAATACAATAGCAAATGAAGGTTAAAATTGTAATTTAGCTCTCAAAATTACTTTTACAACCGCAAAAGCTAAAAATTTTAGCTTTTACGTTTGGGTTGAAAATTACTTTTCAAAAGCAGTTTTTTTCTCCAAGAAGGTTAAAATTGTAATTTAGCTCTCAAAATCAATTTTACAACCACAAAAGCTAAAAAATTTAGCTTCTGCCTTTGGGTTGAAAATCACTTTTCAAAAACAATTTTTTCTCCAAATAGCTAGTTGTTTAGCACAACTTTTGGCCTCAAACCAGTTTTTGGAACCAAAAGCTGGTTTGAAAAGCAATGCTAAACAAAGCCTAAATTTATGATATTTAGGTTGGATTTGGATTATATCCGTGTTTAGAGTAGAAATTTTCACACCTTCACTTTCAGTTTTAAATTTGATTTTCTTCAAAAATATTATATTTAAGTTTTAATTGTTTATATTTTATATTAAAATAAAGTTATAAGCTTATGATATGTTAGATGTCATGTCATTTAAAATGTATTATCACATATGACATGTCATCATCGTTAAATTTTTAACGGTCTAATTAGTATGCTAGTTTAAAAAAAAGCAATTTAACAAAAAAAAAATAGGTTGAGAGCTAAATTTATTCCCGAAAAAAAGATTGGAGTCAAAATGACAAAAATTACAAATATTAAGTGTTAAAATTATCTTTATGCCAAAATTGTATTGTACCTTTACACTACACCAAAAACCTACTTTTTGCCACATTTATAAGCAAACGTCGCTTTGTGGCACTTTCATATAATATATTGTATATTATAATATTAAAATAGTTTGATTAAGTAATCAATTTGATTTTTTTTTTATTTCAATCCTTTAACATTTTAATTTTAGTCAATGATCTTTTTTAACAAAAATTATTAATTAATTAACAATCAAAATTTACTACTAATGTGACATTCTTATTAGTAAAAATTAAACTCCTAACTTCATAATTAAAGGATAAGATAAATAATCATCACACCACATTTCATAGTTATATCAACTAATAATTTAATAAACTATTGCTCTCTAAATAAAAATGAAATCTGCTTCCTTTGAAAAATAAAAAAAAATAATCTTGACAAGAAGGATTTAAACACGGACGCTTGAAACATAAATTATAAAAAAATGTATAAATTAAAATATATTAGTTTATAAAAATAAAAATTTATTAATTTCATAATAGAAATATAATAATAATAATAATAATAGTAGTAGTAATAATAATAATAATAATAATAATAATTATTATTATTATTATTATTATTATTATTATTATTATTATTATTATTATAACTTAAAATATTTATAATTTTATAACATCAATTACTAATTTATAAATAATTTTTTTATAAAATTAATATAATTGAACTATTTGTATACATATATATATTTTTTGTAATATTTTGTAATTTATGTTATAATTATTATATTTTCATAAAGTAAAAATAATTAATTTCAACCACAATATAGTCTAGCTATTATTTTTTTGTCAATTATATAATAATTATCCCAGTTTGATTCAGATTCCCTTGTTGTTAGGGGTGGGAATCGGGTGGGGAATTTCCTATGCTAAAAAATATTTAACAAAATTATTATTTTACTGACCAAAATAAATGACTAATTCAGTTTAAAATATAAAGTTTGGATACTTTGATTGGAAGCAATTACGAGATGATGAATGTTGAAAGGGTATTGTGTTGAGGAAGATTTAGACGAGAGTTTTAGCTTATATATAAAAACTAATATAGAAACATGTTGAGAAACTTGATTGTGACTAGGTTTGAGAGAAAGTTAAATGATAATATTATAGTTAGGATTTTTTTTATTAAGATATATATTAAGGGTATATAAAGAAATATATATATTTTTAAAAATCTTATAAAATATCGGGATCCTTGCGGATACTTTTTGGGATCCCCACGATTATTTATACGGTTACGGTTCGGTTATCCCCGCGGCTTGGATATAGCAATCCCCGTCCCGTCCCTATTTGAGCTTCGGTGATAAAACTTCCTCGTCCCTATCCACATGGGTAAAGATTTCGATTATTCTTCAAATCCGTCGGTTTGAATCCCTACGGTTTTCGAATATTCCCCACCTAATTTCCACCCCTACTTCTTGCCTAAATTATTTTGCTTTACATTTTTTATTAAATAATAAAGTGATGTCATCTAATTAGAGAGCAATAATTTACTAAATAATTAACTGACGTAGTAATATATTTTTAAAATTTTCGGTTGATTTTATTCTATATTTAGCAGCTAAGCATTTACAGGCTAAACAAGTTTCTCAATGTCGTGTGGTTTTGACGATGCAAAGCGTCACTAAAATATTCGAATTTAAATGAAATGCTCAATTCCTCAAATACTTTAATACTATATATTTTAGTACATATGTCACTCATAAACTAATTTTACTTGTTAATTTTTAAACATTTACATGATTTAGATTTTACATGGAGAATAGATAAATACTGTTTATTTTGAGTAACTATTTTTTTGGGGTTTTTTTTTCCAGCAAATCGAATGATTTTTTTTAAGACGAATCATATAAAGCTTACACCGTCACGAACCTCATTAAAAATCTCTTTAAATCTAGATGGAGTAAAAGAGTACTCATGACTGTGTATACAGAAAGGGTGCCAAAAACTCGAAATGACACGATAACAGAATAAATGCCAAACAACAAAACTACGCAATAAAACTCGACTTTACTCTATCATCCGAAATCATGATACACGATCAACACCACCTTTTGCAAGAGCGACTTCCAAACTATTCTCCTCACTATAGATGTTATGGAAGCATACATATGGTAATGCAGCAAACCCCAAATCACTTTGCCAGAACTATGACAATAACTTTCATGGTCGCCTATTATGAACCCAAGCGACAACCACCACGAAATTCGACTCAATCACAATAAAAGATGCCATACGCCACTTCCCAAGCATGCCTAATCGCTCTCAATTCTACATCGTTAAAATTCAATTCCCCAACGGCCTGGAGAACATAGTCACAATCTCGAGACATCATAGCACATCCCTGACGCTCATTTGGATGCAGTACCGTGTTAAAATCCCCTCATAGGAAGTAAGGAATTAAACACTCCATGATCACTTGATTTAGCTCCTCCCAAACCTGCCTTTGCTCCTCAAAAAAATAAACGGGGCGTAAATCCCCACCTGTCCACAACACCACTCATCCGCGATCCACCTTTCTTCCACTATAACAAATTAAGATTCCTTTCGCACCACAAACATACAAAAACGAGTTGTATCCCAAATCATCAACACCTTATCAGATCTTCTCAACGATGGAATAAACGTAAAGTCAAAACTATTAAAGTGCTACAGTGGACCAGTAGTAGAAATGTTACGTGTATAGGTTAGGTGGTTAGGCAGTCAACTGATGTAAGTTGAGTTGGTTGAGGTGAGTCAGCAAGAATGGTTAGGAGTCTGTTAGGTTGCCGTTACATTGCTGACTTACTCAGCTGTGTATAAAACCCACCCGGTCTCAATTGAGATATTATGAGTTTATTAATAAAATCTCTAGAGAGTACCGTCTCTCTTTCCCTTAAAATATTCAGTACTTCATCTCTGTTCAACTATCCTAATATGGTATCAGTCGCTAATCTCCTGGTGTTTCTCCGCTGTGCTCTTCTCTCGTCTGCTAGTTGTTGTGCGTGCTGCAAGCTACAGTTGTGAATTGAGTTGGTGACTCAATAATCAACTTCTGACCTTTTCCTTTCTCTGCGAATCAGTTAAGATATGTGAGATTTATGTACTCATTCAACTCAGTTTTTACACATCAGCTCACTGATCTGCATGAAAGATTGTCAGCTTAAATCGTTAGGAAATCTACTTCGTGTTGCTTGAATGTGAACATATGAGTGATTTATGGACAAATCTTTAGATCAGGAACTGTGTCTTTTAGGATTTTTCTTCGTCCTCTTAGACACCGTAGCTCTCTCATGTTTGTTATCTGATTCGTGTTGGTATTCTGTTGTTCTTGTAACCCCCTTAACCCGGCCTAGACGGTTGACCCGAATTAAGAAGATTACACGGGGAAAACCAAAGTCAACCCGAAAGTCAACCCTGATTAACGACCCTTTTTTTAAAAAACTTGTCTAGATGCACATTAACCCTAGTTGTGATCAAGCAAACGACATACTCAAAGAACATAAACATCAGAGATCAAACAGGGACCCAATTGAACAAATTACAAATTTAGGGACCAATTTGTAAATTCTGATAATTATAAGGACTTAACCCAAATTAAAGTTACCAACTTGAAATTAATCATGTTTCATGCGTCTCTGTCAAATTTCAGCTCAAACGGACATCCCAAACTCATACAATTGCACAAACAAGATTCGGGACCAAAATGCAAACATTTTGAAATATATAACTGCCAATGTCAGCCCCCAACGGTCAGGTGTTCCGAAACAGGGAGAGCCTGTTTCGAAACGCGGGGCCGTTCCGCAACGCGTACCGAAACGAGGGTTGGCAGAGGCCTTTCCGTTTCGGAACGGTGTCTCCCGTTTCGGACGCCTGGGTTGCTACAAGGCACCCGTTCCGAAACGGAGGCACCTGTTCTGATACGGCCTGCACAGATTGCAGAAAAATTCATGCTTAAACACACAATTGACCAACCAATCATGCTCCAAATGCAACCAAACTTTACCAGCAACTCATACAACATACAAGAGACATATTTGCATCAACCAATTATCATTATATCATCATATATGAAAAGCCCCAAATCTAAAGGCATGCTTCCTACTCAAGCAAACCATTCATGCACTAAAACCTCCAAACCAACACATAATGGCCAATTACATGCACCAACATTAACAACAACATAAATCCAAAATAGGGAGTCCAAACATCTCCCAAAACATCAACATAGGTCCCCCATTGCCAAAAACCAAAAGCTAAAAGTGTTTAAGAAAACCTTCCCATACATGAGCTTATCTTCCACTTGATTGCTTGCCTTCCTTGCTGCCCTTAATGCACCTTAATGTTCTGCATTATTGGTTTAAGAAAGGAGAGAGGGCGTAAGCAAAAGCTTAGTGAGGAAAGCTCAAATAAACCATTCAATAATGCATTTATAAAACACTTTTATAAATCATACATCAAAATACATTTAGACATGCTCACAAGCAATCTCAACCAAGCATCTCATGCTTCATATCATAACATGTCATATTGGCCACAAGTGATAATTACCATCTTTTAATAAGATCAACATAAGACTCACACATGGACTTTTAAACACCATTGTGATCTTATCCCCATGGACTTTTAAACACCATGGCCCATGGACTTTTAAACACCATGGCAAGGACCACACAAGGACTTTTAAACACCTTTGTGTCCTTAACAAGTTTCACCTCAAGGACTTTTAAACATCTTGACCCCAAGGACTTTTAAACACCTTGGCCCATGGACTTTTAAACACCATGACATGAATCACCCCAAGGACTTTTAAACACCTTGACCCCAAGGACTTTTAAACACCTTGGCCCATGGACTTTTAAACACCATGACATGAATCACCCCAAGGACTTTTAAACACCTTGACCCCAAGGACTTTTAAACACCTTGGCCCATGGACTTTTAAACACCATGACATGAATCACCCCAAGGACTTTTAAACACCTTGGCCCCAAGGACTTTTAACCACCTTGGAAAGGACCACACAAGGACTTTTAAACACCTTTGTGTCCGTAACAAGAACCATCCAAGGACTTTTAACCACCTTGATGTTCTTAAGTAAACTAGGCTCACTCAAGGACTTTTAACCACCTTGGTGACCTTAACCTTTTCAAAACATCACTTGCCAATATACATCATTTATCATCAATAATCCACTGTTTTAAAGCATTTAACCAAGCCATAAACATCATGCATCTTAAAGCATTAAACCACATTCTAACAATGTTCAAAAGCAAGGAACTCTAACCTTGAGCTTCCTTAAACACATGGCTTATAATCTCAGCAAACAAACATGCTAGATATGCTTTAAAAACATAATTTAAACATGCAACAAACACATTGCACCCAACCATCACATGGTTCCTCATCAAGAGAGTTTTTCCGAAAACTTACTCTTGAGCTTAGCAAAGTTGTTTAGACTTAGACTAAGCTCCCAAACCTCCAAAACATTGGTTTCAAAGCCGAAACCCAAAATCCACTCACCGATTCCGTTTCGCTTCTTGCCGAAACACCAAATCAAGCTTCCGGATCACCACCACTTGGATCCAAAGATGACTCCCCTGTTTTAACACATCAAAACAGTAGATTAATGCATCATCATGCATTAATAGCTTCAATGAAAGCACCTAAACTCGCTGCTCTCATCCACACTCCATTTTCGGCCACCAAACACAACCGAAAATGCATCTAAACAACTCCTCAACAAAGCCCAGCGACAAACCATCAAAACTAAGCATCCTTAAACATCATTCAACATCTAAAAAGGACCTAACAACATCCTTATACCTCCAGCAACAACAGATCCACAAGATCACCCAAAAACAACCAAGAATCACAAGCTAAACTTAGGAAATTCAACCTATCCGGGATTGCATTAGTTAAAACTCAATTTCCAATCAATTTAACATTCATTTAGCATCAAAAATACACATCAAATCACTGCTTTAACAGATCATACGAAAATTTACCAAAATCAATCAAATCTTGCATTTAAAAGCCAAGATCCATAACACAACCTTAAAACCATTTATAAAACACAATTTAAGGATTGAGAACTTGGGAATTTCAGTAAAGAACTTAGAGTTCAGAGGAGAAGGACGTTCTTACCTCCAAACTTGAGTTTCTCCCTTTTAGAATCAAGTTTTCTTGAAAATCCACTTAGCAAATGGTGAGGTTTTGTTGTAGAGATGATTAGCAATCAAAAGGTAATTGAAAAGATGAATTTAGGTGACAAAATCAGAGAGAAAAGCTCTGGAGAAAATGTGTTTGGCTTGAGAGAAAATAGAATTGAGAGAAAAGTTAGTTAAAACCAAAATATCTTCCCTCCACTTTGTTTTTTTATTTAAAACCTTTTAATTAATCATTTAATATCTTTTGAAAATCTGGAGAAACTCCCATTGGGTAAATAGCTCCTTAAAGATTCAAAGTTTCAATCCTTTTTAAAACAGTCTCACAGTTTTCAAAAATTACATTTTGGTCACTAGCCCAAAATGTCACCCTTCCAAACCTCATTTTGCAAAATTGATTTCACAGTTCACTTATATATATTAAAAGAGGATTTTAGAACATTTTTCCATATTTTTAATGCAACCCGAACTAGGTTTTCCTAATTTCACCTTTTTAGATTCGAACAGCACTTTGACCGAACCGGTCAACGCCCAAAACTTCTAAGCCCAAAACCGGGGCGTTACAGTTCTTATCTGTGGTGCTTCTTGCTTTCTTTTGACGGGAAGGGTTGAATCTTGTTGTACCTGGTGTGTGCCATTTCTGGTGTTTGTGCGCGGTAACTGTTTGATTGTTTGCCTCTGATAGCTTTGTGGTGTCTTTTGTGTGCACGGTAACTGTTTGATTGTTTGCCTCTGATAGCTTTGTGGTGTCTTTTGTGTGTGCCATCTCATTCCACTAGGGTTGTTGACTCCCGAGACTCGATTGCTACTAAGGATGGTTCTTTTCCATTTTTTCTTGTATCTGCTAATCCTTCCTTGGGACGTTCAGTCAATTCAGGCCATGTTAATGAGCCAGGCCCAATGTTAACTTCAGACCCATCTTTTGAAAATGATTATCCGCCCAGTGAACCCAAGCCAACGGTGCCTTTCTCATCGTCTGCCACGGATGGGCTCTCTCCAAATGAGAGTCAACCCATTTCTCCCGTTCTTCAGCCTGCATGCCCTTTAGTGGGACCTACTCGAGATTCTCCTGCCAATGTTTCTTCTTCTGAACCAGGCTACCCAGTTGAGTTGGTTGAGCCGGATGGCCTTATGGGTTTCTCTAGAGACGCGTCTCCCTCATTGGGTCCCGATGATGTTATGGGTCTGTCCTCTTTCTCTCTTCCGGGTGTTATGGGCTTGTCTACTCCGGGACATGAGAATGACTCGTTTAACCCATATTTTGGTGTTTTGAATGTGGACTCTTCTGTTCCACTAGATGCCGCTGAATTTAGGGCACAATCAGGTCAGGGGTTGCCGTCATCTCTTGCAGCAATGTCTACTGATGTTCCCACAGAACCAATGTCTGCTGAGCCATTACCTGATTCCGAAGTTGTAAATCGTCAGCCCATGATAACTAGAGGAAAGGCTGGGATTCGCAAGCCGAAGGTCTTCAACGCTATTGTCCCTCTTCCTCCACGACCTGAGGTTATTGAACCTCAGACTATCTATGAGGCTATGCAGAGTCCTCAATGGAGATCTGCGGTGCGGGCAGAGTTCGATGCTCTGGTAAAAAATAACACGTGGTCAATAGTCGAACTGCCTTCGAACCGGCATGTTGTAAGCTGCAATTGGATTTTCAAGGTCAAACGGAATGCGGGCGGATCTATATCTCGGTACAAGGCCCGAATGGTGGCTAAAAGGTATCTTCAACAAGCGGGCTGTGATTTTCACGAGACATTTAGTCCCGTCGTCAAACCAACCACAGTCCGTACTATTCTTTCGGTGGCAGTCACGAAGCAGTGGAAGTTGCGTCAGGTCAACATCAACAACACTTTTCTGAACAGTGACTTGGCCGAGGAGGTTTACATGACGCAACCTCCGGGTTACGAGCAAGGTGATAAACACAGGTTTGTTTGTAAACTCAACAAAGCAATTTATGGGTTAAAACAGGCTCCAAGAGCCTGGTTTGAAAAGTTGCGTGCATATTTGTTGTCTGTTGGATTTTGTGTGTCTAAATCTGATTCATCCTTGTTCATACGAAAGGTAGGAGACCATATATTATATCTTCTAGTGTACATAGATGACATAATAATCACTGGATGTGATGATGATGATGAAATCCATACTGTAATAGATAATTTGGACAAAAAAATTTCTTTGAAAGATTTGGGTTTACTGCATTATTTCTTAGGAATTGAAGTTCAGTATGATAATAGTGGGATAACCTTGAGTCAGAAGAAGTATGTGAGTGATTTGTTACAAAAGGCAGGTTTGGAGAATGCTAAAGATTTACCGACGCCCATGGTTACAAATCTGCATTTGTCTACTGTTAGTGGGAGTCTTATAGAAAATGTATCTGATTATAGGAGCATAGTGGGTGCGTTACAATACATTGTGATTACTAGGCCAGATATTGCGTTTGCGGTTAATCGCATCTGTCAATTTATGCAAGTACCCCTAGATACTCATCTTCAAGCAGTGAAACGTATCTTAAGGTATTTACAAGAAACGATTGATTATGGTCTAAGGTTCACTGTTGGTTCTCGAATGAGCATAACAGCCTTTGCTGATGCAAATTGGGGTTTCGATGTGGATGATCGTCGCTCAACCACAAGTTTTTGTTTGTTTTTTGGTGGAAATCCTATGTCTTGGGGCTCAAAGAAGCAGCCTGTGGTTTTTCGATCCACTGCATAAGCTGAGTATCGTGCTGTTGCATGTGCCACTACTGAAATTCTGTGGCTTCAGTCTCTTCTTAGTGAGCTACATGTTAGTTTGGATGATACACCTGTGCTGTGGTGTGACAACTCTAGCGCAGTTGTCGTATCTGCTAATCCTGTCATGCATTTCAAGTTCAAACATGTAGAACTTGATATATACTTTGTACAAAAAAAGGTTGTTGCTGGAAAATTGTTTGTTAATGAAGTTCCTGCGTACGAGCAAGTAGCTGATATAACAACAAAACCTCTTTCCGCTCCTGTGTTTTCTCGATTTCGGTCACGGCTTGCAGTTGTACCTGTGTCATGAGCATCTCTGGATAGTTGAGGCATTTCTTTCTTCTCCTCTTATACTCTCATTGTTTGGTTGTTCGATTGTTTGTTATAGGATATTCTTCAGTCAAGGGAAGCTGCTAAGGAGGTTCTTTAGGACAAGGAAAGCAGGGTGAATGTTATGTGTATAGGTTAGGTGGTTAGACAGTCAACTGATGTAAGTTGAGTTGGTTGAGGTGAGTCAACAAGAATGGTTAGGAGTCTGTTAGGTTGCCGTTACATTGCTGACCCACTCAGCTGTGTATAAAACTCACCCGGTCTCAATTGAGATATTACGGGTTTATTAATAAAATCTCTAGAGAGTACCGTCTCTCTTTCCCTCCAAATATTCAGTACTTCATCTCTGTTCAACTATCCTAATAAGAAATATCCACTATCTCCAATTTCTTTTCCACTAAAATCACCAACTCACACCAATGTTGTCGCACTAGAGATTGCACCGCTCATTTTTTTCGATGCCGCACCTAGACCCTTTTTGTTCCACGACAACACCTGCATCTCTTGTTGCTATTGTTTCGGTTACCTCGCATCTATAAGACGTGCAATATCTTTAACTATTTCTTCCTCGTTCCCTACTGTTTTCGCTCCAATTAATCTCCCCAAATTCAAAATTTCTCTCGCTTCTCGCAAGACCACATGTTTCTTATTCATGAATTCAGTTAGATAAAGAGCCGTTTACTATATTTTTTCTTATATTTATAAATTCAACCTTAATTTGTACTATTTATTATTGGATAATTATTACATGCGGAAACATTATTTACACAAGGGTTTTAGATTTAAGGTTTAGAGATTTTGTTTAGGGGTTTTATTTCGTTACATTTAAGTGTTTAACCGTTAGTTGTCGTAAAAAAATTGATGTCATCTGATCATTGTTTGACAAGTGGGATGATTTTATTTTCTTTTAATTTTTTTGGAAAACTTAATTTCTTTTAAAAAAAATCTATAAAAGATCATAATTTCTCACAACAAACCCTAAATCCCTAATTATTCTCAAGAAAACTCTAAAAATCATAGTAACAAAAACCCATCAAATGATGTGACGTTCGAGAGGCATAGTTCGTCAGAGGGTGTAGGTTCGTTGACAACAATGAACAAGTGAGGTACATTGTAGACGTTGATGGTAGTGCCAGACGAAGTGAGAGGGATGATAGCAAGGGACATTGCTGTGTCAAGGGAGTTTCGTGGTGGCGGTCGATACAAATGGAGTGATGTTCCAGCGACATGCTTGAGTTGGCCGTGGATGATGAGATTTGAAGGACAAAAAATTGGTAATTTTTTTTTTTTTTTTATAAATTAAAGGCCTATTTGGTATTAGAGAATATAAGTCATTTTTATTTTCTTGGAAAATAAAAATGTTAAAGAAAACATGTTTGGATGTAAAATTTAAAAATAATTTTTGAACGATGAAAACAAATGAGTGAAATTTTAAAAACATAAAAAATATTTTCATTGAAAATGTTTTAGAAAGATGAAAAAATAAATTTTTTTTTTTTTTAAATTTTAACTTTATTTAACACGGGTTCGAATCCTTCTACTCTCAATTTTAGAACTTTAATTATTTAATCAAATTTTATTTTTAGTATTGTAATATTTTAACATTGTTAAATGTCACTTGGAATAATTGAACTTGTTTCTAACATCATCATTTATGTATTAAAGAAGAGAAGTTGACTTTGGAAGAAATAAATAAAGAAAAGGAGAGTGGAAGTTGACTTTGAATAAATAAATAAATAAAACGGAATAGAAAGGGCATATCCTTGGTAAGATGCGGTGCAGTTGTTGAGTTTAAAAACCTACCACCTTTCCCATGTGATTTCATTCACTTCACCGCGATACTATTGCAAGGAAATCAGGTTAGTGTTGTGATACAAACTGATTGTTTTGTGAAACATCAACTTTAACTATTGTTATGTTTCTTTCTTTTTAACAAAGTTTTCAACCTCTACAACAGTAGAAACATATTCATATTTCAGTCTCCATTTTGTTCCCAACATATTTGTACATATTATGTATAATTAAATTTAAACTTATTTACTATTGTCTCCACTTTGTTCCCAACATATTTGTATATATTAGGTCCAGGCATGGCACGAGAAGAGTTAGGAGTGCTCACTGCACTGGATGCAGCCAAGACTCAATGGTATCATTTCACAGCCATCGTTATCGCGGGGATGGGATTTTTCACCGATGCTTACGATCTCTTTTGTATCTCCTTAGTCACCAAATTACTTGGTCGTATATATTACCATGTTGATGGTGCACCCAAGCCCGGAACCCTACCTCCCAATGTTGCAGCCGCTGTCAATGGTGTCGCTTTAGTCGGCACATTAGTCGGCCAACTGTTTTTCGGGTGGCTCGGCGACAAAATGGGCCGGAAAAAGGTCTATGGTATGACTTTGCTTCTCATGGTTGTTTCCTCTGTTGCCTCTGGGTTGTCATTTGGAAGCAGTCCAAAGGGTGTTATATCTACCCTTTGCTTCTTCCGGTTTTGGCTTGGTTTTGGCATTGGTGGCGACTACCCTCTTTCAGCTACAATTATGTCGGAATACGCCAACAAAAAGACTCGTGGAGCATTTATTGCCGCCGTTTTCGCGATGCAAGGGTTTGGGAGAAAACTTTCTCTACCCGGTGGGTAATCTACCCACTTGAATTTATTTAATAGTTTTATAAAAAACATGCGTGTTAATTAATGTGTTAGTTAATGTTTATTTTTTTGGTCAATTCAAACATTTTCAATTATTATTTTTATTTATATGATATAAATTTTAGGAAATACTCATAATCTTATTTTTTACGTTTATTTATTATTAAATGATTAAAAATATTTTGTTTTCATATATGATTATATAATTTTATTTTTAAATTTAGACAAAAATATTGTCTAGAAAAAAAATCAAATACTCTTACATTTATATACAAAAGGTAGGGGTGAGCGTTCGATCGAGTCGAGTAAAAAAATTTTGAGTTATTTGAGTTGATGCGTCATATTTTACAACTCAAACTTTATTTTAATTTTTTACGATTCGAGTCGAGTTTATGAAATTCGAGTCAAGTTCGAGTCGAGCAGAGTTTTTGAGTTCCTATATAAATTTTTACGTCCTATACAACTTTCTCTAATCATATAAGATATGCATATATATTTCATCGTATTTTTTCATATGCATCACATATTTCTTCATATTTCTCTAATCATATAAGACATGCATATATATTTGATTCTAATTTGAGGAAGTTGACTCGAACTTAAAAATCAATCAACTAATTATTAAAAATTTGGAGTTATTCGAATTCCATTTTACAACTCAAATTTTATTTGAAAATTTTTCGAGTCGATTCGAGTTTTTCTTACCTCTAACAAAAGGAATTCGCCTACTCGCACTTTCTATCCTATTCATTGTCTCGTTCACGGATTATTGCCACATAACCTTAATTAATTAGGTTTTCTTTTTAACATTATGCCCAATTTACATTTAATAAAATCTAATTTTTATTGTACAATAATTATGAAATCTATTAAATTAAAATGTTCATTATATTATATGTTATTTAAAGATTAGTTCTTGTTCTCTAATTTAATAATTTTAAGTTATATAATTTAGTTATATTGTCTTGGTATTATGAGCCAATTAGAACTTCTAAATTTAAAAAGTACATGAATCGAACCCATCCAATGATCTCATTCTCCAATTTGATAAATTTAAGTTATATGGTTTAGTTATAACGTCTTGGTATTATGAGTGAATTGAAATTTTAAAAATTAAAATGAGTGGTGTTAGTGGAAAGAGAGATTATATTATATTTATCTAAAGGGACATGAGTTCGAGCAGTTTTGTCCGCAAAATACATGTATCGAAACTATCAAAATTAGAATACATGAACTATTGATTTTTTTGTTCTAAAAGAACAAAAATCAACTATTTCATCTTAATTTCGGAATACTATATTTCTTCAAGGGCTATTATTTGAAGCAAAATATTTTTTATGGGGTAAAAATATGATGAGTCAAAATATTTTTTTTGTTAGCTTAATTTCTCTTCTTATTATATTAAAAATATTTTATTAAAAAATAAAAATATTAGTTATATTATGTTTATAGTTATAAAAATTCTCTATGGGGTAAAAATGTATTAATTGTATTATAGTTATAATTTTTAAAATTATTTATTGATGAAATTTAAAAGTAGTATTAATCGCACTACATTTATTACTTATTAAAGTATATATTATATTACATTTAATAGTTAACAAATCTTGTGCCACATCAGCTGGGTAATTTACCTAGTGGGTAGATGTAGCATTGCCCAAGGGTTTGGGATCTTAGGTGGTGGTATTGTGGGTCTTATTGTGTCTGCTTCATTTGATCATGCATTCAAGGCACCCGCCTATTCCGCGAATGCGGTGGCCTCAACTGTGCCCCAGGCCGACTATGTATGGCGCATAATTTTGATGGTCGGAGCATTTCCAGCCGCTCTTACTTACTATTGGCGAATGAAGATGCCCGAAACAGCTCGGTTTACGGCCCTTGTTGCGAAGAACGCGAAGCAGGCTGCGGCGGACATGTCCAAAGTGTTGAATGTGGATCTTGAAGCAGAGGAAGATAAGGTTATAAAGATGTCAGGAAGTCAAGCGAATTCCTTTGGCTTGTTCTCCAAGCAATTCTTGAAACGCCATGGACTTCATTTGCTCGGCACTACGACCACTTGGTTCTTATTAGACATTGCATTTTACAGCCAAAACCTATTCCAAAAGGACATCTTCACCGCGATTGGATGGATTCCTCCGGCCGCAAGCATGAATGCGATCCATGAAGTGTTTAAAATTGCGAAAGCTCAAACGTTGATCGCCCTATGCAGTACTGTTCCAGGGTATTGGTTCACAGTGGCATTGATCGATGTCATCGGAAGATTTGCGATTCAATTGATAGGATTTTTCTTCATGACAGTCTTCATGTTTGCTCTTGCAATTCCATACCACCATTGGACATTGGAACCCAATAGAATTGGCTTTGTCATGATGTATGCCCTAACCTTCTTTTTTGCCAATTTTGGACCTAATGCTACAACATTCGTTGTGCCAGCTGAGATCTTCCCGGCCAGATTACGCTCAACCTGTCACGGAATTTCGGCTGCCGCAGGGAAAGCTGGTGCCATCATCGGGGCATTCGGCTTCTTATATGCAGCTCAAAGCACTGATCCAGCCAAAACCGATGCTGGCTACCCACCAGGCATCGGTATCCGATATTCACTTATCATGCTCGGGGTCATTAATTTCTTCGGAATCTTATTCACTCTACTGGTGCCTGAACCCAAGGGCAAATCGCTTGAGGAATTAACTGGTGAAATTGGAGATGAAAATGGTGAGAAACTGGTTCAAATTGATCCTTCAAGGACCGTTCCCAATTTGATTTTCACCGATATTTGAAGTTATTATCATGTTTCATAGTAATTTCAAAACTTTTTTCTTGTTGGTTTGATGTTCAACTATATGTATACTGTCGGATAACGGTGTGGGGGCAAGTGCATATCCATTATTTCTTAGGATTTTCTGTGTTTGTATGGAATTTGTGGGATCTATTTCTATATTGTGTCACTGATATAATATTTTGTTTTTAATTTGTTTCAAGTTTGTTCTAAACAAAGTCTAATATACATTTTAATAATTTGGTTGAAGTTTTGTTTTTCTTGAAAAAAAAAGCACGAGTTCAATTCCTGTGGATGTCAACGAAATTTTAACTTTAATAAAATCTAAAAGCAAGTATTAATAAATATTTGTTAAAAAAATTAAACGATAATCAAATTTTTAAATGTTACAAAATGACAATTAAACTTATGTTTTGTAACAAAATAGTAACTCGGCTGTTGAAGTCTGTTACTGGAGTAACGTTGCAATTAAGAAAATTAAATAATGGCACATTCAATCTTATATATTTATAAATTTAATCAATTTAGTCTTATTTCAAATAAAAACACATAATCTCCAATTATTCAGTAATCTTGACTGGAATGAATTTGCAGGTTCGAAACTTGGTTTGGGCTACTTCAAAGCATGACATTTACCTTATGGCCAATTATTCAATTATGCATTGGTCATCGTTGTCATGCCATCTCTCCGAGATCCTTAATTTTTCCGGGCATGTGGCACCTACCGAGGTATCACAATTGTACATATTATTTATGACACTTATCTCTTTTTCTTATCGGCATGACTGATTTTGATGGTGGTATTTATTTTAGTAATTATTGTAAAAATTTATCTTCTAATTTATATTTCCATGTAACTAGAAACATCCCGAAAGTTTATTAGAAGGTTTCAAGCAAATTCAAATAAATACACTGTCAGTCAAAAATAAATTTATGGTTGCAGGAGGCTTCCAAGCAGAGGTTACCTTTAAGGTAAGTTAATATTTGCACAACCTTTGCCTTATTTGCTTATCTGCTGCTTATGAGATGGTACTATGTTCTTCAAACTCTTTTTTTGAAACACTAGTACCGATGCATGTTCAGTTTTGGGTATGAAGATATGGCCTTCTTAGGGCCCTCCAAATACATGGAAAAACTTAAAAAAAAAGTAAATAAATCGAACATACTCGTATCAGATACTCAAGCCCAAATTCAAGTAATTGAAAATTATGTGTTTTTATTTGAAATAGGACAAATAGATTAAACTTATAGATATATAGGATTCAATGTGCTATTATTTAATTTTCTTAATTGCAACATTACTCTACTTAACGACCTTTAACAGTTGTGTTACTATTTTATTCAAAACATAAAGCTTAAATGTCATTTTGCAAACATTTAAAAGTTTAATTACCGTTTTTATACAAAATTAGTGATCATTTGTGAACTTTACCTTAATAAATAAAACGAAAGTTATAATAATAATTTCATTGTGGTGCTGTTAGCTAAGGTAATGGTATCTCTCCCGAGTGATAAGGGTTGCAGTAATGCTTGAAACAATCGTTTTGATATTTTTATGTATGTATTAGATATTTGGCTTAATGGTTACTTTTGTATTTATAGTAGTCTTAATTTATTATTTTTGCTTCTATGATATTTTCGCACCAATTTGGCCTCTGAATTAGTCGAATTATATCACTGTTTGTCCCTTGTCAACGGAAGTCAACGTTGACCGTTACAGTACTGATGTGGTGATCAACGGTGCTAATGTGACGGTCAATGATGCTGCCCTTACAGTCCATGTGTAAGGACGTGGCAGTGCACGTGTGAAGATGACGTGGTAGAGGGGCAAAATTGATTTTGTGAAAGAGTTTGAGGGCAAAATTGATTTTCTGATTGAGTACGAGGGAAAAATTGATATTTAAAATTTAAAAAAAATATTTTAAAAAAAACTAAAATGATATAAAAATTAATAAAACATTTAAAAATATTTTATTAATATATGACTAGATAATAAAAAAATTAAAAATAAAAAAAGTAAAAATTATAAAATTAGAATATCAGAAGTTATTAAATTATAAATTATTTAAAAATCAAAACTTAAAAATAAAATTTACACTCTAACCCTAAATGTAACACCCCGATCTAGATTCAAAGTACTATATTCGGGTTACCCAAAATTCGACCCATCGAAAATTTCTATTTAAAACCATAAATTTAGTCATTATCAAAACATCAAGATATTCATAAATCCATGTAAATAAGCAAGCGTTATAAATAAGTTTGCAAACAGGAGCTCCAAGTTTAAAACACCGTATCTCAAAATAATATTTTTAATAGAGTTTACAAACTCAACCACTGTAAGGACCTGTGAATACAATAACCCCAAACTAAATATCAAGTATTGTACTATGAAGCGCTACGGTGCTGGGAAATCCCTTCTTGATGTGCTCCTCGGCCACGATCTACCTTTTAACCGGCGAATATAAGCAACGATTCTGAACGCTGAGCTTACAAAGCTCAGTGGTACATTTCTACTCTACCACAATTCGTGATTATCATAAAATAAGCATGCAAGATAAATATACTTTAGAGAGCATAGATAAGGCTTCACTATCTATGAGTTGTGGTCTAGCCTACACTAGCTAGAGTTCTTACATCACCTATCTCAAGGCATCACTAAGTCTATAAGAAGTATTACATATCCTACAATGCTTTACCATACATGAGATCACTCAGCCTATCGAGTAGGTTTCACACCGTACCCTGGTCACTCAGCCATCGGGTACATAAGGTATCATCTATAGCATCCACATATCATATATAAACACATCCATACATCATCTACATAAATGGCCAACGAAGCCCTACCTTACCCGTGCTCACACAACCGTCGGGTTGAAAGGACCATATTCGGATCACCATAGCCACAGATGCGTTCTAGACATACTTGGATCACATTAGCCACAAGTAGTCTTTACTCGAGCTCACTCAGCCTATCAAGTTAATTACCTTATCCGGATCACTATAGCCACAGATAGGTTTCTAACCGCACCCAAATCACTCAGCTCGTAGGTACGTCAAGTGTACTTGTTCACTCAACCCTAAGTACAAAACCCCTTATATAAGTACCGTAGTACTGACTCCAGGACATCCGGATTCTTTTACACAACATTCAGAAGATAAGTAATGCTCCTCGAGCATTGATACACCCTATCACAGGGTAAGCGGCCTAAGGCCCTAATATCAAGCCTTTTAGTACATTATGGAAGATTTCTAGTTATTTCTACAATTCAAGTCTCATTATCGAATTATCATGAACTTATTAATCAACACAATCATCTTTAGTGAATATACATTTTATTCAAGGGTTTCAACATGTCATTAGCCATTAATCAATGAAACATCACTTCTATGTCCATTCGAAACATTTCTCAACATCTAGAATAATGCCCTACACCGTCTTTCATTAGGTATGGAAACCTTCCTAAAAAGTATGGAAACCTTTCCTCAAGGTATGGAAACCTTTGCCCTGAGGTTTCAAAATCATCTTTTTCGTAGAAATTCACAAGGTATCGAAACATATTCATATGGTTTCGAAACCTTAATCCCAATACCACTTTCTAAGGCTCGACAATCACTCCTTACTTGTCGTTAATCGCATCCAAGCCACCCAAAAGTTTTACTAAAGTTTACCAAGTTATTTATGGGAATATTAGAGTCATCTACCACCATTCACATCATCAAATTCATTACTTTGATTACTTAAAGCAAGCTCCACCCATACAGTACATATAAACCATAAAATCAGCAAAGCGATTACTTTATGATCCTCAAGAATAATAGGAGTCAGAGATGTACTAACCTTTAGTAAGAATTCTCGAATTTAATCTTCCAAGCAAAATCCTTCAACCTTCTCACTTGAACCAAGCTTAGAGAAACCCTCAAATTGCCCCTTTTCGCCCAAAATTATGCTTTTCATGAAGCTCTTAACTAGAAGGTTAACATACTTTAATCTTGTATCTCAAATGGAAGAATTAATGGAGAAATCTTGGATCTTTAAGCTTTGAAAATATGGTGTTTTGAAAGAAAGAAGAAGGAAGACAGTAAAACGATGGGGAAGATGATGTAATGTTGTCTCCCCCCATCTTACGTGAAAACCAAAATAAAGGGAGGGAATCAACCTTTTTTTAAAAGGGTAAAATTACCTCATAAAATCTCAAGTTCCTTATCCTTTTACGAAATGGTCACTTCCCTAGCCCAAAAATCTCAAAACTTCTCCAATAAAGCCCAAGCTTGGCCCAATGGGTCCAACGGTCCAACCCAACACGTAGGTTTATAATCTGATTCAACACCCAACCGCCGACTTAGAAATTCAGGTCGTTACAACTCTCCCCTTCTAAAAGAAATTTCATCCCCAAAATTAAATGAAGGAGGGAGATGCAACTATTTTGGATCCAACCATTTCTCAACTCACATACTTTCACCTTGATTTCGAAGTTGCTCTACAACTTCCTTATCCAAAGCTCATAACATTGGGCTCCTCAACATATATCTCATGAATCCCCAACGATTCACCCCCCACAATTAAACAATGCTTACATCGAATCCTGAAACAAAACAATATAAGATTGACCCAAACAATATTGTCCAAGCATCAACACACGGAACTCACTTCAGATGTGTTTCATCTCGGTTAACAATCCCTTATGCCATCAATCGCGGTTCAAACCCTTGAACTTAAACCTCTTCTGTGTTCGTAACACAACACCTCTTCGAAGATATACTACTAGGAACAATTCTTCGTCTATTAATAACACCATGGCCAATCGTTTCAAGAACAAGAAAAACTCTGACAATCGAACTCTACCATCAATCTATATCGAATTAACAACCCTTCTTCTCCGACCTGACTGAGCAAGATGAGACTTAGCACTTCACTTTACTTGAACTATGAAAGCTAACTCACGACCATGCAACTCTATAAATCAAACCACTTTGATTCCAGGGGAAAACCGTCAGCGCTTACCAACTCCACTAGAGATCAAAACTCACCCATCTATCCTCGAAGGTTCGAATATTCTCTTCCAAACCAACAACTTAATATCAACGAGCAGTTGTGCAGGAACTTTAACAAGCCTTCAAGCGTTTCAAATGATTCTTCCAACAAGATCTGTTGCAACAAAAGGGTCCCGGTTCCACATAACTATAGCTGATAAACCACACTTCTGGTGTGCTACTCTGACAATATTCACACTGTTTTACCATACATGTATACAATCCATCGAAAAAATATGGTAGAACAACCATTAAATATGTCAAGCCCATGGTTATACCGACACACTCATGAATCTGAACTATCTCACGACTTGTCCTTAAAGTCCAACCAATATGTTAAACGCAAACTTTATCACGACTTCCCTTTAACCTTCAACTTACTATAATCGAACCTTAAAACCGCTATACAAGAACCTCGAAACTCATTAACTAATTGCAAGGTCATCGACCTTAATGAACGGGTAACGATCCTCCACCGCTACTCATCGGCTCACTACATAAAATGCCAGCACTCTTTGCCATACCACACTAGATAACAACACAGGCATGTCCCAAGGTGAACCACTTGGCAACGACACTCATATTCACTCACTTTTACAACTGAGTTCCCACTCGAGAAGTTCAGTCGGTGCCTTACTACAAAGTGATATACACTAACACCAAACTCGTCATTACCTCTATCGCGGGTTCTAATCCACGATTCAAGAGATAAGCTTGCTCATTCCACGGAAAACACATCAACAACGTCTTATTTTTCTGCAAGCTCTAAAGATCCAGACCCACAACCCTCGTATCCATTGCTTGGGTCGGGGATGTCTCATAACTTGCAAAACAACTCTTGAATTAACATCACTGAAACATAGCGATCATGCTAGGGAAGTAATAGTTCCTCGCGCCCATTACCAATAGGTGGGTTCACCTAGAACCACCATTCTTCGAGACTCTCGCTCGAAAACCAAGGCATATGTTATGCTCACACAATCAACCTATACTAAAGGTAACATCCACTAATTAGGGAGAGATTAAATCTAACACGTTCACGAGGACTGTTACTCTCAATCCTCACTCAACATCCACGGTAAAAACTTTACCTTCAAGCACTTACAAATCTAATGAATTAATCAATCGAACATCAACCTCTGGATCTTACCACAACACTTATTCAATGCGAACCAAAACCATTGTATGAATGAGAAATTGGATTTCCATCAATTCAACAACTAAAACCAAAATGAAACATAGGTAACTGACATATCATCGGTGGCAATGTTATCATCTCTGGCCTGAACGGAAGATTGCCTAATAACGGCTCGAACATCTACTCTAACGATGGATCTCACCGTACCTCTACTCTGGTATCCAGACGATGCCATAGCACCGATTCTAGCAAAACTCTGACCATGCCGAGAAAGAGTCAACCTCTGAGACTGGACCAGAGTAGTATCCTCCATAACTGGGCAGTCCTCACCATGTGACCTGGTGCCCGACACCTGCAGAAAACCCTACATAGCAAGAAACACACTCCATTATTACTCCCTTCAAGTGTAAAAGCCAAGGAACCTCTACGAAATATTGGTTGAGGTCGTGACCAACTCTTGGGAGCTGATCTGAAACAACTCTCTTTGAACCTCTCGGAGCATGGAACCTCCAAGACGAAGCTTGAGAAGGACCTATGATGTCCTGAGTTCCTCAAGTCTGATTTCTTGAGTCTAGAATCTGACTTAGTGTCGAACCATGGAGTCGTTCGGGTGCCTTTCCATTATTAGCTAACTCTGAGAATGTCCCAAGTGAACCCACTGTCACATTGTTAAGTGTGCAAAAGTCCTATCTTTATGCCCTAGTTTAGCTCAATTATTGTTGTTCTTAAGTATAATTTAGATGCATTTATTGGAAAAACATACACAAAACTGCATAGATTGGATATTCAGCCTTATTTGATCAACTTAATTGTTTTTATACAAAAGATACTACTCAGGCGTGTTTTCTCTCTATACGCGGTACCCGCCGAGGCAGATGCCGTCAAGGCAGCAAAGAGGGCAAAAGAAGAGAAGCTGGCAACTGATGGAGGAAGCTATTAGACCATTTGGAGAGCTGATCGAGGAGGAAAGGCCTAGAATGAAGAGTTGTGCCAAACCCTGCACACGAACCCAGACCTCTACCGAGGCAGTCAACTATTTGTCACCGAGACAGCAAATCGAGGAAGGGTGAAAAAATGCAAAAAGGTATGCGACTGAAAGAGCCCAAAAAGCCCGATTTTTGGAAACCACTTGCACGTGCATTGGAGCCCAACAGACAAAGAAAAGCCATGGTCAAAATAAAGGTGGAAAAAGTAAAACGGGAATCTAGGAAGATTTAATGTTAGATTTGTTCTTTTAATGAGTTGTAATTAGATTCTAACTAGTATTCCTGCCCTAAATCGACTTAGACCTAGGCTTCTCCCCTATATATATGTAATCGACTTGAATGAGAGAAACACAATTGAGATTAGAGAGAAACCCTCCTTCTTGTTGAAATACCCTTATGCCGCCATCTCCATTATGTTCTAAACCTTCCCTAGGGCTAAGGGTTGGTTGCCTTGTAGTTGTGAGATTTTTGCTTGTATTTGTTTAGGTTTTCAGTTTTTGCAATAAAATTCAAGGTTTTCTTACTCTTGATTCTTCATTGTTGCAATCTTTATCGAAAGAGAAGAGGGCAGGAATGTATTTGTTCAATATCGGGAGAGTTGAAATCACGAAACGAGTAAACACAGTTTTATCCAACCATAGGGTAAAGCTACTTCGGCTTAGGGATAAGTTAGAAGTTTAACGGCTAAGAGAGGCTTCATAATCTGTTTGTGTTCATCCTTAGATTCACGTCGGGAGGTATTATCCAAGACATGTTTGCCAATAGTATTTCAAGCTTAGGGATAAGTGGAAGTCATTGAAGGGAGCCTTACGAAACCTTGAATCATCGCTTAACTGCGCAGACAGTCACATTGGTCTCTGCCGGGGCATACTCGTGGGCGGCTACCGAAAGTTGTTAAGTTGATATGCAAAACTGTGCCGAGACAGTACATCCAATCTCCACACTGCGAAGCATTCTAATACCCACCCATTCTTTCATTCTAATTTCTCAATTTATTTTATTTGCTTTAGTCTTAGTCTTAATCAACCTAACTCTTAATATTTGTGTTTTTACTTTTTACTTGTGTAGAAAAGTAAATTCTGAAAGGTTGTCACAATCCCTGTAGAAACGATATCTTAAATACTATAACTTGACACCGTGTATACTTGCACGCAATTTGCGCATCACTTTTGCACGCAACAAGTTTTTGGCGCCATTTCAGGGATTGTCGTACAACTTTTGTATTTATTTTTCTACACTTATCTTTATTTTCTTGCATTATTCAGTTCTTCTTTTGTTTAAAAAAATATTTCAGGTGCAATACAAGTTCAAGGGCATCAACATGTCAAGAAAAGCCACTCGAGAGTTGATGTTAGAAAATTCTTGCAATTTTTGTGAAGGAAATCACGAGTTCGAAAGTTGCCCACATCTTTTCAGTGAATACATGGACGAACCGAGATGAGACCAACATTAAGATTATTCATGATACGACGAACAAGCTCAAAATTTTTCCGACCGTGACAATTTTGCTGCCATAGCAGCAGACATGCCCTAGCAATGTAGTTCTTCTCAAGAGCAATCAAAATCCTTGGAAGACACGCTCCAATCTTTCATTGCATTCACTTAAGATTTGTCAGCTTCTATGGACACAAGAATCTCCACGGTGGACACACTTTTGAGCAATTCGATCCCCATTAATACCATGGATGAACATGATGCCTCGGCAACCATTGATCACCAACAAATACGTCCCATGGACACTAACATCCCAAGGCAAGAAGACGTGGATCAATACGAAGAACACATTGATGAGCCTAGGCAACAGATTGACCTATCAGGGACTGAGGAACCTGAACAGAGCTATGCCTCGACAGCTGAGGAATATGTAGATTGCTCTCATCTACCTTTGCTTGGGCAATTGAACGACCACATAGAGGAGCAACACGATGGAAATACTTTGCTAACGGAATATAAGCCGGTAATAGCTCAACCTTTTGAATTCTTTGAAAAATCACCTTTTTCATTACAGGTATTTCTTGAGGAACCAATACCGATAGAGTTGATGCCAACAAAATCTCTACTGATGGAGATGGTTGAGAGACATAAAGAAAAGGGTGTTCACAAAGCTCTTCATAAAATTAGGTTTTCCTTTGACCTGCACTGCATTATGATAGAAGATTGCCACAACAACTGGTTGCCACAACAGTTGCGTCGGCAACAAAGGCTACTTTCCACCATAACGAACTTCGACGAGAATAAGAGAAGTACATGGTTGGATATTGATATGATTTTTCCTAATCACATATTCATGCCTCCAAGAAAAACAACAAGGTGGAAGGTACACATGGACTACAGGGGAACAAGGAAGAAAGGAACCTCTACCATGATAATGCAAAAGCAAGTAGTTCCAAACACAGTGGTCCACCCTTTTATGGGCAAAATGGTCACTCGATGGAGGGTGCGGGTGGATTACAAGAAGTATCGGAAACGACCCCCTCAAGCTCGAACAAACAAGGGAGTAGTTACTTTAGGTGTTGCATGCCAATGCACCACTAGAGTAACATAACTTTTATTTTATCTTCCACATTTTTTATGCTTTCATAGACTTAGAATTTTTAAATTTTCAATTTTATTTTATTTTAGAAAGAATAGTAGCCCAAGAGAAGATAGAAGAAGCAAGCCTAAAGCCATCATTCATTCCAGCCCGCCCGCCAAGTCTGCCGCGGCAGATAGACGTTGCATTCCGCCAAAACTAGCCGTTGCAGACTAGCCGTTCCCAGATGCCTGTTCCGTTCCAACGGCTCTCTACCCGGGCAACGTCAACCTCGTCAGATGAAACGGTAGCCCTTTTCAGTCTTATTTAAACCCCATCATTTTTTACTATTTACTCTTCTTTACTTTCTCTTGCATATTGTTTCACAAATTTCTTTCCTTTTCTACAGATTCTCAACTCTCACAACCCTCTTTGCATCAAAACCCTAAAACCAATATCAAGAATGGCAAGAACCCCACGCCGCCACACTGCCCAGGCAGAATCCGAAGAATCTCTCAATCGCTTTGCTACACCATAAATCAAAGCCTGCCATAATGAAAAATTCAAAGAGAGATCGGTGTGGGAAGAGCAATGTTTCTACTATGAGACGAGGAAGAGGAACTTCGGGCTCGAGCACTTCATCTACTTAAAGATCGCAAACCAAAAATGGCAGATTTTTTCCCAGCAACTAAAGCCGGTAAATCAGAAAATGGTGCACGAATACTATGCCCATGGGCAACAGAGGAAGTGCCGACGTTGAATGTCCGCGGGCGACCAATGTTTATTGACGAAGACAGAGATAAATCTTTTCTATGGCCTGCACATTCAAGAGGATCAACACGCAGAGTTCCTTGCCTCCCTCACGATAGACAGTTGTGAGGCAATGAAGGAAGAGCTTTGCATTTCGGGGACAATTTGGAATGTGAGCAAAAATAGAGGCACCGTCAATTGACGAAACTTGCTGCCAGAGGCAAAATTGTGGAATACGTTCGTGAAAAGGAGGTTGCTGGCCACGTCCCAAAACTCTACCGTCAACAAACCACGCTCGACACTCATCCACTCCATCATCAACAAAAGGTATACCAATGTGGGTGCGATTATAGCTAATGAGATTTTTGAGTGTGGGCAGAAATTGAAGGGACAACTCTACTTCCCGAGCCTCATCACGATATTGTGCGAGAAGGTACACGTTGCAGCCGCCCCAAGCGACACCATGACGCCAGACAGAACCGGGTGGATGAGGGACATCATCCTTCAAAAAACGAAGATCACATCAGCCACTATGGAAAATTATGCCCAGGCATCGGAAATGGGCAGCCAACAACAATTCCAACAGCCCGCCCTAGCAACCACCATAGGCGGCTTGGCAGCACAGCTGGATAGAATGGAACAATGCCGGTTGAACCTCATGGCCTACATATGGGACTTCAACAATGCAACCGTCACCACCAACAAGGAGAAGTTTCCAGCGGCCCACTTTCCAAAATTCCCTGCCGAGATCTTTGCCCCGGCAGTGCCAGAACCGTTTGCCGCGCCCTATCTCAGCAACCCAACCAACCGCCTCCGCAACTCTAACCACCCCATCTCAACAGAGCCTCAAGCCTCCCCAACAGCTACAACCACTAAAGTCCTCTCTATCTTCGACAACCGTGGAGACACAACGGTCACCCCAATCAGAGAACAAGGGTAGACATCACGGGCGGCAGCCGACGCACCAGGACCATCCGACTCAGCCTACCTCAACTCTTAATCATCAGACTCGGTCCGATCCGTAACCAGGAAACTTGAGCCGTCGTTCTCCCCAGGTGCAAAGAGAGCACACTTTGCCACCGAAGTTTGCCCATACAGTGAAGAAGGCGGTGAACGAGAAGTTATGCAAAAGGCACAACCAAGTCCACCTTCCCGCCAGCAGCCGTCGAGGGCAGCCAAATGCTTCGAAATGGCAGCTCGAAAGAGGGTGATCATAGCCGATGACGATCAATCTAAGCTTCTCTCTTATTCTTCTATTTTATTTTTGTCTAATATATGCTAATTTTTGTGTATGTAGGCATGCATTGAGGACAATGCACCTCTCGAGTAGGGGGGGGAATTAGTCCTCTAATTTTTTTCTTTTGTTTTTCTTTTATTTTCTGTTTTTATTTTTCTGTTTTGTTTTTTAGTTGTATTTAGGTTCTAATGTAACATGCCTTTATTTAAAATTTAATGAATTCTTAGTTGGAGGGAAATTCTTGAGTAGTTTTTACCCGCCGCGGCAGATGGCCCGCTTGGGCGGCAATCTTAGCATGACTCTAGATTTGCTTAGAATCCTACTATGATTTGAAATTAAAGAAAACACTATTTGTGATTAGTTTGATTTTAGGATTTCTAAGAAACTTAGGCATTTCACCTAGTAAACTTGGGTAGAACTTGAAGTTTGAAAAAAAAGAAAGATACATCCTAGAGGTGACCAAAACTGGCTCTAGGATAAGCTAAAGCTGCCCGAAACCGTCTCTAGAGAAAAAGAACAAAATTGAATGAAATCATTAGAAGTGCCTATCATCGGCTCTTGTGGTTATGAATTGCAAAAGAAACTAGAGGGAAACCCAAGGGAATTAAGGTGCTTATCGGAGTTTACTTAGAAGTCGAAGAATCATTCTTATCACAAGGACCGCACACACTCACGAGATACATAGTTCAGTTCCGGGTAAGTCCATTGTCATTCGAAAGGTTGCTAAGTAGGCGTAAATCTACACGGTATGTAAAGGTTGCTCAAGGTGATTTCTCGACTAAGTTTACATATGATTTTAAGTTTTGGCATGTTAATATTAGATTGTAGTGCTTGAGGACAAGCAATAGTTTGAGTTTCGGGGTCTGTTAAGTGTGCAAAAGTCCTATCTTTATGTCGTAGTTTAGCTAAATTGTTGTTGTTCTTAAGTATAATTTAGTTGCATTTATTAGGAAAACACAGACAAAACTGCATACATTAGATATTATGTCTTATTTGATAAACTTAATTGTTTTACACAAAAGATATTGCTCAAGCGTTTTTCGTCTCTGAGCGCAGGTACTCGCCCAGGCAGATGCCGCTGAGGCAGCAGAGAGGGTAGAAGAAGAGAAGTTGAAAACTGATGGAGGACACTATTGGACCATTTAGAGAGCTGATCGAAGAGGAAAGGCCCAGAATGAAGAGCTGTGGCAACTCCTGCACACGAAACCAGACCTCTACCGAGGCAGTCAACTATTTGCCGCTGAGGCAGCAACTCGAGGAAGGGTGGAAAAATGCAAAGTGGTCAAAGTCAAGGTGGAAAAATTCTAATTTTTGGAGACCACTTGCACGTGCATTAGAGCCCAGCAGACAAATAATAGCCATGGTCAAAGTCAAAGTGGAAAAATTCAAACGGGAATCTAGGAAGATTTAATGTTAGATTTGTTCTTTTAATGAGTTGTAATTAGATTCTAACTAGTATTCCTGCCCTAAACCGACGTAGACCTAGGCTTCTCCCGTATATATATGTAATCGACTTGAAGGAGAGAAACACAAGTGAGATTTGAGTGAAACCCTCCTTCTTGTCGAAATACCCTTGTGCCGCTATCTCCATTATGTTCTAAACCTTCCCTAGGGCTAAGGGTTGGTTTCATAGTAGTTGTGAGAGTTTTTCTTGTATTTGTTTAGGTTTTCAGTTTTTGCAATAAAATTCAAGGTTTGTTTACTCTTGGTTCTTCATTGTTACAATCTTTATCGGGAGAGAAGAGGGAAACAATCTATTTGTTCAATATCGGGAGAGTTGAACTCACAAAACGAGTAAACACGATTTTATCCAACCATATGGTAAAGCTACTTCGACTTAGGGATAAGTTAGAAGTTCAGCGGCTAAGAGAGGCTTCATAATCTATTGGTGTTCATCCTTAGATTCATGTCAGGAGGTATTATCCAAGACGTGTTTGCCAATAGTACTTCAAGCTTAAGGATAATAGGAAGTCATTGAAAGGAGCCTTGCCGAACCTTGAATCATCGTTTAACTGCCCAGGAAATCACATTGGTCTCTGTCGAGGCGGGCTTCTGCCGAGGCATACTTGTGAGCAGCTACCGAAAGTTATTAAGTTGATCTACAAAATTGTGCCGAGATAGTACATCCAATCTCCACACTACAAAGCATTCCAATACCGACCCATTCTCTCATTCTGATTTCTTAATTTATTTATTTGCTTTAGTCTTAGTCTTAATCAACCCAACTCTTAGTATTTGTGTTCTTACTTTTTACTTGTGCAGAAAAGTGAATTCTGAAAGGTTGTCACAATCTTTGTGGAGACGATATCTTAAATACTATAACTTGGCAGCGTGTATACTTGCACGCAATTTGCGCATCACTTTTGCGCGCAACACACATACATATGAAGGTCAATATTTAATACATGTCTAAACCTCTTAAACCTCAACTACTCGGTGGCAACTAACTTCGAGGCATATCTGCTCAACCATAGAAAATCTTGCTCATACTCAAATATTGTCCGGTCCTCCTAGAGGTGATACAGGAACTGATTTCTCATCTCATCCATGTGAACCTCACTGATGTACTTCTTCTTGAACTCGTACAAGAAGACATCTCAAGTTGGAAGAGCAAGCTGCAGTCCCAACTCAACAGAATCCCACCACTCATGTGCATTGCTCTTAAGAAGGGAGACAATGCAGTCGAGGTCATCCTCCGGACTCCCCCTCATCTGTCTCAATATCCTATGTGTGTCTCATAACCATTGGTCAGCCTTGATCGTGTCATCCTCACCCAAACCTTCGAAATCTTTAGGTCCATAACGGTGAAGCCTCCCAAAAGGGATCTTGTGAGGCGTCTCAAATTACCTCGGGATAGCTTGCACTACTTGAAAAAGAGTAAAGGTAAGATCATGGAGGTGGTTTGCCCCTCCACTTCCGATACCTCCCGGAAGAATTGTGTCCCCAACATCCGGAACAGACTCCTTACTGAAGTCCTTCACTTGAGAGACATTTCTCTCCTCATGACTCTCCTGGTCGTATCTGACGTCACCAGCCATCGAACTTTCTAAAATCACAAGGAAACAAGGCATCGCCATTAGGATTCCCAATCTTGGAAGAATACAACTTAAATTTAGGGGCTTGCATTCGCTAGACACCTTACCACGACCTCTATACCACCCAGAGTCTCCTAGAATCGGCTAAATCTAGGCTCTTATACCACTAAATATAACACCCTAAGCTTGATCTATATCCAGTGTACTACATTCAAGTCACCCAAGATCTGACCCATCAAAAATTTCCAATTAAAACCATAAGTTTAGCCATTATCAAAACATCAAGATATTCATAAATCCATGTAAATAATCAACCGTTATAAATAAGTTTATAAAACATGAGCTCCAAGTTTAAAACACTGTATCTCAAAATAATATTTCAAATAGAGTTTACAGACTCAACCGCAGTAAGGACCCATGAATACAATAACCCAAAACTAAATATCAAGTACTATACTCTAAAGTGCTACGGTGTTGGGAAATACCTTCTTCATGTGCTCCTCGGCCACAATCCATCTACTAACCTGCAAACAGAAACAAAGATCCCAAACGCTGAGCTTACAAAGCTCAGTGGTACATTTCTACTCTACCATAATTCGTGATTATCATAAATAAGCATGCAAGATAAATATAGTTTAGAGAGCATAGATAAGACTTCACTATCTATGAGTTATGGTCTAGCATACACTATCTAGAGTCCTTATATCACCTATCTCAAGGCATTATTAAGTCTACAAGAAGTATTACATATCGCACAATGTTTTACCATACACGAGATCACTCAGCCTATCGAGTAGGTTTTATACCGTACCGTGTTCACTCTGCCATCAGGTGCATAAGCTATCATTTATAACATCCGCATAGCATACATAAACACATCCATACATCATCTACATAAGTGGCCAACAAATCCCTACTTTACCTATGTTCACATAGCTGTCGAGTTGAAAAGACCATATCCGGATCACCATAGCCACATATACGTTCTAGACATACTTGGATCACATTAGCCACAAGTAGTCTTTACCTAAGGTCACTCAGCCTATCAGGTTACTCGAATTACTCAGCCTATCGAGTTAATTACCTTATATGGATCACCATAGCCACAAATAGGTTTCTAACCGCACCCAGATCACTCAGCCTGTAGGTACGTCGGATGTACTTGTTCACTCCTCCCTAAGTACACATCCCTTATATAAGTACCATAGTAATGACTCTAGGACATCCAAAATCCTTTATAAAACATTCATAAGATAAGTAATTCTCTTCGAGCATTGATACAGCCCATCACGGGGTAAGAACCCAAGGCCCCACTATCAACCCTTTTAGTGCATTATGGAAGATATCTAGTCATTTCTACAATTCAAGTCTCATTATCGAATTATCATGGACTTATTAATCAACACCATCACTTTTAATGAATACACATTTTATTAAAGGGTTTTATCATTTCATTAACCATTAATCGATGAAACATCGCTTCTATTTCCATTTGAAACATTTCTCAACATTTAGAACAATGCCAAACATTGTCCTTCAAAAGGTATGGAAACCTTCCTAAAGGTATAGAAACCTTTCCATATAGGTATTGAAACCTTTTTCTCCAGAAACCATTTTTTCTTAGAAGTTCATAAGGTATCGAAACTTGTTCATATGGTTTCAAAACGTTAATCTCAGAACCACTTTCTAAAACACCACAATCACTCCTTACTTGTCTCCAATCGCATCCAAACCACCCTGAAGTGTTACTAAAGTTTAACAAGTTATCCATGGTTATATTAGAGTCATCTAACACCATTCACATCATCAAATTCATTACTCTGATTACTTAAAGCAAGCTCCATCCATACAATACCCATAAACCATAAAATCATCAAAGAAATTTCTTTATGATCCTCAAGAATAGTAGGAGTCTAGATACACTGGCCTTTAGCAAGAATTCTCAAATTTAACCTTCCAAGCAAAACCATTCAACCTTTTGACTTGACCCAAGCTTAGAGAAACCCCCAAATCGTCCTTTTCCCCTAAAATTATACTTTTCATAAAGCTCTTGACTAAAAGATTAACATATTTTGATCTTGTATCTCGGATGGAAGAATTGATGGAAAAGGCTTGGATCTTTAAGCTTTGAAACTATGGTGTCTTGGAAGAAAGATGCGGAAGAAGGAAGAGAGAAAAAGGATGGGGGAAGATGATGTAATGTTGTCTCCCCCCCATATCAAGTGAAAACCAAAATAAAGGGAGGAAATCAACCTTTTCTTTTTAAAAGGGTAAAATTATGACACCCTAAATCTTATCCTAGATGTATTAAAGCCAAATTACTTAAATTGTTATCTCAATTAAACTTGAATATGAGCCAATTCGATTAATTAAGGATTTAATTGAAAGAAAGAATGAAATTAGAGACCAATTTAAAGCGACCAATTCGAATAAAAGGTGAAACAAAGAGATTGCATGCTAATTAATTGAATTCCAATAATTGGCCCTCCACTATCTCATGCTTAAGACATAAATAGAAGGCTAAATTAGACAATTACAAGTCTAATTAAGATGACACCAAGTCATCTTCTCAATTCCATTTGCTCAGTGGAGTCATAGTGTAGAAAGAAAGAGAAATTGAGAAAAAGTCAGCCATGGAAAACTTGATTATCCTTGCATTATTGGGAATTTAATCTTGGAAATCAAGTTTGAGAAGCTTGGTAAGCTCCTCACCCTTAGGAGGTATTTGAGGCTTTTATGATCCTTGACTAGGTGACATCTTTCACCATATAAATAATGTCTCCATATCTTGAGAGTGAAGACAATAGCAACGAGTTGAGGTCATGACTCGGATAGTTAAGCTCGTGTAGCTTCAACTGTCTTGATGCATACGCTACCACATTGTCTCCTTGCATCAATACACAGCCTAATCCCGAGTGAGACGCATCACTATAAATAGTGAATTCCTTGCGAGATTCAGGTTGGATAAGAACTGGAGCATGTGTTAAGGCTTGTTTAAGTTGATCAAAACATCGTTGCTGATTTTCGAACCACTCGAATGGTTGATCTTTCAAAAGAAGTTTAGTTAGGGGAAACGCAATGGTAGAAAAGCCTTTTACAAATCTTCAATAATAACCAGCTAAACCGAGAAAACTTCGGACCTCACTAACATTCTTAGAAGGCCACCAATAGAGAATAGCTTGAATCTTTTTTGGGTCCACCTTGATCCCTTCAGCTGAGATTACGTGTCCAAGGAATGAAAATTCCGATAGCCAAAACTCTCACTTGAAGAATCTAGAGAACAATTGATGTTCTCAGAGAGTTTTCAAGACGATTTAGAGGTGTTCAACATGTTCCTCCTTTTTACGGGAATAGACGAGAATGTCATCGATAAAGACAACTAAGAACTTGTCGAGATAAGGCTTGAATACTCGGTTCTTCAGGTCCATGAATGCAGCAGGAGCATTTGTTAGCCCAAACGATATAACAAGGAATTCAAAGTGACCGTAAAGAGTACGAAAGGTTGTCTTAGGCACATCTACATCTTTCACTTTCATCTGGTAATAACCCGATCGAAGATCGATCTTTGAGAAAATCGAAGCATCTCTAAGTTTGTCAAAGAGATCTTCTATCCCCGGCAACAGATACTTGTTCTTGATAGTGATTCGGTTCAATTGTCGAGAGTCGATGCAATGCCGCATTGAACTATGCTTTTTCTTCACAAATAAGACAAGTGCACCCTAGTGAGACGTGCTAGGTCGAATGAAGCCTTTGTCTTGTAACTCCTAAAATTGTTTCTTGAGCTCCTTCAACTCCACTTGTGCCATTCGGTATGGTGTAATTGACACCAGGTTGGTTCTAGGTTGAATTTCAATTCCGAACTCCACTTCACGAGATGGAAGAAGACTAGGGAGTTCCTCGAGAATGACATCGATGAATTCGGAAACAATAGGAACAGAAGGTAAGCCGAAATGATATTCATCATGTAAAACCATTGCAGCAAAGATTAAAGTAGGCTTTTGATCTATAATAAGTATGGATTCTTTTCCCAAACCCCGAAGATACAATCTCCTATTTTGACAATCGATCCAAGCTTGATGGTTACTCAACCAGTCTAACGTAACACTAGATCGAATTCACAATTGGGCAAGACATAAAGATCAATAGGAAAGGGTATGTTTCGAATAGCTATAGGACAAGCTCTACAGAGCAAATTGATTGGCAAGTTTCCCCTATAGGATTCGATACTACAAGGCTCGTTTTAACAACTTCGGGTTTCATATCTAACTTATCAAGCAAGTAAGAGCATATGAATGAATGGGTTGATCCCGAATCTATCAAAGCATAAACAAGTTTAAGGTTTAGTTAAACAATACCAACAATGACGTCGAGAGACTCTTCGTCCTCCTTATCACGAATGTGGTAAACACGAGCAGGGGCTCGAGACTCTTGAGGAGTGGAAGCTTTTGAATAGGAGCATTTTCCTCTCCCTTTGTTTCCAGATTGAGCTTGCCTTGAATTCTTATTTCGGCCAGAAGGTACCAGGCTCGGATTAGCAGCATTACAAGCTTGAGCTTTATTAGATTTTCTCGGGCAATTCCTGATATAGTGATCATCACCACCATACGTAAAGAAAAGATTGGACTAGACTCGGTATTAACCATGATACAGTTTCTGACAATACTTGCATGTAGGGGCTTTTTCAGAATTTCCCGTGCTGTTAATAGAAACAACCGAGACTGCTAATTTGTTCACCGATTGGAGTCTCGGTGTGTAGTTACTTCTAGGAGCAGGAGTGTAGGTTGAGGATCCTTATTTCTAAGATTTACCCTTCTTAGACTGCCAGCTAGATTTGTCATCATGTTTTAGCTTCTTATCACTTCGATATCCACCTTTCCTCTATTTCACGGCCTTAATCTTTATCTTGGTCGCGATTGCTCTGTTCACTAGAGTTTGAAAGTCTGTGATTCCTATGGCGGTAATCATCTGGCTCAACTCGTCATTCAAGCCATCAATGAACATTCGTCACTTGTCTTTTTCGGTCTTAATGTATTTCCAACCATATTTACAATACTTGCAAAAGTCAGCAATGTATTGTTCAATAGGTCGATTGGCTTACTTCAAGTACAAGAAACATCTTTGGTAATCTGCCAAGTATTGCTCACTTATATACTTCTTGTTGAACTCTTCAACAAAGAACTTCCAGGTCACCGATTCAGCCGGGGCAGTTAAAGTAGTGGTTTCCCACCAGCTTCATGCTTCGTCTGCTAACAAAGCGATGGCACACTCGAGCTAATGCTCATCCGAGCATTGTAACTGCTTGGTCAGGATTTGAGTAGTATTTTCTAGCCAGTACTCTGCCTCATTGGGCTTCTCTTCATTTCTATCGGTAAAGGTGTAGGCTCGATGCTGAGCTAAATTATCAATAGCTGCTCAGTTTGGCAACACAAGTGCAGGGGCAGCAGGGCGATCTTGTTTTAAATTCGAGACGAGCTGTTTAAACATCTCTTTCATGCTTAAGAGACATTCCTTTTGAGTAGCTTGGATGACAGGGGCATCCAGTTGAGGCTGAGCTTGAGCTCGCCGTTGATCAGTTTCTTGATATTTCGTTTGTCTTGGAAGGTTCTGTTCGAGCCTTACACTATTGCCCTCGTTAGAGGAATCTCGGGGACTTTGACCATCCCTAGCTTCTCTTGTCTCAAACATACTACGATTGAACGAAAGAAATAAGTTAGAAGAGTAATTACACAATTATAACGAGAACACAACAACTAGGTTGCATAACTCAATCCTATATAATGCATACATGCTCGGTTTATTCCTAGGATCTAGTCCTTTAGCTCTGATTACAACTTTATGTAACACCCCTCGCCCGGGTTAGGAGCGAGGAGTGTCGGGGCTTATAACCAAACATCGACATGTGAATTTAGGGGCCAATTTGAATCTTTCTTATAATTTACTTAGTAAACAAGTTACCAAATTCAATTCATTCTAAACAATATCCTCTCCCATTTGAATTACCCCTTATCACTCAAAAAACCATACATTATTTCTCTAAAATAATTACAATTGAACACTTCATGTAACTTAGGGCCCAATTCATTTTACTTCCTATTAGATTAGTCAAGTAGACTCCTAATGACATTCGAATAGGTTACTTCTTTATCAAGAAGGATCACAAGTATTCGAGTTCTTATAATTTACAAGGCTAGTTTCATTCATCCATCTAGACATTTAAAACAAGCATTACTTAAGAACTTTGCACACACACACACACACACACACACACACACACACACACACATATATATATATATATATACATATATATATATACATTCAAAAGGTGGCTATCAAGCCATTTAAGTTCTTACAACCATCTTAGTTATTTTTACATAGCCAAAGTACTAACAAAACATGACATTCTAAGCCGTAAGTCTTCACATACATTTTCATTATAAGCCAAATGCATGATATTTGGACCACTAAACCTAAGATTAGGCCACCAATTAGGAGTAACATAAGAACAAAACAAGGCATACTTGAATTCTTCACTTGTGAATTTGTGAAACCTATGTTTGATTTTGATATAATTAAATCATTAAGGATCAAATTGAAAAACTTGAAATTGTTTTTTAAGTCCCTTAATAAGTTTTAAATCACAACCACTTTAAAACTTATTTGAAAAACTCAAACTCCAAATATTTTCTAAGTGTTCCTAGGCCAAAGTGTTCAAAACCGTCCAGGTGTATCGATACGCTTCCAGCCGTATCGATACCTTTTTTACAAAGTTGGCTACTGTAAAGACGCGTTTCGATACGCTCTTAACCGTATCGAAACAGCGTATCGAAACAGATTGCATTTGTATCGATACGCTCTCTCTATAAAACTGAAGGAGTTTGAATGGTGTACCGATACGTCTTCACCCGTATCGATACGGTTTTAATTGAATTTTTAAATCGAATTTTTTTAAATACTTTCGACCGTTGGTGTCAGTTGTTAGGTAACCAATATTTAAAATGGCAGTTGACTCGTATCGATACGGTAAACCCTCGTATCGAAACGGAAACTTCTAGTGAGCTAAGTTGAGTAAAAAGGTATCAATACGGTCTTATCCGTTTCGATACACTCCCTGTCCCGTACCGATACACCTACGTGCGTTTCGATACCCCCTCTTTATTATGTACAACGACTCTTTCTTTTTTGAGACAGGTATCGATACGGCTCCCCGTGTACCGATACGGATAGCTGCAGAAGTGCATTTATGGTGGAAAGAGAGAGTCCCAACGGCTCTATTCAATTCCCCAACCACCCAAACGGCTAGAATTGATAGAGGAGGTATAAATTGAAGCTCTTTGAAGACCAGCAACAACTATTACATTAAAGACAAACATTCAAGGAAAAATTTAACCTCAAGTGTGCCTAATTTCCAATCTCTTGTAATTCTCAAATTGTGTTGTATCCAATTCTTATTCTATCTTCAAATTTGGGTTGAGTGTTGTACTTCAAGGGACAAATTTGTATTTGAGAGATATACTTCTTGTCCAATTTCTTATTTGATTATTTGTGTGGGTTTGGTCAAATTTTGGGTAGAAAATTTGACCGGTTGTGTAAAGGGTACCTCCTAAGCCTTGAAAAGGGGAAGAACAAATAGTGAATTGTTGAAATCCTTAGTGGTAGCTAAGGTAGTGGATGTAGAGTTCATTTGGAACTTGAACCACTATAAAATCCTTTGTTCTTCATTTTTAAATTGCCCTTTCACTCCACAAAGTTTTTAAATCCCAATTCACCCCCTCTTGGTCTTGATCATTCAATCGATCCACTCAACAATTGGTATCAGAGCCTACATCTTTGAAGGATTCACAACCACAAGAGGAGTTCCTAGGAAGAGTGAGATCAACAAAAAAATCAAGCCATGGCTTCTACCTCCGGTTCAAGTATGTATAAGTCACAATCCACCACAAAGCCACCATTCTTCAATGGTGACAACTATCCCTTTTGAAAGAATAGGATGCGCCTCTTCATCAAGTCCAATGATTACTTGGTGTGGGATGTCATTGAAGATGGTCCTTACATTCCATTGAAGCAAGACAATGAAGGAAAGATGATGTTGAAGAAAAAGATAGAGATGAGTGAGGATGAAAGAAAGATGATTCAAATAAATGACAAGGCTCTTCACATGCTTTTTTGCTCCTTTGGACACGACATCTATTCCAAAGTCTCATCCATTGAGAGTGCCAAGGAAGTATGGGATACTCTTGAGACCACCTATGAAGGAACCAACGATGTGAAGGAAACCAAGATTGGAATTCTCAATCTTAGCTATGAGAATTTCAAGATGGAGTCCGAAGAAAAAATGTCCAAGATGTTTGATCGCTTCTCAACCGATGTCAATGGGCTCAAAGGATTTGGAGAGACTATTCCAGAAGACAAGCTTGTCCGGAAGCTACTTTACTCACTTCCCGAATCTTGGGATGGGAAGAGAACTGCCATCATAGAGGGCAAAAATTTGAAGACTCTAAAGCTTGATGAGCTAGTGGGTTCTCTCCTTACTCATGAGATTATGAAGCAAAGAAGGGAAGAAGAGAAGAAGAAGGAAGAGAAGAGAGTAGAGAAGCTAGAAGTGGAAAAGAAGAAGAAAAAGGGAATAGCTCTCAAAGCTTCACTACTTGAGGAAAGCTCTTCTAGTGAGGAGGATGACCTTGAAGAATTGACTATGATAGCCAAGAATTTCTCTCGATTCATGAGGTCCAATCGTGGAAGAAAAATTCAAAGAAAGATGGACTTCAAAGGTAAAAACAAAGAAGAAGCAATGGATCAAATCATTTGCTTCGAGTGCAATAAATCCGACCACATACGTTTGGAGTGCCCTCAACTCAAGAAGAAGGGCTTTGAGAAGAAGAAGAAGCTCAAAGCCAAGCTTGCTACTTGGAGTGATGAGGAGTCATCCGAGGATGACGAACAAGAAGTGGCCAACCTTTCCCTCATGGCACTTGAGGAAGATTCCTCTATGGTAACCTCTAACTCATCATCTTTAGATTTTACATATGATGAATTAAATGATGCATAAGATGAGTTGCAAGAGGTCTATGATGAATTAGTTGAGAAATACAAGGAGTCGGTCATTAGGAATAAGAAAATTATTTCGAAATTAAAAGATAAAAATAACTCTCTTTCTTAAGCTAATTTAAAATTTGAGAAAAAGATTTTAGGGTTGAAAGATGAACTAAAATTCTTCCAAGATGAAAATGTTGACCTTAATAATCTTATTTCTCAATGTAATAGTGAACACCAAAAGGTGTTAGATGAGCTTAACAAGCTCAAAGAGTCTTTTAAAAATGTTGGTAGTGTGAAGCATGAAATAGGTGAATCTTCTAAAACAAACCAACATAAGAAAAAGACTAATAACTACAAACAAAGTAGCTCTCCTAGACATAGTAGAACTAAAAGGATTAGAAGTGTATGGGTTCCTAAGGAACTTGTAAAATCTAATAATTTTGTTGCTATGTCACCTTGGATTCCTAAGGAAACCAAGTTATTGGGAGCTAACACTCGTGGACCCAAAATGATTTGGGTACCAAAAACAAAAGTTTAATATCTTTGTTTGTAGGGGGAGCATTTCTACAAGGCCAAAGCACAAAGTCAAAACTCACGGTACCTTGATAGTGGATGCTCGAGGCATATGGCCGGAGACAAGAGTAGATTCATGGATCTAAAGCCAAAAAGTGGAGGAGTGGTGACATTTGGTGACAACTCCAAAGGCCACATTAAAGGTATTGGCTCCATAGGTAATCACTCTACTATTCTTATTAAAAATATCTTGTATGTCGATGGTCTTAAACACAATTTGTTGAGCATAAGTCAATTGTGTGATAAAGGATTTAATGTTTTATTTGATAAAAATGGATGCAAATTGTTGACATTAAATCTAATAATACTATGCTCATAGGTGATCGCATAGGTAACATTTACCTGGTGCATCTAGATGACATACATACATCTCATGCATGTTTAGTAGCTCAAAATGAAAATGATGCATGGTTGTGGCATAGTAAACTAGGACATGCTAGCATTAGTGTTTTAGAAAAATTAGTTTCCCTTGATCTAGTTAGAGGTTTACCTAAGATTAAGTTCTCAAACGATAAAATTTGTGATGCATGCTCTAAGGGTAAACAACATAAGTCTTCCTTTAAATCCATTAATGATGTTTCTACAAGTAGATGTTTACAATTTATCCATATGAATTTATTTGGGCCAATTAGGACTATGAGCTTGGGTGGTAAATCTTATGCATTTGTTCTTGTTGATGATTTTTCTAGATTTACTTGGGTTCTATTTTTAAGTACTAAAGATGAAGCTTTAGAAAAATTCATCACATTTTCAAAACTAACCCAAAATGATATTGAACTTAGAATTTCTCATATTAGAAGTGATCATGGAGCCGAGTTTCAAAATTTAGGGTTTAAAGAGTTTTTGAATGAAAATGGTATTAGACACAATTTTCCGGCTCCTCGAACTCCTCAACAAAATGGGGTAGTTGAGAGGAAAAATAGAACTTTACAAGAAATGGCTAGAACCATGCTTTGTGAAAACAATTTACCTAAATATTTTTGGGCGAAAGCCACAAACACCGCTTGCTACATTGTTAACCGAGTAATGATTAAGCCAATTTTAAAGAAAACACCTTATGAGATTTTAAAATCTAAAAAGCCTAACATTAGCTATTTTCATCCATTTGGTTGCAAGTTTTTTGTTTTAAATAATGGAAAAGACAACTTAGGTAAATTTGATGCAAAAAGTGACGAAGCTATTTTCATACGATATTCTTTAACCTCTAAAGCCTATCGTGTATTTAACAAGAGAACTTTAGTAGTAGAAGAATCTATACATGTTGTATTCGATGATAACCTCATTCCAAGGAAGGATTGTTGTGATGATGATGATGTAGGAATCATAAATGCTTTTGATGGAGGACAAACTTCAAAGGAGGATGAGATTCCAACAAAAGAAGAGGACACACAAGATCCACCTCTTGAAGCCTTGAAGGACTTGGCTCTTGAGGAAAAGGAAGTGAGCTACCCAAGGGAGTTCAACTATGTCAAAGATGGTGAAATCTTGGGTGATCCATCCAAGGGGGTAACCACTCGATCTTCTCTTAGATTAATGAATCGTGTTACATTTATCTCAAGCATAGAGCCTAATAATATAAAAGAAGCATTGAAAGATGATTTTTGGATTATGGCTATGCAAGAAGAGTTAAATCAATTTGAGAGAAGTAACGTTTGGACATTAGTTGATAGACCTAGTAATCAATCTACTATAGGAACTAAATGGGTCTTTAGGAACAAACTAGATGAGAGTGGTAACATTGTGAGAAATAAAGCTAGACTAGTAGCACAAGGTTACACTCAAGAAGAGGGAATAGATTTTGATGAAACCTATGCACCCGTAGCTAGAATGGAAGCCATTAGGATGTTGCTTGCATATGCATGTTATCATGATTTCAAGCCTTTTCAAATGGATGTTAAAAGCGCATTTTTAAATGGTTTTATAAATGAAGAAGTGTATGTGGAACAACCACCGGGTTTTGAAGACTCAAAATTTCCAAATCATGTTTTCAAACTCACAAAAGATCTTTATGGTTTAAAACAAGCTCCTAAAGCTTGGTATGAAAGACTTTCAAACTTTTTAATTGAAAAAGGTTTTGAAAAAGGTAAGGTGGACACTACACTTTTTATAAAAAGGTATAAAAATGACATCTTAGTAGTACAAATTTATGTTGATGACATTATTTTTGGTTCTACTAACGAATGTCATTGCAAAGAGTTTGCTAAGCTAATGCAAGGTGAATACGAGATGAGGATGATGAGGGAGCTCTCATTCTTTTTGGGACTCCAAATCAAGCAAAGGAAGGATGACACCTTCATCAATCAAGCAAAATACATCAAGGATATGCTCAAGAAGTTTGGCTTGGAGAATGCAAAGCCTCAAGACACACCTATGAGCTCATTTACAAAGCTTGACAAAGATGAAGGAGGTAAGTGTGTTGACTCTAAGCTTTACCGTTCTATGATTGGATCATTGCTTTACCTTACTGCAAGTAGACCGTATATCTTGTTTAGTGTTTGCTTGTGTGCTAGGTTTCAAGCTAGTCCTAGAGAGTCTCACCTTATAGCCGTTAAGAGAATCTTTAGGTACCTTAGAGATACTCCTTGTTTAGGTCTTTGGTACCCTAGAGACTCCACCTTCAACCTTCATGCTTATTCGGATGCGAATTATGGGGGATGCAAAATCGATAGGAAGAGTACTTCGGGAACTTGTCAATTCCTAGGTAGTATGCTCATATCTTGGTTCTCTAAGAAACAAAATAGTGTAGCCTTATCTACCACCGAAGTCGAGTACATATCCTTAGGGAGTTGTTGTGCTCAAGTCCTTTGGATGAAGTAACAACTCTTAGATTATGGTATTAAATTTGAAACCATACCCCTTAAGTGTGATAACACTAGTGCAATATGTTTGACAAAAAATCCCATCCAACACTCTAGAACCAAACACATAGAAATAAGGCATCATTTCATTAGAGATCATGTCCTTAAAGAAGATGTTGTTATAGAGTATGTTGACACCTTAAATCAATTAGCGAACATATTTACAAAACCTTTAGACAAAGAGCGTTTTTGTCCCTTAGGAGAGAGTTAGGTCTAACTAGCCTTTCTTGACCTTTTAGGACCTCTTTTGTGCTTAAAATTGCTTGATCTTATGAAATTGCATGTTTGTGTGTTGAAACTCTTGAAAATATCCATGCCTATAGCTAGGGGGAGTATGTTTCTGTTAAAATATGCTTAGAACTGCTCATTCATCATTTGCATACCTTTAAGAGGTGTTAGAACCGAGCTTATGGTTGTTCTTTAGGCCTAAAATGCATTTCTGGCTTAGGGTATCGATACGGCCCTACGCGTATCGATACGCGTACTTCATTAGTTTCCCAGAATACATTTTGCCTTAAACGTGTATCGATATGGTTAAACCTGTTTCGATATGAGCTTAAATCGTTTCGATACGGATTGCATCCGTTTCGATACGATCCTTCAACGGGCATTTTTATTGGAATTACGTTTTTACCCCCGTATCGATACACCCTCAGGAGTATCGATACGCGATTGTGTAGACTGCTTTAATTTGGCATTTAAAGTCTTCAACTTTTACCAAAACTAAAATTTTCAAAACCCTAAAAACCCTGGCCGTTTCAGCCTATAAATAGCCTCTTCCTCCCTCATATTTTCACACCACAACTCAAAAACATCAAGAGGGTTTCAAATCAAGCAAAGCTCTAAGGCTTTTTCATCAATTTGGTGCTAGGCTTTTCTTCCATTCTTCTCTAATCACTATCAAGGTAAAACCCTTTCCTTTTTCTTTTAATTTTTTTTCGTTTTCAAATTGTTTTGTTTTATTTTTATGTTTGTCTTCTTAACAAAACTTGTTTTTCAAAATTTCTTTTTCAAAATTTTCTTTTGTAAAATTTTTTTTTACCTTGATTTTTGATTTCTCAATGAGCTGAATGAAGAAATCTTAATGCATACATTTGTTTTCTAGTTCATGGCTCCATCTAGGAAGAGAACTCGTCTCAATGAAACCAGTGAATCTTCCAATACCAGACAGGGTGCTCGTCCGAATCTCACCGAAATCTATCAACACTCTTTCCAAACCCAAGGAGCTCTCACATATTTTCATCAATTCCAAAACTACAAGATCCGTCCAGAAAGGGTAATCTCTATCCCTTTTCTTGACTCGGAGCGATTCAAGTTTGAATATCTACCTTTGCTCCAACGTTGGAAGTTTATGGATTTTTTCTCCATTCCCGGGTTTTATTTTCGTATTTTGGTTTTAATCTTTTATGCTAATGCCAAATGTTGTGCTAATCGTGATGGGGTTGTTACCGGGGTTAATTCCTATCTCATGGGCAAGAAAATCACTCTAGATGTCAAATCTATTTGTGAGGTTTTTAAGTTGGAGGATGAAGGCCTTGATGATGAGAACTCTTTAGGCCATGTTCTTAGTGGTTCCGTCACCGCCCTCAATGCTCAAGATCGGATCCTTCATTTGATGGTCTCTTGGTGGCTTAGGCCTTCCGGAGGAAAGTACTCTACCATCTGTCAAGTGGATGACTTTTGGATTCGATGCTTCCGTGAGAGAAAACGTCCAAACCTTGCTCGTATCATGTTTGCGTAGATCGTTTATCTTGTGCAACATCACCACACCACTCTTGTCACTTCCTTCACCTATGGTACGACACTAAGCTATTTCTTTATCCAAAAGGAAATTGATTACTCGCATGACTTCCCAACTCCACTCACCGATCCCATTGATGAACGCTCTCTTGCAAGGGGTAAGTTCCATTATTTTAATGGTAGTTAGTTACGTCTATATGAGCTTCCAACCGAGGCCGCGACACAATTGGAAAATCCTCAAGGTGAACAAGTTCCTCAAGCTCCTCCACCTCCTCCTCAACCTTCCATGGATGCTCTAATGACTTTCCTTAATGAGCAATTCATGGGATTGCGTATGGAGATGGCTTCGGGGTTTACAACGATTGATACTCATTTAACGAATGTGGAGAACCGCCTCACAACTCTTGAAAGCGATCACAATTCTATGAATATATCTCTCACCGCTTTTCATGATGAGTGGCGTAATAGCATGAAGAATGATAATCCAATTGTGGATGAAGATGAAGGTGATGAAGAAGGCGATGATGATGCTTTGTAGCCTCTCCTTGCATTCCATGCATATCATCTAGGATATTTTATTTATGCACCTTTGTTTCATGTTTTTAGGATTAAGTTTGCTTTATTTCAAACCTATGCTTTGATTTTCAGTTATGTTGGATTTTTAAGTTGTTGTTATGCTTTATTTTGAACTTAATGATAATTATGTTGTTTGCCTATTTATACCTTTGCCTAAGTTATGCACTTTACTTTGTCTCAATTATTTTTGATCTAACAAAAAGGGGGAGAGGGAAGCTCACAACACTTTAAAATTTTGATTTTCAATTTAAAAGTTACCTAGCTCATATTAAGGGAGTTAATTTTGCAAAGTTTTTCAAAGTGTCAAAAATTTCAAGTTTTGGTTTTGTTATATCAAAAAGGGGGAGATTGTGAAACCTATGTTTGATTTTGATATAATTAAATCGTTAAGGATCAAATTGAAAAACTTGAAATTTTTTTCTAAGTCCCTTAATAAGTTTTAAATCACCAACACTTTAAAACTGATTTGAAAAACTCAAACTCCAAATATTTTCTAAGTGTTCCAAGGCCGAAGTGTTCAAAACCGTCCAGGTGTATCGATACGCTTCCAACCGTATCGATACCTTTTTTTACAATTTTGGCTACTGTAAAGACGCGTTTCGATACGCTCTTAACCGTATCGAAACAACATATCAAAATAGATTGCATCTGTATCGATACGCTCCCTCTATAAAACTGAAGGAGTTTGATTGGTGTACCGATACGTCTTCACCCGTATCGATACGATTTTAATTGAATTTTTAAATCGAATTGTTTTAAATACTTTCGACTGTTGGTGTCAGTTGTTAGGTAACCAATATTTAAAATAGTAGTTGACCCGTATCGATACGGTAAACCCTCGTATCAAAATAGAAACTTCCAGTGAGCTAAGTTGAGTAAAAAAGTATCGATACGGTCTTATCCGTTTCGATACACTCCCTGTCTCGTACCGATACGCCTACGTGCGTTTCGATACCCCCTCTTTATTATGTACAACAACTCTTTCTATTTTGATACATGTATCGATACGGCTCCCCGTGTACCAATACGGATAGCTGCAGAAGTGCATTTATGGTGGAAAGAGAGGGTCCCAACGGCTCTATTCAATTCCCCAACCACCCAAACGACTAGAATTGATAGAGGAGGTATAAATTGAAGCTCTTTGAAGACCAACAACAACTATTGCATTAAAGACAAACATTCAAGCAAAAATCCAACCTCAAGTGTGCCTAATTTCCAATCTCTTGTAATTCCCAAATTGTGTTGTATCCAATTCTTATTTTATCTTCAAATTTGGGTCGAGTGTTGTACTTCAAGGGACAAATTTGTATTTGAGAGATATACTTCTTTTCCAATTTCTTCTTTGATTATTTGTGAGGGTTTGGTTAAATTTTGGGTAGAAAATTTGACCGGTTGTGTAAAGGTTGCCTCCTAAGCCCTGAAAAGGGGAAGAACAAATAGTGAATTGTTAAAATCCTTAGTGGTAGCTAAGGTAGTGGATGTAGAGTTCTTTTGGAACTTGAATCACTCTAAAATCCTTTGTTCTTCATTTTTAAATTGCCCTTTCACTCACAAAGTTTTTAAATCCCAATTCACCCCCTCTTGGTCTTGATCATTCAATCGATCCACTCAACAGAATTGCTAAAGACAACGTTCTGGGAAACTTTGATCCACCTAACCTGTGTTTTGGGAAGAACGAAAAACTAGAGCGATAAGTACTTAGAGTACTTAGTGAGGTAGTTCCTATAACTAACAAGTTTTCAAAGGTATTAGCTTTATAAATCTTATTTTCATTTCAAACAAGTTTCACCTAGCTAGGCTTTAACTAAGGAAAAGTCAAGATCTAGCTAGTTTATCATGAACCAATCGAATATGCAAGCTTAAACACTCAAGGATTTATTTCAAGAAAGTACATTAAACAATGAAGCAAATAGTTAATTCACATTTTCGAGTAATCAAGCAAGCAACAGTAGGCATGTATCAAACAATTCAATGCAAAACGATCAACATAGCTCATTCGAACAGGATCATTTTAAACATGTAACTTATCGTAACGCCATGGTTTTGGGCCTAGATGTTTTAAACATCGGATCGGACAGGTCGGAAACAGTTCGAATCGTATTAGGTGGTTTAGGGAAATCAAGGATTGAGAAAGGGTAAAAATATGACAAAATTGCTAAAATCCTATAAAATCATGTTTAAAAGGTTGGACAAATCAATTTTACAAAAAGAGCTTTGGAAGTGGTACATTTTGGGTAGTGACCAAAATGTATAATTTCAAAACTGTGGAAAATGCAATTTCAAAAGAGGAGTAAAAAATCTTAGAATCTTTAGGGAGATATGGTGCAATTACACCTTCCTTAAATTGACATGTATTTTAAATAATTTTTAGATGATTAAATAAAAAATGATTTTATTATATTAAATTGTTAAAACGGTTTAATGAGATGTTTTTAACGTAACTAACTCTCATTTCAGCAAAATCTATTTTCTCAACCATTTCTCCAGATTTCTTTTCTCCCAAACACTCTCTCTTTGATTCCTAAATCATTTCCAAGAAATCTCTTCAAGTTTTATGAAGCAAAAATGTAACACCCGGGTTTAGGGGTCGGGTGAAAATAATATTTAAATAATATTTTGAGTCTCGGTTTTCTAATTAAAAATAATATATATATATATATATATATATATATATATATATATTTGGACCTTGTGATTTCAAAGAAAACATTTTTGTGTGGGACTAAATCGAATTGTTTTACATCTTCCATGGTAATTGTGAATAATGAGATTTGCCATCTCATTAATGGCAAATCCGTAAATAGCGAGACTTCATTTTAAAACCCTTTTAATTAAAAGAGAACATTGTCTTCTTCCTTTGTAACGCCCCGGTTTTGGGCTTAGAAGTTCTGGGCGTTGACCGGTTTGGTTAATGTGCTGTTCGAATCTAAAGAGGTGAAATTAGGAAAGCCTAGTTCGGGTTGCATTAAAAATATGGAAAAATGTTCTAAAATCATCTTTTAATATAATTAAGTGAACTGTGAAATCAATTTTGAAAAATGGGTTTTGGAAGTATGACATTTTGGCTAGTGACCAAAATGTAAATTTTGAAAGTTTGGTGACTGTTTTATAAAGAGTTGAAACTTTGAATCCTTAAGGAGCTATTAATCCAAAGATGATTTCTCCAGATTTTTCTAAGATATTTTAAGTCTAAAATCTGATTTTAAAGGTCATTAAAATTGGAGGGAAGCCATTTTGGCTATTTTTGGATTTTGTAACCAACTTTGCTAAACTTTCTTTCTCTCATTTTCTCTCAAACCAAACACTACTTTTCCAGAGAATTGGATCTGATTTCTTCACTTAAATCCCTCCATTCAACTCTCATTTGATTCCAAATCATTGTATCTTCAAATCTCTTCAATTGCTAAGTGTTTCAACAAGGATTTTCATTCCAAAAAGTGGAGAAACACAAGTTTGGAGGTAAGAACGTCCTTCTCCTCTAAACTATCAGTTCTTTACTGAAATTCCCAAGTTATCAACTCTTAATTGATGTTTAATTAAAGGCTTTTGAGTTTGGAATTGTATCTTGGCTTATAATGCAAGATTTGATGGTTTTCATGATTTTTCGTTAGATCTGATTGATCTGTGATTTGAGATGTGTTTTTGATGTTAAATGAACTCTAAATTGATAAGGAAATGAGTTTTGATTAATGCAATCCCGGATAGGTTGAGTTTCCTAAGTTTAGTTTATGTTTCTTGGATGTTTTTGTGGTGATCTTGTGGATCTGTTGTTGCTGGAGATATAAGGATGTTTGTAGGTTGTTTTTAGATGTTTTATGGTGTTAATGGATGTTAGGTTTTGCTGGTTTATGGCTGGGCTTTGTTGAGAAGTGGTTTTGATGCAATTTCGGTTGTGTTTGGTGGCCGAAATTGGAGTGGGAATGAGAGCAGCGAGTTTGAGTGCTTTCATTGAAGCTTTTGATGCTTGATGATGCATTAAACCTCTGCTTTAATGTGTTTAATCAGGGGAGGCATCTTTGGATCCAAGAGTTGTTGATTCGGAAGCTTGATTTCGTGCTTCGGCAAGTGGCGAAGTGGAATCGGTGAGTGAAATTGGGTTTCGGCTTTGAAACCAATGTCTTGGGAGCTTAGTTTAAGTCTAAACAACTTTGCTAAGCTCGAGCGTAAGTTTTCGGAATTTCTCTCTAGTGGTGGCCATGATTTTGTTGTGATGCAAAATGATTATTTGCATGTTTTACATACTGTTTTGGAAGCATGTTTTAGCATGGTTTTTGCTGATGATGTAAGCCATATGTTGAAGGTAACTCTAGGTAGGAGTTCCTTGCTTTTGTACATTGAAATGATGTGGTTTAATGCTATTAAATGCATGATGAATATGGCTTGGTTTTATGCTTTAAAATAGTGATGTAAGTGATGAAAATGATGTATATTGGCAAGTGAGGTTTTAAAATGTTAAGGTCACTAAGGTGGTTAAAAGTCCTTGAGTGAGCCTTGTTACTTATGAACATCAAGGTGGTTAAAAGTCCTTGGATGGTTCATGTTGTGGACACTAAGGTGGTTAAAAGTCCTTAGGTGATCCTTTTCCATGGTGGTTAAAAGTCCATGGGGTCAAGGTGTTTAAAAGTCCTTGGGATCAAGGTGTTTAAAAGTCCTTGATGTGATACATTCTATGGTGTTTAAAAGTCCATAGGCCAAGGTGTTTAAAAGTCCTTGGGGCCAAGGTGTTTAAAAGTCCTTGGGGTGAAAGTTGATGAACTTGTTTTTAAAGAAATGGAATTTATCACTTGTGGCCAATATGACATGTTATGATTTGATGCATGAGATGCATGTTTAAGTATGCTTTTGAGCATGTGTAAATGATGGTTTGAAGCATGATTTATAAAGTGTTTTATAAATGCATTATTGAATGGTTTAAATGAGCATTCCTCACTAAGCTTTTGCTTACGCTCTTTTCGTTTTCCTTAATTCAATAATGCAGAGCATTAGAGACCTTTTGAGGGCAGCAATAAGGGCAAGAATTCAAGTGCAAGTAAAGCTCAATGTATGGAAGGTTTTTGTTAAACATTTTAGCTTTTGGGTGATTTGGCAATGGGGAAACCACGTGTATGTTTTGGGAGGTGTTTTGTACTCCCTAAGTATGTTTCTTGATGTTAAGATTGTTGGTCTTTGGATTGGATCTTTATATGCTTGTTTTGTAAGTTTGGTGCTTGAATAACTAGCTTGTGTAGGAAGCATGTCTATAGAATTGGGGCTTTTTGCATATGATGATGTTTGGTTGAATTGTTGATGCAAGTATGTCTCATATATGTTGAATTGCATGTTGGCAAAGTTTGGTGGCATTTGGAGCATGATTGGTTGTGTAATTGCATGTCTAAAGTAGAGTTTTTGAGCAATCTGGGCAGGGTGTTTCGGAACAGCACCTACCGTTTTAGAACGGGTGCCTTAATCGTGCCCAGGCGTCCGAAACGGGAGGGGTCGTTCCGAAACGGAAAGGCCACTGCCAGACCCCCGTTTCGAAACAGGCTATGCCTGTTTCGGAACGGCCCCGAGTTTCGAAACGGGCTATGCCTGTTTCGGAAAGGGTGACCGTTGGGGGCTGACATTGGCAGTTATATGTTTTGGAATGTTTGCGTTTTGGTCCTAAAACTTGTTTGTGCAATTGTATGAGTTTGGGAAGTCCTTTTGAGCTGAAATTTTGCAGAGAGGCATGAAACATGATTAATTTCAAGTTGGTAACTTCAATTTGGGTTAAGTCCTTATAATTATCAGAATTTACAATTTGGTCCCTAAAGTTGTATCTTGTTCAATTGGGTCCCTGTTTGATCTCTGATGTTTGTGATCTTTTGGTAAGATGTTTGTGTGATCACAATTAGGCTTAATATGCATCTAGACAAGTTTTAAAAAGAAAAAAAAAGGTCGTTAATCAAGGTTGACTTTCGGGTTGACTTTGGTTTTCCCCGTGTGACTTTCTTAATTCGGGCCAACCGTCTAGGCCGGGTTAAGGGGGTTACATTTGGTGGTATCAGAGCCAGGTTCTCGAGTAATTGGGAATGTTTGTATGCATGATTGAAGTATGTATGCTATGAATGCTTGTTGTTTGAAAGCATGTTCAGTGGTTTGAAATGTTGATGCAGTTGAGTTGTATGCTCTGATGTTGCATGTTGAGGGTACCCATTGCCAAACAAAAGCTAAAGGAAAGATGTTGTTTTGAAATGAAATTGAGCTTGAATACTTGGATTGCTTACCTTGCTGGGCCTGACTTTGTTTTATTTGTGTTGTGATTGCATGGTAAAAGTATGGCACCACGTAGAGAGTTAAGAGGTAATGCGAGAGCTACGGCTCCTAACGAGAATGAGAATGAAGAGCACACTGGTAGTGCTGTGTTACCCCCTCCTCCGCCTGGTGGTGGTGCTGGAGGTGTGAGAGCTGAAGCTGCAGCTGATGCTGGAGCTGCTGGACCCGAGGTTGGTCAGGGGCAAGCTATGCCTGATATGTCTGTTTTGGTACAAGCTATTGCGGGTGCTTTTCGAGCAGCAGTAGCTGGAGCTCAAGGAGCTGGGCATCAGGGAGATGCTGGAGTCAGATTGCCTTTGGAGCGTCTGCGCAGTCTTGAAGGGACTGAGTTTAGAGGTTTGTCAGCTGAGAGTTCTGAGGCTTGGCTGGAAAGTACCAAGCGTATCTTGGGTCAGATGAGTTGCACGGATGTGCAAAAGCTGGGCTGTGTTGTGTCCTTGCTGCAGGACGATGCTTATACATGGTGGACGACTACCATTTCTGGAATGGCTGAAGCTGATGTTACCTGGACATTCCTTTAGAATGTGTTTAAAAGAAGATATCTGGGAGTGAGATATCTGGATGAGAAAAAGCGGGAATTCATGTCTCTTACCCAAGGGAGCATGAGTGTAGCTGAGTACGAGGTACAGTTTGTACGGCTCAGTCAGTATGCACCGGAGCTGGTACCTGATGAGCGGGCAATGTGCGAGAGGTTCCGTTATGGTTTAGAGACGGATGTGAAAATGTATTTGCTGGCCGCCGAGTATGATGATTTCGACGTGTTGGTGGGCCGAGCCAAGGATGTTGAGATGAATCTGGGTTTGTCCGCTAGAGGTGCTGGAGCAAGTGCTGGGAAGAGGTCAGCTGAGTTTAGTTCCGGTGGTGGACGGAACAAGAGGGGACGAGATCAGAAGTATCAGTCCTCAGCCAGGAGAGGTGGTGGTGTGCCTGCTAGGGGTGGCGGTGCTAGAGCTGATCCTAGTGCTTGTTGGATCTGTGGTTCCCGTGGTCACTTGAAGCGTGACTGTCCTCGTGCTGAGAGAGTGGCACAAGCTCATGTTGCAACAGCTGGTAATGCTGGGAATGGGTGCTGGAATTGTGGTTCTGCGGACCACTTGAGGCGAGATTGTCCGAGGATGGCTGGTGAGCAGGTGCGTGCTCCTGTTGTTGCTGCACCACAGAGAGGTCGTGGGCGCGGCCGTGGTAATTTCCAGAGGAGAGAGGAAGGTGGCCGAGGGGTAGCTCATGTTGTAGCTATTCAGCCTGAAGGTGGAGGCCAAGCGAGGGTGTATGCTCAGAGAGAGGGCAGGAATGATGCAGATGTGATTGCAGGTACCTTTACTTTGCAGTCCTTGTCATTGCTTTCTTTGATAGATTCTGGATCTACGCATTCATACATTTTGCGTGAGCATGCTGAATTGCTTGGTTTGCCTGTTGAGTCTTTGGATGTTGGTGTTCGGGTCACTAGTTCTTTTGGTGAGACTGTTGTGACTAGGAAGCTTTATAGAAGGTGCCCTTTGGTTGTTCAAGAGCATGTCTTTCATGTTGATCTTATGGAGTTGCCCTTCTATGGTTTTGATGTGATCCTTGGTATGGATTGGCTTGCTGAGCATCGTGCTGTTGTGGATTGTGAGAATAAGCGTGTTTCGCTTAAGCTTGCGGATGATTATGAAGTTGTGGTGGTTGGTGAGAATGTGAAGTTTCTTGCCAATGTGGTATCTTCTTTGGAGGCGAGCAGGATGCTGAGGCAAGGTTGCGAAGCCTATCTAGCTTTTGTGATGAATCCTAGCTCTAAGGAGTTGAGGGTGCAAGATATCAGGGTTGTAAAGGAGTTTCCTGGTGTTTTTCCTGAGGAGTTGCCTGGTTTACCTCCTAACCGCGAGGTGGAGTTTGGAATTGAGCTGTATGAGAATACAACTCCTGTGTCCATTACTCCCTATAGAATGGCACCTAAGGAGCTGAAGGAGCTGAAGACGCAGTTGCAAGAGTTGCTTGATCGTGGTTTCATCCGGCCGAGTGTGTCACCTTGGGGAGCACCGGTTTTGTTTGTGAAGAAGAAGGATGGCACTATGAGAATGTGCATTGATTACCGTCAGCTGAACAAGTTGACTATCAAGAATCGGTATCCTTTGCCGAGGATTGATGATCTCTTTGATCAATTTCGGGGAGCTGCTGTGTTCTCTAAGATTGACTTGAGGTCAGGGTATTATCAGTTGAAGGTGAAGGATGTGGATGTGCCTAAGACAGCTTTCAGGACAAGGTATGGGCATTATGAGTTCCTTGTGATGCCGTTTGGGTTGACAAATGCTCCTGCTGCTTCCATGGACATGATGAATCGTGTGTTTCATGAATACCTGGACAAGTTTGTCGTGGTGTTCATTGATGATATCCTCGTGTACTCGCGTACTGAGGAGGAGCACGAAGAGCATTTGAGGATTGTTTTGCAAGCTTTGTTGGAGAATCAGCTTTATGCTAAGCTGAGCAAGTGTGAGTTCTGGTTAAGAGAGGTGGTTTTTCTTGGGCATGTGGTCTCAGCTGAGGGGATTCGTGTTGATCCTCAGAAGATTGAGGCGGTGATGAGCTGGAAGGTTCCTAAGTCTGTTCATGAGGTCCGTAGTTTCCTTGGTTTGGCGGGATACTACCGAAGGTTTGTGGATGGGTTTTCCAAGATTGCTGCTCCTTTGACAAAGCTGTTGCAGAAGGATGTTAAGTATGAGTGGACAGAAGCGAGACAGCAGGCTTTTGAGAAGCTGAAGGCGGCTTTGACGCAAGCTCCTATCTTGATTCAGCCTGAATCAGGGAAAGAGTTTGTGGTTTACAGTGATGCATCCTATGTTGGTTTGGGGTGTGTGCTAATGCATGAGGGTAAGGTGGTGGCTTATGCATCGCGGCAGTTGAAAGTGCATGAGCGCAATTACCCTACGCACGATATTGAGCTGGCTGCAGTGGTTTTTGCTCTGAAGATCTGGAGGCATTATCTGTATGGAGAGAAGTGTACTGTGTACACAGATCACAAGAGTTTGAGGTATCTGATGTCTCAGAAGGAGTTGAATCTTAGGCAGCGGCGTTGGTTGGAGTTGCTCAAGGATTATGATCTGACGATTGAGTATCATCCTGGAAAAGCTAATGTGATTGCTGATGCCTTGAGTAGGAAGGTAGCTGTTGAGTTGAGGGCTATGTTTGCTAGCTTGAGCATATCGCGTGATGGTGGTCTTGTGGCTGAGTTGCATGTGAAGCCGTCTATGGTTCAGTTGATCAAGGATAAGCAGTTGTTGGATGATTCCTTGGTGTCTCGTGTTTAGGATATCGTGGAGGGTAGACCTTCGGATTTCTGTTTCAATGATGATGGTGTGCTGTGTTTTGGGAGTCGGATAGTAGTGCCCAATGATGCTGAGTTGAGGCATGCTATTCTGACTGAAGGTCATAGTAGTCCTTTTGCTATGCACCCTGGTAGTACTAAGATGTACCGTGATCTTCGTGATGAGTACTATTGGGTGGGTTTGAAGAAGGACGTTGCGGAGTTCGTGAGCAAGTGTTTGGTGTGTCAGCGAGTTAAGGCTGAACATCAGGTTCCTTCTGGTTTGTTGCAACCGTTGAAAATCCCTGAATGGAAGTGGTAGAGGGTTACCACGGATTTTGTATCTGGTTTACCTTTGTCTCCATCGAAAAAGAATTCGGTTTGGGTGATTGTGGATCGCCTGACGAAGTGTGCGCATTTCTTGCCTGTGCATACTACGTTTTCTTTGGATAAGCTGGCAGAGCTGTACATTGCTGAGATTGTGCGGCTGCATGGTGTGCCCAAGTCGATTGTGTCGGATAGGGATCCGAGGTTCACATCGCGGTTCTGGCAGTGTTTGCATCAAGCTCTGGGTACAAGGTTGCATTTCAGTACATCATATCATCCTCAGTCGGATGGTCAGTCTGAGCGAGTTATCCAGATTTTGGAGGATATGTTGAGGTGCTGCGTGATTGAGTTCCAAGGTTCTTGGGAGAAGCATCTGCCTTTGGTTGAGTTTGCTTATAACAATAGTTACCAGGCGAGCATACAGATGGCACCTTATGAGGCTTTGTACGGGAGGAAGTGTAGGACTCCTCTTTGTTGGGCTGAAACTGGTCAAAAGTTGGTTTCGATGCCGGCTTTGTTGAAAGGGACCACAGAGAAGGTAAAGCTCATTTGTGAGCGGTTGAAGGCTGCTTCTGATCGGCAGAAGTCTTACGCGGATTTGAAGCGTAAGGAGATAGAGTATGCGGTGGGTGACCGTGTGTTCTTGAAGGTTTCGCCTTGGAAGAAGTTGATGCGGTTTGGTCGGAAGGGTAAGTTGAGCCCTAGATACATTGGACCATATGAGGTGGTTGAGCGTGTGGGTCCTGTTGCGTATCGGTTGAGGTTACCTCAGGAGTTGGAGAAGATTCATGATGTGTTTCATGTTTCTATGCTCCGGAAGTTTAGATCTGATCCTTCGCATGTGATGCCTGTGGAGGAAGTGGAATTGAATCCGGATTTGACCTATGATGAGGAACCGGTGAAGGTTCTGGATTCGGATAGCAAGGTTCTTCGTGGCAAGACCATTGAGTTGGTGAAGGTGCTGTGGAAGCATCGCGGTGTTGAGGAAGCCACGTGAGAGCCGAAGGAAGACATGCTGAAGCAGTTTCCTTATCTCTTTCCTTCAGGTAAATTTCGAGGACGAAATTTCTTAAGGGGGGGAGAGTTGTAACGCCCCGGTTTTGGGCTTAGAAGTTCTGGGCGTTGACCGGTTTGGTTAATGTGCTGTTCGAATCTAAAGAGGTGAAATTAGGAAAGCCTAGTTCGGGTTGCATTAAAAATATGGAAAAATGTTCTAAAATCATCTTTTAATATAATTAAGTGAACTGTGAAATCAATTTTGAAAAATGGGTTTTGGAAGTATGACATTTTGGCTAGTGACCAAAATGTAAATTTTGAAAGTTTGGTGACTGTTTTATAAAGAGTTGAAACTTTGAATCCTTAAGGAGCTATTAATCCAAAGATGATTTCTCCAGATTTTTCTAAGATATTTTAAGTCTAAAATCTGATTTTAAAGGTCATTAAAATTGGAGGGAAGCCATTTTGGCTATTTTTGGATTTTGTAACCAACTTTGCTAAACTTTCTTTCTCTCATTTTCTCTCAAACCAAACACTACTTTTCCAGAGAATTGGATCTGATTTCTTCACTTAAATCCCTCCATTCAACTCTCATTTGATTCCAAATCATTGTATCTTCAAATCTCTTCAATTGCTAAGTGTTTCAACAAGGATTTTCATTCCAAAAAGTGGAGAAACACAAGTTTGGAGGTAAGAACGTCCTTCTCCTCTAAGCTATCAGTTCTTTACTGAAATTCCCAAGTTATCAACTCTTAATTGATGTTTAATTAAAGGCTTTTGAGTTTGGAATTGTATCTTGGCTTATAATGCAAGATTTGATGGTTTTCATGATTTTTCGTTAGATCTGATTGATCTGTGATTTGAGATGTGTTTTTGATGTTAAATGAACTCTAAATTGATAAGGAAATGAGTTTTGATTAATGCAATCCCGGATAGGTTGAGTTTCCTAAGTTTAGCTTATGTTTCTTGGATGTTTTTGTGGTGATCTTGTGGATATGTTGTTGCTGGAGGTATAAGGATGTTTGTAGGTTGTTTTTAGATGTTTTATGGTGTTAATGGATGTTAGGTTTTGCTGGTTTATGGCTGGGCTTTGTTGAGAAGTGGTTTTGATGCAATTTCGGTTGTGTTTGGTGGCCGAAATTGGAGTGGGAATGAGAGCAGCGAGTTTGAGTGCTTTCATTGAAGCTTTTGATGCTTGATGATGCATTAAACCTCTGCTTTAATGTGTTTAATCAGGGGAGGCATCTTTGGATCCAAGAGTTGTTGATTCGGAAGCTTGATTTCGTGCTTCGGCAAGTGGCGAAGTGGAATCGGTGAGTGAAATTGGGTTTCGGCTTTGAAACCAATGTCTTGGGAGCTTAGTTTAAGTCTAAACAACTTTGCTAAGCTCGAGCGTAAGTTTTCGGAATTTCTCTCTAGTGGTGGCCATGATTTTGTTGTGATGCAAAATGATTATTTGCATGTTTTACATACTGTTTTGGAAGCATGTTTTAGCATGGTTTTTGCTGATGATGTAAGCCATATGTTGAAGGTAACTCTAGGTAGGAGTTCCTTGCTTTTGTACATTGAAATGATGTGGTTTAATGCTTTTAAATGCATGATGAATATGGCTTGGTTTTATGCTTTAAAACAGTGATGTAAGTGATGAAAATGATGTATATTGGCAAGTGAGGTTTTAAAATGTTAAGGTCACTAAGGTGGTTAAAAGTCCTTGAGTGAGCCTTGTTACTTATGAACATCAAGGTGGTTAAAAGTCCTTGGATGGTTCATGTTGTGGACACTAAGGTGGTTAAAAGTCCTTAGGTGATCCTTTTCCATGGTGGTTAAAAGTCCATGGGGCCAAGGTGTTTAAAAGTCCTTGGGATCAAGGTGTTTAAAAGTCCTTGATGTGATACATTCTATGGTGTTTAAAAGTCCATAGGCCAAGGTGTTTAAAAGTCCTTGGGGCCAAGGTGTTTAAAAGTCCTTGGGGTGAAAGTTGATGAACTTGTTTTTAAAGAAATGGAATTTATCACTTGTGGCCAATATGACATGTTATGATTTGATGCATGAGATGCATGTTTAAGTATGCTTTTGAGCATGTGTAAATGATGGTTTGAAGCATGATTTATAAAGTGTTTTATAAATGCATTATTGAATGGTTTAAATGAGCATTCCTCACTAAGCTTTTGCTTACGCTCTCTTCGTTTTCCTTAATTCAATAATGCAGAGCATTAGAGACCTTTTGAGGGCAGCAATAAGGGCAAGAATTCAAGTGCAAGTAAAGCTCAATGTATGGAAGGTTTTTGTTAAACATTTTAGCTTTTGGGTGATTTGGCAATGGGGAAACCATGTGGATGTTTTGGGAGGTGTTTTGTACTCCCTAAGTATGTTTCTTGATGTTAAGATTGTTGGTCTTTGGATTGGATCTTTATATGCTTGTTTTGTAAGTTTGGTGCTTGAATAACTAGCTTGTGTAGGAAGCATGCCTATAGAATTGGGGTTTTTTGCATATGATGATGTTTGGTTGAATTGTTGATGCAAGTATGTCTCATATATGTTGAATTGCATGTTGGCAAAGTTTGGTGGCATTTGGAGCATGATTGGTTGTGTAATTGCATGTCTAAAGTGGAGTTTTGGAGCAATCTGGGAAGGGTGTTTCGGAACAGCACCTACCGTTTCGGAACGGGTGCCTTAATCGTGCCCAGGCGTCCGAAACGGGAGGGGTCGTTCCGAAACGGAAAGGCCACTGCCAGACCCCCGTTTCGAAACGGGCTATGCCTGTTTTGGAACGGCCCCGAGTTTCGAAACGGGCTATGCCTGTTTCGGAACGGGTGACCGTTGGGGGCTGACATTGGCAGTTATATGTTTTGGAATGTTTGCGTTTTGGTCCTGAAACTTGTTTGTGCAATTGTATGAGTTTGGGAAGTCCTTTTGAGCTGAAATTTTGCAGAGAGGCATGAAACATGATTAATTTCAAGTTGGTAACTTCAATTTGGGTTAAGTCCTTATAATTATCAGAATTTACAATTTGGTCCCTAAAGTTGTATCTTGTTCAATTGGGTCCCTGTTTGATCTCTGATGTTTGTGATCTTTTGGTAAGATGTTTGTGTGATCACAATTAGGCTTAATATGCATCTAGACAAGTTTTAAAAAGAAAAAAAAGGGTCGTTAATCAAGGTTGACTTTCGGGTTGACTTTGGTTTTCCCCGTGTGACTTTCTTAATTCGGGCCAACCGTCTAGGCCGGGTTAAGGGGGTTACATCCTTCACCCATTTGCATTTTGAACGACCAAAGAAGCTCTCATCCCCCTTTCACAATTCCATTTCATCCCCTCTTCATTTTGGCTCGATTTTAAAAGGTAACTACATTTCCAACTTGCTCTCATCTTCCTCTCTTTAAAAGTACAACTAGTTTTCATTTTGGTCCAAGTTTTAGAATTTGAGTTTTTGGAGGATTTGAATAAAAATGGTATCTTTATTGTTTTTAACTTAAGGTTTTGATTTAATAATGTTAGATATGGAGTTTATGAACCAAATGACCCAACATATGTGATTTCTACATGGTTTTATAAATATTACCGGATTTGGGTTTAATGAGGGGTTTTTGAAGGGTTTTGGAATGGTTTTTGGGGTTGTTTTAGGATGGAATTTGTGGGCTGAGGTTAGTATAATAGTTGGGGGTTGTTTTGGAATCATTTGGAAGTGTTAAAAGTGTTGAAATCGTGAGTTTTGATTGAGGTTTGTTGACTGCCCGAGATTGTGGTTTTGGGGGTTGTCCATGGCTTAAATTCTTGTGTTTGATGTTTGAATAGTATTTTGAGTTAGCTACATTGATGTATGAGCTGATTTGAGGTTGTTTGGATTGTGTTGAGTTGTTTAGAGACAATGACGTGTGTTGGTGAAGCCTCGGGAGTGAATCCGGAAACTTGAAGGTGTTGCTTGCTTGATAGTTGAGCTGGGAAGTGAAGGTGAGTGGTTTAATGTTTTCAAAGTGGTTTTAAGTGTTTGGTTCAAGCATGTGGACTAGGTTGGGCTTGGTAGACCCACATAGAGTTAGGATTAGAGTGGTAGCCTAATCCGAAGCTTTAATTAGAGACTTTGGTTGAACTCTTTAATTGATGTTTACGCCTCATGATGATATGTGTTTATGGTGTTATGTATAATGTGTTATACATGTATGTTGAGGCATGATATTGATGCATTGTGATATGCATGTGGATTGTTCATGATTGTGATCATGGTGAGTACGTGCTAAGCACGGAAGTGCTATGAGATGTTGTGGATTTGGTTTAATGTGGGCACTAGTATGCTTGGGTACAAATGATCGATCATTAGGATGTTAGTGTGCACACGAGAGTCAAATGCGCGCGTGGTCTTGATGATGGTAGTCATCTTGATGGAGTACGGGTTCGCCCGGAAATTCTTCTTATGTATACGGTAGTCGGTGATGAGTGTAATCCCATCGACGGGGCGTGAGGATGAGTGGAATCATCTCTACGAGAACGATGATGAGTGTAATCCCACTGTGAGGTAAAGTTGTTGTTGGATGTGAGTTCCAACGTGTTTATCCGCGTATTCTAGTCATATCTAGGTGCCAATATGAGTTGATATGTGTATCAATGTATTATGAAATGTGATCCCTATTTGGATGATTATATGTGTTTACATATGATGAGGATTGACCTTGTTAAGCATGGCATATTATTGGATAATTGTTCATGCATCATTGACATTTCGGCTCTTGTGGATCGAAGGTAAGATCATGCATTTACCTTGTTGTGCTTGTGCTTGGACCCTGCATTGTCGAGGTTTGTTTTTAAAGTGCTTACCCTCACTAAGCTTTATGCTTACGCTCTCTTTTGTTCGACAATGCATATCCGTAGTTCGTGGGTTGCTAGCGCAAGAGGAGGGCCCCCAAGTGTGCTTGTTGGCTTTTGAGTTTGTCAAGTATGAATTTTAAGTTATGAACATGTAGTAGTTAAGCAATGGGATTTGTGATATTGATGGATATTGTTGGTTGTTTAGGAGCATGTTTAGACTCCTTATTACGTTGAATTTTGTGTGGCTTGTTGATGCCATGTTTGGATTGTAAAACCATGCCTTATTTGCTTACCATGTATGTTGGCCTTGTGCCTTTTGAGGATGCCTAAGTGTATAGTTGTTGAAGCATGAACCCTTAAGTGCTTGTATGCCTCCTTTTGAATGAATACATGAAATCCTTGGTTGAATGATGTTTGTTCATGTTGGGTGCCTCGTATGTTTAGATTTTGGTTGATAGGTGTTGTATGTATGTTTGTTAGTGGATAGGGAAGTCTCAAAATGCATTTAGAGTCGAGTTTCGTGTTGTTTTGCTGCAATTTAGTGTCTTGCAGTACAGGGCGTATCGGTACGCCTAAGGGTCGTATCGATACGGTCCTACACTCTGGGACACATAATTGGCTAGGAGTACCGATACTCGGGGGTGTATCGATATGCCCAAAGCTCACTGGAATTCTGAGATTTTCAGGAGACTTTGGCGTATCGGTACGAGTCTTTGGCGTATCGGTACAGTTTTATCTCGTTGACCACAAGATGTTGACCGAGAAGGACGTATCGATACGCTCAAGAGCTGTATTGATACGGTCTTCCTGTGTTGACTCATGTATGTTAACCTGGTCAAGGCGTATCGATACCCTTGACAGGTGTACCGATACGGCCTGCCGTATAACCTTAAAATGGGCTGTTGAACTTGTTGTGTTGGGTTCGGTTGTGTTTCTTCCTTGTTGATTTTCGCTGTCGTGATCACTTAAGTAACGATATGCCTTTAGACAAGATTAAAATAAAAAGGAATTTTCTAGGGTTGCTAACCGAGGGGGAACCTTAACGGGTTTCGCTTCGGTTTTCCCCGTATAGCCCACTCGGACCGGTCATCCGCCAGACCGGGACGAGGGGGTTACAAAAAACTTGTCAATCCTTAATGAGGACAAGGATTGGAGGTAAATCATGTTCTCAACCTTCAATATAGGTTCTTTATTGAAATTCCCAATATCTTTGGCTCCTAAATGTTGTTTTTGGCTGAGTTTTTATTATAGTTTTGATTTAAGATCAAAATCTTGCAAAATTATAGTTTAAATCTTGATTTTCGGAGTATTGTTGATGAGATCTATTTTGGATTGATTTTAATTGAGTTTTGAGTTGATTATTATGTTGAAAAAAAGTTTTGATAATATAGATCCCGAAATCCTTGAGATCCTTGAGTTTCTTGATGGTTTTAGTTGGGTTTTTGAGGTGGTTTGTAGGTATTATGCTTGCTGGAGGTATAAAGAATGTTTTATGTTGTTTTTAGATGTGTTTTGACGTTTAATAATGGTTGGAAGTGATGTATGTTGGTTGGGCTTGGTTTAAGAAGCAATCGATTGAGTTTTCGGTTGTTTCGGATGGGGAAAATGGTGTAGTTTTGGTGGGCAACGAGTTTGTGTTTAGTTGCTGGTGTTGAAATGCATTTTAATGCATTTGGATCTCTGTTTTGATGCTCTAAAAACAGGGGATCTTGACCCGGAAGCAAGCAAAGCATTTTTGGAGGCTTCGGAAGGGTGATCTTTGCGTCGTCGTGCGAGGTTTCGCGTATCAGTGAGTTGAAATGGATTTTCCAGCTTTGTAACGCTTTGAGCGTGGTGTTGGGAGCTTAGTGTAAGTTTGAAAAACTTAGCTAATCTCAAGAGTAAGTAAAACGAAATTCTCTCTTGGAATGTGCTATGTTTTGGTTTAAAATGCACTTGAATTGAATGTGGATTGATTACTGTTTTAAATCATGTTTTGAGATTGATGATGCTGGTTTTTAATGCCAATTAGTTAAGGATGCACATGGTAAGTGATCCTTGGATTTATGTGAATAATGCATTTGGTTTAAGCATGTTTATTCTTGTGGAAATGACATTGTGATTTATTCTTGTAAAACAGTGGAATATTGATGTTAAATGATTATATTGGCAAGTGATGGAAATGGTTTTTGGTTACTTTAATCGGATATAGTTAGCCGGCTATAGGATTGGGAGCACCGCGAATAAAGTCGACTTGGATGTCGAGGGGTTGTGATTGTGTCGTAAACTCCATCCAAGTACCCTAACGATTGAGGCTAAGATCACAATGGTGGATGGTTTAATCCCGTGTGTAAGTCTTGTGGTTTGTGTCACGTACTCTCGTTAGCAGAATTATACAACTACCGATGAGGGATGTTGAGGGGTTGTGATTGTGCCATTAATCTCCATCATGGGTGTTGAGGGGTTGTGATTGTGCCATTAATCTCCACCTTTTGTAGTCCAATAGTGTGTATGAAGAGTGTGGGACAACGCTTGTAATCAATGTATCTGATTGTGTCATTGTGATGGTTTTGATATGGTTTGTTAATGATCACTTGCGAGCAAATATAATGATGTTGAGAAATGAATTAAGAATGCGATGCTTGGGAATTATGCTAGAATGCATGTGATGCTTGGTTTAAGCACGAGGAAAGGATTTTGTTGTTATTTTAAAGATGCTATGAGTAAGTGGTTTTAAAAGTGCATTGATGCTTTAGTGAGCATGTTTTAAAGAAAGGCATATGTTGTCAAATGATGATGTTTTGTTTTTACAAAATACATTTGAATGTTTATTTTTTAGCGGTCCTCACTAAGCTTTATGCTTACGCTCATTTGTTTCATCAATGCAGAGAATTGAGCATTAGAGGCAGCAAGAAAGCAAGGGGAAACCCAAGTATTCAGCTAAGCAATGTATGTGGTTTTACTTTAGTTTAATAAGAGGCAATGGGAGGGATTTCTACTCATGGTTTTGTTGGTGATGTTAAACACCTTGAGCATGTTTGGTTTATGTTTTTGGACTTTTAAATGGTCTCTAATTGGTTTATGGTCTTGCTTATAATGTTTTGGCTATGCCATGGCTTATATTCTTAAGCACGCTTGAGTAACTAATATTTCACCATGATGTGATATGCTTGATGATATTGTTATGTTGTTTGTTGATGCTTATGTGATTGGTAAGTTGTCTATCGCATGTATGTATGATTAAAGCATGCTTAGATGTTGTTAAATGTGTTTAAACTGATGTTGAATGTGAAAATCTAGTATGCGTATCGATACCCGGGGAAGAGTATCGATACACTAAGGCTAATTTTAGGCTTTGTGGCTTAGGTGTGCCGATACGAATTGCCCGCGTATCGATACACCTAGGCAAAAGTTTGAAGGTCGTATCAATACGGCCTTGAGCGTATCGATACCCTTTTGCCCACTTTGGCTACTGTCATTTTGCGTATCGGTACAGGCTAAGGCGTACCGATAAGGGTTCGTTAATTTCAATTAAAAGAATCTTTTAAGTTCTGAAATGTTGCATTTTTGTCCCTGAATGTTGTATGTTCAATTGGATGAGTTTGGATGATCTGCTTGAGCTGAAATTTGGCATGTTGGCATGTTACATGTCTAATCATGGTTTGGTAACTTTAAAATCTGAAAAGTCCCTGTATTTTATGGAAATTACAATTTAGCCCCTAAAAGTCAAATGTATGCAATTGAACCCCTAATCGAACTCTGATGGTTGTGCCGTTTTCGCCTAATCGCTTTGCTGAACATATAAGATAATAATGTGCTTATAGAGAAGATAAAAAGGAAAAAAAGGGTCGTTAATCGAGGTTGACCTTAACAAGTCGATTTTGGTTTTCTCTGTGTAATCTTCTTAGTTCGGGTCGGACGTCTAGGCCGGGCTAAGGGGGTTACATTTGTTGGCATCGTTGTGATCGCTTCATATATGGGCTGGTGCAGGAAGTCAATACTTATATGTTGGCTACGGACTACACGGATTTTGATGTGCTTGTATGTCGAGCTAAGGACATTCAGCAAAACTTGGGTCTGGCATCTCGTGGAGGTGGTTTTAGCTCTGCAAAGAGAGCAGCTAAGTATAGTTCCGGAGGTGGACGGAACAAAAGAGGTCGTGATAGGAGACATCATCTTGATTCGAGGCGAGGTGCTCTAGGACGGGGTGATCAGGCTCAGGGAGGCCGAGTGAGATCTGAGCAGCACATGTAACCGCCTTAGCCCGGCCTAGACGGTTGACCCGAACTACGAAGATTACACGGGGTCAACCTGAAAGTCAACCTTGATTAACGACCTTTTTTTTCTTTTTAATCTTGTCTAGATGCACGTTAACCCTAAGTGAGTACTCATGAAACATATATGAGAAAGGCACAGCGATCGAACAACAAAGAGGGACTCAATCGCACTTATTACAAGTTTAAGGACCAAATTGTGATTTCTGTAAATTAGAAGGTCATTACTGTTTTTAAAGTTACCAATATGAAATTAGTCACATTACATGCTTCTCTGCCAAAATTCGACTTAATTGGACATCTCAAACACCAGCAATTGCAACATCAACTTTTGGGACTAAAATGTAAAGCTTGCAAACTTCAGCACCATTCAAATCAGTGCCCAACGGTCACCTGTTTCGAAATGGTCACCTGCTATATTGGAACGAGGACCGAAACAGCGTTGACCGTTCCGAAACGCGGGTTGGTTCCGAGACTGGTTCCGAAACAAGGCCTTCTAGTAGCCAAATCGTTTCGGACGCCCCTTAGCGTTTCGAAACACGAAGGCCATTTCAGGCCCCCGTTTCGAAACACTAGAGGGTGTTTTGATACGATTTGTACAGATTCAGCAGCAAAGTCTGGTTTTTCAAGCATAAACCCACTCAAACACTATCTAATGACTCCCTAACCATGTTAACATATCATCATACCTAAATGGTACATGTTTAGAACTCCTAAACACATTCATAGCATCAAACATGGTAAACTCATATTTCTAGAGGCATGCTTCCTAGTCAAGCAATCCAATAAGCAATCTAAACCTCAAACAAGCATTAAAGTCCATTTACAATTCAAATCAACCAAGGCAAACATGCCACAACCACAGGGAGTTTAATACATCTCCCAAAACAAAGTTTAGATCCCCATTGCCATATTACCAAAACTAATAGTGTATGAACACATCACCATACATGAGCTTGGTTTCCCTTGGACACTCTTAGCTTCCTTGTTGCCCTTAAACACTTCAATTATCAGCATTATTGGTAAAAGAGAGAGCGTAAGCATAAATGCTTAGTGAGGCATGCTCTAAATAAACCAACACAATAATGCATTTTTAGAAAACACTTTCAACAAAGCTTTTTAACCACATACTCATCTCTTTCTCATGCTACCATGCCTACTTTACAAGCATCTCATGCTTCATTATATTCAACACATTATATTGGCTTTCAAGTGATAGTTCAAAACCATTTCAACACAAAACACAATCGGATGCGCGGATTACAAGCGTTGTCCCACACGCTTCATACACACTACCGGCTTAACAAGGTGGAGTTTATCGGTACAATCACAACCCCTCAACACCCGTGATGGAGTTTAACGGTACAATCACAACCCCTCAACATCACTCATCGGTAGTTGTATAATCCCACTAACGAGAGTAAGGGACACATAACACAAGATCCACACACGGAATTTCAACCACCGTTGTGATCTTACCTCACTCGTTAGGGTACTTGGATGGAGTTTACGGTACAATAACAACCCCTCAACATCCAAGCGACTTTACTTACGTTGCACCCAATCCTATAGTCGGCTAACTATATCCGATTCAAGTACTTCAAAACCATTTCATCACATGCCAATATACATCAAATACCATCAACAATTCACTGTTTTAAAGCATTAATCAAAGCCATTAAACATCGTGCATCTCCATGCATCATTACCAAATTAATGTCATGCCAAAACAAGGATCTCTTACCTTGAGCATCCTTCAACACATGGCTTTCAAAACCAGCATTAACCATGCTAAAACATGCTTTCAAAACAGTAAATAAACATGCAATTTATAACAAATGCATCAAACCACATCTTAGCACATCCGAGGGAGTTTTTCCGAAAACTTACTCTTGAGCTTAGCTAAGTTGTTTAGACTTAAACTAAGCTCCCAAAACCTCCAAATAATCGTTTCAAAGCTGGAAAACCATCTCCACTCACCAATTACGTTTCACTTGCTTGCTGAAACGCCAATTAAGCTTCCACATCAACTCCAAAGGTGTCCGAAGATGTCTCCCCTATTTTAGACACATCAAAGCAGAGGATTAATGTATCATCATGCATTAAAGTCTCCAGCCAACACTCTTAAACTCGTTGCTCTACCTAAAACCAACATTTCGGCTACCAAACACAACCGAAATCACCTCCAAACTCTTCCAAAACTTTACCCAGCCAAGATCCATCACTTCTAATCATTTCTAAACATCAATCACCATAAAAAATAAACCTAAACTCGACCTTATACCTCCAGCTATAACATAACACCAAGAACACCTAAAAAAACACCATTTTCTTGACCAAAAACTTAGGAAACACAACCTATTCGGGATTGGATTGATAAAACCTCATTTCTAACATCATTTAATATCCAAAATACATTAAAGAACCACCTCAAAACAGAGCCCAATCAATCACAACGAAATTCTTCAAGATCTCTTCCAAAATCTTGAGTTTTAAGCCAAAATCATGTTTCTAACATTAAAACCATTTATGAAACTTAAATTAAAGATTGACAACTTGGGAATTTCAGTAAAGAACTGAGTATTTAGAAGAGAAGAACAATCTTACCTCTAAATGGTGATTCCTCCTTGATTTGGGCAAAATTCCATGAAAAATCAACGAGGAAATCAAAAAGGTTTTGTTGCTAGATTGATTATGAAACAATGAGCGATGGAAATCTCATCATATGAGGTGAAGATTAAAGTGATTTATGCTGGAGAAAATGTGTTTGGATGTTGGGATTTTGAGAGAAAAAGGAATGAGAGAAAATTAGGAAAAGGTAGTTATGAGAATCTAAAAGTAGTTTCCATCTTTATTTTATTTAATTAAAACTTTAATTAAATCACCCAAATTAAGGAAAAATCTGGAGAAAAACATTTTGGGTAATTAGCTCCTTAAAGATTCAAAGTTTCAATCCTTTACAAAACAGACACCACTAAACTTTTCAAAAATTGCATTTTAGTCACTACACCGAAATGTAGTATTTCCAAACCTTATTTTGTAAAATTGATTTCACCACTCTCTTATATATATTAAAAGAGGATTTTTAGATATTTTTCTATATTTTTAAAGCATCCCGAACTAGGCTTTCCTTAAAACCTCCTTTTATATTCGAACCGTTTCATAGACCGGTCCGACCAAACCCTAAACTTCTAAGCCCAAAATTGGGGTGTTACAACACACGTGCTGGACATGTAGATCGAGGGACCATCTAAGGTGAGATTTTCCACATGCAGCTAGAGAGGCACAAGCTCCAGTTGTGGTAACAGGAAATTCTTGCTGGAACTGTGGTTCAGCGGATCATATGAGGCGTGAGTGTCCTCTGTTGGCTGGTGGAGGCCAGGGACGTGAACCTGCTGTAGCTGCACCTCAAAAAGGCCATGAGCGTGGCCGAGGAATTTTCAGAGGAGAGATGAGGGTCAGCGTGGTATCGCTCATGTGGTGGCGGTTCGGCCTAAGGGAGGCGGTCCAGCGAGGGTCTATGCTCAACACGAGGAGTCCAACGACACCGATGTTATCGCAAGTACCTTTGTCTTATAGTCTTTATCATTGTTGACTTTGATTGATTCTGGATCCACGCATTCTTATATCTTGAGTGAGCATGCACATTTTCTTGATATACATGTTGAGTTGCTTGAAGTAGGAATGCAAGTGACTAGATCATTTGGTGAGACTGTAGTCACTAGGAAGTTGTATCGGGGGTGTCCCTTATATGTTCAGGGTCATGTTTTTCTTATGGATTTGATGGAGTTACCCTTTTATGGATTTGATGTGATCCTTGGTATGGATTGGTTGTCTGAGCATAGAGCAATGGTAGACTTTGATTTTAAGAGAATCACCTTAAAGCTTGCTGATGATTATGAAGTGGTGGTACTAGGCGAGAATGTGAAATTCTTGTCTAATATGGTTTCGGCTATGGAAGCAAGTCGTATGCTAAGGATGGGTTGTGATGCTTATCTTTCTTATGTGATGAATCCTGGTACAAAGGATTTACATGTGCAAGACATCAGAACCGTTTACGATTTTCTGGGTGTCTTTCCGGAAGAATTGCATGGGTTGCTGCCAAACAGAGAAGTTGAGTTTGGTATCGAGTTGTATGAAAATACGACTCCGATGTCCATTGCTCCTTATCGCATGACACCTAAAGAGCTGAAAGAGTTGAAGACGCAACTTCAGGAGTTGCTTGACCGAGGATTCATCCGGCCGAGTGTTTCACCTTGGGGTGCGTCGGTGTTGTTTGTAATGAAGAAAGATGGGACAATGCAGATGTGTATAGATTATCGACAACTGAATAAGTTGATGATCAAGAACAAGTACCCATTACCAAGGATTGATGATCTCTTTGATCAGTTTCGAGGAGCTTCAGTGTTTTCTAAGATAGATTTGAGGTCAGGGTATTACCAGTTGAAGGTGAAGAATGTGGACGTACCTAAGATGGCTTTTCGAACAAGGTACGAGCATTACGAGTTCTTAGTAATGCCGTTTGGTTTGACCAACACACCTGCTGCTTTCATGGACATAATGAATCATGTATTCCATGAGTTCTTGGATCAGTTCGTGGCAGTGTTCATCGATGATATCCTTGTGTACTCTCGTACCGAGGAGGATCATGATAGACACTTAATGATAGTTTTGCAAGTTTTGTTGGAGAACCAGTTATATGCTAAGCTAAGCAAGTGTGAGTTTTGGCTTAGAGAGGTGGTCTTCCTTGGGCATGTTGTATCGGCTGAGGGTATTCGTGATGATCCGCATAAGGTGGAGGTTGTGATGAGTTGGAAGGTGCCTAAGTCGGTGACTGAGGTGTTAAGTTTTCATGGCTCAGATGGATATTACCGTAGGTTTGTCGAGGGTTTCTCGAAAATTGCTGCACTTTTGACCAAGTTGTTGTAGAAGAATGTTCGCTTTGAGTGGACAGATGCGAGGCAACAAGCTTTTGAGAAGCCGAAGGAAGCTTTGACGCAAGCTCATGTCCTGATTCAACCTGAGTCTGGTAAGGAGTTTGTAGTCTATAGTGATGCGTCCATTGTTGGTTTGGGATGTGTGTTGATGCATGAGGGTAAGGTAGTGGCATATGCATCTAGGCAGTTGAAGGTGCATAGTGTAACTACCCTACTCACGATCTTGAGTTGGCGGCTGTTGTGTTTGCCTTGAAAATCTAGAGGCATATCTGGCGAGAAGTGTGTGGTGTTTACAAATCATAAGAGTTTAAAGTATCTTATGTCACAGAAAGGGTTGAATCTTAGGCCATGTCGATGGGTGGAGTTGTTTAAGGATTATGATCTGTTGATCGGGTACCATTATGGAAAGGCCAATGTTGTGGCCGATGCTTTGAGCAGGAAAGTGGCTGTGGAGTTGAGGGTGATGTTTGCTCACTTGAGCATATCGCGAAATGGTGGTCATGTTGTTGAATTGCAAGTGAAACCATCCCTGATCCAATTGATTAAGGATAAGCAATTGCTTGATGATTCTCTTGTTCGTCACGTTCAGGATATTGCGGATGGTAAGCCTTCAGATTTCAGTTTTAATGATGACAGTGTTCTGTGTTTTGGGAGTCGGATAGTGGTGCCAAGTGATGTTGAGTTAAGGCACACTATTATGACTGAAGCTCATAGTAGTCCTTTCGCTATGCACCTTGGTAGTATAAAGATGTATCGTGATTTGAAGGATGAGTACTACTGGGTGAGGTTGAAAAAGGATGTTACCGAGTTTGTTAGTAAGTGCATGGTGTGTCAGCGAGTGAAGGCTGAACATCAGGTTCCTTCTGGGTTGTTGCAGCCTTTGAGAATCCCAGAATAGAAGTGGGGAAGGATTACCATGGATTTTGTGTCTAGTTTTCCTTTGTCACCATCGAAGAAGAATTTGGTTTGGGTGATTGTGGATCTCCTTACGAAGTGTGCAGATTTCTTGCCTGTGCATACTACATATACCTTGGATAAGCTGGCAGAGTTTCATATTGTTGAGATTGTGCAGTTGCACGGTGTGTTGAAGTCTATAGTGTCGGATAGAGATCCGAGGTTCACATCAAGGTTTTGGGAATGTTTGCCTCAAGCCTTGGGTACACGGTTGAATTTTAGTACTTTATATCATCCTCAGACGGATGGACAATCATAACTTGTTATCCAGGTGCTTGAGGACAGGTTGAGATGCTGTGTTATTGATTTTCAGGGTTCTTGGGAGAAGCATCTGCCATTGGTTGAGTTTTCGTATAACAATAGTTATCAGGCAAGCATTCAAATGGCTCCATACAAGGCTTTGTATGAGAGAAAGTGCACAACGCCTCCTTGTTGGGCAGAAATGAGGCATAAGTTGATTTCGATGCTGGCTATGTTGAAAGGAACCACCGAGAAGGTGAAGCTCATTTGTGATTGTTTGAAGGCATCATCGGATCTGAAAAAGTCTTACGCAGATCTGAAGCGTAAGCAGATTGAGTTTGCTGTTGGCGAACGTGTGTTCTTGAAAGTATCACCTTGGAAGAAGGTGATGAGATTTGAGCGTAAGGGTAAGCTTAGCCCAAGGTTTATTGGACCATATGAGGTTGTGGAGCGTATTGGTCCAGTGGCTTATCGGTTGAGGTTGCCTCCCGAGTTGGAAAAGATTCATGATATGTTTCATGTCTCGATGTTGCAGAGGTACAGATCGGATCCTTCACATGTGATGCCTGTTGAGGAAATAGAGTTGAATCCGGATCTGTCTTATAACGAGGAACCGGTGAGGATCATGGATGTGAGTAGCTAAGTTTTTCGTGGCAAGACGATAGAGCTTGTGAAGGTGTTGTGGCGACACCGAGGAGTTGAGAAGGCCACTTGAGAAAGCAAGGCGGACATGCTGAAGAAGTTTCTGCACCTTTTTCCTTTAGGTAAAATTTCGAGGACGAAATTTCCTAAGTGGGGAAGAGTTGTAATGCCTTGGTTTTGGGCCTAGACGTTTTAGACATCGAATCTTATTAGGTGGTTTAAGGAAATCAAGGATTGAGAAAGGGTAAAATATGACAAAAATTGCTAAAATCCTCTAAAATCATGTTTAAAAGGTTGGTCAAATCAATTTTACAAAAAAAGAGCTTTGGAAGTGGTACATTTTGGGTAGTGACCAAAATGTAAAGTTTTAAAACTGGGGAAAAATGCAATTTCAAAAGAGGAGTAAAAAATCTTAGAATCTTTAGGGAGATATGGTGAAATTACACCTTCCTTAAATTGACATGTGTTTTAAATAATTTTTAGATGATTAAATAAAAAGGATTTTATTATATTAAATTGTTAAAATGGTTTAATGAGAAGTTTTTGTCGTAACTAACTCTCATTTCAGCAAACTCTATTTTCTCAACCATTTCTCCAGATTTCATTTCTCCCAAACACTCTCTCTTTGATTCCTAAATCATTTCCAAGAAATCTCTTCAAGTTCTTCAAGTATTGTGAAGCAAAAACTTGTCAATCCTTAAGGAGGGCAAGGATTGGACGTAAATCTCGTTCTCAACCTTCAATCTAGGTTCTTTATTGAAATTCCCAAGATCTTTGGCTCCTAAATGTTGTTTTTGGCTGAGTTTTGATTATAGTTTTGATTTAAGAACAAAATCTTGCAAAATTATAGTTTAAATCTTGATTTTCAGAGTATTGTTGATGAGCTCTGTTTTGGATTGATTTTAATTGAGTTTTGAGTTGATTATTATGTTGAAAAAGAGTTTTGATAATATAGATCCCGAAATCTTTAAGATCCTTGAGTTTCATAATGGTTTTAGTTGGGTTTTTGAGGTGGTTTGTTGGTATTATGCTTGCTGGAGGTATAAGGAAGGGTTTATGTTGCTTTTACATGTGTTTTTATGTTTAATAATGGTTGGAAGTGATGTATGTTGGCTGGGCTTGGTTTAGGAAGCAATCGATTGAGTTTTCTGTTGTTTCGGATGGGGAAAATGGTGTATTTTTAGCGGTCCTCACTAAGCTTTATGCTTACGCTCATTTGTTTCATTAATGCAGCGAATTGAGCATTAGAGGCAGCAAGAAAGCAAGGGGAAACCCAAGTATTCGGCTAAACAATGTATGTGGTTTTACTTTAGTTTAATAAGAGGCAATGAGAGGGATTTCTACTCATGGTTTTGTTGGTGATGTTAGACATGTTGAGCATGTTTGGTTTATGTTTTTGGACTTGTAAATGGTCTCTAATTGGTTTATGGTCTTGCTTATAGTGTTTTGGCTATGTTATGGCTTATATTCTAAAGCATGCATGAGTAACTAATATTTTCACCATGATGTGATATCCTTGATGATATTGTTATGCTATTTGTTGATGCTTATGTGTTTGGTAAGTTTTATCGATACACTAAGGCTAAATTCAGGTTTTTTGGCTTAGGTGTACCGATACGAATTGGCCGCGTATTGATACGCCTAGGCAAAAGTTTGAAGGTCGTATCGATACGGGCATGAGCGTATCGATACCCTTTTGCCCACTTTGGCTACTACCATTTTGCGCATCGATACAGGCTAAGGCGTACCGATACAGGTTCATTAATTTCAGTTAAAAGAATCTTTTAAGTTCTAAAATATTACATTTTGGTCCCTGAATGTTGTATGTTCAATTTGATGAGTTTGGATGATCCGTTTGAGCTGAAATTTGGTATGTTGACATGTTACATGTCTAATCATGGTTTGGTAACTTTAAAATCTGAAAATTCCCTGTATTTTATGGAAATTATAATTTAGTCCCTAAAAGTCAAGTGTATGCAATTGAACCCCTAATCGAACTCCAATCGTTGTGCCGTTTTCGCCTAATTGCTTTGCTGAACATATAGGATAATAATGTGCATCTAGAGTATATAAAAAGGGGGAAAAGGGGTCATTAATTGAGGTTGACTTTAACGAGTCGACTTCGATTTTCCGCATGTAATCTTCTTAGTTCGGGTCGAGCGTCTAGGTCGGGCTAAGGGGGTTACACTCATCATTTAAGCAATGTGCAATATAAGATGGTCTTTCCTTCAGAAGAATGCCATTCGAGTTGTGTAATGCCCCAAAAACATTTCAACGTTGCATAATGTCCATTTTTTTGACATGATATAACATAACTTAGAAGTGTTCATGGATGATTTCTTAGTGTTTGGCAAAGAAAATTGAGGAATGTCTTCAAAGTTTGACCAAGTTTTGAGGAGATGCATTAAGACAAACCTAGTTTTGAACTGGGAAAATGCAACTTCATGGTGAAGGAGGGCATTGTTCTCGGGCACAAGGTGACCTAGAGAGGATTAGAGGTTGACCAAGAAAAAGTTTAGGTAATCAAGCAATTGCCACCTCCTACAAGCGTAAAAGGTATAAGAAGTTTTTTGTGACATGCAGGTTTTTACCAATGTTTCATTAAACGTTTTTCTAAAATTTCTAAACCTTTATGCTTGTTGTTGGAACAAAATGTCTCTTTTTCATTTGATGATTCTTGTTTAGAGCGTTTTAGGAGCTCAAAGAAAGATTGATTAATGCCCCTATAGTCGTGGCACCGAATTTGAATGAGCCATTCGAGATCATGTGCGATGCTAGCTACTATGTCGTTGGAGAAATGTTGGGAAAACGACGTGGACAAGTTTTTCATACCATATACTATGCCAGTCAGACAATAAATGGAGCTCAACTAAATTATTCCACAACCGAGAAAGAATTTCTCGATGTAGTCTTTGCCTTTGACAAATTCAGATCTTATTTAGTTAGTAAGAAAGTTGTGGTGTATACAGATCATTCAGCATTGAAGTATCTCTTGGTAAAGAAGGATGCCAAGCCCAAACTAATTCGATGGACACTTTTGCTACAACAATTTGATCTCGAGATTCGAGACAAGAAGGGAAGTGAGAACTTAGTAGCCGATCACCTCTCACGACTAGAGCATCACCTTGAAGATGGTAAGACCGCTACCATAAGAGATGAATTCCCATACTAGTATTTGCTTACAGTTAATGCCATGTCATGGTACGCTGACATAGTCAACTACTTGGTAAGCAATATTATGCTATCGGATCTATAACCCCCTCGACCCGGCCTGGCCGATGACCAAACCGAACAGATCACACGGGGAATATTAAAGTAAACTGGAAAAGTTTACCTCAATAAACGCCACTTTTTTATCTTGTCAAGATGCATCTTAGGTTTCTATGTGTACGTACACAAACATCGGATTCAAAATCAACGCAATCACCTTCCGATTAAAGTCAATTAAGGTATCGGAACCATTTTGCTATTTTTATAAATTACGAGGGCTTTCACCAAATTCGAGTTACCAAACTTCAATTAGATTAACTAGAAACTTCTCGGTGAAATTTCAGCTCATTATGACATTTACAACTAATTCAATTGCATGCAAGGAAAACATGGACCAAAATGCAAGAAACAGAACTAAGGACAATTCAAATACAAACCAAACGATCAAGTGTTTCGGAACAGAATGCCCCGTATCGGAACGGCCGTTTCGAAACATGGCTGACCGTTTCGGTTCATTTTTGAATCCCCTAGAGACATGTTTCGATACGATGGTTCACAGAGGCATAAGGTTCCGAAATGAGCCTCATCGTTCCGAAACACCAAGGCCATTAGAGGCCACTATTCCGAAACAGGTAAGGGCGTTCCGAAACGCTTGGGCCTGCAACTTTCCAAAAAGCTGGTTTTATCCAGTTCTTACCCTCCGGAATAATCCCGACACATGCCATAACATACATACAACTTAAATAAACATTAAGGACCACATATACGAAGCACAAGCATCATCATAGCATCATTCTCACAAGCTACGGCACTAAAGGCATGCTTTCTAGAATTTAAAAGCACAAAAAGGATAAATTCCAAATGCAAGCATAAAACCAAACACAAATTCCATTTACAAGTCCAAATATGCATCTTAAACCAACAACATTCAAAACATCGGACACCCTCATTGCCTTTATTACACTAGTCCAAAACCAAAGCTTACCTTCAATCAAAGGCTTCCACCGATCCCCCTTGCAAGTGCTGCCTCCAAAGCTTAAATTGACTGCATTGATGAACGAAGAGAGCATAAGCATACAAGCTTAGTGAGGATTGCTGAAACCGAAAACATCATCAATGCACAAAACCATTTTTCACTCTTTTCAAATCCATCAAGCTTCCTATGACAAAACATGCACTTTAACCTCAAAACCATTGTAATGAACATCATGAAACATGATACGTGTAAATCCAGCAATTAAACCATTGCTACTCATTATACAAGCCTTCCAAGCACATTCACCATTATGCTAAGCTTAAACCAAAACATGCATCTTTGAAATTATGCATTAACGACATTTTCCACAATGTTTCATTTCATTACATTGGCTCACAAGTGATCAACAACAATCTCAAAAACATATATCGGATACACAGAGTAACAAGGGTTGTCCAACACCCTTCATACACTCTACCGACATTACAAGGCACACACACGAGAGCGACCCTCCATCGTTGTGACACCCGTGGTGGAGTATTCGGTACAATCACAACCCCACAAATCCACTCATCGGTAGATGTATAACCCACTAACGAGAGACATGAAACACACAAGGTTTGCACCCGGGAGCTACCCTCAACCGTCGCAACCTTAAACAATCCTCAATCGTTAGGGTACTTGGATGGAGTATTTGGTACAATCACAATCCCTCAACATTCAAGGCGACTTGTTTATAGTACACTCAATCCTATAACCGTCTAACTATATTCGATTTCATTTATAAAAAAATTTATACAACATCACTTGCCAATATAATCCATATCATATGCATACCTCACTATTTTAACAAAGCATTCATGATAAGCCATAAATCAAGCATTAAACCATGCTTCAAATTTCATGCATCAACACATGCATACAAGGATCACTTACCTAGTGCATCCTTAAACCACATGGCATCATCAACCTTATTTCACATATTCAAAACATGCTTTAAACCAGTAGGTAAATGCAATTGAAACCAAGTGCAATCAAAGGTTCAAAACTAGCACAATCCGAGAGAGAAATTCACTTTACTTACTTTTGAACTTAGTAAAACGTTTCAAGCTCATACTAAGTTCCCCAAACTTTTTCTAAATTGTTTCCACGCTGGAAAAACCAAGTTCCACTCACCAACTTGCGAAACCACGCTTGCTGATGCAACTATCGATCGTCCGAAGCCTCCAAAATCACTTCGTTTGATTCCGGAATATTATCCCATGTTTTCAACACATCAAAACAGAGGTTCAATGCATTAAAATGCATCCAAAACTCCAGCACACACAAGAAATCCTGCAGCCCTACTCTAAAGCATCAAAACACCCATCTAAAACAACCGAAAACTCAATCAATTGACCTCAAACCTCAGCCCTGCCATTAACCAACTCATCCAACATATTTTAAGCATTAATCAACATCCAAAAATAACCTAAAATCATCCTTATACCTCCAGCAAGTCGAATTCCTCAAGAACACCTAAAAAACTCACCCAAAAACACTTCAAAAACAAAGGATCTCAAGGATTTTGTGATCTATATGATTAAGACTCCACTTCAACACCAAAAACCTTTCAAAACTTATTTAGAAACAATCTCAAACCAACCAAATCAATCAGAGTCCGCAAATCACATTTTTAAACCAATTTTTCATCAAGATTTCAAGAGTTTACCAATCTAAACACAAAACCTCAATCAAAATCAGTATTAAAGAGTCAAATATCTTTGGAATTTCATTAAAGAACTTAGATTAGAGGGATAGCACGAAAATTACCTCCAATCCTTGCTTCTCCTCTAATTTGGCAAGCTTTACTTGAAGAAACTTGAAGGAAAATAGAAGAAATCAATGGAGAAATAATAGAAATCAAAAGAGGATTTGAGAGAAAAGAAAATTTGGAGATTTGAGAGAAAATGAGAAGTGTTTGGCTGAAGTGAAAGAGAGAAATGAAAAGCTCGTCAAAAATTTCATTAATCGATTAACTAAATTTTTAATTAAACCCAATTAAAAGCCTTTTAAAATTTTAATAACATTTAAAACACATGCCAAATTAGGAAAAAAAGGCATAATTGCCAAGTAGCTCCCTAAAGATTCTAAGATTTTGACTCTTCTTGAAAAACACATTTTTCCAACTTTTAAATCTGTACATTTTGGTCACTTCCAAAAATGAACACCTTAGAAAACGAGTTTTGTAAAATTGATTTGGCCAACCTTTTAAACATCATTTGAGAGAATTTTAGAAATTTTTATCGTATTTTTATCCTATTCCGAACCTCAATCTTCCTAAACCACCTTTTAACGGTTCAAACAACCGACACCGTTTCCACCGGCCCGATCCGACTCACCAAAACATCTAAGCCCAAAACCGGAGCGTTACAACTCTCCCCCACTTAGGAAATTTCATCCTCGAAATTTTGCCTGAAGGAGAAAGGCACGGAACTGACTGAACATGTCCACCTTACTTTCTCACGTAACCTCCTCAATGTCATAACAGCACTTCACAAGCTCAATTGTCTTGGCACGAAAAACTTTGTTACTCGTATCCAAATTTCTCACCGGTTCCTTGTCACATGATAAATCCAGATTTAACTCAACTTTCTCATCTGGCATCACATGCAAGGATCTGATCTACATCTCCACAACATAGATACATGAAACACATCATGGATCTTTTCCAACTCGGGAGGCAACCTCAACCGGTAAGCCACATGACTAACTAGCTCTACAACCTCATAGGGTCCAATAAACCTCGGATTAGGATTCACCTTACGCCCGAACCTCATCACCTTCTTCCAAGGCGATACCTTCAGGAACACACGATCACCAACTGCAAACTCAACCTCTTTACGCTTTAAATCTGCGTAAGACTTCTGACAATCTGATGCAGCCTTCAACCGCTCATATATGAGTTTTATCTTCTTTGTTGTTCCCTTGAGCATATCCGGCAAGGAAAGCAACTTTTGCCTCGCCTCAGCCCAACAAAGAGGCGTTCTACACTTTCTCCCATACAAGGCCTCATACAGTGTCATTTGAATACTTGCTTGAAAATTATTGTTATAAGCAAACTCAACCAACGGCAGATGCTTTTCCCATGAACCTTGGAAATCAATAACACGACATTGCAACATATCCTCAAACACCTGGACAACTCGTTCCGACTGCCCATTCGACTGAGGCTGGTATGAAGTGCTGAAATTCAACCGCGTACCCAACGCATGATGTAAACATTCACAAAACCTCGCTATAAAACCTCTAATCTCTATCCGACACTATGGACTTGGGCACACCGTGCAAGCGCACAATCTCAGCAATATACAACTCAACTAAATTATCCAACGTGTACGTAGTATGCACAACCAAGAAATGTGCACACTTCGTAAGGCGATCCACAATCACCCACATTGAGTTCTTCTTCGATGGTGTCAAAGAAAACCCAGATACGAAATCCATCGTAATCCTCTCCCATTTCCACTCTGGTATCCTCAAAGGGTGTAACAAACCGGAAGGAAACTGATGCTCAACCTTCACTCGTTGGCAAACCATACACTTCCTTACAAAATCAGCCACCTCCTTCTTCAAACCCACCCAATAGTACTCATCCTTCAAGCATCGATACATCTTAGTACTACCAGGATGCATTGAAAAAGGACTGCTATGAGCCTCAGTCAAAATAGTGCGCCTCATCTCAACATCTTCCAGCACCACTATTCGACTTTTGAAACATAGAACCTCGTCATCATTAAAGTAGAAATTCGTAGCCTTACCATCAGCTATGTACTGAACATGAGTCACCAACAAATCATCCATCAATTGTTTCTCCTTAATCAACTAAATCAAGGAAGGTTTCACCTGTAACTCGGCTATCAAGCTACCATCACGAGATATACTCAAACGAGCAAACATAGCTCTCAGCTCAACAGCCACCTTTCTACTCAAAGCATCAGCCACAACATTGGTCTTCCCAAGATGATACTCAATGGTCAGATCGGAACCCTTAAGCAACTCCAACCATCTTCGTTACCTAAGATTCAACTCATTCTAAGACATAAGGTACTACAAACTCTTATGGTCGGTGTAAACCACACACCTTTCACCATAAAAGTAAGGTCTCCAAATCTTCAAAGAAAAAACCACTGCCGCAAGCTCAAGATTGGGCTCATAAACCTTCAAATGTCTAGACTCATAAGCCACAACCTTCCCACCTTGCATCAACACGCAACCCAAACCAACGTATGACGCGTCGCTATAAACTACAAACTCCTTACTCGATTCTCGTTGAATCAAGATAGAAGCTTGCATCCAAGCTTCCTTTAACTTTTCGAAAGCTTGCTGCCTAACATCCGTCCACTTAAAGCGAACATTATTTTGCAACAATTTGGTCAAAGGAGCAGCAATCTTAAAAAACCTTTGACAAATTTTCGGTAGTAACCAACCAACCAAAGGAAACTACACACTTTTGTCACTGACTTAGGCGTCTTCAAACTCATCACCACCTCAAACTTGTGTGGATCAACCCGGATTCCTTCGCCCGACACCACAAGTCCAAGAAAACCACTTCTTTGAGCCAAAACTCACACTTGCTCAACTTAGCATAAAGTTGATTTTCCAACAGCACTTGTAACACAATTCTCAAGTGCATATCATAATCCTCCTCGGTACGTGAGTACACAAGAATATCATCGATAAACACAACCACAAACTAATCCAAAAACTCATGGAACACCCTATTCTTCATATCCATGAAACCAGCCGGTGCATTTGTCAAACCAAATGGCATCACCAAGAACTCATAATGGACGTACCTCGTCCCAAAAGTTGTCTTAGGTACATCCACATCCTTAACCTTAAGCTGATATTACCCAGACCTCAAGTCTATCTTTGAAAACACCGAAGCACCATGAAAATGATCGAACAAATTCCCGATCCTCGGCAAAGGATACTTGTTCTTAATCGTCAACTTGTTAAGTTGCCGATAATCAATGCACATACGCATGATATCATCCTTTTTCTTCACAAACAAAACCGGCTCACCCCAAGGTGAAATACTCAGCCTTATAAACCATCGGTCAAGCAACTCCTGAAGCCACGTCTTCAACTCCTTAGGTGCCATGCGATAAGGAGCAATGGACATCGAAGTCGTATTCTCATACGACTCGACACAAAACTCAACCTCCCGGTTGGGTGGCAACCCTGGCAACTCTTCCGGAAAGACACCTGGAAACTCACATACAGTTCGTATGTCTTGCACACACACTTCCTTCGTGCCATGATTCATCACGTACGCCAAGAAAGCTTCGCATCCCAACTCCAACATCCGACTCGCTCCAAGAGCTGAAATTGCGTTAGACAAGAACTCCAACATCCGACACGCTTAACATCAAAATTCACTGCAGCTCAGTAATCAACCAACCAGTCCATCCCAAGAATCACATCAAGCCATAAAAAGGTAGTTACATCAAATCAATTAAAAACTCATAACCTTGAATAGATAATAGACATCTCCTATCCAGTTTTCTTGTACCAACAGTTTCACCAAGGAAACTAACCACTCTTACCCCCACATCTAACACCTCCGCAACAAACATTCGGGTCACAACTTCCAATGCAACTTACAACAACAGGCGCGAAAAGCTATACCCCATCGATCAAATATGGACAAGATCGCCTAACATGGTCATACGATCCACCTATTGAATAGGTATCAAACGTTACTCAAGCCTCATATGGTTAGCGAACCCACAGTTCCAACATGAACTAGCACCACCCGCAGGATCCTGCACCTCACGATCCGCACGAGGGCAATCCCTCCTCAAGTGCTCTCGTGAACCACACATCCAATAGTACTACAACCTCTCCTCAACCCAGGCGATATTCCTAAAACATGACCATTCGTACACTGGTTACCACTAACTAGAGTTCAGAACTCACTTCCTAGCGCTTGAACCTCTCGCACGAGCTATTAAACTCAGGTTCCGCTAAAATACCTCGCCCGTGTTACCAACACGTCGAAAACAATGTAGCCAGTAAATAAAAAATTATGGCTTATCAACACGCATCAATCCATAAAGGTACCAACACAACGATGTCTCATATCCACTTTCAATCCAGGAGCACACATGCTCAACTAAACAATATGTACCTTAACTCAACCACAACTAACGATTTTCGATCCCAAACTATATATTCAAATTTCACAAGATCCAAGTATCTAAGCCCCAAATATTTATCCTTTAAAACAGTTCAAAAGTACTTTCAAAACACAAAATCAGGTTCTATGCCCACAACCACAGTGGTCCACTAACTAAACACATCTCTATATAACAAGGATACAACCCATCTTTACACTATGGGCATCACTACACTCTATTTATTCCACAATCTTATTCATACAGGTCATCCACTTCTTGGATACCTCCGATGCCAACCTTCAAACTCAACTTCTACTCGACTTGCGTAAGCGCTAACAACAGTTCACAACACCCACCACTTAGTGCAGTCACATGCACCTTAGCATTAACAGCTTCACAAGCTTTAAACATCGCCAATACACATGGCGCCATACAATCGAACACTTACCCAACCAACACAGGTTGTACTTTCATCGAGGCACATCGAGGCGTCTAGCCCCCATGACTTTTCACACTCCTTTATTCCTTGCACAAAGGAAACAACAATCATACCAGATCGCTACTCTATTCTTAGTTTATTGTGCTATTATTTTTAATGCATGATAACAACTTACAAAACAAACAAAACAAAATGCTCAGGCTAGCTCAAGCAAGGATCCAAGACTTTGATTTCAACTTAAAACATTTCACTAGGTAATAAGGCAATGGGCATCCCAATTTCCCCCCAACATAGCACAAAGCATACTACATGCATAACTCAACCATCATGCAACTCAAGCATCAAGATTCAGCCTAGTCAACATCATAAAACAACTCACATCCATATTCATTCATCATGTATAGCATCACTATCACACATTCAACATAAGCATGCTTAAACATTCACCAGACAAAGCAAATATCACCAAAACACATATCCACATCGCAAATCACTTACCAACAACTTACCATCATTCCAACCTTTCGTAACCTGACTCTGATACCACCAAATGTAACCCTCTCGACCCGACCTGGCTGATAGACCGAACCGAACAGATCACACGAGGAATATTGAAGTAAACCGTGAAAGTTTACCTCAATAAACGACCCTTTTTTTCTTTTTTTCTTGTCTAGATGCATCTTAGGTTTCTATGTGTATGTACACAAATAGCGTATTAAAAATCAACACAATCACCTTTCGATTAAAGTCAATTAAGGTTTAGGGACCATTTTGCAATTTTTAGAAATTAGGAGGACTTTCACCAAATTCAAGTTACCAATCTTCAATTAGATTATCTACAAACTTCTCGGTGAAATTTCAGCTCAACAAGACATTTACAACTCATTCAATTGCATGCAAGGAAAACATAGACCAAAATGCAAGAAACAGAACTCAGGACAATTCAAATACAGACCCAACAATCTAGTGTTTCGGAACAGATTGCCCCGTATCGGAACGGCCGTTTCGAAACATGGTTGACCGTTTCGATACACGGGTTCGTTTCGAAACCCTTAGAGACATGTTTCGGTACGATGGTTCACAGAGGCAAAAGGTTCCAGAACGAGCCTCACCGTTCTGAAACACCAAGGCCATTACAGGCCATTGTTCCGAAATAGGTAAGGGCATTCCGAAATGCCTGGGCCTGCAACTTTCCAAAAAGCTGGTTTTAATCATTTCATACCCTCCGGAATCATCCCAACACAAGCCCAAACATACATACAACTTAAATACACATTAATGACCACATATACGAAGCACAAGCATCATCATAACATCATTCGCACAAGCTACGACACAAAAGGCATGCTTTGTAGAAGTTAAAAGCACAAAAGGCTAAATTCCAAATGCAAGCATAAAACCAAACACAAAGGCCATTTACAAGTCCAAATATGCATCTTAAACTTGCACAAAACCAGAAAACACCAAACCAATAATATTCAAAACATCGGACACCCTCATTCCCTTTATTACACTAGTTCAAAACCAAAGCTTACCTTCAATCAAAGTCTTCCACCGATCCCCCTTGCAAGTGTTGCCTCCAAAGCTTAAATTGAGTGCATTGATGAACAAAGAGAGCATAAGCATACAAGCTTGGTGAGGATTGCTCAAACCGAAAACATCATCAATGAACAAAACCATTTTCACTCTTTTCAAAACCATCAAGCTTCCATTGACATAACATGCACTTTAACCTCAAAACCGTTGTAATAAACATCATGTAACATGATACGCGTAAATCCAGCAATTTAACCATTGTTACTAATTATACAGGCATTCCAAGCATAATCACCTTTATGCTAAGCTTAAACCAAAACATGCATCTTTCAAATTATGCATTAACAACATTTTCCATAATGTTTCATTTTATTACACAGGCTCACAAGTGATAAACAACAATCTCAAAAACATATATCAGATACACGGATTACCAAGGGTTGTCCCACACTCTTCATACACTTTACCGGCATTACAACGCTCACACACGAGAGCGACCCTCACTCGTTGTGACGCCTGTGGTGGAGTACTCGGTACAATCACAACCCCTTAACACCACTCATCGGTAGATATATAACCCACTAACGAGAAACGGGACACACACAAGGTTCGCACCCGGGAGCTACCCTCAATCATTTCAACCTTAAACAATCCTCAATTGTTAGGGTACTTAGATAGAGTATTCGAACAATCACAACCCCTCAACGTCCAAGGCGACTTGTTTATAGTGCACTCATTCCTATAGCTGGCTAACTATATTAGATTTCATTTTGTAATCACTAATTTTATCCGGGGTGCTTTTTTGGTAATAATAGGCTTATATGGGCTATCATTTAATCATATATGTATGCATGTCATATATACGAGTTATATAATATATATATTATTATGTAAGTTACGAGTTTGGTGTATGTGTTTATTGAATATTTAGGCATGAATGCGAGTTTACATGTATGTGGCGCATGAGCGTATGAAAGGTGTACGCGTATGCTTGTGTATAACATATAATGTGTGTTCGTGTTTATTATTATTGTAATTAGTGTGTGGATAAGTATTGCATGTATTATGTGTATCTGTTAATGCTTTTATATGTGTAATATGTACACGTGCATGCATGATACATATTATTATTATTCTTATCAGAATTAATAATAAACAAAAAGATTATAAGATAATTAAATAAAAGCCCATCTTTATTAAACTATACTAAGCTGCCCAAGTATAAATAAAAAGCCCATGTTTTTTTTTAAAATTAACAGTCCATTTACAATTAAAAGCCCAGATTTTAAATACACTTTGGCCCGATAAGATACCAAAACTGGAACCCTAACCCTAAAACACTCTAATCTTTTGCGCAGCCCATCCTCCACCGTCAGATCTAATCTAGATCTGACGGCCCGAATGGAGACTCAGATGAAACCCTAAGAGCCTCTCAAGCCCTTTAGCACCGCATCACTCGCGAGCCCAGGATCGAGGCAGGGCAACCTTCCAGATCTACCACGCGCCAACGCGTGACGTCTGGGATCACTCACCCACAAGTTCAAACTGCACGCATGACGCTCCAGCTCCTCCACGCGCGCGTGCAGCTCACTTGATCACCCTTTCGACTCCCCCATAACAAGTGGCTTGATGCCACATCGTCGTTTTGGTGCGACAACAGCCACGTCCGAGGCCGACTCAGCATCAACGCCCGCCCCTCGTCTCCACCGTACGAGCCACACTTGCAAAGAAAAAACAAAAGTTAGAGTGAATACAAGGCAGAAACAAAAATGGAAAATTGATAGGGAATAACAGAAAAAATCAGAGCAGAGTCGCGCATGAATCCGACCAAAACTTGTACGAATCAATAGTATATTTTTGGAATGCGAAAAGAAATACAAGCAGAGGGCATTTTCAGAGGTAATCCATTTTATCATCTTCATCATCACATAGCATAAAAAAAGAGCAAATGTTCTCTTTTTTACCTTTTCTTTTGTCTTCTCGAATCGTTTCTCCTCTCTTGTTGACGAAAATTCTTCTGGCCTTTAGTGGCTTCGCATGGTGAGTCGGTTGAGGGAGAGGCACGTAGTTTTTTTTCTTCCCTATTTTTCTTCTGTGTTGTTTCCGATTCTAAAAAAGGGTGTCTTTTGGGTTTCTGGTTTTCTCAAAACAAAGGTGAAGGAGTTTTTTTCTGGGTATTTTTCATCGTCTAGGGTTTCAAAGCACGATAAAGGGGGGTTTTGGGTGGTTTTCGAGTTCACCAAACGGTGATTAGCGCCAGCTGGCGTTTAGAAAGTTTGGGTTAGAGATGTTTTAGGGTTTGAGTTTTCGAGAAGCAAAAGGGGTCCTTAATGGTAAAGGGGGGGATTTTATAGTGTTTTTAGGTTTTAGGTTAGGGGTTAATTAGTCTTTAGTCCCTCTGTGTCCCGCCTTTCGCGCATTAGGGGTCTCAGTGCCATCAAATTGCGTCTTAGGTCCTTAGGATTTTGTTTTTCTTTGCAATTTCGTCCCGAGTCCAGTCTTATAGTGGTCCAATTGTCCATCCCCTCCACCGTAGTTTGCGTTTGTTTCAATTTGGTCCCTATCACAGTTTTTCTTTTTTCATGCATTTTCAATTTAGCCACAATTTTTTTATTTCTTTAAATTTAATCATGTTTTTGCTCTTATTCATGTTATGTATGTGCAATGTATGTTGTGTGTGATTATGGTTTTGTTTAATGATGAGGGTTGTATGTTGTCATGTATGTGGAATTAGTTTTATTAAAGTTTTTATACAATGTAAAATTTAAATAACTTAAAATGTGTAGTTTAGGGTTCTTTGATATAAAATGTGGAACGGAATATATAGTAATGTTTAGTTTAAAATGTGCAACCTAATGTTTCAATGGAACATTTTTAGCATAATATATGTTTTTGTAAAGGGATGTGTTTTATGAAAAATGTAACAAAATAGTAATATGTTTTTTTACAATGTATGCATATGGCATGGGTATTTTCTTAAAACATGTTAGTAAATAAGTGGTATGTTAATTTGATTGTTAATGTGGGGTGTTTTTGTATCTTTTTAGTTTGGGTTTTAGGGCTTTAGGTTGCTAGAGTTCGGTTTGTGGCCTTGCTTAGCTTAGGTGGGGTTTGGCTAGTTAATTTAGTTCTTTTAGTGCTTTGTTTAATTGATTTATTTGTTTGGAATCATGTGCCCGTCTCATAGGGGCACGGTTCGTACAATTAAGTCGGTTTAGGTTTAGAGCTTAAATCAAGTTTAGGGTTTTAACCGGTTTAATTTGCTTAAATTCATCCTTGCCTTATTAGGGTGGATATTAAGCCCATTAAATCAGTTAACCCATTCTTATTATTTTTTTAAGATAAAATTAACATTAAATTTAGTTGGGCAAAACACAAGATAATTCATAATTTATTAGGGTACTCTAGTTTTTAGGACGTGAATAATTTAAGGTAATACTAGAATCACCTAATCTAATTAGATCACTAATCGGTCTCCCGTAATTTGAGCCTTTTAGGATAAGGCCTTGGGTGGGCTTTTGTGTGTTTACCTTAAACTTTTCTGTGACATGCATCTTATATTTGTCATTCATGAAACCGATAATGATTTGGTACGGTAATTAATTAATTTAAAATATACAAGAGAGAGGTATCTATTAACCCCGTTATTTGTGTCAAAACAGTTCAAGATTAATGGATGTCGACCAAATATTTGGGTTAATTCCCACCGTCTCTAGGTAAGCAATAATTAAAAATGGAAATATCATGTCATCATTCCTAAATGCTTGCATCATGCATAAAGGTGACGTACGGGATCCGAACCCTAAACTAACACGACAGTCAAACTTATATGATGTCGATTTAGTCTATGGTCTGGTGTACCGTCATCCTTTTCAATTAAATGCTCAATTAATTCTAAAGTCATGATTTGATAAAGCTCATACCATTTAAGTTGAATTTTTACTTAAGAACTTCTAATTAAATTCACTTTAAATTTTAAATGATTTCTATCGATTAAAGGCAACAAATGTTTGGTACCGATTTCCGGGCGTGATGAGGGTGCTAACCCTTCCCCACACGTAACCAACTCCCGAACCCTTTTTAAATTGATCTCTAGTTTTTAGTGGTGTCCGGCCTACCTCAGTGGCTGGTGGCGACTCCAAATTTTCTACCGTTTTCCAAAACACGAATTTTTAGAAGAAAATCCCCTTTTAACAAATCTCTTTCAAAAAGTGGAACACCTAAAAGTTTTTTTTCCGAAAAAAGGTCATTACACATTTATAAAACATTTCACACATCACTTGCCAATATAATCCATATCATATGCATACCTTGTTGTTTACAAAGCATTCATGATATGTCATAAATCAAGCATTAAACCATGCTTCAAACGTCATACATCAACACATGCATACAAGGATCACTTACCTAGTGCATCCTTAAACCACATGGCTTCATCATCCTCATTTCACATATTCAAAACATGACTTAAAACAGTAGGTAAATGCAATTGAAACCAAGTGCAATCAAAGGTTCAAAACTAGCACAATCCGAGAGAGAATTTCACTTTACTTACTTCTGAATTTAGTAAAGCGTTTCAAGCTCTTACTAAGTTCCCCAAACCTTTTCTAAAACGTTTCCACGCTGGAAAAACCCAGTTCCACTCACCAACTTGTGAAACCATGCTTGCCGACGCAACTATCGATCGTCTGAAGCCTCCAAAATCACTTCGTTTGATTCTGGAATATTATCCCCTGTTTTCAACACATCAAAACAGAGGTTCAATGCATTAAAATGCATCTAAAACTCCAGCACACACAAGAAATCCCGCAGCCCTGCTCTAAAGCATCAAAACACCCATCTAAAACAACTGAAAACTCAATCGATTGACCTCAAACCTCATCACAGCCATTACCCAACTCATCCAACATATTATAAGCATTAATCAACATCCAAAAATATCTTAAAACCATCCTTATACCTCCAGCAAGTCGAATTCCTCAAGAACACCTCAAAAACTCACCCAAAAACACTTCAAAACAAATAATCTCAAGGATTTCGGGATCTATATGATTAAGATTCCACTTCATCACCAAAAACCTTTTAAAACTCATTTAGAAACAATCTCAAACCAGTCAAATCATTCGAAGTCCGAAAAACACATTTTTAAACCAATTTTTCATCAAGTTTTCAAGAGTTTACCTATCTAAACACAAAACCTCAATCAAAATCAATATTAAAGAGTTTATTTGGGATTTCATTAAAGAACTTAGATTAGAGGATAGCACGAAAATTACTTCCAATTCGTGCTTCTCCTCTAATTTGGCAAGATTTACTTGAAGAAACTTGAAGGAAAATGGAAGAAATCAATGGAGAAAGAATAGAAATCAAAAGAGGATTTGAGAGAAAAGAAAATCTAGAGATTTGAGAGAAAATGAGAAGTGTTTGGCTGAAGTGAAAGAGAGAAATGAAAAGCTCGTCAAAAATTTCATTAACCGATTAACTAACTTTTTAATTAAATCCAATTAAAAGCCTTTTTAATTTTTAATAACATTTAAAACACATGCCAAATTAGGAAAAAGGCATAATTGCCAAGTAGCTCCATAAAGATTCTAAGATTTTGACTCTTCTTGAAAAACACATTTTTCCAACTTTTAAATCTTTACATTTTGGTCACTTCCAAATATGTACACCCTAGAAAATCGGTTTTGTAAAATTGATTTGGCCAACCTCTTAAACATCAATTTATATGATTTTAGGAATTTTTATCATATTTTTATCATATCCCGAACCTCAATCATCCTAAACCACCTTTTAACGATTCGAACAACCGACATCGGTTCCACCGGCCCGGCCCGACTCGTGAAAACATCTAAGTTCAAAACCGGGGCGTTACAGGATATGGCATATAATGCTAGGAAACATTTCTTGCTAGACGTTCAGCAATATTATTGGGACGAGCCGGTATTGTTCAAATAGTGTGTCGATCAAGTGATAAGGTAATGTGTGCCAGAGGACGAGCAACACCAATTGTCGTTCCAAAATATTATGCCAATAGATTTATTTGATGTATGGGGAATAGACTTTATGGGTCCCTTTCTCCCATCATTTGGTAACCTATATATCCTTGTGGCTGTTGATTACGTGTCAAAATGGGTTGAAGCTACTGCTTTGCCAACTAATGATGCCAAGGTCGTTGCCAAATTCTTGCACAAGCATATTTTTACTCGATTTGGTGCCCCTTGAGTTATTATCCATGATGATGGTACACATTTTAAATGCAATCTAATTTCTAAGGCTTTGTGTAGGTATATAATTTAGTAGAGGATTGCCACGGCATACCATCACCAAAAAATGGCCAAGAGGAGATTTCAAACAAGGCTTTGTGTAGGATCGGGTGACCATGGATTTTGTAACAGGTTTACCATTAACCTAAAGGAAGCATGATCTATTTGGGTGATTGTAGATTGTTTGACCAAAACTGGTCATTTCTTACATGTGCGTATAGATTTCACACTTGAGAGGTTAGCACGATTGTATATCAAAGAGATTGTGAGGTCATGTGGAGTGCCATCGTCAATTATTTCGGATAGAGATTCTCGGTTTACAACAAGGTTGTGGAAGAAAATTCATGAAGCGTTTGACACCAGGTTGTATTTCAGCACCGCTTTTCATGCTCAGAGTAATAGTCAATTCGAGCGAGTTATTCAAATTTTGGAGGACATGCTCTGTTGTTGCGTTATTCATTTATAGGGGATTTGGGAGGAGTATCTTCCGCTAGTCGAATTTGTCTATAACGATAGTTTTCAATCCGGTATTAATATGAGTCCTTTCAAAGCCTTATATAGGTGCAAGTGTAGAACATCGTTGTGTTGGACCAAGCTCAATGAGAGAAGGATTGTAGGATCCGACTTGATAAAGAAAACCGAGGAGAAGGTTCACATTATCAAAGAAAGATTGTAAGAAACTTTTGATTGCAAAAAAGCTTATACAAACCAGAGGCGTAAGCATATCGAGTATGAGATTGGTGACAAGGTGTTTCTCAAGGTGCCACCATGGAAAATAGTAATCTGTTTCGGGCAGAAGGGCAAGTTGAGCCTAAGGTTTATTGGAACGAATGAGATCTTATAAAAGTTTGGACTCATGGCTTACCGTTTAGCTTTGTCCCCAAAAATGGCACGCATTCATAACGTCTTCCATGTTTCCATGTTGAGGCGTTATCGTTCCAAATTTTTGCATGTTATTCCACTTGAGGAGATTGAGATCAACACCGGTTTGACCTATGAGGAGAAACTGATAAGAGTGTTGGATAAGAGATTTAAAGAGCTACGCAACAGGTGCATACCTTTAGTAAAGATGTTGTGGAGGAACCGCGGAGTCGAGGAGGCTACGTAGGAGACCAATGAAGATATGAGGTTGCTTTATTCACATCTTTTTCCATCAGGTAAATTTCAAGGATGAAATTTTCTTTAAAGAGATGAGAGTTGTAACGACCCGAATTTCAGAATAAGTAGGTCGGTTCAACCCGAACTGTGAACCTTGGGTGTTGGGCCGAAGTCTTGGGCCACTGGGTGCTTAAGATAGCCTTAGTGGGCTCGTGTTGTGATGTTGGGCTCTAGTGTTGGGTTAGTGGATGAGATGGGAAGAAGATGGAGTGGTAATAAGGTCAATTCCTCCAAAGTTCAAATGGGATGGCATATTTCTATTTATATTTCTATAGAAAAGGGAAGAGAGTGACCTCATTCTTGTCTTTTTTTCATCCTATATCTCTCTTCTCCATCTTAGTCTAATGACACAAGGTAAAGGTTGAATCCTTGTCATTCAAGTGATAATTTCAGAATTTTTGTTAAGGGTAGTTTAATCTAAATCCAATTATCAACATTTTAAGGTAAGAATCATCAAGAATGGTTGTAGAAGAGATATATGGGTTTAGTGGGAGTTTAGAGGAAAGTGGATTAAGAGAGCATTTAACTTAGTTTTTCCAACTTAGATTGTAAGTATAACTATCTTTTTTATCTCCTCCAAGTTGTAATCCGAATACATAACTTCCTTGTGTAGTGAAAGAGGTGGGTGAGAACTCTAAGGCTCAAGAGAAGTCGAAGGGTTGAGGATTCAAGCTAAGAGAATCTTTTCAGCTTTTTGGAGTAATGTCAGTACACCTCTAACTCCTTTGCCTTCATAGGCATCATAAATTTGATTGTTTTGTTGCTTGATTTGATATTTTGGTTGCTTGGGTGTTTAGAGACCTCTCTAATGTCTAGTCGCCTCTCATAACATGTAGGTTTCATTTGGGGATGTATGGGAAATATTTGGGGGACCATGGAGAGATTTTTGATCTATAGAGTCACAATTTTGGGCTCGGGTATAGGTACGGGATGAACCTGTATTGGTACCCTATGTTAAAGCTGAAGAACCCTTTAAAAGTTGTAAGGGGTGTATCGGTACGAGCTTCAACCAGTATTGGTATGGGGTTCAATGAGTAAAGGTACGGGTCGTCCCGTATCGGTACCCACTACTCTTTTGATATTTTATGAGCAAACTTGGTACCGGTACCCAGTGTACTGTATCGGTACTCGGGTTTGGGTATCAGTACCCACTGGGCAGTCTGCCCAAAATGTTGGTTTTGAGTTTAAGGGGCTGATAATTCGAGTACTATAGTCTAATATACTTCTAATGTGGTAAAATGAATTGTAAAATTGAAAATCGAGATTTTACCCCTCTATATGATCATAATATGTAATAATTTGGTATAACCATGGGTGACTTGTTGAAATAGATACCATAGGAGATCCTTGGTGGATCATATAATGTTGTGTGTCAAGTAAGGGCACTTGTTTGGTCGAATTCCTTTTGGTTGATGGGGTCCGGATACCAACATAGCGTGTTGCAACATCATGAGATGAGACATCAGATGTACGTTTTTGAGGCTTTGACATCGGGCCTCACTCCAAGTTTGTGTAACATGATGCATATGTTTGCTTTGTGAGATTAATGCATCATTTGTTGCTTGTTATGTGTTTAGGTGGATAGAGGTAGTGCCATATGTTATTATGTTGCCATGTCATCATCTTTAGCTATATGCTCATATTTATGATATCCGTGAAGCATGGTAGAGTGGAAGAGTATCCTATGAGCTTTGTTAGCTTAGTGTTTGAAATCGTTGTTTCTATTCATAGGTTAGTAGGTGGGCGTGGATTGGCGGAGCACCATCAGAGTAGGATTTCAGCATCGACTTGTGCAAAGTACAACACTTAGGTTTATTTGGGCTATGTATTCGTAGGACCCTATATTTTTTATTGTAACTCGTATTTTGGATTTATAACGTTGTGTTGAACGATTTTAAATTGTATTTTAATTGGAGCTCCTATGTAAACAATTTTAACTACTCATCTATGTTTTGATTATTTTAACTCAGTGGATTTTCTAAAAATGGAAATGGATTTGGCTAAACTAGATCAAAATTTTATGGTAGTAGCTTGGGCTTAAGGCCCAAATGTGACATCCAGGTTGAGGGCGTTACAAAAACTTCTGGACAATACTTCATGCGAAGTCTTCTTTTCAATGGCGGCTGATGTAAACTTGTTAATTAACAAACACATTGTGGAGGCAGCTTCTACCCAAAACGACTTGGGTAAACTACCATTGGACAACATGTAGCCAATTGTATCATTGAATTTCATTCGTCTTATTATTATTATTATTATTATTATTATTATTATTATTATTATTATTATTATTATTATAAATAAAGCTCAAATATTATCATCATTACATATTAATTACAAGGCATTAAACCCAAAGCCCAATTGCAAAAGCCCAATTCATAAGAGCCTAATTATATTTTAGTGAAGACTAAAACCCTAGCAGCCACCTTTGACTCTTTAGATACCCTAATTAATTTTTTACACGGAAATTAAAGGATGTATTAAAAACCCAACTAATGTTACAAGGAAATCAAGGGTCATCGTTAATGCCCCATTTAATTTGACATAGATCAAGACTCTTGGATTACCAAAATCCATTTTTGATCATTGAGCAAGATCCTGCCAAAATGAAAATGTAAAGTTCACATGGATAGTGATTTCTTCGGATGATGTCACCAAAATAACCCTGAGCACCATTTGCTTTTTCTTGTGCGTGACCTTTGGCCGCATGCACATATCAGTCCACAAAAGCAATGAACGCTAATTAGGATCACCCATGTCAGCTTTCGTGACATGAGAAAATGGTTGAAATTAGAGCCCATTTTGAAGGTTGAATATTTTAAAAATTATAAAAGACGTCATGAAATATCATCCCATGTCAGCCTATAAATAGGAAAGAGGAAACTAACAATCACGAATTCCTTACCAACAATAATTATGAGCAAAAGTTAAGGAATATTTCAAGGCGTAATTAGTAGAGAGAGAAAGAGAGGTAGAAAACTAATTGAAAAATTGAAGGGTCACTGAAGATCTAGATCTAGTGTGTAACACCCTAATTTCCCCCAAAATCTAAAACCCTAAATCCAAATATCTCTAAATTGGAAACCTTAATTTTGGGATTTTAATTCAGAAACCCTAATTAAGTTGAGGGACTAATTTAAGTAAAATTAAAAATTATGGGGCTTATTTTAGAATTTTACTGACCATTTTTAATAAAGGGTAAAACTCTGTGACCGTTTCATGAACCCTAGAAAGAGCAAGGTTGTGCCTTTCTATTTGCCCACTTCCTCGAGTATTTAAACTACCTTTTAAAAAGTAAGCACCCCTTCAGCTTCTATTTTGAAATATATAGCCCTCTCATATCTTCTCTTTCTCTCGAATATCACCAACCCCATCACTCTCAATTCCCGATCAAGCTCCAACAAGGGTGTTAGCGTCATTCGATCGGAACACCACAATCACCATTAAAATCCCCATCGACGTCAGACCAAAACCCACCCTTCCATACGTCCTCTTTGATGGTTGCTTGAAATTTATAAAGAACCTCTCGGTTCTCCTTAGCGTCTACGTCCTCTCCTACCATTTTTCTGTTTTGGTTGTGGGTCAGCATTTTTTGATTTCTTTCTTCCTTTCGTTTGGTTTGGTTGTGATTAACTTTAAGCATCAGAGATTGTTGGAATAGACCATTTGACATCCCCGTTAGCGTCACCAACGAGGGGCACCAGAAGAAGGGTTTTGATAACCCTAGGTTCCTTTTGAAGATTCATGTTGGGGCTATGTGAGTGTTTGGGTCGAACCCAAACCGATGGGCCCAAAGACCTAGCCCATGTGCTATGTTTGAGGAGCCCAAAACCTAATGAACCGATCTGATGAGCCCAAGTGAGCAACTCAATCTGGTGAGCCAAGAAGAGCCCAAACTATGTGACCCAACATGACGAAATAGGTTGATCCATTAAAATTGAACTAAACCAGTCAGTCCTGAACCGAACCGACCAAACTAGACCAATCAACCCTAAACCAAATCGGCAAGACCAAATCGAATTGGTCTCTTGACCCATTAACCATACTCAACCTGAATCTTTGACTTTGACTTGACCTGTTGACCGCGAATGTTGACCGTTGACTTTTTCAGACAAAGTTCACTCTAAGTTTTTCGATTCTTGATTCTAAATCTGTTGCACTTTTTCCCAATTTCGAACCTGAAAGCATGTGTTTACTATTTACATTTATTTGTACATAGTATTTGAAGAATTGTGTATATCAAAATCTGATTCGATTATTCTTATGCTCAGGTGAAATTGACTCTGAGACTGACATACTTCTTCATCCTCCTCCACCTGTGCAGACTACTTTTGCAGGATCTACGAGACCTGCTCGTCTATATAGTTTGGATTGGTGAAATTATATTAGTATTGTATCATATTAGTATATTCTAATGTAGTGATTATTAACATAGGTGTTGACTCTGTTCGACCTAGTGCTAGGACTGAGCGAGATGATCCTCTTGCTGTTTAGTTATTAGTTATATGAGGTGTGTCTCTTCTTGTGCTACATATATATATATATATATTTGAATGTTATGATTTGTAAGATGACATGACATGCACCATATATTAGAATGAGACTAAATTAATATCAGACCTATTTTGTTATGCATCCTGATTAAATCAACATGAATGTATTCAGATTCAGAAATTGAGATACCATGTCATATTATGTGGGTTGGGACTTGTACGAGGAAGGTTAGTGCTTTCATTATTCAGACTGAATTCCACATCAAATTGTGCGACGTAGAGAGTGGTTCTAGGGAACCTACTCTTCAAACGGTGTTATGTTGTTGGGTGCATACATTGTGTCTAGTACATCCTACCATGAGCATTTATATATATATATATATATATATATATATATATATATATATATATATGTCTAATTAATTGAATCTGACGGGTTTCGACCCGATCCGACCATGTATGGTCAATTTTTTTATTTTTCAGATTTCGAGTCGGGTCGTGTTTTTAAGAAGTTTAAGTTGGGTCGGGTTTAGGGTGAAAATTCCATGACCCGCTCCGACCATGTTTATTTATAAATATATATTATATTATATTATATTATATTATATTATATTATATTATTTTATTTTATTAATTTTCTTCAGGATGAATCGAGTTTAATCGGTTTTTTATTAAAATTTTGTAGTCGGTTAGATTTGGGTTATACTTTTATTAACTCAGGTTAAGTCGGGTTTGGGACGGCCAAAAACCCACCCAGACCCGCCCCGTTGCCATTCTTAATAATAATATTTATAATTATTTTTGTGAAAATTATATATAATTATTTTAACTTACTTCTAAAAAACCTCCAATTTCTTCTCCATAATATTTGTTCCAAGAGAAATACCTTCAAAAAATCCAACAATAATAATTAGGGTAAATTACATAGGCAACCACCAAACTATTTGAGGATACCTATTTTGACCATCAAATTAGGCAACTCGTCAATCAGACCACCAAACTTTTAAATTGATCCTATTTTGACCACTGTCGTTAAAACACTAACGGAGAGGTGACGGAAGGGTGACGTGGAAGTTAACAGAAATTTGTATAATTACACATGTGGTCCCTATTATTTACCTATTATATCAATTTGATACTAATTTTAATTTAATTAAATAAAATTAACCAACCAACCAGATGACGACACGTGTCACCACTCGGTCTAACTAGGTGGAGCCACCTGGTTAAAGGAAAATTAAAGGGGAATGGATTGAACTTGGGACTTATGGGAGTTATGCAAAAGAATTAACTGATGCACCAACCTTCTCTTATTAATATGTATTGCACTCTTTTATATACATATCTTATAGTGCAATAAGTCTTTGGCATAACTTCCATAGATCTTAGGTTCAATCCACCCCAAGGCCATTTCATTCCCCTTTATTTTTCCTTTAACCAGGTGGTGACATGTGTCACCACCTGGTTGGAGGAAAATATATAAAATATTAAATAAATTAAATTAAAAAATATAGTAAATTATTCTAATCGAGTGGTGACACGTGTCCTCATCTGGTTGGTTGGTTAATTTTATTTAATTAAATTAAAATTAGGACCAAATTGATGTAATAGGTAAATAACATGAACCAAATGTGTAATTTTACAAATTTCCGTTAACTGGCATGCCACCCTTCCGTCACCCCTCCGTTAGCTTTTTAACGGTGGTGGTCAAAATATTATCAATTTAAAAGTTTGGTGGTATGATTGACGAATTGTCTAATTCGGTGGTCAAAATAGGTATCCTCAAATAATTTGGTGGTCGTCTGTGTAGTATGCCCTAATGATTAAATCAAATATAACATTAATCTAAAACATTTTTAACAAAAATAATTCAAAACACATATAAAATTTATCTCGAATCTTCAAATAATACTTCTCTGCAATATATTTCTTTATAACTCTCAATATTTTATACTCAAAACCCTACACTAAACACTCTATTTATAGAAAAATATACATGCTCAAATAATGCTGGGCTCACTAAACTATTTCAAAAGAAGCTCATACTAAAGTTCACAAATATGCAAAATCAGTCGGTATAGCACAAGGCTCTTATCCTTGGTCGACAATGCTCAAGAGTAAATTATAGTTTTATATATAAATGATTTAAATTTGCAAAATAAGTCCATACTAAAGTTCATAAATGGTTATTAAACTACTTTAAAATGTTCATTTTGATCATCAAACTTTTAAATATTACAAGATAGTCGTTAAATTAATTTTATTTTTTTTGTTAAAAAAGTTACAGAGTTATTTACATGCACTTAAGGGGCCCACGTGGTCATTGATAAAAATTATATAATAGCACATTTAGTCTTACATGTTTATACATTTAATCAATTTAGTCGTAATTCAAATAAATTTTGTCCTCATTTTTACACATTCTATCTATTTGGTCCTATTTTTAATTATTAAATCATCAATTTGGTCATATCAGTTAAGGGGGTAATGTATCACAATCTTGTTGGAGGAAAAATATTAAATTATTTTTAATTAAAAAAATATGACCAAATTGATAGAATGTGTAAATAATAAAAGCTCAATTTATTGTTTTTTTCCCTTAAATTAGGACTAAATTGATTCAATCTATAAATATGGAGGACCAAATATGCTACTATACAAATTTTCTTAATAGCCACGAGACCCTTAACAGTAGGTAATGGCTCGGTGACTATTTTGTAACAAAAACCAAAATTTAATTACCATTTTATAACATTTTAAAGTTAGATGACCAAAAATGAATATTTTAAGATAGTTTAGTAACTATTTATGAACTTTACTCATAAGGACATCAAGAGAAGGCATGGAAACGAACTGAACGAACGATTGTATGTTCATGTTCGTTCATTTAATTTTAACCGAACAAACACGAACAACTAAACGAACATAATTTCTTGTTCGTGTTCGTTTGTTAAGGAATGTAGCTTGTTCGTGTTCGTTCATGTTTGTTCGTCTAAATGATAAGCGAACACAAACGAATGAACATAAAAGGACATATGTGAATAAATTTAAACAAACATAAACACACAAACATATGTGAATAAATCTAAACGAACATAAATGAACGGATTACTAAACGTTCACGAACGTAAATGAATGAAAGAGTCCAATGTTCGTGTTTGTTCATTTAATTAAACGAATAGAAAATAGTGTTCATGTCCATTTGTAACACCCTGAGGTTAAGGTCGAGAGATAATCGGATTAGTTAAGCTGATTCGGGTTAAATTTAAATTGGAGAAAAACTAATTTTAACATACACCAAAAAGTGTTTTAAAAGAGAAAAGGGTCAAAAGGGGATTTTGAAATTAAAAAAAAAGGTTTTGAAAATACCCTCATCTCCCTAAAGTTGTCTTTCACGTTACTTTTCAAAGGAAACCCATTTTCACTATTCCAGGGTTTCAACACTTCATCCAAGTGATTTATTCAAGGTAATTTCTTCCTTATTATGATTTTTACTTATTTGATTTATTCTTATTGAAACCTTTCCTTTAAACCCATAAAATGCATTTTTGGTTTGGTTGGAAAATGGGTATTTTTCATGGGATTTTCGTCGGTTTGTTTTTCCATGGTTAAACATGTACTTTAATTTAAGCTTTGAGTAGTAAAACATGTAGGGATGATGGTTGGATTTGGGGAAACCCAAAATGGGTCTAAAAATGGGATTTTGGGGTTGAAAAGGGTGAGCTTTTGGCTTGGTTTTGGGGAGAAATCATGGCTGATGGTTCCCTTGTTGTTGGGGATGTTTTTAGATGATATTTAGTGTATTTTGATGTTTTGAAATGGTGGGTTCAGCTTGAGGTTTCATTAGAACGAATTTGGGTGAAGTTTGAGCTTGAATCGATGTGTGTTGTTGCAAGATTGTTGAGTTCCAGGTTTTTGCTGTGTTTGTGAGTGTATTAGTGTTCTAATTTTCAGTTTTGGGTTGGTCAAAATAGAGGAATTGGATTCGGGCTTCGTGGACAGAAATCTGGGTAGTTCGGAGGCTTGATTTGACATCTTGAACATCGTTTGTGTGTTGGCTGGTGAGTGGATCGATTTGAAAAGCATTAACGTGGTTAAGGGAATGTTTTGGGAGTTTGGATTGAGCTTGAAAGGCCAATCCAAGCTCAAGAGTAAGTTTTAAAGGTTTTATGCAATTAATCCGTGTTTTATGATTCTTGATGCAATGTGAACATGTCATGTTGATAATGTGTTAGTTTGCATTGTTATACATGTTGAGACTTATGACTTGTGTTTATACTTGCATCGTGAGTACATGCCTTGCATGGAAGTTTGAACATGGTAAGTGGTTTAAGCATCGGTAATGCTTGTGGTTGTGAATGAGTATATTGACACGTGTTGAGTTGTTACCGTATATAATTGATTGATTAATAGGATTAGAGTGCACTCGAGGTAAAAGTCGCGCGTGGCCTTAGTGATGCTAGATTCCACTAAGGAGGAGTACGGTGATGTGAGATTCCACCGGAAGTTATGTTTTGCTAGACGAGTGAGTACGGTGATGTGAGATTCCACCGGAAGTGACTAGTGGGTTTGAGAAACTATCTGCATATCCGAGTAAAAACGATGAATGTCAATATACCCATGATGCTTTAATTCTCATGTTAAGCATGTTGTTGATTTCATCTTTTATGCTTATGCATAGTTGGTTACTTTTCTTGCGTTATGAGAATGAGCACGTGGTAAGCCTACGGCTTGTGGTTGCATTCGGTAAATGCACGTGAAGGTAAATGCATGTTGTTATGTGTTCAAGCATGTGGAAATGATTTGGAAATGGTTTTGGTTTTCAAGCAAACTACGTTTTAAAACTGCATTGTTGTAGCTACCGTTTTGAACACCGCTCACTAAGCTTAAACGCTTACGCTCTCTTTTCCAACAATGCATGCCCTTAGACCTTCGAAGCAGCTCGGGGAACAAGGGAGAATCCAAGGGAGTTTGGTTTGCTCAAGTACAAGTTTAGACTTCAATAATTAGTATTAAGCAATGGGATAAGACCTTTATGTTTTATGGAGTTTGTTGGCATGTCTCTTGCTTTAGACAAGTTTGCTTAGTTGTTTGGGGCTTTTATTGCCTTTTACCATGATGATTTATGCTTTAGTTTAGCTTTTGGCTATGTTGGTGAATGCTATGTATGCTTGTTTTCTCTAAGAATCTTGTATTGTTGGTTGTTGCATTGTTATGTGTTTAATTTGCTTTATATGTTTACCCATGGATGCCTTGAGTCATATGTGTGTTTGTATGTTGCTTAAACGTTTGTTAAATGTCTCTAGTGTTGAGTCATTTGTGCTTTTAATAGCTAAAACATGTTTTGTATGGCATGGTGTATCGATACGCTCAAGGGTGGTATCGATACGATCCCTTGTTTTAGGCTAGGCGTACCGGTACGCGGGGGTGTATCGATACCCAAAATGCTCTCTGGAAATCTGAGAAATTGACGAGATTTTGGCGTATCAGTACGGGTCTCGGGTGTATCGGTACTGTCTTCGTAGTTGACCAAGGGAAGTTAACTGTTGAAGGTGTATCGATACCTGCCTTGTGGGTATCGATACGGTTTCCATAGGTTTGACTTTGGGGTGTTGACCAAGTATAAACGTATCGATACTGTCCTTTAGCGTACCGATATGACCTGTGGTAAAAAGCTAAAAAGGGTTAACCTAAGTGCCTATTTGCATATTTTGTATCCATGTGTGTTTTCCGCTGCGTGTCCTCGCACGTAGGATATAATTAATGCATCTAGACAATAACTTTAAAAGATATTTTTCTAGGGTTGCTAATCGGAGTGGAGCATTTGCAGGTTTCGCTTCGGTTTTCCCCGTGTAACCCGTTCGATGCAGTCTGGCGGCTAGGCCGGGTCGAGGGGGTTACATTTGTTGGTATTAGAGCCTAGGTTTCGCCTAGGTTCGTTGAGTTTCCGTAAGCCGAAAGGTAAGTGAGGTAAGTTTTATGGTGTAAGCTTGTTGATTGTGATTGTATGGTGATTGTAAGCAAGCTTGTGGCTATCTTTGTGTTGGTTGAGAAATAGTTAAAGGCACCCATAACTAATATACTATTATTGTAAGTGATTTTAAGTTTAAGGACTTGAGCACCTTGGACCTTGTTTCTTGCTAACCCCAAATCATTTCACTTATTGTGTTTGTTGTTTAACTTTGCATCTGTTAGCATGGTGAGACCGAGAGGAAGGGCAAGAATGGATAATCCGAGGGTTAAGCGGATTGAGAATGTTGAGGATGTGCGAGGAGAGAACTTGCCTCCTCCTTCTCCTCCTCCTCCTCCTCCTCCTCCTCCTCCTCCTCCTCCTTCGGGGGGTGGAGTGAATGTGGAAGGTGTTGGACCCCATGCTTGTCATGGACAAGCAGGTATTGATATGAATCCGTTGATTCAGGCTATAGCCGGGGCTATTCAAACAGGTTGAGCGGGTGTTCAGGTTGCAGCACCGCCTCAGGGTGCAGGTTCTGGTTTACCGTTAAACTAACTCCGTAGCTTCGGCGGGGTTGAGTTCTGTGGGTTGTCACCCGAGAGTTCAGAGGCATGGTTTGAGAGCACAGTTCGTATTTTGAGTCAGATGGAGTGTTCTGAAACGCATAAGCTAGGTTGCATTGTCTCTTTGCTTCAGGGAGATGCCTACACTTGGTGGACTACTATCACTACGGGTATGTCAGAGGCCAAGGTTACTTGGGAGTTCTTTAGGACTGCTTTTCGTAAGAACTACCTAGGTCCTCGATACCTAGATGAGAAGAAGAGAGAGTTCATGGCTCTAGTTCAGGGTAGCTTGACCGTATCCGACTATGAGGTGCAGTTCGTACGTCTGAGTCAGTATGCTTCTGAGTTAGTTCCCACTGAGAAGGAACATTGTGAGCGTTTCCGTTATGGGTTGGTTCATGATGTGAATACCTACATGTTGTCTTCCGACTATATAGATTTTGATGTGTTGGTCGCTAGGGCCAAGGACATCGAACAGTGTTTAGGACTTGCGGATCGCAAGGGTGGATCTAGTTCAGGAAAGAGAACTGTTTAATGGGACAGAGGTCATGCCAAGAGGCACAAGGATAGGAAACGTCATCATGATCATAGACGTGAAGGTGGTAATCTGGGGCGAGGCCATCACGACCAAGAGACTGAGAATCGTACTCCCGAGTGAAACAAGTGTGATAGACGTCATTACGGTGAGTGGTGAGGCCCTTATGGCTCTTGTTGAAACTGCTGGTCTAGGGCGCACTTGAAGCGCGATTGTCCACATCTGTCTAGGGATGGACAAGCTCCTGCACGAGCTGTCGAGCATCAGAGAGGTTGTGGGTGCGGTCGATGTAATTTTCAGCCTAGGAATGACGGTAAGAGGAATGTAGCTCATGTTGTAGCAGTTCAGCCCGAGGAAGGTGGGCCAGCTAGGGTGTATGCACACCGTGAGGACAGGAATAACACATATGTGATTGCAGGTAATTTCTCGTTACAGTCTTTGACTTTGCTTTCCTTGATTGATTACGGTTCTACGCATTCGTATATATTGAGTGAGCATGCAAGATTGTTAGATGTTCCAGTTGAGATAATAGATGTGGGTATGAATGTCACTAGTTCCTTTGGTGAGATAGTTGTGGTCAGAAAGATGTACAGAAGATGTCATTTGATGGTTCAGGGTCATGTTTTTCCCGTGGATATGATGGAATTGCCGTTTTATGGTTTTGATGTAATATTAGGCATGGACTGGCTTGTAGAGCATAGGGCTAGGGTAGATTTTGAGACAAAGCGGGTGTCCTTGAGACTTTTAGAGGATCACGAGGTAGTAATAGTGGGCGAGAACGTTAAGTTCTTGTTCAATGTAGTTTTAGCCTTAGAGGCTCAGAAGTTATTGGATGTGGGTTGTCAGGCGTGCCTAACCTATGTTATGAATCTAAATATGGATGAGGCATGGCCGTGAGACATTAGAACAGTTTGTGACCTTCCGAATGTATTCCCAGAAGAATTGCCCGGTTTGCCTCCAAATAGAGATGTAGAGTTTGTTATTGAGACTTGTTCAGATTCAGCTCCAGTATCGATTGCACTGTACCGAATGGCTCCTAAAGAAATGAAAGAGTTGAAGACACAACTTCAGGAATTGATAGACCGAGGGTTCATTCGTCCGAGTACTTCACCTTGGGGTGCACTGGTGTTTTTTGTGAAGAAGAAAGACGGCGGTTTGAGAATGTGTATCGATTATCGACAGTTGAATAAGTTGACAGTGAAGAACAAAATTTGTTGCCGAGGATTGATGACTTGTTTGATCAGTTGAGAGGTGCTTCAGTGTTCTCGAAGATAGATTTGAGATCCGGTTATTATCAGTTGAAAGTAAGAGATCAAGATGTACCGAAGACAGCTTTTCGCATTTGTTATGGGCACTACAAATTCTTAGTGATGCCCATTGGTTTGACTTATGCACCGGCAGCTTTTATGGACGTGATGAATAGAGTGTTTCACGAGTACTTGGATCAGTTTGTGGTAGCGTTCATTGATGATATTTAGTGTACTCTCGTACCGAGGAAGATCATTATTGGCATTTTTGTTTGGTGTTGCAGAAATTGTCAGACAATCAGTTGTATGCCAAGTTAAGCAAGTGTGAGTTTTGGATTAGGGAAGTAATCTTCCTAGGTCATGTTGTATCAGCCGAGGGAATCCGAGTGGATCCCAAGAAGGTTGAGGTAGTTGTAAATTGGAAACCACCAAAGACAGTGACCGAAGTTCGTGTTTTCTTAGGTTTGGCCGGTTACTATAGGCGTTTTGTTGAGGGTTTCTTAAAGGTTGCAGCTCATTTGACTAAATTGCAACATAAGGATGTTCGGTTTGAGTGGACTGATGCAAGACAACAAGCATTTGAGAAATTGAAAGTAGCCTTAACTGAAGCTCATGTTTTAATTCAGCCCGTGTTAGGGAAAGAGTTTGTAGTCTTCAGTGATGTGTCGTATGTTGACTTAGGTTGTGTGCTTATACAAGAGGGAAGAGTAGTGACCTATGCGTCTAGGAAGTTGAAGACTCAAGAGCGTAATTACCCTACGCATGACATAGAATTGGTTGCAGTGGTTTTCGCTTTGAAAGTTTGGAGACATTACTTGTATGGTGAATGTAACGCCCCGGGTTTAGGGGTCAAATGTTACTCGGGTCAGTTTGAGATGTGAGTTCGTTTTAAAATTAAACTAAGCCTTGGTTTAAATGAAAGGGTTTTGAAATTCATTAATGGCAAAATTGTAAATATGTAAAAGAAGGAAAACAAGATGAGTAAAATAAGTTTTTTTTTGAACTTTTCTCATCTTCTTCATTCCACCATTTCTGTTTCACGTCAAAAACCCCAAGCCTCCCAAGTTACTATTTCATTCAATCCCTCCCCCATTTCAAGTGATTTCAACGAGGTAAGCACGTTTTTGACTTCTCCTTTCTATTCCGAACATTTCTATGGTTTTAGATTTTCAAAAGAACCATTTTTCTAGTCCTTCAAGTTTTCAAAGTTTGAAGAAAAGTAGGAGACTTTAATGGCTTCTTGGGTTGTTTTTGATTGATAGATTTGAGTTTTGAACTAACCTTGCCCTAAGGAACATTATAACTCAATTTGGTTGGTTTTTATAAAGAATCCTGAAATGGGTTTTTGGGGGTATTTTAAAAGTGTCAAAACTTGTGTTTTTGGAGTGGTTTTGTGAAAAATTGTTGGACTGATGTTATAGTGACATTGGATAGGTGTCTTTAGATGTTATTTGAAGGTTTTTAAGTGGTGATAGTGTTGGTTTGATTAGATTCCCAAAACTACTACTGTAGGTGATTTTTAGGAGTGGAAAATAAGAGTTTTTAAGGTGTTTATGTGGGGAAATGAAGGGCTGATGGTTGTACAGCCTTAGGGTGACGTTTTTGACATGTTTTGGAGTGTTTTAAGTGCTTAAATTGAGGGGTAATGGTTGGGTTTTGCTGGAGTACGAAAATGAGATTATTTGGGAGGATTTCGACATTGAATTGTTCAGAAAATATTGTGGAATTGTGAGCTGATGTATAACAGTAAATTTGTGGTTGATTAAGAGGTTAATACAAAGTTTTTTGATTGGTTAGAAACAGCGGATTTGGCCTTGGGTGGTTCGGACTCGGTCCCGGGAAGTTCGAAAGCTTGAAACGACTTTGTGGTTTGCATTGGTGTGCGAATGGTGAGTGGAAACTGTTTTGAGGTTTAAATATGTTCAAAGAGGTTTCTTTTGTTTTGGGTGGAGCCTTAGGGGGCTAGCCTAAACCCAAGTGTAAGTTGCTATTTCACCTTGTTCATTAAGTGTTAATGTGTGTGGGATTGTTGTGATATTGCATGAAGTATGGGTTGCTTTTACTCTATGTTTAATGTTGTTGTGTAGTCGTTGTTGGTGTCGAGCCTCACGCGATGGTTGTCATTTCTACGGTGATGTGTGGTCCCACCGGTAGTGACTAATGGAAGACTACGATGATGTGTGGTCTCACCGGTAGTGACTAGTAGAAGTGTACGGTGATGTGTGGTCCCATCAGAAAACTACTAGTCGAACGGTGATGTGTGGCCCCACCGTGTTTTGGTTATGCATGTATATACCATGTAATTGTGATGATTGTGTCTCCTTTCGTACTTTAAAATGGTTTGCTTTTCAACTAAGATTTATGTTTTGAAAACTGCATTGTTGATGTGTTTTTAGAGCTCCTCTCACTAAGCTTTATGCTTACGCTCTCCTTTTTCGACAATGCAGATAATTAGCGGGGAGTTAGCAAGGAGCAAGAAAAGGGCGTCCAAGCGTGTGGTAGTTTGCTCAAGTATGGTTTATTAAATAATGTAGTAGTTTAACAATGGGAAATGCTATGTGTTTTAGGAGCGTGTATCTAGACTCCTTTGTGTTGGCTTTATGTTGTTAATGCTTGTGTTAAGGTATTTGTAAACCATGTTACATTGTTGCCTAAATGCTTGTGTTTAAAGGCTTATGACCATGTTTCACATTTTCTTGTTTGTTACGTTTTAAGGCATGTAAACCTTGATATAAAGTGTTTATGTAAGTGTTTGCTTCTTATGAATGAAATGGTCTAGTTTATGTATGTTTAGAATGTAAGTTTCTCTTAAGTATGGATGTCTTGATGTTAATGCTCCGTTGTTCGTTTAAATTGCTCCGTATGTTATTCCATGGATGTTAAATGTTGTATGGATGTTTGTTTGTGGCTAGGTGAGTCGTAAATTGCATATAGAGTTGAGTCTTAGTGCTTTTTGCTGCAAATTTGAGTCTTGTAGTGCAGGGCGTATCGGTACGCCGAAGGGCCGTATCGATACGGTCCTACACTTTGGGACTCAGATTTGGCTTAGCGTACTGGTACATGGGGGTGTATTGATACGCCAAAACATCTCTGGAAATCTGAGAAATTGATGAGATTTTGGCGTATCAGTACGGGTCTTGGGTGTATCGGTACGGTCTTTATCGTTGACCGTGAGAGGTTGACCAGGGAGGGCGTATCGGTACGGTCAACCAGTGTACCGATACGGTCTCCCAATGTTGACTATGAGCTGTTGACCTAGTCAAGGCGTATCGATACGCCCTTCTAGTGTATCGATACGACCTGTTGAAAAGAGTAAAATGGGTTGTTTTAATTGCTAGCTTCGTATGCTCCGTATCCTTTTGTTGTGTTTCCGCTGTCGTATTTCACATAGGATGTATGAATGCCTCTAGACAAGATAATAATTAAAGGAAAAAATAGGGTTGCTAATCGGAGTGGGACCTTAACGGGTTTCGCTTCAGTTTTCCCCATGTAACTCGTTCGGACCGGTCAGTCGTCCAGACCGGGACGAGGGGGTTACTTTGGTGGTATCAGAGCCTGAGGTTTTCGAGACCTCGGGTAGGTAAGTGAGGTAAGTTTGAAGTGTTATGTTGTTTCTATGTCTCGGTGAATGTTTTGCCATGTATGCCTGATGTTTGCTTGTTAGTACGGTGTTTGAAAGAATGTGCTAGCATGATGGTTGTGTTGAGGCGTAGAGTCGAGTTCTTGTTGCTACTACTACTTATTTAAAAAGGTTTTTGAGTAAAGGAGTACCTGGGCACCTTGGACCCTTGCCCCTTGCTAACCTCATATATTTTGTTTGCGTGTTTTGTTTATTGTTGTATTGTTGCCTTTGGCAAGTATGAGGCCGAGGCGTGGGCCTAGAGCTGGTAATCATGAATCTGAGGTTTCAGAGAATGTGAATGATGAGAGAGTTCATCGCTCTAGTTCAAGGCAGTATGGTCATACCAGAGTTTGAGGTACAGTTTGTTTGTTTGGGTCCGCGTGCATATGTGTTGGTTCCTGTTGAGAAAGAACAATGTGACCGATCCTGATATGAGTTGGTAAAAGAAGTGAAGACCTATGAGTTGGCTTCAAAATGATGTCGATGTTATAGCAAGTAATCTCACGATACAGTCATTGAGTTTGTTTCCTCTAATTAATTCTGGATCTACGCATTCGTATATTTTGAGTGAGTATGCGAAGTTGTTGAATTTACCTTGTGAGGTACTAGAGGTAGGTGTTAGTGTTACTAGCCCCTTCAGGGATACAATTGTGGTCAGAAAGATGTACAAAAGATGTTTGTTGGTGGTTCAGGGTCACGTGTTTCCAGTAGATGTGATGGAATTGCCTTTTTACGGTTTTGATGTGATATTGGGCACGGATTGGCTTGTAGAACATAGAGTTAGGATGGATTTGGAAACTAAGAGAGTCTTCTTGAAGCTTGCGGTTGATTATGAGATTGTAATGGTAGGTGAGAATGTGAAATTCTTATCAAATGTTGTTTTAGCTTTAGAAGCTCAGAGGTTGTTTGAGTTTGGTTGTCAGGCCTACCTAGCTTAGGGATGAATCCGAACATGAGTGAGGTTAGACCACAAGACATCAGGACAGTCTGTGATTTTCCGAGTGTGTTTCCAGAAGAGTTGCTCGGTTTACCGCCTGATACAGAGGTAGAGTTTGCTATAGAGACTTATTCAGATTCAGCTCCTGTTTCGATTGCTCCGTACCGTATGACACCGAAAGAATTGAAAGAGTTGAAGACTAAGTTGCAAGAGTTGTTAGATAGAGGTTTTATCCGTTCGAGTTCTTCGCCTTGGGGCGAACCGGTATTGTTTGTGAAAAAGGACGGTAGTATAAGAATGTGCATCGATTATAGACAGTCAAAATCAGTTGACAGTGAAGAACAAGTATATGTTGCCGAGAATTGATGATTAGTTCGATCAGCTTAGAAGTGTTTCAATGTTTTCTAAGATAGATTTGAGATACGGGTATTATCAGTTGAAGGTGAGAGAAGTACATGTACCGAATACAGCTTTTAGGACTAGATATGGTCACTATGAGTTCTTAGTAATGCCGTTTGGGTTGACGAATGCACCGGCTGCTTTCATGGACATGATGAATAGGATTTTCCATTAGTACTTAGATCAGTTCGTGGTTGTTTTCAAAGATGATATTTTGGTGTATTCGCGTACTGAGAAAGACCATGACCGGCATTTGAGAATAGTTTTGCAGACCTTGTTAGACAACTAGTTGTATGCAAAGTTGAGTAAGTGTGAGTTCTGGATCTGAGAAGTAGTCTTCCTAGGACATGTAGTGTCAGCCGATGGAATTAGAGTTGATCCGAAGAAGATAGAAGCCATTGTTAAGTGGAAGCAACCGAAGTCTGTGACATAGATTTATAGTTTTCTTGGCTAGCCAGATACTATATGAGGTTGGTGAATGGTTTCTCGAAGATAGCTGCTCCTTTGACAAAGTTACTTCAAAAGAATGTTCAGTTTGAGTGGTCATATGCGAGACGGCAAGCCTTTAAGAAATTGAAAGAAGCCTTGACCAATGCACCGATTTTGATTCAGCCAGAGTTAGGAAAGGACTATGTGATCTACAGTGATGCTTCGTATGTAGGGTTGGGTTGTGTTCTCATGCAAGACAGAAAAGTGGTGGCTTATGCCTCGAGACAGTTGAAGACTCACGAGCGAAATTATCCGACACATGATATAGAGTTAACTGCAGTTGTGGTTGCTTTGAAGAAGATTCAGAGGCATTACTTGTATGGTGAGAAATGCATAGTGTATACAGATCATCAAAGCTTGAAAATTTTGATGATATAGGAAGAGTGGAATCTTATACAACGTAGGTGGTTAAAATTTCTTAAGGACTATAATCTCAAGCTTGAGTATAATCTGGGTGAAGCCAATGTAATGGCGGATGCTTTGTGTAGGAAGGTAGCCGTTGAGTTGAGAGTCATGTTTGCTAGTTAGAGCTTGTCCGGTGATAGCGGTCTAGTGGCCGAGCTTCAAGATGGATCTACTTTAGGTCAGTTAAATTGAGAGAAGCAGCTGTGAGATAGATCTTTGGCACCTCACGTGCAAAATATAGCGGAAGGAAGACATACAAACTACAGTTTCAGTGTTGGTGGGATCTTGTGTTTTAGAGATAAGATAGTTGTGCCAGATGAAGGTGATATGAGGCGTACGGCCTTGATTGAAGCGCACAGTAGTCCATTTGCTATGCATCCCCGTAGTACAAAGATGAATCGTGGATTGAAAGATGAGTGCTATTGGGTTGGTCTGAAGGGAGGTGTTGTCGATTTTGTGAGCAAGTGTAAGGTTTGTCAGTGTGTTAAGGCAGAATCTCAATTTCCGTCTGGTTTGTTACAACCGTTGAGAATTTCAAAATGGAAGTGAGAAAATGTTACGATGGACTTCGTATCAGGTTTGCCTTTGACTTCCTTTAAAGAAGAATTCAGTTAGGGTGATTGTTGATCGTTTCACAAGGTGTGCTCATTTCATAGTCGTTCATACGTAAGTTGGCCGATTTTTACATCAGTGAGTTTGTGAGATTACGTCGAAGTCGAAGTCGATTGTGTCAGGTAGAAATTTGAGGGTTACAACTAGATTTTTGAAATGTCTGCCTGTTGCTCTGGGTACCTGTCTGAATTTTAGTACATCGTATCGCCCTCAGTCTGATGATCAGTCAGAGTGAGATATTCAAATATTGGAGAACGTGTAAAGATGTGCATTATTGACCTTCAGTGTTGTGTGGAAGATCTATCGAGCTTGTCAGGGTTAAGTAGCGACACAGAGGTGTGGAAGAAGCCACTTGGGGTAGAGAAAGAAGGATATGGAAAGGCAGTCTCCTTATCTCTTTCCGTCAGGTAATTTCGGGGACGAAAATCCTTAAGTGGTAGAGAGTTGTAATGCCTCGGGTTTAGGGGTCGGATGTTACTCGGGTCATTTCGAGACGTGGGTTCGTTTTAAAATTAAACTAAGCATTGGTTTAAATAAAAAGGATTTTGAAATTCATTAATGGCTAAATTGTAAATATGTAAAAGAAGGAAAACAAGATGAGTAAAATAAGTTTTTTTTTTAAATCTTCTCATCTTCTTCATTCCACCATTTCTATTTCACGTCAAAAACCACAAGCCTCCCAAGTTACTACTTCATTCAATCTATCCCTCATTTCAAGTGATTTCAACGAGGTAAGCACGTTTTTGACTTCTCTCTATTCCGAACATTTCTATGGTTTTAGATTTTCAAAAGAACCATTTTTCTAGTCCTTCAAGTTTTCAAAGTTTGAAGAAAAGTATGAGACTTTAATGGCTTCTTGGGTTGTTTTTGATTGATAGAGTCGAGTTTTGAACTAACCTTGCCCTAAGGAACATTATATCTCAATTTGGTTGGTTTTTATAAAGAATCCCGAAATGGGTTTTGGTGGTATTTTAAAAGTGTCAAAACTTGTGTTTTTGGAGTGGTTTTGTGAAAAATTGGTTGGCTGATGTTATAGTGACATTGGATAGGTGTTTTTAGATGTTATTTGATGGTTTTTAAGTGGTGATAGTGTTGGTTTGATTGGATTCCCAAAATTACTGATGTAGGTGAATTTTAGGAGTGGAAAATAAGAGTTTTTAAGGTGTTTATGTGGGCAAATGAATGGATGATGGTTGTACAACCTTAGGGTGATGTTTTGGACATGTTTTTGAGTGTTTTAAGTGCTTAAATTGAGGGGTAATGGCTGGGTTTTGCTGGAGTACGAAAATGAGATTACTTTGGAGGATTTCAACATTGAATTGTTGAGAAAATATTGTGGAATTGTGAGCTGATGTATAACAGTAAATTTGTGGTTGATTAAGAGGTTAATACATTGTTTTTGATTGGTTAGAAACAGCAGATTTGGCCTTAGGTGGTTCGGACGCGGTCCCGGGAAGTTCGAAAGCTTGAAACAACTTTGTGGTTTGCATTGGTGTGCGAATGGTGAGTGGAAACTGTTTTGAGGTTTAAATATGTTCAAAGAGGTTTCTTGGGGTTTGGGTGGAGCCTTAGGAGGCTAGCCTAAACCCAAGTGTAAGTTGCTATGTCACCTTGTTCATTAAGTGTTAATGTGTGTGTGTGATTGTTGTGATATTGCGTGAAGTATGGTTTGCTTTTACTCTATGTTTAATGTTGTTGTGTAGTCGTTGTTGGTGTCGAGCCTCACGTGATGATTTTCGTTGCTACGGTGATGTGTGGTCCCACTGGTAGTAACTAATGGAAGACTACGGCGATGTGTGGTCCCACCGGTAGTGACTAGTAGAAGAGTACGGTGATGTGTGGTCCCACCGTGTTTTGGTTATGCATGTGCATACCATTTAATTGTGATGATTGTGTCTCCTTTCGTACTTTAAAATGGTTTGCTTTTCAACTAAGATTTATGTTTTGAAAACTGCATTGTTGATGTGTTTTTAGAGCTCCGCTCACTAAGCTTTATGCTTACGCTCTCCTTTTTCGACAATGCAGATCATTAGCGGGGAGTTAGCAAGGAGCAAGAAAAGGGCGTCCAAGCGTGTGGTAGTTTGCTCAAGTATGGTTTATTAAATAATGTAGTAGTTTAGCAATGGGAAATGCTACGTGTTTTAGGAGCGTGTATCTAGACTCATTTGTGTCGGCTTTATGTTGTTAATGCTTGTGTTAAGGTATTTGTAAACCATGTTACATTGTTGCCTAAATGCTTGTGTTTAAAGGCTTATGACCATGTTCCACATTTTCTTGTGTGTTACGTTTTAAGGCATGTAAACCTTGATATAAAGTGTTTATGTAAGTGTTTGCTTCTTATGAATGAAATGGTCTAGTATATGTATGTTTAGAATGCAAGTTTCTCTTAAGTATGCTTGATGTTGATGCTCCGTTGTTCGTTTAAATTGCTCCGTATGTCGTTCCATGGATGTTAAATGTTGTATGGATATTTGTTTGTGGCTAGGTGAGTCGTAAATTGCATCTAGAGTTGAGTCTTAGTGCTTTTTGCTGCAAATTTGAGTCTTGTAGTGTAGGGTGTATCAGTACACCCAAGGGCCGTATCGATATGGTCCTACACTTTGGGACTCAGATTTGGCTTACCGTACCGGTACACGGGGGTGTATTGATACGCCAAAACCTCTTTGGAAATCTGAGAAATTAATGAGATTTTGGCGTATCGGTACGGGTCTTGGGTGTATTGGTACGGTCTTTATCATTGACCGTGAGAGGTTGACCAGCGAGGGTTATCGATACGGTCAACCAATGTACCGATACGGTTTCCCTGTGTTGACTATGGGCTGTTGACCTAGTCAAGGCGTATCGATACGCCCTTCTAGTGTATCGATACAGCCTGTTGAAAAGAGTAAAATGGGCTGTTTTAATTGCTTGTTTCGTATGCTTCGTATCCTTTCGTTGTGTTTCTGATGTCGTGTTTCACATAGTATGTATGAATGCCTCTAGACAAGATAATAATTAAAGAAAAAAATAGGGTTGCTAATCGGAGTGGGACCTTAACGGGTTTCGCTTCGGTTTTTCTCGTGTAATCCGTTCGGACCGGTCAGTCGTCCAGACCGGGACGAGGGGGTTACAGTGAGAAATGCACAGTGTATACAAATCACAAGAGTATGAAGTATATAATGACACAAAGAGAGTTGAATCTTATACAGCGTAGGTGACTATAGTTACTTAAGGACTACGTTCTCAGGATTGAGTACTATCCGGGTAAAGCCAATGTAGTGGTTGATGCTTTGAGTAGAAAGGTAGCAGTTGAATTACGAGCTATGTTTGCTAGATTGAGTTTGTCCAAAGATGGTGGTTTAGTGGCCGAGTTGCAAGTTAAACCTTCGTTGCTTCAGTTGATTAGAGAGAAACAGTTGCAAGATAGATCATTAGCATCTCATGTACAAGACATAGCGGAAAGTAAACCGACAGATTTCTATTTTAGTAGTGATGGAGTCTTATGTTTTAAGAGTAGAGTAGTTGTTCCGGAAGATGTAGACTTCAGACGCACCATCCTAACTGAAGCTCACAGTAGTCTGTTTGCTATGCATCCGGGAAGTACAAAAATGTATCGCGATTAGAAAAATGAGTATTTCTGGGTTGGTTTGAAGAAAGATGTTGCCGAGTTTGTGAGTAAGTGCATGGTTTGTTAGCGAGTTAAAGCCGAGCACCAGTTTCCTTCAGGTTTGTTACAACCATTGAGAATTCCCGAGTGAAAGTGGGAGAGAATTTCCATGGATTTCGTATCGGGTTTGCCGTTGACACCTTCTAAGAAGAATTCAGTTTGGGTAATTGTTGATCGTCTTACGAAATGTGCGCACTTTTTGGCCGTTCACACCACTTATACTTTAGATAAGTTGGCCGATCTGTATATCAGAGAAATAGTGAGATTGCTTGGTGTACCAAAATCTAGTGTCAGACAGAGATCTGAGGTTCACGGCTAGATTTTGGGAGAGTTAGCATAGTGCGTTGGGTACTCAACTGAATTTCAGCACTTCATATCATCCTCAGGCCGATGGTTAGTCATAGAGAGTCATACAAGTGTTGGAAGACATGTTGAGATGTTGCATTATTGAATTTCAGGGTTCGTGGGAGAAGCATCTACCGTTAGTAGAGTTTGCATATAATAACAGTTATCAAGCGAGCATTCATATAGCACCTTACGAAGCTCTGTATGGTAGAAAATGCATAACACATGTTTGTTGGGCCGAAGCGGGACATAAGTTGATACCTTTGTCTAATATGCTTAAGGGTACTACCGAGAAAGTACAGTTGATTTGTGACTGTTTGAGGGCAGCTTCGGATAGACAGAAATCTTATGCATATTTGAAAGAAAAAAAAGATAAATGGAGTATGCTGTGGGCGACAAAGTGTTCTTGAAAGTTTCACCTTGGAAGAAGGTGATGAGGTTTGGTAGGAAAGGTAAGTTGAGCCCGAGGTTCATTGGTCCATATGAGATAGTTGAGAGAGTTGGTCTCGTTGCCTATAGATTGAGACTACCGGCCGAACTAGAGAAGATTCACGACGTGTTTCATGTTTCGATGCTTCAGAGGTATAGATTAGATCCGTCACATGTTATGCTAGTTGAGGAGATAGAATTGAATCCAGATTTGACCTACGATGAAGAACCAGTTGAGATTTTGGCTTTGGAAAGCAAATTGTTGCGAGGAAGGACCATTGAGTTGGTTAAGGTTAACTGGCTACACCGAGGAGTGGAAGAAGCCACTAGGGAGAGGAAGGATGACATGAGAAAGCAGTTTCCGCATCTCTTTTCACCAGGTAAATTTCAGGGACGAAATTCCTTAAGTGGGGGAGAGTTGTAACACCCCGAGTTTAGGGTCGGGAGATAATCGGATTAGTTAAGCCGATTTGGGTTAAATTTAAATTGGAGAAAAACTAATTTTAACACACACCAAAAAGTATTTTAAAAGAGAAAAAGGTAAAAGAGGGTTTTGAAATTAAAGAAAAAGTTTTTGAAAATACCCTCATCTCCCTAAAGTTGTCTTTCACATTACTTTTCAAAGGAAACCCATTTTCACTATTCCATTGGTTTCAACACTTCATCTAAGTGAATTCTTCAAGGTAATTTCTTCCTTATTATGATTTTTACTTATTCAGGTTATTCTCATTGAAACCTTTCCTTTAAACTCATAAAAATGCATTTTTGGTTTGGGTTGGAAAAATGGGTATTTTTCATGGGATTTTCGTGGGTTTGTTTTTCCATGGTTAAACATGTACTTTAATTTAACATTTGAGTAGTAAAACATGTTGGGATGATGGTTGGATTTGGGGAAACCCAAAATGAATCTAAAAATGGGATTTTTGGGTTGAAAAGGGTGAGTTTTTGGCTTGGTTTTGGAGAGACATCGTGGCTGATGGTTCCCTTATTGTTGGGGGTGTTTTTAGATGATATTTGGTGTGTTTTGATGTTTGGAAATGGTGGGTTTAGCTTGAGGTTTCATTAGATCGAATTTGGGTGAAGTTTGGGCTTGAATCGATGTGTGTTGTTGCAAGATTGTTGAGTTCCGGGTTTTTGCTGTGTTTGTGAGTGTATTAGTGTTCTAATGTTCATTTTTGGGTTGCTCAAAATAGAGGAATTGGATTCGGGCTTCGTAGACGGAAATCCGGGTAGTTCGGAGGCTTGATTCGGCATCTTGAACATCGTTTGTGTGTTGGCTGGTGAGTGGATTGATTTTAAAAGCCTTAACGTGGTTACGGAAATGTTTTGGGAGTTTGGATTGAGCTTGAAAGGCCAATCCAAGCTCAAGAGTAAGTTTTAAAGGTTTTATGCAATTAATCCATGTTTTATGATTCTTGATGCAATGTGAACATGTCATGTTGATAATGTGTTAGTTTACATTGTTATACATGTTGAGACTTATGACTTGTGTTTATACTTGCATCGTGAGTACATTCCTTGCATGGAAGTTCGGACATGGTAAGTGGTTCAAGCATCGGTAATGCTTGTGGTTGTGAATGAGTATATTGACACCTATTGAGTTGTTACCGTATATAATTGATCGATCAATAGGATTAGAGTGCACTCGAGGTAAAAGTCGTGCGTGGCCTTAGTGATGCTAGATTCCACTAAGGAGGAGTATGGTGATGTGAGATTCCACCGGAAGTTATGTTTTGCTAGACGAGTGAGTACGGTGATGTGAGATTCCACCGGAAGTGACTAGTGGGTTTGAGAAACTATCTGCATATCCGAGTAAAAACGATGAATGTCAATATACCCATGATGCTTTAATTCTCATGTTAAGCATGTTGTTGATTTCATCTTTTATGCTTATGCATTGTTGGTTACTTTGCTTGCGTTATGAGAATGAGCATGTGGTAAGCCTACGGCTTGTGGTTGCATTCGGTAAATGCACGTGAAGGTAAATGCATGTTGTTATGTGTTCAAGCATGTGGAAATGATTTGGAAATGGTTTTGGTTTTCAAGCAAACTACGTTTTAAAACTGCATTATTGTAGCTACCGTTTTGAGCATCGCTCACTAAGCTTAAACGCTTACGCTCTCTTTTCCAACAATGCAGGCCCTTAGACCTTCGGAGCAGCTCGAGGAACAAGGGAGAATCCAAGGGTGTTTGGCTTGCTCAAGTATGAGTTTAGACTTCAATAATTCGTATTAAGCAATGGGATAGGACCTTTATTTTTTGAGGAGTTTGTTGGCATGTCTCTTGCTTTAGACAAGTTTGCTTAGTTGTTTTGGGCTTGTATTGCCTTTTACCATGATGATTTATGCTTTTGTTTAGCTTTTGGCTATGTTGGTGAATGTTATGTATGATTGTTTTCATTAAGAATCTTGTCTTATTGGTTGTTGCATTGTTATGTGTTTAATTTGCTTTATATGTTTATCCATGGATGCCTTGAGTCATATATGTGTTTGTATATTGCTTAAACATTTGTTAAATGCCTCTAGTGTTGTGTCCTTTGTGCTTTTAACAGCTAAAACTTGTTTTGCAGTGCAGGGCGTATCGATACGCTCAAGGGCGGTATAGATACGGTCCCTTGTTTTGGGCTAGGCGTACAGGTACGCGGGGGCGTATCGATACCCAAAATGCTCTCTAGAAATCTGAGAAATTGACGAGATTTTGGTGTATCAGTATGGGTCCCAGGTGTACCGGTACGATCTTCGTAGTTGACCAAGGGAAGTTAACCGTTGAGGGTGTATCGATACCAGCCTTGTATGTATCGATACGGTTTCCCTAGGTTTGACTTTGGGGTGTTGACCAAGTACAGGCGTATCGATACGGTCCTTTAGCATACTGATACGACCTATGGTAAAATGTTAAAAAGGGTTAACCTCAGTGCATATTTGCGTGTTTTGCATCCATGTGTGTTTTCCGCTGCATGTCCTCTCACATAGGATATAATTAATGCATCTAGAAAATATAACTTTAAAAGAAAATTTTCTAGGGTTGCTAATCAGAGTGGAGCTGATAACTGCATAAATATCCTTGTTTTCATACCTTTTTGCTATAGCATTTTCCTATTCTTGAGTTCATATCATAGCATTTAGACTGCATTTAGGTTGCATTTTCTTCTTCTGGGTGCATATTTATCTTTGCTGGTTATTGGTCCATATCGAGGGGTATTGCTCGGAAGGTTGGTTTTGGTTTTGTTGGTGCGCAGGAAAGGAGTCAAGAGAAAGCCGGTGCCGGGAATTGCTATAGCATGATGGAAGTGGATATCGGCCAGCACGTGCGATACACGTGAGCTGCAGAAACATTTGAACATGCAGAAAAGGACGATCTGACATGTGCAGCAGCCGGTGACCACCTGCAGACTGTCCTTCTTGTCCCCTCGTGGAAGACCTTGTCGGTGGATATTCCTTGGGATTATCAAGGCATCTTTAGGGCATCAAACCTTAGAAGCCTCCACTATATAAAGGGGAGAGAAGCTTGGAGCAAAGTGTGGTATTTTGTGTTGCAAAAAGAGAGGCGGAAGAGAGAGAAAAGGAGAGGGAAGTTTCCACCTTCATCTTCTCCAGCTTGATGTCCTCCATCGTTGAAGCTCCAAGAAGTGGCCTCACCGGCCTCGAGAGAGGCGGTGGGCCTAAGACAGTCGGGCAGTCCATGGCGGAGAGGGAGTTCAACTTTCTTTATGTTGCTATAGCAATTTCTTTTCATATTTTTATATTTGGTGATGTTATCGCAATGATACGTTGGATGATATTGCCCAGCCACGAACTGTTTTAGGTGGCTTGGGTTTGATGGATGATTTTATTTTGAGTACTTTTTAATGCATGCTATGGCTTTTTCAGTGTTTATCATGATTCTATTCTTTGCTTATGCATTTCTCATTTCCTTAAAGTTGTAGGAGCTTAGGGTTGTAAGTGCTTTGAGAGATAGGCCCTACCTTAAGCGCCTTCGAGAGTTGACTGTTCTTTAAGTGTATGTTGGGGTTAGTAATCGAGAGAGCTAGCCCTAGAACCCTCATAAGCAATGGAGTGACTGTTGAGAGGCAGACTCTAACCTACCTTAGAGATAAGTGATAGGTTTCAAGGGCTAAAAAGGATAGTACGTGAAGGGTAGGGGAGTGTGAAGAGTTTACGCCGATAGGTATGGCTGTAGCATTTCTGACTCCCAGTTTCCTGGCTAGAGATAGTTTAGGAACACTCTTAGTAAATCCCGCCTAGTATAGAAGATAGCTAAAGAGCCTTAGTATCGTTAAGAAGCTTGAGTTAGGTTGTCCATCATTCCCAGCCAGTCATTTCGTAGTGAGTTTCGCATACGAAAGGGAACTTGTCTATCATATTGTTATCTCATCTTTCTCTGCATTGTTTTGCTTCAGCATTATTGTACCTCATTTCCTTTACTATAGCATTGTCATATGCAAAAAGTTCAATCTTTATTGTTACAGCAACCTTGAATACCTCCAATCCCTGTGGAGACGATACTCACTCATCACTTTATTACTCGTTCGATGTGTATACTTGCACCATTTGCGTATCATTTATAGTCACTGCACGAACGCAACAGGAGCCTTTGCGGGTTTCGCTTCGGTTTTCCTCGTGTAATCCGTTCAATGCGGTCTAGCGGCTAGGTCAGGTCGAGGGGGTTACACCGTTTGTTTAATACACAAACGAACATAAACAAACTTCCCGCCGAACGGTTCACTGAACGTTTGGTTCATTTAAAACCCTAAAGAGAAAGTATTTATTTTGTTTGGGTAATGGTTTATGAGACGAAGGAATTATTTCTTGCGTATAATAATTAAATAGGTAAAATAAAATTCAACTCACTCAATTATGTGCTCAGTTACAAATGAGTCATTTCATTAAAGTTGTAATTTAGTCATTCAACTAAAATTTTGTTACATGTAGTCTCTCTACCATTAAAATTAAAATAAACTTCTAATGTGGCTTGGTATAATAATAATTTCTGTTGAGTGGATCGAAAGATCGATATAAACTAAGAGGGAGGTGAATTGGATTTTTAAAGTTTTTTTGGTGGAAATTGCAAATTAAAAAGATAGACAAGGGATTTTAGAGTGGTTCAAGTTCCAAATGAACTCTACATCCACTACCTTAGCTTCACTAAGGATTTGCAACAATTCCACTAATTACTCTTCCCCTTTTCTAGGCTAAGGAGGCAACCCTTACAATTTCGGTGAATTTTCTACCCAAAATTCAACCCAATCCTCACAACAAGATAACAAAGAAATTGTTGGCTAAAAGAGTATCTCTCAATACAAAGTGTAGCCCAATTACAAGCACTCAACCCAATTGAACAAGATAAGAATGAAAATTACAATTGAGGTTTCTAGACAATATAGGATTTTTGCACAATTGCTTGGATTTGATGAATAGATGTTTTCTTGAAGATCAATAGTTGTTGCTGATGCTTTTAGATGTCTCTTTTATACCTCCTCATTGATTTCTAGCCATTTGGGTGGTTGGGAACATAAATGGAGCCGTTGGAACCCTCTCTTACCACCATAAATGCACTTCTGCAGCTATGCGTATCGGTACGCGGGGAGGAGTATCGATACCTGTCTCAGAAAAGAAAGAGCCGTTGTGTGCAATAAATAAGGGGTATCAATACGCGCGTAAGCGTATCGGTACAGGGTATCGAAACGGTAAAGGTCGTATCGATACCTTTTCTCAACTTAGCTCACTTTCGATATCCGTATCGGTACGGGGGTTAGGCGTATCGATACGGGTCAACGACCTTTTAAAGTTTGGTTACCAACCAACTGACACCAATGGTCAAATAATTTAAACCGACTTATATTTAAAAATTATTAAGGCCGTATCGATACAAGGGTTTGCCGTATCGGTACGCCATTCAAACTCTTTGGATTTTAACACAAGGGCGTATCGATACGAGGGTTTGCCGTATCGATACATGTTCCGACAGTAACCAACTTTGGCAAAAAGGTATCGATACGCTTGGGAGTGTATCGATACACCTGAACGTTTTTCAATGGTTTGGCCTTGGAACACTTAGAAAATATTTTGAGTTTGAGTTTTTCAAATCAGTTTCAAAGAGTTGGTGTTTTAAAATTATTAAGGGACTTTTAAAAACAATTTTATGTTTTTCAAATTGATCCTTAAAGATCTAGTTATATCAAAATCAAACATAGGTTTTACAATCTCCCCCTATTTGATATAACAAAACTAAAACTTAAAATTTTTGATATTTTGAAAAATCTTTACAAAGTTAACTCCCCCTTAACATAAGCTTGGTAACCTTTGAGTTAAAATCAAAATATTTGAAGTGTTGAGCTAGTTTCTCTCCCCCTTTGTGTTAGATCAAAAAAAATCTTGAGACAATTAAGTGCATAAAGAAGGCAAAGGTATAAATAAGCAACACTTATATTATTCATCATAGCATCATACTTAAAATCCAAACAAAAACAGAAAATCAAAGCATAGGTTTAATCCTAAAACAATCTTAGTCCTAAGAACATAAAGCAAAGTGCATAAAATAGAAAATCCTAAATGATATGCAAGAGGTGCAAGAAGAAACGTCTAGGCATCGTCTTCGTCGTCTTCATCATCAATTCCCATTGGATCATTATCCCTCATGTTATTGCGCCACTCATCATGGAAAGTGGATAGAGAAATATTCAAAGAATTATGACCGCTTTCAAGGGATGTGAGGCGATTCTTCATGCTCATCATCCTTGTATCAAAAGTTGTTTCCATGGAAGTAAGACGAGTGTTCATGTCCGTGCGCAACCCGGTAAATTGCTCATTGAGATAAGTCATGAGAGCATCCATGGAGGGTTGTGGGACTTGAGGAGCTTGAGGAGCTTAAGGTTCTTCCAATATGGCTGCGGCCTCGGGTGGTAGCTCGGAAAGACGTAACCAACTTCCATTAAAATAATGGAACTTACCTCGTGCAAGAGATCGCTCACCAATGGGATCGGTAAGGGGAATTGGGAAGTCAAAAGAGCAATAAATATCCTTTTTCACAAAGAAATAACTTAGAGTCGTACCGTAGATGAAAGAGGTGATGAGAGAGGTGTGACGATTTTGCACATGATAGACGATTTCACCGAACATAATTCGAGCAATATTTGGGCGTTTTCGCTCACAGAAGCAACGGATCCAAAAATCATCCACTTGACGGATGGTAGAGTATTTTCCTCCGGAGGGACGAAGTCACCAAGACACCATCAAATGGAGGATACGATCTTGAGCATTTAGGGCGGTCACGGAGCCACTAAGAACATGCCCCAAGGCATTCTCATCATCAATGCCTTCATCCTCTAATTTGAAAACCTCCCCAAATGGATTTGACATCAAGAATGATTTTCTTCCCCATGAGGTAAGAGCTAATGGCAACAACTTCCCATCACGAGTAATACATTTGGCATTAGAGTAGAAAATCAAAACCAAAAGGCGATAATAAAAACCGGGAATAGATATGAAATACATGAAGTTCCAACGTCGAAACAAAGGAAGATATTCAAACTTAAAACGCTCCGAATCGAGAAAAGGAACGGATATTACCCTTTCGGCACGAATCTTATAATTCTCATATTGACGAAAATGAGTTAGACCCGTGTTGGTTTCAAAGGATTGCTCATAGATGGTAGAGTAGTTCAGACGAGCAATCGCTCCAAGGGTGGATGATTCACCGGTTTGAGAAACCCTTGTACGCTTCCTCGATGGTTCCTTCGGTGCCATGATCTAAAAGAGAAATAAGCAAGAGGATTTCTTCAATTTTGGGTAAAAACCAAGGTAAAGAAAAATTTTAAAAAAAAATTGAAGAAAAGTTTTGAAGAAACAAAGGTTTTGATAAAAAGATGAAACAAAACAACAAAACAAAACAAAAAAAAAATTGAAAAAGAAAATAAAGGATTACCTTGATAGAAACTTGAGAGATTGAAGAAAAACTAGCACAATTGTGATGAGAGAGAGCACAAAGCCTTGCTTGAATCAAAAACTCTTTTAGATTTTAGTTGAGGTGTGAAAAATATGAAGGAGGAAGAGCCTTTTTATAGGCAAAAACGGCTAGGGTTTTTAGGTTTTGAAGAGTTTTAATTTTGGTAAAAGTTGAACACATTAAAAGCCAAATTTAAAGCTGCCTACGCAATCGAGTATCGATATGCCTGAGGGTGTATCGATACGGGGGTAGAATAGTCATTTCCGCAAAAATGCTCGTTGGAGAGTCGTATCGAAACGGATGAGGTCCGTATCGAAACGACCCGTATCGATACGGGTTTAATCGTATCGATACCCGTGAAGCAAAGTAAATTCTGGGAAACTGAATGAAAAACACGTATCGATACGCGTAGATCCGTATCGATACCGTATGCCCAGAAATGCATATTTGGTTCTAAGAACAACCAAAGGCTCGAATCTAACATCTCCTAAAAGTATGCAAATGATGAATGAACAGTTCTAAGCATGTTTTAATAGAAGCATACTCCCCCTAACTATAGGCATGGATGAAATTAGGAGTCTAAACACATAAACATGGCATTTCACAAGATCAAGCAAATTTAAGCACAAAAGAGGTCCTAAAAGGTCAAGATAGGCTAGCTAGACCTAACTCTCTCCTAAGGGACCAAAAACACTCTTTGTCTAAAGGTTTTGTAAATATATCTGCTAATTGATTCAAGTTGTCTACATACTCTATAACCATATCTTCTTTAAGGACATGATCTCTAATGAAATGATGCCTTATTTCTATGTGTTTGGTTCTAGAGTGTTGGATGGGATTCTTTGTTAGATATATTGCACTAGTGTTGTCACATTTTAGGGGTATGGTTTCAACTTTAATTCCATAATCTAAGAGTTGTTGTTTCATCCAAAGGACTTGAGCACAACAACTCCCTAAGGATATGTACTCGGCTTCGGTGGTAGATAAGGCTACACTATTTTGTTTCTTAGTGAACCAAGATATGAGCATATTACCTAGGAATTGACAAGTTCCTGAAGTACTTTTCCTATCGATTTTGCAACCCCCATAATCCGCATCCGAGTAAGCATGAAGGTTGAAGGTAGAGTCTCTAGGGTACCAAAGACCTAAACAAGGAGTATCTCTAAGGTACCTAAAAATTCTCTTAACGGCTATAAGGTGAGACTCTCTAGGACTAGCTTGAAACCTAGCACACAAGCAAACACTAAACAAGATATTCGGTCTACTTGCGGTAAGGTAAAGCAATGATCCAATCATAGAACGATAAAGCTTAGAGTCAACACACTTACCTCCTTCATCTTTGTCAAGCTTTGTAGATGAGCTCATAGGTGTGGCTTGAGGCTTTGCATTCTCCAAGCCAAACTTCTTGAGCATATCCTTTATGTATTTTGCTTGGTTGATGAAGGTGACATCCTTCTTTTGCTTGATTTGGAGTCCCAAAAAGAATGAGAGCTCCCCCATCATGCTCATCTCAAATTCACCTTGCATTAACTTAGCAAACTCTTGACAATGACATTCATTAGTAGAACCAAAAATAATATCATCAACATAAATTTGAACTACTAAGATGTCATTTTTATACATTTTTATAAAAAGTGTAGTGTCCACCTTACCTTTTTCAAATCCTTTTTCAATTAAAAAGTTTGAAAGTCTTTCATACCAAGCTCTAGGAGCTTGTTTTAAACCATAAAGAGCTTTGGTAAGTTTGAAAACATGATTTGGAAATTTTAAGTCTTCAAAACCCGGTGGTTGTTCCACATACACTTCTTCATTTATAAAACCATTTAAAAATGCGCTTTTAACATCCATTTGAAAAAGCTTGAAATTATGATAACATGTATATGCAAGCAACATCCTAATAGCTTCCATTCTAGCTACGGGTGCATAGGTTTCATCAAAATCTAGTCCCTCTTCTTGAGTGTAACCTTGTGCTACTAGTCTAGCTTTATTTCTTACAATGTTACCACTCTCATCTAGCTTGTTCCTAAAGACCCATTTAGTTCCTATGGTAGATTGATTACTAGGCCTATCAACTAATGTCCAAACATTACTTCTCTCAAATTGATTTAACTCTTCTTGCATAGCCATAATCCAAAAGTCATCTTTCAATGCTTCTTTAATATTCTTAGGCTCTATGCATGAGATAAATGCAACATGATTCATTAATCTAAGAGAAGATCGAGTGGTTACCCCCTTGGATGGATCACCCAAGATTTCACCATCTTTGACATAGTTGAACTCCCTTGGGTAGCTCACTTCCTTTTCCTCAAGAGCCAAGTCCTTCAAGGCTTCAAGAGGTGGATCTTGTGTGTCCTCTTCTTTTGTTGGAATCTCATCCTCCTTTGAAGTTAGTCCTCCATCAAAGGTATTTATGATTCCTACATCATCATCATCACAAGAATCCTTCCTAGGAAGGAGGTTATCATCGAATACAACATGAATAGATTCTTCTACTACTAAAGTTCTTTTGTTAAATACTCGATAGGCTTTACAGGTTAAAGAGTAACCTATGAAAATAGCTTCATCACTTTTTGCATCAAATTTACCTAAGTTGTCTTTTCCATTATTTAAAACAAAACACTTGCAACCAAAAGGATGAAAATAGCTAATGTTAGGCTTTTTAGATTTTAAAATCTCATAAGGTGTTTTCTTTAAAATCGGCCTAATCATTACTCGATTTACAATATAGCAAGCGGTGTTTGTGGCTTCCGCCCAAAAATATTTAGGTAAATTGTTTTAACAAAGCATAGTTCTAGCCATTTCTTGTAAAGTTCTATTTTTCCTCTCAACTACCCCATTTTGTTGAGGAGTTCGAGGAGCCGAAAAATTATGGCTAATACCATTTTCATTTAAAAAATCTTCAAACCCTAAATTTTGAAACTCGGTTCCATGATCACTTCTAATATGTGAAATTCTAAGTTCAAGATCATTTTGGGTTAGTTTTGAAAATGTGATGAATTTTTCCAAAGCCTCATCTTTAGTACTTAAAAATAGAACCCAAGTAAATCTAGAAAAATCATCAACAAGTACAAAAGCATAAGACTTACCACCCAAGCTCATAGTCCTAATTGGCCCAAATAAATCCATATGGATAAGTTGTAAGCATCTACTAGTAGAAACATCATTAATGGATTTAAAGGAAGATCTATGTTGTTTACCCTTTGAGCATGCATCACAAATTTTATCATTTGAAAATTTTATCTTGGGTAAACCTCTAACTAGATTAAGGGAGACTAGTTTTTCTAAAACACTTATGCTAGCATGACCTAGTTTCCTATGCCACAACCATGCATCATTTTCATTTTGTGCAACTAAGCATGCATGAGATGTATGAATGTCATCTAGATGCACCATGTATGTGTTCCCTATGCGATGACCTATGAGCATAATATTGTTAGATTTAGTGTCTACAATTTTGCATCCATTTTTATCAAATAAAACATTAAATCCTTTATCACACAATTGACTTATGCTCAATAAATTGTGTTTAAGACCATCGACATATAAGACATTTTCAATGAGAATAGTAGAGTGATTACCTATGGAGCCAATACCTTTAATGTGGCCTTTGGAGTCGTCGCCAAATGTCACTACTCCACTTTTTGGCTTTAGATCCATGAATCTACTCTTGTCTCCGGTCATATGCCTTGAGCATCCACTATCAAGGTACCATGAGTTTTGACTTTGTGCTTTGGCCTTGTAGCAATGCTCCCCCTACAAACAAAAATATTAAGCTTTTGTTTTTGGTACCCAAATCATTTTGGGTCCATGAGTGTTAGCTCCCAAAACCTTGGTTCCCTTAGGAATCCAAGATGACATAGCAATAACATTGTTAGATTTTACAAGTTCCTTAGGAACCCATACACTTCTAATCCTTTTAGCTATACTATGTCTAGGATAGCTACTTTGTTTGTAGTAGTTAGTCTTTTTCTTGGGTTGGTGTGTTCTAGAGGATTCACCTATTTCATGCTTGACACTACCAATATTTTTCGAAGACTTTTTGAGCTCATTTAGCTCAACCAACACCTTTTGGTGTTCACTATTACATTGAGACAAAAGATTATTAAGATCAACATTTTCATCTTGAAAGAATTTTAGTTCATCTTTTAATCCTAATATCTTTTTCTCAAATTTTGAATTAGCTTGAGTGAGTGAGTCATTTTTCTCATTTAGTTCCAAAATAATCTTTTTGTTCCTAATGACTGACTCTTTATATTTCTCAACTAATTCATCATAGACCTCTTGTAACTCATCATATGCATCATTTAATTCTTCAAAATCTAAAGTAGATGAGTTAGAGGTTACCATGGAGGAATCTTCCTCAAGTGCCATGAGGCAAAGGTTAGCCACTTCTTGTTCGTCATCCTCCGATGACTCCTCATCACTCCAAGTAGCAAGCTTGGCTTTGAGCTTCTTCTTCTTCTCAAAGCCCATCTTCTTGAGTTGAGGGCACTCCGAACGTATGTGGCCGGGTTGTTTGCACTCAAAGCAAATGATTGGATCCTTTGCTTCTTCTTTGTTCTTGTTTTTGAAGTCTATTTTTCTTTGGATTTTTCTTCCCCGGTTGGACCTCATAAAACGTGAGAATCGTTTGGCTATCATAGCCAATTCTTCTAGATCATCCTCCTCACTAGAAGAGCTCTCTTGATGTAGTGAAGCTTTGAGAGCTATTCCCATCTTCTTCTTCTTCTCAACCTCAAGCTTCTCTACCCTTTTCTCTTCTTTCTTCTTTTCTTCTTCCCTTCCTTGCTTCATGATCTCATGAGTAAGGAGAGAACCCACAAGCTCATCAAGCTTTAAAGTTTTCAAATTCTTAGCTTCAATGATAGCGGTTCTCTTCCCATCCCAAGACTCGGGAAGTGAATAGAGTAGCTTCCGGACAAGCTTGTCTTCCGGTATGATTTCTCCAAAACCCTTGAGCCCATTGAAAATAGTGGAGAACCTATCAAACATCTTAGACACCGTCTCATCGGGCTCCATCTTGAAATTTTCATAACTAAGATTGAGAATTCCAATCTTAGTTTCTTTAACATCGTTGGTGCCTTCATAAGTAGTCTCAAGAGTGTCCCACACTTCTTTGGCACTCTCGATGGATGAAACCTTAGAATAGATGTCCGGACCGAAAGAACAAAATAGCATGTGAAGAGCTTTGTCATTGACTTGAATCTTTTTCCTTTCTTCTTCACTCATCTCCATCTTTTTCTTTAAGACCATCTTGCCTTCACCATCTTTCTTCAATGGAATATAAGGGCCATCTTCAATGACATCCCACACTAGGTAGTCATTTGACTTGATGAAGAGACGCATTCTATTCTTCCAAAAAGAATAGTTATCACCATTAAAGAAGGGATGCTTTGTAGTGGCTTGAGACTCATACATGCCCGAACCGGAGGTTGAAGCCATCTCTTGATATTTGATGATCACACTCTTCCAAGGAACTCCTCTTGTGGTTGTTAATCCTCAAAGAGGTAGGCTCTGATACCAATTGTTGAGTGGATCGAAAGATCGATATAAACCAAGAGGGGGTGAATTGGATTTTTAAAGTTTTTGTGGTGGAAATTGCAAATTAAAAAGATAGACAAGGGATTTTAGAGTGGTTCAAGTTCCAAATGAACTCTACATCCACTGCCTTAGCTTCACTAAGGATTTGCAACAATTCCACTAATTGCTCTTCCCCTTTTCTAGGCTAAGGAGGCAACCCTTACAATTTCGGTTGAATTTTCTACCCAAAATTCAACCCAATCCTCACAACAAGATAACAAAGAAATTGTTGGCTAAAAGAGTATCTCCCAATACAAAGTGTAGCTCAATTACAAGCACTCAACCCAATTGAACAAGATAAGAATGAAAATTACAATTGGGGTTTCTAGACAATATAGGATTTTTGCATATTTTCTTGGATTTGATGAATAGATGTTTTCTTGAAGATCAATAGTTGTTGCTGATGCTTTTAGATGTCTCTTTTATACCTCCTCATTGATTTCTAGCCGTTTGGGTGGTTGGGAACATAAATGGAGCCGTTGGAACCATCTCTTACCACCATAAATGCACTTCTGCAGCTATGCGTATCGGTACGCGGGGAGGAGTATCGATACATGTCTCAGAAAAGAAAGAGACGTTGTGTGCAATAAATAAGGGGTATCGATACGCGCGTAAGCGTATCGGTACGGGGTATCGAAACGGTAAAGGTCGTATCGATACCTTTTTCTCAACTTAGTTCACTGTCGATATCCGTATCGGTACGGGGGTTAGGCGTATCGATACGGGTCAACGACCTTTTAAAGTTTGGTTACCAACCAACTGACACCAACGGTCAAATAATTTAAACCAACTTATATTTAAAAATTATTAAGGTCGTATCGATACGAGGGTTTGCCATATCGGTACGCCATTCAAACTCTTTGGATTTTAACACAGGGGCGTATCGATACGAGGGTTTGCCGTATCGATACGTGTTCCGACAGTAACCAACTTTGGCAAAAAGGTATAGATACGCTTGGGAGTCTATCAATACACCTGAACGTTTTTCAATGGTTTGGCCTTGGAACACTTAGAAAATATTTTGAGTTTGAGTTTTTCAGATCAGTTTCAAAGAGTTGGTGTTTTAAAATTATTAAGGGACTTTTAAAAACAATTTTAAGTTTTTCAAACTGATCCTTAAAGATCTAGTTATATCAAAATCAAACATAGGTTTTACAATTTCAATCCTAAAACTTACACATTATATCAATTTGATCCTAATTCAAAACAATTCAACAAATTTAAAATTGTAATCAGTGAAGCGTCTACGTCTACTAGTAGGTGGTGCTAGGGTCATAATAAGTTTGTTGTATTAGTTTGCCAACTGATTAGTAGTGAATTAACTATGTTTGTCATGTTGTATCATATGTTGGTTATCGAGCTGATAGACAATAGCATGGACTATGACAAGTAGTTGAAGGGTATGTCAAGAGGGTGTAGTGTCACAATTTTAAAATATGAAATGTTAAATTATTTTAAATTAAGACCAAATTGTTAAAATGTATAAATTGATGAATAAAATTAACCATTTTAATTTTGACGTCCATTGACTTATTTATAACAAAATTTTGATTAACTAAATTGTAATTTTTAGAAAAACAATGACCCGCTTATAAATTGAACACATGTCCTAATTAGATAATCTATCAGCATTAAATTTTTATGATATATATATATGGATGAGTCTATCACGTACGACGAACACCACTAAACACCATTAATACTGAACACCATTGAACATCATTAAATTAATTAATAAAAACTTAAAATTTTAAAAACACATCGTACAATTAATAATTACTTTTAAAAATTCAATTAAATTATTATATATATATATATATATTAAAATTTTATTTTTTAATAAGGGTAAACTATATATTTAGTACTTCACCTATTTTCATATTTCTATCGAACCCTCATTATTTAAATATTATTTTAATTTGACCCTATTTTTTATAAAAAAATAATTTAACCCTTAACCCTCAACCTAAAACCCTAAACTATTAAACCTTAATAGTTTTTAATAGTCTAAAGGTGATTATAAAATAGTATTTGTTAATACATTAATAAATAGTTTTAAAATTATTAAAAATAGAATAATTATATTTTTCAACAAATGGTATCTTATTGTTATTAAGATTGATATTTTTCGTACATCAACTAAAAACTTTGTATTAGTTGCAAAATTTTAAAATTTAACTATTAATGAATATTTTTCAAAAAAAATCAAGATTTTCTCATTAAAATTGTAGGCGAAATTTGTAAATTCTACTCAAATATTGCTATCTTTTTTCATTATTAATATCAAACATAATTTTTCTTCAATTTGAATTTCTCTTTTCTCAATGGTAGATGCAATCTTTATTATAATAGTTTAGGGTTTTAGGTTGAGGGTTAAGGGTTAAATAATTTTTTTTATAAAGAATAGGGTTAAATTGAAATAATATTTAAATAATGAGGGTTCAATAAAAATACGAAAATATGTGAGGTACTAAATATATAGTTTACCCTTATTAAAAAATAAAATTTCAATATATAAAAATAATTTAATTTAATTTTTTTAAATAATTATTAATTGTATGATGGGTCCTTCAAATTTTAAATCTTTATCAATTAATTTAATGGTGTTCAGCAGTGTTCAACATTAGTGGTGTTTAGCGATGTTCGTCGCACGTTTTAGAATTTTCCTACACATATATATAGGATTATTATCATATACACGTGGAAACTAAAAGTTTCCACAAGCTCCTTAGTTTTAGGGTTTAGGGGTAGAGTTTAGGGGTTTAAGTGTAGAGATTTAGAATTTAGGGATAATAGTTATAATTTAGGGTTTAAGGGTAATATAGTAAATATACATATATATATATATATATATATATATATATATATGATCTCTAAGATATTAGAACAATAATATTATTTTACATTTGTATTAAAATTCAATAATCAAAAGAAACTTGATTATTAGTAGTCAACCATGAGAGTCTACTAATATTTATGTTTAAAAATAATGTCAGCACTCAGCAGGTTCTTTGTTGGTGGCGCATCAACATTAAGGTATGCATTCCTTTTTACCCTTCAAAAGGAATTATATTCTAATAACTATTTTAGTATTTTTCAAAAAAAAATTATTTTAGATTATTTTTCATGTATTTTAAATTAGGTAGTATCTGACCATTAAAAATTAAATATAAAAATATTAATTTTCCAGAATTCGATAAGTATTGAATTTATGTTATAAAAAATTCTTAGCATATTAGTAAAAAAGTAAATTATTAATATAATCACTTTCATTTAATAAATGTTTATTTTTCTCATCAATTTAAAAAAAGTAATGTTCTAGTCACTTATGTTCGTTTATAATGTTTTGATCATTTACATTATTATTTATAATGTTTTGGCCACTGAAACATTAAATGTTGTTAATTTGATGACGTGACGGGTTAGTAAAGTGAGTTAATTTTTAATCTGACCTTTAAACTTTAGATAAACATTAATTTTACCCCTAATTTTTAGATAGATATTAATCTCACCCTTGAACTTTAGACAAAATATCAATTTAACCCATGAATCTGACTAAAGTAACCCACCGTCGGTCGTTGCACACCATTGGCCACCGACGTCGATGACCGTTGAACCCAAAACTTTTAGTTCACTTCTTTTGGCCTCCTAAACACAAATCTGATGTCCGTTTCATCAGAAAGTGCGTTAAACTCCACAATTCTAATCTAGAACCCTTCGAATTTGTAAACCATAATAATAAATTTATCATTAATATTCCCTTAAAAATAAGGACACCAAAAATCTAAATCTATGCCATAATTAAATCAATAAATAATTTTTTATAATATTGTTATGTTATATTTTTTATTGTTTATAATTTATTTAGATGAGTCTTGATAGTCATGAAATTTGAAACTGTCTTCTTAATTACGTTTTTGTAGATTTATGTAATGATATTAAGAATACACTAAACAACAGTGATTAAGGTGTTAATAGGCAAATAAATCCAAAATTATGAAATAAATAAAATAATAAAAAATCTACTTCCGGGGCTTTTAGGACATTTTCTTTTTTTTGGGGGGGGGGGAGTGGAGAACACGATAAACCAAAGATTACCGAACACCAAAATTCCCCTAAAAATTTTAAAATCTAATTATTTAGGACATTTTTTTTATGAAATGGCGAGTTATGAATTATTTTAATTATTTTGTTGAATTCACTAGACTGGGATGATGAGTTGAGAAAATTTAATTATTTCATTGAACTTACCAAGTTTGCATCGCGAGTTTATTAAAATATTTTTTCTGTTTAATATTTTTTTAATTAAGTGGTTTATAATAAATAATTAATTAAAAATCGTCATTCACGCATAGCGAGTTCCACTTATATTATATTAAAAAAATAATATTATTGTTCATTACAATAATTTACCCTTTTTACTAATATGCTAAGCAATTTTTATAACATAAATTCAATACTTATCAAATTCTGTATAGAAAAATTAATATTTCTCTATTTCTATTTTAATGATCAGATACTACCTAATTTAAAATCATGAAAAAAATATGAAATGTTTCTTTTTGAGAAGTTCTAAAATAGTTAATATAATAAAATTCTTATGGAGAGATCTACTAATTGATATAGTGGTTAAGGATGCTTATATTGTCTATTCTTATATGAGTTCTAATCCTGACATGGGAATAGTATAACATTTCTATTTAATGACTTAACTATAAAATAAGTGCCCAAACTATGTTTCTTTTTTGTAATAGGTGTCTAAAGTATTTTTTGGCTTAAATAGGTGCCTGGAGTTTTGTTTTTGGCTGAAATAGGTGCCTAAACTATTTTTTAGTTGAAATATGTTCTTAAACTTTCATTTTTTGTTGAAATAGGTGCCCAAGGTGCCAAAATTGACTTTAAAATAAGCCAAAAATGAAAGTTTAGGCACTTATTTTAGCCAAAAAATAGTTTAGGCACCTATTTCAGCCAAAATGAAAGTTTAGTCACCTATTTTAACTAAAAAATACTTTAAGCACCTATTATAAAAATATAAATATAATTTGGACACTTATTTTATAGTTTGGCACTATTTAATCAAAAAAAATCTTTTGAAGGGTAAAAATGAATATGTAACTTAAAGTTGATATGCCACCAACCCGGAATCTGCTGACAGTATTTCTATGTATAAATATTAGTGGCCTGTCATCGTTGGCTACTAATAGTTTTGTTTGGTTCTCATATTTCATCAAGTTTTTTAATTATTGAATTTTAATTCGAATTCATAATATATTTTTTTATAAAGCATGTTTTCATTGAAGGTGGGAAAACATGCATAATATTAAGCTAATGTTTCGTTAAAAATCTCCCTAAATTTAAGTGCATGAAAAGAATACAACACGCTGATATAGAAGCGACATGACACAATCGAACTACACCGACAACAAAGAAAAGAAAAAAAAGCACCCAAGCCCCACAACACCATACGGCAGACTCCAGCCCCGTAACAGCTCCAGTGCCCAGCACCCCTGCTCCAGCCACACCCTCAATCGACAACCAAATGACACCATAACCCACGCAGCCAGCAACATTAAATGCTCCAGCAAACTGCACTAATACAAATGCATCACATTAAAGGCTCCAGTAAACCTCACTAATACAATCTCATCTAAGCCATCATAATATTACTATTGTTGTAATATCTTAGAGATCATATATTTATTTATTTTTAATTTGGCTAAAGGGTCAAATTTGTCCCTGTAGTAATCCGAAATCAGTAATGTTGCCCTTACTTTTTTTCTCCGTAATTTTACCCTCAAAGTCAATCAATTGTAGCAATGTTGCCCTTTGACCGATTTTGACCGTTAAATGCTGACGTGAGAGTTAACGGTGCTGACGGGGCAATTTTACCCTCGAAGTCATTAATTGCAGCACTTTTACCCTTGGTTTATTTAGTTTTTGAATAAAATTGGTTAAATAATTTGGTTTTTTCGAGTTGAACTTTAACAAAAAGAATATATGAAAAATCGATTAACAAATTGATGTAAATATCCTTTGAGTCCCTAGTAATTTTAAAAATAAGCAAAATGAGAACTCTCACAAAAAATCAAAATATTATTCAATTTTTTTAAAAATCTATAAACTTAATAAAAATAAATACGATTTTCAAAAAAAATTATTGAAAATAAACCAACGAGAAGTGTGTTAATTGAACGGTGAACGCGGACTATTCTATTCGAACGACGTTCGATTGACACACTTACCAACGATGGGTTGTTAGGAAAAAATGTACGATGATCTCAAAAAACGACATTATTGGTGTTCGGCGAAAACGGCATGAGAGATAAGGGCATGGGAGATAAATACAAGGATATCCAGAAGATAAAGCAGAATTCAACCTGAGCCGCATGATTCGAGTTCACCGTACATTTTTTCCTAACAACCCATCATCGGTAAGTGTGTCAATTGAACGTCGTTCGAATAGAATAGTTCGCGTTCACCGTTCAATTAACACGCTTCTCGTTGGTTTATTTTCAATAATTTTTTTGAATATCGTATTTATTTTTATTAAGTTTATAGATTTTTTAAAAAAATTGAATAATTTTTTGATTTTTTGTGAGAGTTCTCATTTTGCTTATTTTTAAAATTACTAGTGACTCAAAGGATATTTACATCAATTTATTAATCGATTTTTCATATATTCTTTTTGTTAAAGTTCAACTCGAAAAAACCAAATTATTTATCCAATTTTATTCAAAAACTAAATAAACCAAGGGTAAAAGTGCTGCAATTAATGACTTCGAGGGCAAAATTACATGAATGACTTCGAGGGTAAAATTGCCCCGTCAGCACCGTTAACTGCCACGTCAGCATTTAACGGTCAAAATCGGTCAAAGGGCAACATTGCTACAATTGACTGACTTTGAGGGCAAAATTACAGAGAAAAAAAAAGTAGGGGCAACATTGCTGATTTCGGATTACTACAGGGGCAAATTTGACCCTTTAGCCTTTTAATTTCCATCATAAGAAGTTAATGAGTATAGATAATCTAATTAGGATGCGTGTTCAATTATAAAGGAGTCATTATTTTTCTAAAAATTACAATTTAGTTAGTCAAAATTTTGTTACAAACAGGCCAATAGTCATCAAAATTAAAATTATATCCCCTAAACCCGACTCAAAGAAAATGGGCCGAATCTAGGAAGTTACTTTTAAAAACTTGTCCCTCAAAAAATTGAGTTTAACTTTAAATATTTTGAAATCCAAACTAATTACTACTCAATAAATGATTCATTTGACCAAATCTACTATTAAATTACCATTCCGAAATTAATAAAATATCCGATTTAAAGGAAATAAATTCTAAAATAATAACAGTCCCAATGTGTGAAATACATTAATTTCCTGAAAATAATAACACGAATAATTAAAAAGAGTTCATATTGAATGTTAAGAATATCTGAGTAAAATGCAAGATGCTCCAAGTATCAAGTCGCCTAAAGAGTCTGAGTATATATCTGAAAAGAAAATTAAGGGTGTATAAGCTAAAGAGTTTAGTGTGTCTCTAAAGTGCAATCAAACACAAAACCAAAACAATATTTTATTTTCTGATAAAGTCTTTTGAAAACACATTCAATCCGATAAATATGGATCATAATGATATGATGTCTGATGCGTGACTCAATACCTAATCTCTGATACACTGCCCGAAGAGTAAGGTTCCCGAAACCTACTCTCTCCATCATCACCATCCGAAGTGGAACTCAGCCCGAAGGGTGGAACCACTAATCTGAAGTGGAATTGAGCCAGAAGGGTAAAACCACTGAACTTCCCCAAAGAAATCTCAATCCATGTACAGACAATGATATGATGTTGATTTTAAAATCTGAGTCTCTTCCGAACTTGAATTGTTAAAAATTCAAAATGCATAAATCTATAAATCTGATGTTTCACAATTTGATAAATCTGAAGTTTCATAATTTTGAAAACCTGATATCTTATAGTTCGGTAAATCTAGTTTTTTAGTTAATCACAGTATGACATGTTATGCATGATGTCTGAAAACATTCACCAATCACAACATAATAATGCACACAAAATTTATACAAACATTCATTTATAGCACCAAAGAAAACACAAGTTTATAGCACAAGAAGAGACACACCTTTAGCGAGTAGAAGCTTTATTATCAAGAAGGACGCGCCTCACACTCAGGTCTAGCTGAATCAGAACCTACGAGGTAAATTCTCTATATCAGAATTAACACTACAACTAAGCCACCTACTATAAACATAGTACTAATCTGAAAGCATACTCACGTGAAGATCTCGAAGAACGTACTCAGTCGGTTAGAACAACTAGAGGTAACTCAAAGGCCTCAGAGGCGATACCTGAACACGAGAATATTTTGAATTAAAATCCATAATACTCAACTCTTCAGATACTAAGTACAAAATATTTGTAATTAGCAAAACATACTTTCGGGTTCGAATTAGAGAAAACGCACAGCGGATACGGACTCAGAACATCAAAAAAGGTCAAGATTAAGGTTGTCCAAAAAAGTCAACTCTAACGGTCAAATTCAATTGGTCAAAGGTCAACGATCAAACTAGTCAAATGGTCCAGAGTCAAAAGTCAACATGTCTGTCAAATGGGTCAAAAGTCAACTAGTAACAGTCAAGATCTGGTTCGGTTGTAGTTGTCGGTTTGATTTTGAATCCCAGTTCATTGGTTCAGTTCGGTTCACCAAGTTCAAAGGTCGGAATTGGTTCAAATGTATTGGGTCAAGCAACTTGGTTTCTCATGGTTTGGGCTCACTGTTGGCCTAACCATAACACACACAACCCATTTGTGGAAATTTTGGTTAATCCTCACGATTGGCTCACCCAAGACCACAACACAACTAGCCCGACCCATATATTACTTTCATGATCTGAACTAGGGTTACCATAACACTTGACGGCGCGAATGATGCACGAACGGTGATGGTGGCAGAACCGAAGAGGACGACGGCGGTAAAAGAACCAAAATTAGAGAGCAACTCAGCCACAAGATGAACACGATGGTAATCAGAGATCACAAACATAAAACACATGAAGCATATTTGAAAATTAAGAGAGACAAACAAAGGCTTACCCAACACTTACCCAAACTCTAAATGACAATGGACGGTGGAGCAAACAACTGTGAGGTGAAAACCGAAAGGTTTCTCGCTGAGTCCGGGCAAAGCAACGATGGCGAGCACAACCCAAGGAAAGGGTTTTGTCCAAAACACAGTGCGCAACAAAATGATGGTCTCAGATCGGCAAACGGGCGATAGCAAGGCCTTGGTCGAAGCTCGACCTGAAAACAAAGGGAAAGGGTGAGCCGATGGTCGCGGTTTTGCTCACAAAAAGATGGTTGTAGTTATACACGAACGAATGACGGAATAAGTTGTGGTAAAAGACGACACAAAGAGAAACTGAAGGGGTTCTCACAGATCACTCGCAAACGAGGTTCGATGAAGGAGAGCCAAGTATCAGGGTTTGTACGCGGGTCGATGGTGGTCACGGTGGTAGTGGTCGTGCAAGCCACGGACGAGGAACGAAGGGTCGTCAGAGTCTCACCAGAAGCAAGAGAGATGAGTCTATTTTCAGATAAAGTTGAGTGAGAGGGAAGAGTGGGTTGGTGGCTGCCGAAAACTCAAATCACAAGAAAACCTCAAAACCTAATCTGAAAAGGTATGGTTAAACACCTTGACCAAATGGGAAAAACAAATGGGACGAGTCCCCATTTAAATCCATTTTATAGAATGACCACCAAAGTTCTAATTTTGTACAATTTGGTCACTAAATCCGTTTTAAGATAACCTAATTCCCAAATTTCTCAATTAAGTTCTCAAATTAGATACCCAAATTTTAGGGTTACCGAATTAAGGATTTCATAATTTAGGTTATCTGAATTAGGGAAATTTTGGGGTGTTACAAAACTGGTCTTATATAATAATTTTAGTCCTCAACCTATACATTTTACCAATTTGGTCCTAACTTGAAACAATTCAATAAATGTAACACTTCATATTTAAATATTGGGACATTGGACCCTCCTGACACACAATTCAACTACTTGCCACAGTCCCTACTATTGTCCATCAGCTCAATAACCAACAAATGAGATTAGTTTTTTTAAATATATAATTTAAGTGGAACTCACCATATTGGCAAGGCGATTTCTAATTAATTATTTATTAAACACCGCATACTTAAATAATAATTTTAAACATAAAAAGTAATCCTTTAATGAACTCGACATACTAGCTGGGCGAGATCATTGATGGTATTATCAAGTTGGACATAATAATTGCCTTTTAAAAGTAAAGAGACTGAGAACCCAACAAGTGGTCCTAGTGAAAAAACGTATGATGTTCATCCTAGGAGACCTAAGTTCAATCGTTTTGTCTGCAAGGTGTGTGTATTGTCAAAAGGTTAAGAATATCTATAAACATATACTACTTTCTAATCACCTTTTGACTATTCAAAAAAAAGAGATTAAATTATACCAAATTAAAATAATGGGTTTAAATCTCAAATTTCAACATAATAAGGGGACTACAACAACAAATAGACCTTAAATCTTTTCCAAATGAGAAACTGAATTATTGTTCTAGAAAACCTAAAAGAGAAAAAAAATTGTAGGTCATGTTTGCTCAAGTTGGAAATTATAAAATAATGAATACTTATTCTATTTAGGCAAAAAAGGGTGGTTGAGGTTTCTCTATCCTTTACACTATTCTGATAACTAACATTATTATTCTGTAATGTTTTGGTCATGAGGATGTTAAATGTTATTAGATTGACGATGTGAAATGTAAGTGAAAGGACTTAATTTTTAATTCCCCCAGAACTTTAGATAAATAATAATATTACTCCTAAACTTTAGACAAAATATCAATTAGTCCTTAAACTTTAATTTTTTTTGGTTTATCGTGGTCTCCACTCCAACCCCCTAAAAAAACCCTAGAATTTAGATTTTTTAATTCTTTTATTTATTTCATAATTTTGGGTTTATTTTCCTATAACTCTATAATCATTGATGTTTAGTGTATTCTTAATAGTTTAATGACCATTTGTGAACTTTATTGTGAACTTATTTTCTTAACAACCACGTGACACCCGTTACAGTAGGTAATAGCTCAGTAACATTTTTATCATAAACCAAAATTTAATGACTATTTTATAACATTTAAAAGTTAAATAATTAAAATAAATATTTTAAAATAGTTTAGTGACCATTTGTGAATTTTATTGTGAACTTATTTTTAAAATTTAAATTATTTATATACAAAAAATAGATTCTTTTACTACTTTTTCTTTCAACGACCATTACTACAACACTATTTACAATTAAATTATGGGTAATCTACCAGGGAGGTCCTTTTTGTTTGGGCCCTGTTCTGTTTTAGTTACTCGATTCGAAAAATATTAAAATGCCCACTTATATTTCTTACGGTTATTGTTTTGGTCACAAGACTATTAACCTCCATTAATAAAAAAATGTTAATTTTAATTTTCACCCTTAAACTTTTGAAAGTTTATTTTTTCCACCCATTTCAAATAAAAACCTAAGAGAACTCTTGCTCTCCTCTAACCCAAACCATACACTTGTTGCCGTCGTCGTCGTCGTCTGTCTTATTGTCGGCTTTGAACAACCCTCAAACGCCACACGTCCTTTTCGACGAACCAAAATCAAGAAACGAAAGCTTTCTTTCTCTACTTCTTCTTCATGGTTTGGATTCCTTAAAAACTCCAAGATCCCCAAATGGAAGTCCATAACTAAACCACTCGATTTGTCGTCGTTAGCCGTTCGATGGAGTTTGTTTTAGAGTATGTTGTGTTCGGGTTTGTGTCGATAGGGGAAAGGGTGGTTCAATTTAGGTGGTCGATGGTCGTGAAGCTTGTGGTTGATTGGTGAATTCAACTGTGTCGAGGAGGAACAATTAAGGAAAAGGCTGATTTTGTACAATGATTTCGACTATGTAGGTGGTGGCAAAGAGAATTGGGGTTAGGGTTTAGACAAGAGATTGACGACGGGGCAATGACCGATGACGATTTCAACAGACGACAGTTGGTAGCGGCTGAAGGTGGCAACATCTATGGATGAAGGGTTAGGATTTTTAGGTTTTTCTTAAAGGGTGGAAAAATAAATTTTCAGAAGTTTAGGGGTCAAAATTAAAATTAACATTTTTATTAACAGAAGTTAATAGTCGGGTGACCAAAACAGTAACAATCGAAAAAATAAGTGGCCATTTTAATCTTTTTTCAAATTGAGTGACCAAAACAGAACAATGCTCAAATAAAAGAGACCTCCAGTGTAGATATGGGAGGGAACTAGGTGGGGAATATCCAAAAACCGTGGGGATCCGAACCGACAGGTATGGAGAATAATCAAAATCTTTACCCAAGGGACAGGGACATGAGAAGTTTTATCACCGAAGCTCAAATGGGGATGGAGACGGAAATTGCTATATCTGAACTGTTGGGATAATCGAACCGTATAAATAACCGTGGGATCCCTAAAAAATATCTGCAAGGATCCCGATATTTTACAAGATTTAAAAATATATATACTTATTTATTTATATACCCCTAATATATATCTTAATAAAAAAATTCCTAACTATATTATTATCAATTTAACATAGCCACACTCAAGTTTCTCAACATTTTTCTATCGTAGTTTATAGATATAAGCTAAAATTCTCGTCTAAATCTTTCCCAACACAACAATCTTCCAATCTTCATCATCTCGTAATAGTTTCCAATCGAAGTATCCAAACTTTATATTTAAAACTGAATTGACCATTTATTTTAGTTAGTAAAATAGTTATTGTGTTTAATACTTTTGGCATGAGGATTCCCCGAAAAATGCGAGAATCTGCGCGAGAGATATGAGGACAAAATTTTTTTTTAATTATTTAATGAGAAATTTTTAAAACCATAACAAAAAATATTAGGGACGGAGTGGAGAATGTAAAATCATTCCCGCACTACCTGATTCCCACCACTAGATGTAGATTACCCTTAAATTATCTTTCTCCACTAAATCTAATCTAATGCATCTAATTCTCCGTTCCTACTCCACTATATATATAACTATATATATATTTGAGGCTGAGTTTCCTATAAATTAATCCACAAACTTAATCCAATCAATCAATCAAAGGGTTGGAAATTGGAAGTGAATCAGCAGCATCAATGTTAATCTTCATTGTCCTTGCGCCTTTCCTTCTCCTCCTACTCTACTTCATCGTCCAGCCCCAACCAGTAAACATCCCAATAAAAGGTCGCCATGTGTTCATAACAGGTGGGTCGAGTGGCATCGGTCTGGCCCTCGCCCACAAAGCCATCTCGGAAGGTGCTCGTGTCTCTCTCTTGGCCCGCTCCCTCTCTAAGTTGGAGGAGGCAAAAAAATCACTCCACCTAGCTTACGGCGTCGACGTCGGAATATTTACGGCCGATGTCCGTGATTACGACGCCGTGAAACGCGCCGTCGTGGATGCTGGTCCCATCGATGTGCTGGTGGTTAACCATGGAATCTTTGTGCCACAAGCATTGGAGAAGCAGGATTTGGATGAGGTGAAGTTGATGATAGACGTGAATTTGATGGGGAGTTTTAATGTGATAAAAGCCGCTTTGCCGTTGATGAAAGTCAGGAAAGATAATCGGCCGGCGTCTATCGCCCTGATGTCCTCGCAAGCTGGTCAAGTAGGTGATTCTTGCACTCATTTCTAATTTTCTTTTATTATTTTTTTAATTTTCTAGGATTAAATTTGGATAAAGAGAAAAACAGGTAGGTATTTACGGCTACTCGGCGTATTCGGCAAGCAAGTTTGGGCTGCGGGGATTAGCAGAAGCATTGCAGCAGGAGCTCATTTCGGACAACATTCATATCTCTGTCATATATCCTCCCGACACCGAAACTCCTGGTCTTGAAGAAGAAAGGAAGATTAGACCAGAGATGACGAACATGATAGCAGGGTCAGGAAGTGTACTGAAAGCAGAAGATGTGGCCAAGAAAACTCTGGATGGCATAAAGTCGGCAAGTTTCAGCATCTCCTTCAAGATGGAAGGGCAGATGCTAGCCATCGCCACTGCCGGTGCATCCCCTCAGAGATCTTTCTTCACTGCATTCCTTGAGCTGCTTTTCTCTCCTCTTTCACGTCTTATAACTCTACTTTTCCTCTCCAACATCTACAGGAGCATTTCCAAGTCTCATGCAAATTAACATCCACATATCACTTCCATTTTCAGTCTTGTTCAATAATTCCCATCCAAATTTAAATTACAGCTATACATGTATTTCTTCGTAATAAATAATATCGTAATCTACTTCAAAACTACTCTATGCTCACTGAAATTGTAACAGTTGTTTAAATTCTATAATAAAATGGTTTGTTGTTGGTTAGTGCATTTTTTTTTCATCCGCTACATATAATATATTACCAATGTTTGGTGATTTGGTTGATGAATAGGATACAATAGAGTAGTGTAAAGGATAGACGAGCCTACCCCTGGAAAACTTGATCCGGGATCTACTCAAACACGATGACTCGAAACCCAAAACAAACAGAATCGAAACCAACCCGAATTTTATTTAAACCGAAAATAAACTCGAACCGATTTTCAACCGAACCAAAAGCAACATGAGCCGAAGCAGTTCGAAATAAAGAAAAGATATTAAAATAAATAAAGAAAGAGGGATGCGAACTGTCACACAACTCACCAAAAAGCAAGATATACAGGCTATATAAAGTCATATATAGTGTGTAAAAACCTAACTTAGCCTGAAAACTCGATTAAAACCGATCGATCTCTTATTAGTCCGATATTTACCCGACCTAAAATCAGCCGACCCAATATCAACCGAACTAAAAATCAACTGACCCGATACACGAACTAAAATCATCATAGACTCGAAGTAAAATCAAATCAGACTTAAATCAACCCAAACCAAACTTAAACCAAATACAGTCAGGCCTAAAATGACCCGAGTCGAACTACACCTTTACCAGAGAAGCCTCAACCATCCTTTTTTGCGTAAACAGAATAACTTTTCATTACTTTATAATTTCCAACTTGAACAAACATGACCGTACCTTTTTTTTTTTTCTCTTTTAGGTTTTTTAGACCAATAATTCAGTTTCTCATTTGGAAAAGATTTAAGGTCTATTTGCTGTTGTAGGCCCCTTATTATGTTGAAATTTTAGATTTATTCCTTTTATTTTAATTTGGTATAATTAGGGGTGGAAATGGATTGGACTTGGATCATATTATATAAACTCCAAGTCCAAATCCAATTATAATCGGACTCGGACATTTTATTTTTCAGATTTAGATTTTTTTTTTGAAACGGATTTGGATCGGATTTTTTCGAATAAGTTATATTGTGTTTAGGGTATATTGTGTTTCGTACCTCTGATATTTTTATTTAATGCAAAGCCCATAATTTTGTGTATTTAATTTCTTGCATTTTTAATTTATGTCATTTAATTATGTATTTATTCATTTTCGTCCAATTTTTGTCGACTACATTTTAATTTTTGTCTTTATTATTTATTCTTTTATTTTGCTTCCTATTTAATTCATAATTTTAGCTTGATATACCATAACTTTATTTTGCAATTTCACATCATTTACTACTTTATTAACTAATCTTCTTAATTTTCATAATTCATTAATGTTTATATTTATTTATTGGGTTAACTGCTGAAATAATCACTTATGTTTTCTTCCACTACAGAGTTGGTCACCGATTTTGAAAAACGACCAGTAAGGTCACTTATGTTTTCGGGGCGTAAACTTTTGGTCATCCAGCCGTTTGTTGTCGTTAAACACTAACGAATTGCTGACCTGGCAACGAAAAATAAGGGCAAATTACTGCAATGGCCATTAAAGTTTATCTCATGTATATTTTTGCTCCCCAATTAAAAAAAATAAACATTATAGTCACTAATAAAAATGTTTCTTTATAATTTCACCCTTAAATTTTAAAAAATTTATTTTTCAACCCTAAAACTTTACGATCAATTAGTACAATAATATTATAAATGCTTAAATGAAAAATTGGTGCCCAAAGTATACCCTTATTAAACTTAGGTGCCTAAATTGCTCATATTTAATAACTAAACTTTCAAATTGATCCTATTTTTTTACTCTGAATTATTATTATTATTATTATTATTATTATTATTATTATTATTATTATTATTATTATTATTATTACATGTCATGTCATTTTTTATTATTTTTAAATTACAGATAATTTTAAAATAAAATTATTTTTATTATTATTAAATTTAAAATATTATAAAAATATTAGTTTTTAAAATAATTTAGATGTCTAAAGTATTTTTTTGTAAAAATTGGTGCCCAAAGTTTCTATAGGTACAATTTTAGGTGTTCGGTTGTTAAATGGGTGTTAAAAAATTTGTCAACCAATCAGTGCTTGACACGTGGCATTAATTTTATTTTTTAATGGAAAATACTCAAAATTTTCAAATTATTATAAAATCTCAAAATTTTACAAGCTTCACAAAACAATCTTTAAATCCCTAAAAATTCCCAAACTTTCGTTGTCGACTGTCGCCACTTCCGCCGCCAGTTGTCGTCACTGACCGCACCCACTTGGTCGCCGGGCCAAGGCGACAATTTTCCCTCACACGGCATCGCCGGAAACGCTCAACGGTGTGCAGCCGAACGTCAAACGCGAACGACGATTTCATGAAGATGTGTTGTGAAAAATGACCACCTTGGTCCGACGACCAAGTGGGTGCGGTCAGCGACGACAACTAACGGCGGAAGCGGCGACAATCGACGACGGAAGTTTGGGAATTTTTAGGAATTTAGAGACTATTTTGTGAAGGTTGTCAAATTTTGAGATTTTATAATAATGTGAAAGTTCTAAGTATTTTCCATTAAAAATCAATGTCACGTGTCAAGTACTGATTGATTGACAATTTTTCTAGCACTCATTTAACAACCGAACACCTAAAATTGTAACTATGATAAATTTGGGCACCTATTTTTACAAAAAAATAATTTAAACACCTAAATTATTTTAAGAAGTAATATTTTTAAAATATATATTTTAAATTTAATAATAATAAAAATGATTTTATTTTATTTTAAAATTATTGTTAATTTAATAATAATAAAAATGACATATCATGTTACAATAATATTAAAAACAATCCAAAGTGAGAAAAAAATAGGAGCAATTTGAGCACCTAAATTTATAAAGGGTATACTTTGGGCACCTATTTTTCATTTAAGCCTTCATAATATTATTATAGCAATTGATTGTAAAGTTTTAGGGTTAAAAAATTAATTTTTAAAAATTCAAGGGTGAAATTATAAAGAAACATTTTCATTAGTGAGTATAATATTTATTTTTTTAAATTGGGGAGCAAAAATGTACATGAGATAAACTTTAATGGCCATTGCAGTAATTTACCCTTATTTTTTCGTTGCCAGGTCAGCAATCCGTCAGTATTTAACGGTAACAAACGGCTGAGTGACCAAAGGTTTACGCCCCGAAAACGTAAGTGACCTTACTGGTCGTTTTTCAAAATCGGTGACCAACTCTATACTGGGGGAAAACATAAGTGACTATTCCAGTAGTTAACCCTTATTTATTTCCATGTTGTATTTATTTTCTTATTTTTTGTCAATAATTTTATTTTATATTTATTTATTTTTTCATATTTATGTATATATATGCATATGGTATATGTAGATATACATTAAATATATTAAGTTTAGTTAATAAATATAAATCATAGTAAATATGGTTATTATTTAACTTCCATTTTTAATACATTTATATTTTATTATTACTTTTAATATGGATATATATATATATATATATATATATATATATATATATATTAAAGTTAATTTATTAAATTAACTATTTCAGATTTTTTCATGTATTTAAATTAGGTAGTATCTGATAATAAAAAAATAAATATAAATATATTAATTTTTCAATACAAAATTTGATAAGTAATGAATTTATGTTATAAAAATTGCTTAGTATATTAGTAAAAAGGGTCAATTATTTATTAAATATTTTCCAATTAAATAATAATATTAATCTTTAAGAAAATATAATAATTTAAGTGGAACTCGCCATGTTGGCATGACGATTTTAATTAATTATTTATTAAATATTGTCTAATTAAATAATAATAAAAAGAAAAATAATAATGTTTTAATGAACTCGCCATACAAAAATGGCGAGTTCAATAAAATAATTAACTTTTTTATCCAACTCGTCATTGCAGTATGGCGATTTCAATAAAACAATTAAAAATTTAGAACTCGTCATTCTAGACTTAACAAAATATTTACTCCTCGTTTGGTTGTGTTGTAACCACTGTGATGTATTATTTTGTAACACTCTCAACCCGGATGTCACATTTGGGCCTTAAGCCCAACTGTAAAACCAAATAATTGATTTTTGATATAACAAAGGATTTAAGGACTAAATTGAAAATAGAAAATAAATTTTTAAGTCCTCAAAACTTCCCAAAACTTTTAAGCAAATTTCTAATCAAGCCATGACATCTACCACAATCTCCAACCTCTATGAGTCTCAATCCACCACTAAACCACCATTCTTCAATAAGGACAACTACCCATATCAGAAGAATAGAATGCTTCTCTTCATCAAATCCACCGACTACATGGTTTGGGATGTAGTTGAAGAAGGGCCTCACATTCTGATGAAAAGAAATGATAAAGGAAGACTTGTCCCGAAGGTGAAATCGGAGATGACCGAAGAAGATAGAAGAAGGATGCAAGTCAACGATAAAGCATTGCACATAATCTTTTGTGCACTTGGTCCGGACATCTATTCTAAGGTTTCTTCAATCGAGAGCGCCAAAGAAGTGTGGGACACTCTTGAGACAACATGTGAGGGAACTAGCGATGGTAAGGAGATGAAGATCAGGCTACTAAATTTGAGTTATGAGAACTTCAAGATGGATCCCGATAAGAGTGTCTCCAAGATGTTTGATCGATTTTCAATCATCATCAATGGTCTAAAATGATTCGGTGAAGTGATTCCTGAAGACAAGCTAGTTAGAAAGCTTCTATATTCTCCCCCGGAATCTTGGGATGGTAAAAGAACGACCATCATCGAAGATAAAAATTTGAAGACCTTGAAGCTTGATGAGCTAGTTGGTTCTCTCCTTACTCATGAAATTATGAAACAAGGAAGAGGAGAGGAAAAGAAGAAAGAAGAAAGAAGAATAGAGAAGCAAGAGGTGGACAAGAAAAAGAAGCTAGGAGTTGCTCTCAAGGCCTCTCTACAAGAGGAGAGCTCTTCTAGTGAGGAAGATGATTTCGAGGAGTTGCCAATGATAGCCAAACGCTTCTCACGGTTCATGAATTCTAACCGAGGGATGCAATTTCAAAGAAAGAGAGACTTCAAGAACAAGAGCAAAGAAGAGGAAAATGATCCTATCAAATGCTTTGTGTGCAAGAAGCTGGGTAATATTCGTTACGATTGCTCTCAACTCAAGAAGAAGGGCTTTGAGAAGAAGAAGAAGCTCAAAGCCAAGATTGCTATTTGGAGTGATGAGGAGTCATTCGAGGATGAAGAACACGAAGTGGCCAACCTTTGCCTCATGGCTCTTGAGGAGGATTCTATGGTAACCTCTAACTCATCTTGCTATGATTTTACATTTGATGAATTGCATAATGCATATGATGAGTTACAAGAGGTATATGATGAATTAGTAGAAAAATACAAGGAGTCCAATTTGAAAAAAAAGGTCATTTCGGATTTGAAAGCTCAAAACGATTTACTCTCTAAAACTAACTTGGATTTTGAAAAAAAGGTTTTAAGCTTGCAAGATGATCTAAAGTTCTTTGAAAAAGAAAATATTGATTTGAACAACCTTCTTTCTCAATGTAATGATGAACACCAAAAATTGGTGAATGAGCTCAATAAGCTAAAAATTCTTTCAAAAGTGTTGGTTCTTCAAAGCTTGAAAATGGTGGATCTTCAAAAAACAACTTTACAAAAAGAAAGAATTTGAACTACAAACAAAGTGGCTCCTATAGGCACTCTAGGACTAAAAAGATTAGAAGTGTATGGGTTCCTAAGGAACTTGTAAAATCTAATAATGTTAATGGCTTGTCATCTTGGATTCCTAAGGGAACCAAGCTTTTGGGAGCTAACACTCATGGACCCAAAATGATTTGGGTACCAAAAATCAAAGTTTAAACTCTTTGTTTGTAGGGGGAGCATTGCTACAAGGCCAAAGCACAAAGTCAAAATTCATGGTACTTGATAGTGGATGCTCGAGACACATGACCGGAGACAAGAGTCGATTCATGGAATTAAATCCAAAAAGTGGAGGAGTAGTAACTTTTGGTGACAACTCTAATGGCCACATTGAAGTTATTGGCTCCATAGGTAATCACTCTTCCATACTTATTGAAAATGTCTTGTATGTCAATGGTCTAAAACACAATTTGTTAAGCATTAGTAAATTATGTGATAAAGGGTTTAATGTCATGTTTGATGTAAATGAGTGTAGAATAGTAGACATTAAATCTAACAAAACAATGCTCATTGGTCATTGCATAGGCAATATTTATATGGTGCATTTAGATTACATTCATACATCCCATGCATGCTTGGTTGCACAAAATGAAAATGATGCATGATTATGGTATAGGAAAGTAGGACGTGCTATCATTAGCGTTTTAGAAAAATTAGTTTCCTTTAATCTAGTCAGAGGCACACCTAAGCTCAAGTTCTCAGTAGATAAAATTTGTGATGCATGTGCTAAAGGTAAACAACATATAGCCTCTTTCAAGTCCATTAATGATGTTTCTACAAGTAGATGTTTGCAATTGATCCATATGGATCTCTTTGGGCCAATTAGGACTACTAGCTTGGGTGGAAAATCATATGCATTTGTACTTGTTGATGATTACTCTAGGTATACTTGGGTTCTCTTTTTAAGCACCAAAGATGAGGCTTTAGAAAACTTTATCACATTTTCAAAAATAACCCAAAATGATCTTGAACTTAAAATTTCACATATTAGAAGTGATCATGGAATCGAGTTTCAAAATATGGGTTTTGAATATTTTTGTAATGAAAATGAGATTAGCTATAATTTTTTGGCTCCTTGCACTCCTCAACAAAATGGGGTAGTTGAGAGGAAAAATAGAACTTTAGAAGAAATGACTAGGAATATGCTTTGTGAAAATAATTTACCTAAGTATTTTTGGGCGGAAGCCACTAACACTGCTTGCTACGTTATAAACCAAGTAATGATTAAGCCTATTTTGAAGAAAACTCCTTATGAGATTTTAAAATCAAAAAAGCCTAATATTAGCTATTTTCATCCTTTTGGTTGCAAGTGTTTGCTTTAAACAATGGAAAAGATATTTTAGGTAAATTTGATGAAAAGCGTGATGAAGCTATTTTTCTAGGTTACTCCTTAAACTCTAAAGCCTATGATGTGTTTAACAAAATAACTTTAGTTGTAGAGGAATCTATTCATGTGGTTTTCGATGATAACCTCCTTCCGAGGAAGGATTCTTGTAATGATGATGATGTAGGGATCATTGAAGCCAATGATGGTGGAGAATCATCAAAGGTGAATGAGATTCCAACCAAAGAGGAAGAAGCACAAGAACCGCCTCTAGAAGCATTGCAAGACATGTCTCTTGAGGAAAAGGAAGTGAGCTACCCAAGGGAGTACAACTATGTCAAAGGTGGTGAGATCTTGGTTGATCCATCCAAGGGGGTAACTACTCATTCTTCTCTTAAAATGCTTAATAATGTTGCTTTTATCTCATGCATTGAGCCTAAGAATGTTAAAGAAGCATTAAAAGATGACTTTTGAATTATGATCATGCAAGATGAGTTAAACCAATTTGAGAGAAGTAAAGTATGTACATTAGTTGATAGGCCTAGAAACAAATCTACTATATGAACTAAATGGGTCTTTAGAAACAAACTAGATGAGAGTGGTAACATAGTGAGAAACAAGGTTAGGCTTGTTGCTCAAGGTTACACTCAAGAAGAGGGAATTGATTTTGATGAAACCTATGCACCCGTAGCTAGAATGGAAGCAATTAGGATGTTACTTGCATTTGCATGTTATCATGATTTCAAGCTTTTTCAAATGGATGTCAAAAGTACGTTTTTAAATGGCTTTATAAACGAAGAAGTGTATGTGGAACAACCACCGGGTTTTGAAGTTCCCATTTTTCCAAACCATGTTTTCAAATTTTCAAAAGCTTTATATGGTTTAAAACAAGCTCCTAGAGCTTGGTATGAAAGATTATCAAGTTTTCTAGTTGAAAAAGGTTTTGAAAAAGGAAAGGTGGACACAACACTATTTATTAAAAACCATGTTTCGGTACGCCTGTTTCGAAACGATCTCTCCTGTTTCAAAACACGTATCCGAAAAAGCCAAATTTAAAGGATTTTAGATACTTAAAGAGTCTTTTAATTAAACAAAAAAACCCTCAAAACCCTAGATCGATTTCATCTATAAAACCCTTCAAATCTCTTTGTTTTTCATCAAAACTTGAGGGCTTTTACTCCTAAACATCAATCTAAGCAAGATTCATCAATTTTGTGCAATTTCATCCACAAATTCCTCCAAAATCCCATCTTTGAGGTATTTTCTATCTTTTTCTTTTTATTTCGTTCGAATATTATGTTAAAACATTATAGTTTTGTATTGAATACTTGTTTACATTATGGATTTTCAAAGTCTTGTAATTTTTTTGTCAAATCTCAATTATTTTGGTTGTAATATATTTTATTTTAGTCGTATTTTTAACACTGTTTTTCAAATCTATTTTCATCAAAATTTTATTTTTATGTATATGTTTTCAAAGTGTTTTTAAAAACCTTAATGAGATTCTTAATGGATCGAATTAGGATTTAATGCATACACTTAAATTTTATTGCTTGTTTTGTTTTTAGGTGTTTTTAACGGCTTTGCATAAGAAAAGAAAGACTGAAGGGGGTGAAGGTTCGAACCCCGGTGACGATGTTCATCAAAACCTTAGTCTCTTTTATGCCAAAATTCTTAGAAACCAATAGGCTAGGAATTGGTTTAAAATTCTTCAAGATGTTGTTCGACGAGAGAGAGTTGTAGACATGGCACTCCTTGATTCCGAGCGTTTCTACTTTAAGTACCTACCTCTTTTGTAACGTTGGGGTTTCTTAAGCTTCATGAATGTTCCCGATGTTGTCTAGAAAAACATGGTGTTGCTTTTCTATTCCAATGCTCATCTTATTAGCAATGTCGATCGTTCCGAAGTTATTGCTATTGAGTGGGTATTGAGGAAAGTTTCGCATTGAATCATCCACATTAGTGACCGTTCTTGGGCTTGCTGATGTGGGTATTGAGGATGAATCCACCTTTGGATCTCGAACTGGATCGGTTCTCACTTTGGATGCCCAAATCTGTTTCTTGCAATTAATCATATCTGGGTTCTTTCGCCCATCCGGAGGAAAATTTGCCCATATCCGTCAAGTTGACACCTTTTAGCTCGAGTGTTTCTGACAAGCACAACAACCTAACTTGGTGAAGATAATGTTTACCGAGATGGTCCATCTAGTAAGGCATCGTGAATCCGACTCCATCACCTCCTTCACCTATGGGACAGCTTTGAGCTACATTTTTGTTCGCCTTGACCTTGATGTCTCATACGATTTTCTAGATCAACACAAGAAAAAGCTTGGCGAGTCTTCTCTCCTAAGGTCTGGATTTCGATACACTAATGGTGAATGGACTCAAGTTGATCGTAGAGCTCAAGCACCTCAAGAAGAGCCTCAACCACAAGTTCAAGTTCCCATTGTGGTTCCTAACAATGCTGCTCTCATGACCTTCCTCACCGAGAAGTTCAACACCATGGACACAAACATGGCTTCCGGGTTTGCAGCTAACGACATTCGACTCACATCTTTGGAGGATCGTGTTCTTGTCTTAGAGAATCGCCATACCTTCCTTGAACTCCAACAATCATCCATGGATCTCTCCTTCACCAACTTCTATGGTGATTGAAGGCATTTTCGCAAGGATCAAGAGAAGGACAAGGATGATTTCTTGGATGACCTTGGAGGCGATGAAGACGATGAGGCACCTTAATTTTATTGCATATCATTTTATTTTGTCATATTATGATTGAGTTTATGCACCTATCTCTGTTTTTTGTTTTAAGACCTATGCTTTGATTTCATGTTTTTAGGATTGAGTTTGATTTTATGTTTGAATTTGTTTTATGATCTTAATGCTATCTATGCTATTATGTTGTTTGGTTTATGATTTATGCCTCTTTTATTCTCATTTAGCCTTGACTATATGTTTAATCTAACAAAAAGGGGGAGAAGTAATTCCTATGAGCCTAAGTGTTTTTAAGTTTGTTTTTAAGTTTCAAGTGCTTTAAATTTCAACTTTTCAAAACTTTAAAGCCTATCTTAAATTGAGGGGGAGTTAAAAGTTTTTCAAAGATTTCAAAACACTTAAAAATTTATACTTGGTTTTGTTATATCAAAAAGGGGAGATTGTAAAACCAAAGAATTGATTTTGATATAACAAAGGATTTAAGGACTAAATTGAAAATAGAAAACAAATTTTTAAGTTCTCAAAACTTCCCAAAACTTTTGAGCAAAGTGGTCAAGTAAAAACCAAATGGATATACAAAATTTTCTAAGTGTTTTCCAAGTCAAAACAGTGATTTTCGAGTCACCGTTCCGAAACAGCCCTTGGGTGTTTCGGAACGTGCTGAAACTGTTAAAATTGGTTTCAGAACGAGTCTTCCCATTTCGATACGATAGTATCAAAATAGGACACTATGTTTCAAAATGGATGAAGAACAACAGAACGAGCAGATCCGTTTCGATATGGCTGTATCAAAACGATCTCGAACGTTTTGAAACGAGATTTGAACTTTGATTTAAAATTTAGGACCGTTGCAAATTTATAACTAATTTTTGCAAAACGGTTAAGACATATCGAAATGATTTAAGCACGTTTCAGTACGGGTTTTGACAGATTCAAATTGTTTCGAAACGATATCAAGCCGTTTCAGAACAATCTCTTAGTGCATCGAAACGATCGTATCCGTTTCGATAGGGACTCTGAATTACACCCCAACGACTATTTCTATTTTGGTCTTTTCTGAAACCGGTACAGGTGTTTCGAAAATGGTAGTTGCAGAAGTGCATTTATGGTGGGAAGATTACATCCCAACGGCTATATTGATGATGGAAACCACCCCAACGGCTAGAATTGAATGAGAAAGTATAAAAGGGAGTCTAAAAACAACCAACAACTATTGATCCTAAGAGAAACAATCCTACATCAAATCCAAGCTCAAGGGCTTAAATTTCAATATCTTTTAAAAACCCCAATTGTCAATCCTTGTAATTTCCTATTTTTCAGATTCAATTGGGTTGTGTGCTTGTAATTTGGGCAATATAAGTCTTAAGAGATACATTGTATTTGCCACATTCTTCTTTGTACACTCGTGAGAGATTTTGGTAATTTTGGGTAGAAAATTGACCATTTGTCTAAAGGTTTCCTCCTAAGCCTAGAAAAGAGGAAGATCAACTAGTGAAGTTGTTTGGAAAATTTGTAGTGGGAGCTAAGGTAGTGGATGTAGAGTTCATTTGGAACTTGAACCACTGCAATTTCCATTGTCCTCAATTTTATTTTACCACTTCACTACCAACCAAATTAAAAAAAATCCAATTCACCCTCTCTTGGCATTTATCGATTCAACGATCTACTCTACACCAACTTGTTTCCTAAAATTTCTCAAACTTGTTTTAGCCCAAATAAAACATTTTTCGAAAACATTTAAAGCCAACGATTAAAAAGAATCACACACACACACACACACACACACACACACACACACACACACACATAAATGATACAAAAGAGGTCTAATTAAATTAAGATATTTGAACATTCGATTTGATTAATACAATTTGCAAAATAAGAATTACATACTCCACCACGTAAGGTCCTATGAATACACAACCCACTAGACACAAGTACCGTACTCTAGAAATCACCACATGCTGGATTCTCGTACTGATAGTGCTCCTCGATCCCACGATCCGACGATCAACCTACGAACGGAAACAACAATTTCGAGCGATATGCTTACAAAGCTCAGTGGTACACATCTATTCCACTATACTTCATACTAATCATAAACATAAGAATGCAATCTAATACGGAACAAAGGAGAGATAAATAAACATGCGGCGCTACAACTAGTCGCCTAAACACATGCTCTCATCAAAGAAATTATCATACATGGCTCTCATGGCCCAACCATACCTGAGATCTCATCATATCATCTAGGAAAAAACACATATCAATCAATAACAACAACTCTGGAGTGAGGCCAGGTCACGAAGCATCGAAACATACACTCCGGGTGAGACCGAGTCACATTGCATCGGAACATAAACCCTTGCTCGGAATCCCCCCTCAAGCATCTACACTTTGGGTGAGGCCGTGACACCTAGCATCAGAACATACACCCATACTTGGAATCCCCCATCGAGTATATTTGAATGAGGCCCGAGTAACATAGCATCGATAACCTCCATTTGGTATCTCTAACCATGGTGTTGAAACATCTTTCACTAGGTATCCGGATCCCATCAATCATCAACTCAACAAATCAAATGTCTATCTAGCATACAAGCAACGCGATCCCAAGGATCCCCAATTGTTGCTAATCATCAACACATCATTTATTTTACATTACTGAGTTGTTAATACATTATGGAGAAGTGTATAATTAATCTCATTCATTCTCTCCATTAACCCATGTTATCTCATTCATCAAGGCATAATTCAATTATTAATATTCACATCAATTTCCATCCTTAATTTGCATTTATAAATTATTTAGCGTATCAGGTACTGGTACTCGAACACGAGTATCGATACGGTACTCTCGGGTATCGGTACTCACAGGCGTACCGATATTGAAATGCTTACTAGAAATCTCAATTTTCCCGAGTATCGATACGAGTCGATCCGTACCGACATAACATTGAATAGTGTATCAGTATAGCCAAAGCTCGTATCGATACCCTAATCAATAACTTATAATGTCTTAACATAATTCAAGGTTTACGAGGCCTTATTCACTCTCTAATGCTAATGAAAGTCATTATAGTTTGTTTACTAATGTATTCAATTAATTAATATTAATTACTAGCTTCATAATCATTTAATCGAGTATTTATTGGTATTATCCCTTAAGCACGATTTCCATAAAATCACATCAATTCATTCGAACTAACACACAAAGCATCATGATTATCAATCAATCAAGCAAACATCAAGTAATCATACGAGCATCTCAAAACGACCCTACTCGGTCTCTAAAGCTTCCACGAGTCTCATCATATTCATAACATCATCATGCATCCCATAGATATATCAAATCTCATGATACCGGTCTCACAACATGATTATTCATCGTCTACCTATTTTGTGAACACTAATAAGTAAGTCAATCACATTTACGATGCTCATGAAGCAATAGGAGTTCGAGGTGTACTAACCTTAAGCCAAAACGATAAATCCCCATCCAAGCTCCTCCAAACATCTTTTTGAATCCAATATTCGAGTCCACCAAACCCTCGGATAAAAAAACACCACTACATAAGATATTTCACACCATCAGACTACCTTAGGGAATAAAACATGTAAAAACAACTTACCGAGTTCAAATCTTGCGAACGGAATGCACCAACGGACTCCGAACATCGAGAAACCCCCAAGTAGGTTTCTCAAAAAAAGTCAACGGCTCAGTCAACGGTCAAAGACTTGATCAATGGTCAATGTGGCTCAGCTCGGCTCGAATGGCCGGCTTGGCTGTAACCTCCTCGACCTGGCTTAGACGCCCGGCCGAATCGAGTGAGCTACATTAGGTTTGCCGAAGCAAATCAGAAAGAATTAACTCGAAACACGTCCATTTTTTTTCTTTTTACTTGTCTCGATGCATTATTATATCCTAAGGTGTACATGTGAGCAATGGATCAATTTTCACACAAATCAGCCACCGAGACAACACTCAATTGCAAATACAAACATAATCTTCCAAATTGCAAAATTAGAAGATTATAAGGACTTAACCCAATTTTAGGTTACCAATCCTAAATTAATCATGTTTCATGCTTCTATATCAAATTTAAACTCGAATTGACCATCCAAACCCATACAATTGCAATCACAATAAGTAGAGACCGAAACATAAGAATTAGAACATTCAAAAAGCACTTTAACCACAAAAATGACTGCCCGTATCGATACATGAGCAAGTGTATTGATACACTTAAACATTTCTCAAATCCCAGATTCTAGTAGCTTAAAACCGTACTGATACAGTCCCTCGCGTATCGATACACTCAGTAAAAAACACTAAGGTCATACCGAAACACTAACCCACGTACCAAAACACTAGACCGATTTCAGCTTACCCACATCGGTACAGAAGCCCGTGTACCGATACGCCCCTGACATGAAATGTCCGAATTTGCTGATTTTTCATGCTTTCAAAGATTCAACCACATTCCAAACATACCATAATCATAACATAAACATAATAGGGACTAACTCATGCCATCACATCATAGGATTAAGAACAATTCATAGAACCATATCTCAAATAGAACATATAGGCATGCAACCTAAAATCAATCCATCTAAAACACGATTCATCGAAGTAAAGAAACATCCAACTAATAAAGGCTATTTACAACTTCAAAACAACAACAAAAGCTTGCTCAAACATGGAGTTTAACATAAAAACACCCCAAATTAACAATGAACCCCATTGCCTTTACTACTACTAGTCTAGCTTGGAAACCATACTTTCAAATATCAAGTCCTTGGACTTTTCCCTATCTTGCTCGCTGTCTCCAACCTTTAAATTCACTGCATTGATGGACAAAGAGAGCGTAAGCACACTAGGCTTAGTGATGAGTGCTCAAAACCAAACACCATCAATGCAATTTAAAACCAATTTCTCAAAACCATTGAAACCACTATTTGAAACCACTTGTGAAACACCATGTCTTGAAAATCATGCACTTAAACCTTTCCAAAACCAACATATTAAACCATATGCATCCTGTATCATGGATACACAACAAATCCCATTGCTAAACCATAATTTAAGCTTTCCCATGCATAACACCCATATGCAAGGCTTAAAGAGAAAACATGTATAAATTAACATTATACAACAACATCATCAACATGATACATTAACAATTATATTGGCTTACAAGTGATCACAAACCAAGTTCCAATTCCAAAACACTAACATTGGATACGCGAATTAAACAAGTGTTCTCCCAACACTTCATACATTCTCACCGACATCTCAAGGTTCACAAAAGGGAGTTTCCCCTCAACCGTTGTGACACTTGTGATGGAGTATTCGGTACCTCACAACCCCTCGACACCACTCATAGGTAGATGTATAACCCACTAACGGGAGTATTCGGTACCTCATAACCCCTCAACTGTTAGGGTACTTGGATGGAATATTCGGTACAATCTTAACCCCTCAACATCGAATGCGCCTTATTTATAGTGCACTATCAACCATATTGTCACAACCTCCTTTTAACGGGAGGCTTCAACATTTTGGAAAAAAACACTTTTTAAAAATCAACAGAGTCGCCACCAATCTTTTTTTGAAAAAAAAAGCGTGATTGGATCACTTTTAAAAACATGGTTATTTTAATAAAATATTTTTGGTTTTAATAAAACAATGGTTTTGGCCTGTGAAAATAAGAAAATAGGTTCGGGGGTCGGTTACGCATGGGGGATGGTTAGCACCCCACGACGCCCAAAATTGGTACCTAATTGGTTTTAAAATCATTTTCAAAACTGGAATTTGCAAGTTCAAAAAGGTTCGACTTTACTAGTCCGTTTAATGAATATTAGTCTATTTTAGCGACCTTATCGTCTGGGAGATGAACTTTAATCGCCGCCAACATTTCTAGCGCTAACTCGTCATTCCCATTTGATAAGACACCGCATTGAATTAAGTTTTCACTTTTCAAGCAACAAAGAAATTTAGTGTGTTGAGCATTTTATTTAATTCTAAGTTTGATTATTTAAAAACCCTAAAAAAGGTCTAAGTCTTTTATTCGTAGTTAAAAGTTTAAGTACGCTTAAGTGTATTTTATTTTTATGAAGAACATTTTTAAACAAAACAAATTTCTATCTAAGCTTTAGTCCTCAATCCTAAGTTTTCACCTATTTCTAAAACAAGCAAGCAAACTTTTTATTCTTTTGAATTTTATCATTTTTATTATTCCTTTTAAAAGCCTTAATTTCTTTTCTTTTTATTATTTTCTAAGCAAAATCCCTTTTTTATATTTTTATATTTTCCATTTTTTATGTTTTCCTCTACCGATTTATGTTTTCTATTTTTCAAAAGCATTTTCACCATTTTTTCTAAATTCATTTTTATTTTTACATTTTTAAGTTTTTTTTCTTTTAAAACAACCCATTTAAAAAAATAAACTTTATTTCTCACTAAAGAAACTTCTTTTTTAGTTTTTTCCCTTTTCAAAATTCATTTTTATCCTAGACCCTAAACTTTTATTTAAAATTTTTTTATTTTATTTTTTTGAAAACTTATTTCTTTTCCCCTTTTTCTACAAAAATATCTTTATTATTTTTTCTTTTAAAATCATTTTGCCCATCAATTATTTAAAACAAACTTAATAAAAAATATTTTTTAATATTTTTCTTAAAATCAAGCCTTTTTATTATTTAACACCTCACATTATTATTTCTTCTAATTAAATCCCTAAATTCATGTTTTTTTCTAATTAACCACATTTTTTATTCATGCATTTTAAAATCCAAAAACACCTTTTAAATTAAATCCTACATTTCTAAAGATCAAAAATTACTTTAACAACAATTTTAAAATCATGCAAAAAGTTTAAGATCAAACTAGAAATTTTAACGAAATCCAAAACAAAAAAGATTACCGAAATCGCGAACAATTTTCCAACCACGTGAAAGAAACCTAAAAATCACAAACAACACAAATAAATACACCAAAATTCAACCAAGAACAACAATAAAATCAACATAAAAAAACAAAGAAAGGATAAAAATTTACCGAGAAATCGACGAACAATGAACTCGAACTAAAGCTTCTCGAAATGCTCCAAACCGCCTCCAGAAAATTGCTCTAAACTCGAATTTCTCCTCCAAAAATTTCCAGCCAACTCAAGAAAAATTCAGAGAATTTTTCGGATTTTTCTTGAACACTTTTTAGTGTTTTTTCTCTCAAATTTGGTGTGTTGAACAAGTGGGTGAAGGGGGTTTTTATACAAAATTTTGAGCTTCAAAATCAAGCTAAATTTCGAATTCAATCCCCAAATTGGAGCTAAAATCAAACAAGAAACTTGATACCTGGTAAAAACCCCAAGAAATCATCCATTTTGATCCACATTCGGGATAGAATTTCCAATTTAATTCGAATCTAGGGCTTATTATTTTGTTTCGGTTTTTTTTTGCAGATTCTGGCGGCTATAGGCAACGGCGGCAAGCGTGGTCGGTGGAAAACGGACGGTGGCAACCAGGCGGTCTGAACGACACCAACCACGCTGGCTACCGCGACTGGTGGACGGAGAACGTCGGTCGTCTTCATTCGCGGCAAGGGTTTGGAGAGCCCAGCCCCGCACGCGTGGTCGTTACGCGCCAACTCCTGACACGCGGGCTGGCTCTCCCCTTATTTATTTATTCTATTTTTACTGTTTTTGACCCCTTTTGTTGATGTTTTTTTTCTTCTTTTTCACACTTAATTATTACCCTATTTTATTCTTTTTTTTTATAATTATTAAACACCATAATTAATATTATTTTTTCTTTTTTCCTTTCCTTTTCTTTTTTTTTTACTTTTTACCTTAAAATGGGCTTCAACAAAAAATGGGCTTTATTTAAAAGTGGACTTTTCTTGAAAATGAGTTTTTTTTAATAAAAAAATGGGTTTTATTTTATAAAAAATGGGATTTTCTTGAAAATGGTTTTTATTTAAAAAATTGGTTTTTATTTTTTTTAAAAAAAAGAAAAAAAGGCTTTTAAAAGGATTTCTATTTTTTTATATTTGATATTTTCTTTTTGACTTTTTCTTTCTTCTTTTTTCTTTTATTAAAAGTTAGGGTAAAAATTTAGTGATAACAGCTGCCCCTCTTTACTTATCTTTTTGAAACAAAGATAAAGAAAAGACAAAAAGACACAAATTTTCACCTGATTTACTGATTGGCTCCATTCTCCAAATGCCCGAACGGATAGGCGTGCTTTATTCTCCTTATGCTCGAATAGATGAGCTGGTTCCATTCTCCAAATGCCCGAACGAATAGGCTGGTTCTATTCCTCTTATGCTCGAATAGTTAAGCTGAGTTCTATTCTCCCAAAATTCCTAAACAAATGAGTTGGGTTTTGTCCTCCCAAATGCTCAATTAGGCCAAGTCTTCTGAAAACTTTCATCCTCCTTATGCTTGGATGAATAAGAAGGCTCCATTCTCCTTATGCCCGAACGGATAAGTGAATCTTCTTAAGCACTTCATCCTCCATATGCTTGGATGAATAAGCAAACCCCATTCTCCTTTTGCCTGAACGTATAGGCAAATTTTCTTAAACATTTCATCCTCCTTATGCTTGGATGAATAAGCAAACTCTCATTTGAACAGGTCTTCTGTACCTGAAAAACAAAATACAACATGCAATATGATGTGCATGCCCCTAGGGATGTCTAAAATATGAATACATGACAGGTTTTCCTTTTTTTTATAAAAAAAACTCCTTATTTCGATTAAATATAAGTTTGAGGGACTTAATTGGGATGTTTTATGATGTTTTCATGCAGGGGACGTGATGCTGGAAATAAGATGGAATTCTGCAGAAAATGCTGGAGTCATGGGCATGAATCAGGGCATGAATGCTGACTGGGCGCCACGTCAGCGTCTTCTAGAAGCTGACGTCAGCAACAATGATAGCTTATCAGGCCGCTTATCAGATATCTTATCTCCAGATTTTTTGAGTTTTAAATTTAAACTTGGGAATTTATCCTTTTAATTATCTTTTGTATTTTAGGTTTTTTATCTCTTAGTATTTCTAGGTTATTTCAAACACTATAAATACCCCCTTTTGGGGTAAGACTTGTCATCAATCAATCATCAATTGAATATCATTTCATCATTCTCTTGGAAATTCTTCTCTTCTTAAATTTTCTTAAGTTCTTTTCTTATTTTTTCTTTTGATTATTTCTTAAATGTCGAGCATGATTAATTTGATAACAATGCTCGGCTAGATCTTTTTAAGCCGAAGGCTTATGCGATGATGCGTTCTCAAGGCGAGGTTTGAAACTATGCTTCAAACATTTCAGAATCTTCTTCTCGATTTCTTCATACTTATTTTCTAAACCAAAATGATTTTTTAAAACCCAAAGATTGACTTTGGAGAAAAAAAGTTGTTTTGATCTATCAAGTGGGAGGGAGGATCGGTTATTGAAACAAATCTGACTTCCAGGGAACACACTTAGTAAATAGATTACTAAGGGAAATTGAGATCAAATCATTTTTAAAGAAATGACTTTTCGAGTTGGTTACGAGCTTAAGTAATTTGTTTTCTCAAACATTGAGTTGATTTAGACAAATTATCAAAACTGAAACCAAAAATTGATTTTGGAAATTTAGTTTACAAACAAAAACTCAAGGATTGACCTTGAAGTAATTTTGCCAACAAGTTTTTCGAGATAAAAATCTTTACCAAGGAACCAAGTAGAACAAGTCAACGCTGAAGCCCGAGGCTGATAATCTTATATTTACTTTAAACTCTTTTAAAATCTTCCTTTTACTCTCTTAAACAATTACATTTCATTGCAACAAACCCAGCCTAAATCACCTCAACATAGCTCCATCAACAACTCTTGGTTCAGAAACTACAAAAGCGCGACAAGGAAAGTTCTAAGTCCCAGTGGGTTCGACTCATACTTCTCTATCTACACTTAATTTAATTCCTTTATTTATTTTATTATTTGGAAGAAGGAAATTATTCTTGACACGTTCAGGCAAAAGGGAATTAAATTAAGTGTAGATAACTGCTTGTACTAACTGCTTGAACTCCAAGCACTTCTCAATTTCATGCCCCTCATGCTGGTGGTATTCACAATATAGTCCTTTATTTGTTGCTTCTTCAAATCCCTATATCACCCCGGCTTTGACCATTTGGGTCCATACCCATTTCATGGATGCCTTGACCTCGGAAACCTGCCTCTTGTTGGTGTGAACCTCTTCCTCTACGACGACATTTACTCCATTCTTCTGGTAGTTTGGCAACATATTTCCCTTTTCTTCAGATGTTTCAAATGATATCATGGCTGATTTTTGTAGATCATCTACCACCCTTTTAAAAGCGGTGCAGTTTTCGATAGTATGCCCCCTTACTCTTGCATGATATTCACATTGGGCCTTCTCGTCATACCATGATGGATAGGGACGTGAGAATGGAGGAACATGTCTTGGTAACACCATCTGTGACTTGATCAACTCTGCAAACAACTCTGCATAAGTCATTGGGATAGTAGGAAAGTAAGGCCTCGAATTCCCTTGATATCTTCGCTCTCATTTTAGGGCGTTTGCAACCGTCGAAGCTGTGGTGTTGGGCTTGTTGAAGGCATTAGGCTTGTTGAATACCACACCTGTTGAGTAATTGGGGTTCTAGACATTCGTTGCATTGACTTCGTTGTTGTCCTTTTTCCTATATGTCTTTTTCGTTTCCCCACTGTCCAATCTTTCGCTCTTCATGTCTTCAAGGATCAGCTCGCCATTCATTAGCATATATACAAATTTCTTCGTGGCATGATTGAGCATGCGATCATAAAAGGGACCCTTTAGTGTTTCTACAAACATCAGGGTGATCTAGGTTTCTAGCAACGGTGGCTGCACTTATGGTGCTACATCCCTCCACCTTTGAGCGTATTGGCAGAAGCTCATGTGGTGCTTTTGCTCCATCCCTTGTAAGACCAGACAGGTTGGAACCATGTCTGAAACATGCTTGTATTGCTCACTAAAGGCTCTAGATAGGTCTCTCCATGACTTAATGTTTACTCGACTTAGCTGCGAGTACCAACGTGCAGCGGATCCTACTAGGCTGTCTTGAAAGCAGTGAATGAGCAGCTTCTCATTATCAAGGTACATGGACATCTTTCTGCAGTACATGGTTAGATGTGCTGACGGGCATGTGGTCCCATTATATTTCTCGAAGTCGGGGATCTTGAATTTCGGTGGCGTAACTAAATCAGTTACCAAGCTTAGATCCTTGGCATCCATTCCACCATAGACAGCTCCTTCTTGGAAAGATTTGAACATTGCTTCTAACTTTTCCTATTTCTCTTCCAACTTCTTTACGGTTCGAGCTTTATCAGCAACTTCATCGAGGTCAGGCACCTCGTAATTTTTGGCCTCCACATGAGTGGAAGATTCAACTACATAAATGGGTGTTTTGGCCTTGGCAACTGCCTCCTTTCTAAAAGTCATCCCTGGGAATCGAGGAATGGCAGAAGTATTTCCCCTTTCTTCAGCCGCATTCGAGTCCTTGAATCCAAGCACTGCAGCTATCGAATTGACTGTTTTCTGATGGACCACTTCAACTTGTTGTTTCATGTCGACTTCCATTTTTTCCAACTTATCCTGAATGTTCTTTTGATTCGCCTCCAAGGCTGCCAATCGTTCCTCAGAGTTCTTGGCTCTGGGACAATATTTATGGGTTGTCTTAGCAATTTTGGATATTCTGTTATTTTTTACTATTAAGTTAGTTTATGAACAAATGAATGTATGCACAAATGAATTCACAAAAGAGAAAACAATCAACAAAGCAAACAAGGTAATGCAAATGCATGAATGCAGTCTAAGGGCCATCAATTCCATTGAAAATATGTTCGTGAAAGGAAACTCTTTATGAAATACGAAAGTTTTATTACAACTTTTGGAATTACAAATATTTTTCTGCTCGAACGCCTAACTCCTTGATTTCTTCAATTAGCCACACGAGTCTTGATCCCACTTCTCCAACGGGCTTGACATACTGACGAAGGGATGCGACCTCGATCACTAATGTTGTCATGTGCTTGGTCCTCCTCAATCTTTTAAGGGTTTTCCATTCATAATTGAACAATTTTCCAGAATCAACCCCTTCTAATATGAAATGATGCACATGCAAAATAAACAAGGTAATAAACAGAGATTAATAAGGCAAGGAAAAACTAACAGATAAAACAATAAAAAACAATGCACGATATTCCTGCGACTCAACACCCTAGGCTTCCTGCATGGCTATATTGGGGTAGGCTCTAAATTCTCAAACTTGGTTTAGTTCTAAAAAGGTACCCGAGCTGTCCTTGCTGTCCGCAACTAAGAGTAGCAAAGCCCTCAATTCTCACCCATTATAGGCTACAAACGAATCGAGTTCAACTCAGGAGGACTCACCACCGAAGCCTTCTCGAAGAATCAATATCCTTGCGAAGGAAAAGGGGTTGAGTCCCGAAGGTACTTTGCGATGGTCATACGAAGAATCAATATTCTTACATGAGCAAAGCATGTTCCCCCACTTAAAACGAGCGGGATAAAGCTCGGGAACAGAGCTTAGAATTAAGTCTTAAATGCATAAAATAGAGCTATATTCATTTAAACGGACAAATAAATTGAATCTAGTGTGAACTTGCAAATTCCATATAAAAAAAAACATTTTTTGAAAATCATTTAAAACCAATTTGTGGCATGACCCTCTTTGTTTTTTAATTTTAAAAGAAAAACAAAAAACATGTCCCCAGCGGAGTCGCCAAGCTGTCGCAACCACCTTTTTACGGGAGGCTTCGACGTTTTGAAAAAAAAAAACACTTTTTAAAAATCAATGGAATCGCCAACAATCTTTTTTGAAAAAAAGTGTGATTGGATCACTTTTAAAAACAGGGTTATTTTAATAAAACATTTTTGGTTTTAATAAAACAACGGTTTTGATTTGTGAAAATCAGAAAACAAGTTCGGTGGTCAGTTACGCGTGGGGGAGGGTTAGCACCCCTACGATGCCTAAAATTGATACCTAATTGGTTTTAAAATCATTTTCAAAACTGGAATTTGCAAGTTAAAAAGGTTCAACTTTACTTGTCCATTTAATGAATATTAATCTATTTTAGCGGCCTTTTCGCCTGGGAGATGAACTTTAATCACCGCCAATATTTCTGGCGCTAACCCGTGATTCCCGTTTGATAAGACACCGCATTGAATTAAGTTTTCACTTTTCAAGCAACAAAGAAATTAAGTGTGTTGAGCATTTTATTTAATTCTAAGTTCGATTATTCAAAAACCCTAAAAAGGTCTAAGTCTTTTATTCCTAGTTAAGAGTTTAAGTATGCTTAAGTGTATTTTATTTTTATGAAGAACATTTTTAAACAAAACAAGTCTCTATCTAAGCTTTAGTCCCTAATCCTAAGTTTTCACCTATTTCTAAAACAAGCAAGCAAACTTTTTATTCTTTTGAATTTTATCCTTTTTATTATTCCTTTTTAAAGCCTTAATTTTTTTTCTTTTTATTATTTTCTAAGCCAAAACCCCTTTTTACTTTTTTACATTTTGTATTTTTTTGCGTTTTTTGCGGTTTTTACTTTTTTCATTTTTTATGTTTTCCTCCACCAATTTATGGTTTCTATTTTTCAAAAGCATTTTCACCCTTTTTTCTAAATTCATTTTTATTTTTCCATTTTTAAGTTTTTTCTTCTAAAACAACCCATTTAAAAAAAATAAACTTTCTTTGTCACTAAAGAAACTTCTTTTTAAGTTTTTTTTCCCTTTTCAAAATTCATTTATTATCCTAGACCCTAAACTTTTATTTAAAACTTTTTTATTTTCTTTTTTTAAAACTTAATTCTTTTCCTTTTTTTCTACAAAAACATCTTTATTATTTTTTCTTTTAAAATCATTTTGCCCACCAATTATTTAAAATAAACTTAATAAAAAATCTTTTTTAATATTTTTCTTAAAATAAAACCCTTTTATTATTTAACACCTCGCATTATTATTTCTTCTAATTAAATCCCTAAATTCAAGTTTTTTCTAATTAACCATAATTTTTTATTCATGCATTTTAAAATCCAAAAACACCTTTTAAATTAAATCCTACATTTTTAAAGATAAAAAATCACTTTAACAACAATTTTAAAATCATGCAAAAAGTTTAAGATCAAACTAGAAATTTTAACGAAATTCAAAACAAAAAAGATTACCGAAACCGCGAACAATTTTCCAACCACGTGAAAGCAACCTAAAAATCAGAAACAACACAAACAAAAACACCAAAATTCAACCAAGAACAACAATAAAATCACCATAAATAAAACAAAGAAAGGATAAAAATTTACCGAAAAATCGACGAACGATGAACTCGAACTAAAGCTTCTCGAAATGCTCCAAACCGCCTCCTCAAAATTGCTCCAAACTCGAATTTCTCCTCCAAAAATTTCCACCCAACTCAAGAAAAATTCAGAGAATTTTTGGGATTTTTATTGAACCCTTTTTAGTGTTTTCTCTCTCAAATTTGGTGTTTTGAACAAGTGGGTGAAGGGGGGTTTTATACAAAATTTTGAGCTTCAAAATCAAGCTAAATTCTGAATTCAATCCCCAAATTGGAGCTAAAATCATATAAGAAACTTGATACCCGATAAAAACCCCAAGAAATCATCCTTTTTGATCCAAATTCGAGATAGAATTTCCCATTTAATTCGAATGTATGGCTTATTTTTTTCGGTTTTTTTTGTAGATTACGGCGGCTATAGGCAACGGCGGCAAGCATGGTCGGTGGCAAATGGACGGCGGCAACCAAGCGGTCTGAACGACACCAACCACGCCGGCTGTAGTGACCGGCGGACGGAGAACGACGACGGTCTTCATTCACGGCAAGGGTTTGGAGAGCCCAGCCCCGCGCTCGCGTTTGTCACGCGCCAGCGTGTGACGCGCGGGCTGGCTCTCCCTTTATTTATTTATTTATTCCTTTTTACTATTTTTGATTGTTTTTTGACCCCTTTTGTTGCTCTTTTTTCTTTTTCTTTTTTCACACTTAATTATTACCCCATTGTTATTCTTTTTTTATAATTATTAAACACCATAATTAATATTTTTTTTCTTTTTTCCTTTTCTTTTCTTTTCTTTTTTAATTTTTACCTTCAAAATGAGCTTCAACATAAAATGAGCTTTATTAAAAAGTGAGATTTTCTTGAAAATGGATTTTTTTTTAAAAATGGGTTTTTTTTTAAATGGGCTTTTCTTGAAAAATTGGTTTTTTATTTAAAAAATTTGATTTTTATTTTTTTTAAAAAGAAAAAAAAGGCTTTTAAAAGGATTTCTATTTTTTTATATTTGATATTTGATATTTTCTTTTTGACCTTTTCTTTCTTCTTTTTTCTTTTATTAAAAGTTAGGGTGAAAATTTAGTGACAACACCTATAACTGACCAACTATATTCGATAACATTTTAAACCACACCACTTGCCAATATAATTCATTATTGACCATTAACCCACTATTTTCATATGCGTCAACACACATCCATTTTCTCAAAGCAACAACCATGCTTTAAACACAAGTATAAAACACATACTTACATGGATCAATTACCACATGCATCTATCATCATTTAATGATTAAAAATAGTATATTTCATACTTTAAATCATGCATAAACAATAGGTATCACGAAATCAAAACCAAGTGCATAAATCACTTCGTAACAACACGATCGAGAGAGAAAATCCACTTATACTTACTTTCGAACTTAGAATAGCGTTTCAAGCTAAATCTAACTTCTCAAAACCATCTTCAATCCTTTTTAAAGCTGCGCGTTTCGTTCTCACTCACCACCAACACCAAGCAACATTCGTCGATGCGAATTTAAGCGTCTGAAGCCTCCAAAGCTTCACCGATATCTACGGAATCAACCTCTCCTGTTTTAACCACACAAAAACAGAGGGTACAATGCATCACAATGCATTCATAAACCCAGTGATGACAATCCTTAGCAAACCTCAACAAACACAAGCAAAAACCCTTCCACAATAACCAGAATCAACCTCAAACTCAAGATAATCAAATCTCAACCACAAACTCTAGAATCTAACATCTAATCAACATCAAATAACATCCAAAACTCATCTAGTAACAACCTTATACCTCAAGCATACATAAAACCACCACAACTACTAAAAAACTCATCACTAGAAATCTAGATAATTAGAGATTCACGTAGTTTCGAGATTCCAATGTTAAAACCAACTTATTAACATTATAAAACATCATAATCATGTTCTAATTTGATAAAGAACCTAGCAAAATAGATCCAAAACGAATCTCAAACAGTTTTACCAATTAAATCTCAATTAAACTAAATGTCCACAATTAAATCATCAAAATCCATTAGAAAACATATATAAAGGATAAAGAACTTGGGAATTTTAGTAAAGAAACATTCATTAAAAGAGAAGAACGAACATCGCCTTCAATGATTGAAATCTCTCTCAATTGGATGATATACTTCTTGAAAATAAAGGAAATCAATGAGATGTTGTAGAAACATGTTAGGAAATCTATTAAGAATGATTAGTTTAAGAAAACAAGACCATTACCTCAAATCTTTGCTGGAAAATAAGTGTTTGGCTGAAGAGATTTTGAGAGAAAAGTTATGAGAGTAGAAAATCACATCAAATTGGTTTTTGTGAAAATGATTACCTTTCTTTAACTAATTCCCTTTATTCCTTTAATAAAAACACTTTAAAACTAATACAATTGGGAGAAAAATCCGATAAAAACAATTAGGTATATTAGCTACTTAAAGATTCAAAGTTTTGACCATTTTACAAAATAGTCACTAAAACAGTTTTAGACTTTTACATTTTGGTCACTAGTCTCCAAATGTCAAATTTCCAAAACTCATTTTCTAAAATTAATTTCACCAAAACGATTAACATATTAAAAAATATTTTAGTACATTTTCCATATTTTTTATCATTCCTAAAAATATTTATTCCAATTTAAATCCTGAAATTAACTCGAATCACTAACTCGGTTCTCCCAAAACTGTTTAATATTTTTTAGTTGACGTCTAGGCCCAAAATCGGGGCGTTACATTGGCAGACTGGCTCGACCTGCGGCTTGGCAGGCCAGCTCGGCCTGGCCCAACCAGCTGGATCCAGCTGGTTATAATAGCCCAGCTTGGCCGGACATCACCCACCCGCAGGCGGCGGCGCGTGCGGTAGCTTCTGGTGGCCAGATGGTGACATCGAAGCTCTTTCTCGACGCTCTCGAGATCGATGAACACGATGGTGGCCTCTTTTCTTGTGTTCTGAGCACTCTAATCCCTTCAATTGGAAAATCCAAAACTTCATTTTCTCTCACCCCTCAGTCGACGACTCCGATGGTGATGCTGCTAGTACCGGTGAACTTGTCTCGAAGAGATGAACACAATGGTCGTGGAGGCGTCGATAATAGATGGTCGAATCTCGCTAGAACGAAGTTTCAAAACTCCTACATAAACTTTTCTCTCATTTCTTATTCTCTCTCTCCCACTATCTAGTTTTCACCTTTTCCCCTTTTCTCTCTCCTCCTCATAACCTCTTCCTCTTTTTCCACCAAATACACCTATTTAAAATTCAAACCCTCTCTTCCAAAATAATGGGCCTAAACCTAAACTCCCTTAACTAAGTCTTCCACAATAAAGGCCCACAACCCGGTCCCGAGACCCAATTCATCTTGAGGCCTTACTTTTTGTATCACATTTTTCTTGTTGAGGGAAGTTTTTTATTTGCATTCAAAGATCTTTAGTTCAGGGTAAGTTTGGTTTAAAATGGCGGAGGATGAGTTTTGATGGGGGACTTTTGGGGAGAACGGGAGTGAAGTATTGAGGACTCCATTCGTGGTTTAATTAATGTTCTTAACTCCCCAATTCTTTCCAATAGTATAGTAAATCGGTTGGTAATCTTCCCTTGTAGTGAATGAATTGGGAGAGCCTTCCAAAACTCTTGGGAAGGAGAAAGCTTGAAGGCTTGGTGAGCATCATTTCAGCCTTCACAGTTTGCTTGCTTGCTTGATTATATGATATTTTAGTTAGGATTAGAGTTTGGTGTTCATCTATGGTAGTTTCCAAACTTGGTGTTGGAAGGGGGTAAAATTGGTAGGAATCCACCTAATAGACCTTCCATAACTTGTAGAATTAAATTGTGGGCTTTGTTCTACAAGTTAGGAGGCGTTTAATGGAGTCTCAAACTCCAGAATTCAAAATCTGGTTCGCGTACCGGTACTGGAGGGGACCAATATCGGTACCCCTTTATAAAAGATAGCTTTTTTAGATGAAATGCAAAGGGGGTATCACTACCCATATGGTGTACCGATACCACTATTCTATTGGAAATTCCAGTAGCAAAAATGGTATCGATACGCGTTAGGGTGTATCGATACCATTTTTGTACCGATACACGTCCCCTTGTATTGGTACAGGGCTTCGGTTTAACTCATTCAACATCTCGTTGGGCAATCTGTCCAAGAAAAGTCGTTTTGAGTTTGTGGGCTCTATAATTCAAGGATAAGGGTCCAATAGGTCTCCTAAGGGGTAAAATGAATAGTAAAACTGAGAAATTGAGTTTCTAACTCTGTATGTGGCTTATATGATTAATGACTTGGTAAATAAAAAGGAAAATTGCTTGTTGTAGCAAACCTTAGGGATCCTTGGTGGATAATGTGTGAACGTGCCAAGTTAGGGCTCTTGTATGGCGAGTTATCTAGGTTGGTGAGATCCGGAGCCCAGTGAGAGTGTTGCAACACAAGTTGATGAGATCCTGGATATACGTTCCCGAGGCTGTGTGACACCCGACCTCATCCGATGATACTCGATAGGAGATTCCAAGTATGAGTGTGTGTTCCCGAGGCTATGTGACAATGGGTCTCACTCTCAGTGTACGTTCCCGAGACTGTGTGACACTGAGCCTCACTCTAGATTTGTTGGTATGATGTATGCATATTGTATGAGATAATACATCCTTGCTTGCTATGTGTTTAGGCGATTATAATAGCATCGTTGCTCATCTTATCATGATATCATATTTGTAGCATGCCCTTATTTATGATTTACATGAATTATGGTTGAGTGGAAGTGTATCCACTAAGCTTCGTTAGCTCAGCATTCAGAATTGTTGTTTCTACTTGTAGGTTAGTAGGTTTTCGTACATTGTTGCAGCACCATCAGAGTAGGACCTCAACATCGACTCGTGTCCGAGTACAGTACTTACACTTAACCCTATGTTATATTGTAACTCTCATTTTGGATTTAAACCTATGAATCGAATGCTTTTAAATTATGTATTTTACATGGAGCTCATATATAACGTTTTTAACTATTTGGTTATTTCAATTATTTGAACTTATCGAATTTTATTAAATGTTCGTTATTGAATTAAACTTAGTAGCAAATTTTATATATTTTAAGGTTGGGTTTGAGGCCCAATTGTGACATCCGAGTTGGGGTGTTACAATAATGGTATCAGAGCCTAGATTTAGCTGGTTCTAGAAAACCCTGGGGGTGTTTAGAGTGTTGTATAGGCGTCTAACGGATACGTAACCCATAAGTTGAAGTCGTACTTGTTTAAACTAAGTATTCGATGGTGTAACCTTATTTGTTTGCTGGTGCAAAAAAAGGGAATCATGCCAAGGAGAGCACGTGACCGTGAGAAGAGTTGGGGCTCCTGAGAATAGAGCTACAATGAGGATTACGTTTCCAGCTCGGAGGAGATTTCCAAAGATGATAGGGGTAGAGGGGTCAACTATTTCTCTCAATTGCACGATGCCCTTCATTAGATTGTGAGGGCCATCCCTAGGGCTTCGGCTACCCCTCGCGAGGCACCAGTTGAAAGGGTTTGTCACCATGGTGCTACAGACTTTCTTGGATCGAGAAAAGACAACTTGGTTAAGGCTTATCAGTGGTTGAGGGACACTCGTTGGATCATGCGGCAAATGAGGTTGAGATCTGAATACAAGTTGGCATGTGTTCTTTCCCTGTTGAAGAGGAATACTTGAGAATGGTGGGAGACCGTTGAGTTGGGTTGGTATCCTAACCAACCTACTTGGGATGACTTCTTGGAAGAATTTGAGAAGAAGTATGTGAGAGAGGCCCACATTGATATCTTGAGGGAGCGGTTTAATCACTTTGTCCAAGGGAACCAGTCAGTCTTTGAGTATGAACAAGCGTTTCTACAATTGAGTAGGTATGCCCCTAAGTTGGTCGCTACTAAGAAAATGAGATGCAAGAGGTTCCTGAAGAGTTTGAGGAAAGAATTTCAATCTTATTTGGGTACTGCTGTAAGACCCTCAACTCCGCTTAGAAGAAAACAAGAATCGAAGAAGTTACGACAAAGAAGACCAGAAACATGAACCAGGAAATTTCAAATTTTCTAAATTAACCATAGAAAAACAATGTGGTCACTTAATTCTTGTAAACAAGATTCAAACTCATGAACCACCAAAATTTCAATCTATAAAACCATCACTTGATAATCCAAACATACCTTGTCCAATAAAGGTTCATTTTAGACATTTACCTAAAGCTTGAGGTTTGACCAACATTACGTTAAAGGATGTTTTAATGACACCTATTCAGAATAACAAGTTTTTCCTTATCTTGAAACTTCTTATTCAACATATAACTTATATATGATACACGAACTCCATTGATATCTTCCAATTTTATAAAAATCATATGGGAGTCTTCAAACCCATTTTTCGTATCCTTATTATCCATAATAATGATTCGATCCAATGCATATACTTAATAGTTTATTTAATAGATGCAACCACATATGGTTATCTTGAAGAATAAATTAATAATCACCCAGGCCTAATGCTTAACAAAAATTATCATCTTTCACTAGGATCTAATTACTCATTATCCATAGCAGCCCCAAATTCATATATACAAAGTAATTCACTATGCGTATGTACACACACACAATTTCATATCAAAGAAGCATACATTTCATCAATCAAACTGTACATATTTTAATTGTTCTCAAGGCAATGTCCTGACTTATTTTTAATCAATTTAATGACTACAATTTGTACATTTTTAACTATAAAAACTGCATTTTACATAGTATACATGATTGCATTTAATTAAAATCAAACTAGCCCAATCATACACTATGCTATGTACATATAAATACTCAAAAAATAGTTTATATCATGTTCTTTTAACACAAAAAACCATGTAGCTTAAAACAGAATGTTTTTCCTTCTTTCTATTCGTTCGAATAGCTTGCTAGCGTTTTTAACTCGTATAAAACAACCTCAAAGTTCCATTTTTAATCCTTTTACTCGAATAGTTTACATCCTTATACATTCAATCATCTAAAACAACCCCAATTTTTATATAAACACATGTATATAGTTCAACAACCCAACAAGCTTTTAAAGTACTAAGAAAACAGTCCACAACAATGTTCATATATGAAATTTGATTCCAAAATTATATACATTCATATTTCAATTAAATCCGTCCATTACTTGTTGCTAGAAAGCATTATAGTATTTTTCAGATTTAGCACAACTCAAATTACTGAACAATGATTTATTCAACCATTCACCCTTAACTAACTACTTTAAGACTCTTTAGTAGGCAACTTAACATCTTGACCATTATACAACTTTATAGAAAGACATGATAGCTTAGCCTTAACACCATTTTGAAGGATCAAAGGATTTCTAACATGATTTTATTCATTTAACAATTCTAATAATAATCTATCAAAACCTAATGATTAGGTAACCATTCGAATATCCAAAAATCATCCATAGGTTTTTAAATAATCATTTAATCAATATTTCTATGAGTATTCATCTACCAAGCTAGGGTATACATCATTAACATTCGGCTTTAATAATTACAAAACAAATATTTACAACTAGATTCTTAGACAATATAAAGTGCCGCCATCCTAGGAGTTTAACACCTCAGTTTAGGGCCTAGAAGTCTTTAAGGTTGACTCGGGGTTCGCAGAACCTAGACTAGACATTTGTGTTAGTTCGGGAGTGGTTCAGGGAAAACATGGTTCGGGATATGATAAAAATTTTGGAAAATTCATAAAATCCTCTAAAAATATATATAAAGGTTTGGTGAAGTCAATTTTGGAAAATGATTTTTGGAAGATTGACATTTCGGGTTAGTGACTAATTTGTAAAGAATGCAAAATCTATTTATAAATGACTGTTTTGAAAGAGAGCCAAAACTTAGAATCTTTAGGGAGCTAATATATTTTTAATTAGCCTTTTTCTTCAATTGACTATTTTAAAGGTATTTTATTTAAAAGAATAAAATGTGCTTTTATTAAAAAGGGATTTAGTCTTCTAAAATCTATTTTGACGTAACTTCTATTTCTCTCATTTCCCATCAGCTAAACACTTCATTTTCTCTCACACTTCCAGATATTTTCATATTTCCACTTCACTTTGATTTACAAATGATTTCCTTTGTGTTTCTTCCATTTATCTCAAAGGATTCTTGAAGATTTTGCAACAAATCTTGTCAATTGAAGGAATAGGAAAAGGGTTAGAGGTAATTTTCATTCAAGTCATCTAATCAAGGTTCTTTAATGAAATTTCCGAGTCTTTGGCTCTCTAATTGTGTTTAATAACAATGTTTTATAATCTATTTGATGAAAATGGTTAGATCAAGCTTTGAAAGATGATTTCTCAAGATTTTCATAATGGTACCATTTTGGTTAATTTGAGATTGAATTTAATCATGATTTGGATGTTAAATGATTTTGAAATAAAGGTTTTATCATAAGGATCCCAAAATAGGTTGGATCTCTAGTTGTTTAGGTTGTTAGATTTGGGACTTTATGGTGATATTGTGGTTTTGGTGTTGCTGGAGGAATAAGGATGCAAATAGATTGGTTTTTTATGTTAATTGATGATAAAAATGGATGGAAGTGTTAGATTTTGGTTGAGTTGAATTTGTAGATTAATCGAAGGTGTTTTTGAATAGGCGTTTTGGTGTTTTTGGGAAGAGCAGCGAAGTGGTTTTGGTTGCTGGTGATTTTAATGCATTGAGATGCATTTATCATATGTTCTTGTGTGGTATAAACAGAGGAGAACTTATAGGAAGCAATCGATGAAGTTCCAGGAGCTTCAAAAGCTTGATTATGCTTCGGTATAAAAAGCGAGACATTGTCGGTGAATGGAATTGGTTTTAAAGCCTTTCAAAGAATTGAAAGCAAGGTTTGGGGGTTTGGATTGAGTTTGAAACACTAATCTAAGCCCTGAAGTAAGTTTGAGATGTTTCGATCTCGTTTCTCAGTTTTTATCCCATTCATTTATATGATCATGCTCATGTTTTGAAGATAGAATTATTCCCACTGTTTTATGTATGTTTTGAGAAATTATTTGATGGTTTATGAGATCCCATGAGATAGAATAGTGATTTTGAAGAGATAGAATTTGTTGAGAAAATATTATGCTTAATTATGCTTTTGAAATGGGATGAGAATGGTTTATGTTGATGGATTGAAAACAATAGGTAAATGATGTTTAAAATGAGTATATTGACATGAGATGAGATTTATTGTTACTGGATATAATTGGTCGACCAATATGATGAGAAGTGCACTATAATATACAAAATTCGTACGTGCTCTTTGGTTCGGGCAATCGTGGTAGTGTCATCCCGTTCTAAAGTGAGAGTGCGGTGATGAGAGATTCCACCACAGTAGGTCTTGATGATGTGAAATTCCATCAAGCTTTGTGGCGATGAGAGATACCACCATGAGAGTTTGGTTATGTGAGATTCCACCGAGGTAGGACTTGACGATGTGAGATTCCATCAAGCTATCTGCATATCTGAGTAATGTTGCCTAAATGTCAATATATGAGATTCACATGTACCTTGTTTATAAATGATTTAATGTAATGAGATTTGCATATGAGATCATGTTTTGGGAAATGCTACATGAGAAACAAGCAAGTATGACATTACTTTGAGACTTTGCATTTTGATTAATGCATGAGATAGATGGTACATGTGGCTTAAATGTTGTGGTTTTTTCTTTGAAAATTGTTTCAAGCATGAGATAGAATGAGCATGATGAGATAGAGATTTCTAAACAAGGAATGGTTTCAAAATACATTATTGTTGTTGGTAGTTTTTGAGCATTCCTCACTAGGCATTATTACTTATGCTCTCTTTTTCAAACAATGCAGAGAAATATCATATTTGGGAAGTAAAGAAGCAAGAAGGATCCCAAGAAGTGAGACTTAGCTCAAGTATTGTAACCCCTTGACCTGGTCTGGATGATAGAGCGAACTGAACGGGTCACACGGGAATATTGAAGTAAACCGAGAGGTTTACCTCAATAAACAACCTTATTTTTTCATTTTATCTTGTCTAGATGCTTATTATGGTCCTAAGTCTTTAACATCGCAACAGAACAATTGACAACACAATCAGACATCAATTTGAGATTCAATTGCATTCAATTACACTTTAGGGACCATTTTGTAAATTAACAAAATACAGGAAATTTTTCACTTTTTAGGTAACCATCCTTTAACTAGTCATATTACATGCCCCTCTATCAAATCTCAGCTCAAAACAACCATTCATCCTCATTTAATTGCATCCACAACATTTAGGGACTAAAACGTAAAGAATCAAAACTTTAGAATATTCCAACTAACATAACGACTAGTTGTTTCAGTATAGGCTAGCCTTTTATCGAAACAGACATATCGAAAACAAAATCACATGGCTTAGAACACAGGCCCGTATCGAAACACCATTTGAGGTGTTTCGAAACAGAAGCTTCCAGTGTCAAATTGTACTGGAACAATTTTTCCCTGTTTCGAAACCCTTAGGCCATTTCAGGCTCACTGTTTCGGTACAAGTTCGAGTGTACCGAAACACCTGGGCCTGAAATGAAACTTTTTGCTTGTTTTTCACACTTTAATTCATACTAAACCATGCTAACATGCTTCCAACATGTATATGACATATTTAGAACATCAAACCACAACATACATGATAGAAATAACATCATAGCAAGTCCATAGGCATTAAGGGAATCTATATGCATGCAACCTATGCAAAAATTGCCATTTAGAAGTCAAGGCATAAACCAAGGCATAAACCAAACATTAAAGGCCATTTACAAGTCTTTAAGGGCATTACAAACATGCCTCAAAACATGGAGTTCCAAAACACAATCTCCCAAGCACAAAGCATCCTCCCATTGCCAACTACTATTACTAATAACCGAATATAAAATCATACTTGAGCTTAGACCAAATCCTTGGAAACCTTCTTGCCTCTTTGCTGCCCACACAAGCTATTTCTCTGCATGGTTGGAAAAGAGAGCGTAAGCACATTTGCCCAATGAGGGATGCTCAAAACAAACCAACACAACAACGCATTTTAAAACCATTTCTCATTTAGAAATCTCTATCTCATCATGCTCTTTCTATCTCATTCTTGAAATCATTTTAAGGCAAAATCCATATCATTTAAGCCACATGTACCATCTATCTCATGCATTCTTCAAAATGCAAAGTCTCAAGGCAAAGCCTTTGCATGCTTAATTCTCATAAAGCATTTCTCAAATCATAATCTTATATGCAAAACATCATGCATAAAATCATTTATAACAAGGTTCATGTAAATCTCATAATCAATCTCATATATTGGCATTTTAACAACATTACTCTGGTATGCAGATAGCTTGACTAAATTTCAAGTCCTATTTCGGTGGAATCTCACATCACCGAACTCTCATGGCGGCATCTCTCATCGCCACAAAGCTTGAGTGTTTCACCAAGACCTACCCCGATAGAATCTCACATCATCAAACTCTCACTTTGGAACGGGATGGCACTACCCCCATTACCCGAACCAAAGAGCACGCACAATTTTTTTTTGGGTAATCTTCACCCGTGGTCCCTTTCGTTTGGGGTTTGTTCTATTTTGGTCACCAGAATTGAAAAAAGATTATTTTGGTCACTTACGTTTAGAATCGTGCCTATTTTGGTCATTGGGACGTTACTCTCCGTTAAATAAAAATAATAATTTTTAATTTAACCCCCAAACTTTCTTCTTCTTTTTTATGCCAACCTCCAAACTTTCAAAAATTTATTTTTCACCATCTTCCCAAAAACAATTTCGAATAAAACTCAATGGAAAATGTTCCTAGTAGTAGTTTCTGGCATCTTCTGCTACGGACTTATTAGAGAAATCGGAGAAACCATAGAGAGCTAATGAGTCCTTGTTTAGATATAACTTTGAATTGTACTCACTTGCTGTAATTTTTCTTTTCTTTTCAGCTGAGTATTTCATACGAAGTTCCTCAACTCTTGGTTCCGGTGGCATCGGTAAGTATTCTTTCTCATCGTAAAGATTTCGTCAAGTCGGAAAATAAACAATGCTTCTTTATCTAGTTTTTTATTACACATCATTGAGCTAACATAAAGTAATCGATCAGTTTTTCTTCTAATAATATATGTTCAGCTGCTTCAACCTTTCATGAAAAATTTACTCAAACGAAGAATGGATCGGTTTGCGAAATTTTTGCTAAAAGCTCAAGCTCAACAAGATAATCATCTCACCTGGTGGGGTTAGTCGTACGATCTTGTGTTCACTGATTCATTGATGCGAAAATTTCACCCATATGAAAATCCCAATATCCATAGGCTACGTCAATCAACAGTATCAAAAATACAAACCTAGGAAAGAATCACATCTCAAACTTGATCTTCAATATCTCATCCTTGGAATCAAAAGCAATGATTGATTTGATGTAAAACTAATATTCATTTTTACAGTAAAGGGAAATAATTAGGGGGGAAGTTTGGTTTTTTTTCCTTTTTCTATGAGATAGAAAAGCAACAGACCATAATATAGTATACAGAATTCATATAGTAGTACAATGAACAACATAAAATCCAACAAAAATGAAGAAAAACAATCAAAGAAAATGTCACCGTAGAGTAAGAACAAAATCCAGAAAGAGCTGAAGGGAAGAAGAGAGAAATCTGTGAAGATGATACCTTGAAGAACATAAGCAACCATGGAAAAATCAGAGTAACAGGGAAGGGCGAAGCCATACTTTTCAAAGGCCAACTTGACAGCTCTAATATTGCCTTTACGGAGCATGGGGAGTTTAGTGGGGCACCAATAGCTTTCACCATCGCCGCCGTATACTTTCTTAGCCAACTTAGGGGAAAGATCAAGTTCCGTTTCAACTGCAAAAAACTAAAGAAATAGAGAATCACTCACTCAAGTAATGAATTTCAAAGTGGGTGATCGAAGGATATTTATAGCCGTGAGAACTGAGATGTAGTGTAGATACATGTATTTATCTTGAATGTCTAATTCTAAAGTTTTATTCGAAATTGTTTTGGCGAAGATGGTGAAAAATAAATTTTTGAAAGTTTAGGGGTTGTCATAAAAAAGAAAGAAAGTTTGGGGGTTAAATTAAAAATTATTGTTTTTATTTAACGGAGACTAACGTCCCAGTGACCAAAATAGGCACGATTCTAAACGTAAGTGACCATAATAATCTTTTTTCAATTCTGGTGACCAAAATAGAACAAACCCCAAACGAAAGGGACCACGAGTGAAGATTACCCTTTTTTTATAGTGCACTTCTCATCCTATTGGTCGACCAATTATATCCGGTAACAATAATCTCATCTCATGTCAATATATTCATTTTAAGCATCATTATCTACTGTTTTTTAATGCATGAATCTAAAACATTCTCATCCCATGTCAAAAGCATGTACAATGCATAGCATTTTCACAAAAGTTCTATCTCATTGAAATATCAATTCTATCTCATGGGATTATTTAAATCATCATTTCATTTCTCAAAACATGCATAAAATAGTATGTATAAATATATATTCAAAACAAGAGCATGATCATAAAACCAATGGGATAATAACCGAGAAATGAGAGCGAAATATCTCAAACTTACTTCCGGGCTTAGATTAGTGTTTTAAACTCAATCTAAACCCCCAAACCTTGATTTCAAGTCCTTCAAGACTTTTTAAAACCAATTCCACTCACCGATCACGCCTCGCTTGCTTTGCCGAAGTGAAATTAAGTTTGCGAAGCTTTCGCCACGTCACCAAATGTGTCCGATACAAATTCCCTTGTCTATACCCCACAAAAATGGAGCATTAATGCATCTCAATGGATTAAAAACACAAGCATCCACTGTTATATCACTTCTATACCCAAAATCACCAATTCTTCCAACCAAAAAAATTGAAAACACCTTCGATTACTCTCCAAACCTTGCCCAGCCAAAATGTAACACTTCTAATCACTATTAATCATCAATTAGCAATTAAAAAAAACCTAATCCCATCCATAAAGCTCCAGCAACACCAGAACCTCAAAACTTCACCAAAAACCCCAAATCTAGCCATCTACAACTAGAGATCCAAACCAATTCGGGATTAATATGATAAAACCTCAATTTTAACATCATTTAACATCCAAATCATAACTAAAATCAATCTCAAATCATACAAAATAGTAGCAATACGAAAATCCTTAGAAATTACCTTTTAAAGTTTGATTCATAAATTTTCATTAATTAAATCACAAAAAAAATCTTAATAACTATATTTAGAGAGCCAAAGACTTGGGGATTTTATTAAAGAACCTTGATTAGAGGAGTTAAATGAAATTTACCTCTAACCTTTGTCTTTTCCTCCAAATGGCAAGATTTTGAAGAAATCCTTCAAGATTGCTTTGAGAATAATGATGAAGAAACTTAGAAAATCATTTGTGAAACAAAAAGAAGTTAAAAGATAAAGATCTCTGGAACTTTAGAGAGAAAATAGAGTGTTTGGCTGATTGGAAAATGGGAGAATTGAAGTTACATCAATTAGCCTTTTTGGTAATTAAAAATCCCTTTTATTAAAATCCATTTCAATTCATTTTTATTAAATAATTTAAAATTGTCAAATCAAAGGAAAATGCTCATTAACTAAATGGTAGCTTCCTAAAGATTCTAAGTTTTGGCCCTCTTTCAAAACAATCCTTAAAAACAAATTTTGTACTTTTTACAAAATAGTAACTAAACCGAAATCTCAATCTTCCAAAAGCCATTTTTCAAAATTTACTTTATCAAACCTTTCTACATATTTTTGAAGATTTTATGAATTTTTCTCATAATTTTATCATATCTTGAACTATGTTTTCCCTGAACCATTCTCAAAAACTCAGATCTCTAGTTTAAGCTCTACGAACTTCAAATTGACCCCTAACTCTTCTAGGCCCAAAATCGGGGCGTTACAAGTATGGTTTTATGTTTACCTATTATTAATAATAATTAGCAATGAGAGGATGCCTTAATGTTTTAGGAGAGTGTATTTGAAACTCCCTAGTTTGTGGCAAGTTTGTGAAGCCTTTGATGACTTGTAAATGGCCTTTACTTGTTGTTTTTTTGCTTTGGTTTGTGTTTTGGCTCATGAGTGGTCTTCTTGCCTAATTAGCATGCCTATAGATTTCCTTAATTCTTATTGCCATGCTATGATGTTGGAATTGCTATGTATGATTGAGGTTTGATGTTTAGATATGTTGTATGCATGTTGGAATGATTTTGTATGGATTAAAGTATGAAAAACCAACAAAAGTGTCATTACAGGCCCAAGTGTTTCGGTACGCCCGAGCCTGTACTGAAACGGTGAGCCTGAAATGGCTTAGGGGTTTCGAAACATGGAAGGGGTGTTTCGATACGTTTGGCTACTAGAATCCCGTGTTCTGAAACACCACAAAGGGTTTTTTGATACGAGTCCGAGCTTATAGACACTCGACCCTGTTCTGAAATAGGTGTTCCGATACAAGGCAACTTTTATTGAAACATCAAGGTGTTAAGTTGGTTATGGGAATCTTTTGAAGTTCTATTTCTTTACGTTTTAGTCCCTGAATGTTGTGGATGCAATTATATGAGCTTGGATGATTGGTTTAAGCTGAGATTTGACCGAGTAGCATGTAATGTGTTTAATTAAAGGTTGGTAACTTAAAATTGAATAAGTCCCTATAATTTGAAAAAAATATAAAATGGTCCCTAAAATGTGTTTGCATGCAATTGAGTCCCTAAATGTTGTATGATCGAGTTACAAATTCTTCCCCTGCGAAGTCTATCACATAGGTTAATAAAGAGTATCTAGTAAAGATAAAACGAAAAAATAGGGTCGTTTATTGAGGTAAACTAGCTGGTTTACTTCTATATTCGTCGTGTGATCCGTTTGGTTCGGTCTTTCATCCAGACCGGGTCGAGGGGTTACAAGTTTGGTTAAAAGAACAAGAAAATGAACAAGGGCTTGAAGTATAACTGGTCATCCAAATACTTGATCAATTATAAACTTCTAAAGTAACACGTAATGCATGAAATATGAATGCATTAGGCTCATATAGCCTAAGTGAGGTAGTAATGACAAGATAATAAGCAATAATGGATAAGGCTATAAAGAAACGAAACAATTCAATAATATACTTATACAAGATATTTCTTGTGAATTAAGTTAGCTTAATCCTTCCTTGATTATTCGAAGTTCCTTAAAGATTTTGATCTTTGAGATATCATTTGAATCTCTTGCTTACATCAATCGATTGTTCTCCAATAAAATCATTTTATGCTAACTAAGAGCTATCAACTTTATGCTCACCAAGAGCAATCACTTTTATGCTCACCAAGAGCTATCAACTTTATGCTCACCAAGAGCTTTTGTTGCGTGTAAATAGTGCTCCGTAATTTGTGCAAGTTTACACGATACAAGTAATATAGGGTTAAGTATATGAGTATCGTCTCCATAGGGATTGGTATTCAACCTTCGGTTCTATTCCCTTGCACTGCAAAATAAAGAAAGTAAAAACACAGATTAATTTGGTGAATTAAGGTAATCTAAAAATAACTAAACTAAGAGAATCCAGAAAATAAAGTAAAAGAGTGATCAAGATAAGAATATGGACCGAATTAGAATGTGTCGTAGTGACCTAAATCCCTGCAGCGGCCGCAATGGTTGAATCTCTACCGCGGCAATCCCTTGCTCTTGGGCAGAAGCAGTTAAGGTTCAGCAAAGCGTCCTTGGATGGTTCCGCCTTATCCCTAAGCACGAAACACTAGTTGATGACTGAACTCTGATGATACCTCCCGGTGTGAATCAAAGGCAAACATCAACTGTTCATACACTTCTCTTAGTCGCTGAAACTCTAACCTATCCCTAGGCCGAATTAGTTAACACCATGTGGGGCAAAAACCATGCTTATTCCTTTCGTAAGCTCAACTCTCTCGATATTGAACAAATGAATGATCTCACAAACCCTCTCCAGAGTAGAATGTGAAAATATTTAAAGCCATAATAAGCAAACCTTAACTTTTATTGTATTAAGAACAAAAACTAAGTACAAAGAGTTTTCACAAAACTACTAAACAAACTAATCTTAACCCTAAGAAAATTTAGAACATAATGAAACTAATCCTAAGCTCAGTCTCTCTTATCTTCTCTCCTCTCCGTGTCTCCTCCTCTCCATTATCTTGGCAGCAAGCCTTTATATAGGGGAAGGTGTAGGCACGAATCCTTCTTGGAGAGGAAGTTAAGTTTGACTTGGACTAGACTTTATTAAAGAGGTAAATATCTTTAATTTATTACAATAAACACTTTTAGTCAAGAGTCCAACTTTATACTTCCTTCCACGTTTTCCTCCTCTTCTAGAGCTGCAGCTACCATGTAAAGTGTGTAGCAAAATCCAATGTTAAAAGCTCTACAAGTCGGCTACCACTTTGCTCATTTTTTCCCTCTAGCAATATGCTGACGTGGCCTGGCTTTTGCTGCCGCGGCATCGGTCTGTTCTACTCAGCAAGGTTTCCTCAGCTTCCCTCAGTAGACGCTGTCTTGTGGCTTGGCTCGATTAGGATCGGTTGTCTGCTACTTATGCCTCATCTTTCCTCTTGCTTCTTGCGTTGCGGTGACATCCTCCTGCTCCAGTAGTGGTCACCCTGCAAGAATACCAATCGTGCATTAAATAGTACCCTTTTTCATATAATAAACATACTAATAAGCTCAAAGGCATAAACGATGAAATCTATGCATGAAAGGCTATAATGCAGGTCAAATGGGTGTAGGTTGAGTAATAATTGCCATGAAAAAATGGTCAAAATCTAGGACTTTTGGGCACTTATCACACCCCCAAACTCAAACTATTGCTTGTCCTCAAGCAATGCAAACCATCAATTTCCAAACCTTAGTTTTTATAAGACATCTCCTCGGTCTTACTTTTCCTTCTCTCCCAAAACCATGGCGAAGAACATTTTGGCCCTTAGATCTTTGGATGCCTTAGGTATTCCCTGGAATCAAACTATAAGATTTGTGAGTGTGTGCATTTATTGTGAACAATGTGAATATAAGGATTCTAGGTAAACACTTAAGCATTAACTAACTTAACTTGGGTATTAAATATTTTTTTTTTCAAACAGCCTAACCAACTAGAGCCAATTTCGGGCACCTCTAGTGATTAGCCTAGAGTCGATTTTAGGCACCTTTAGGGCTTCCTTATGCTAGAGCCAGTGGTGGGCACCTCTAACTTTTACCCAATTTTCTTTCTAAGCTAGTCTATGTCCTGACTGTACTAGAATTCCTTAAATCATACAATTCACAAAGGTGTTTGAAGCTCTAATCTCATAGTGTGATCCTAAGTTGTTTTCCTTTAAGCATCCTAAAAATAAAGGCTCTAAACTGTTCTAAACTATGGTAAGAAGAGAGAGTTCTATTGCCAAGTAAGAAAATTTACTTAAAACTAAACCAAGGCAATTGATAGAAAGTACTGATGCGACATAAGCAAAATTCAGTTAAGGCAGTGTAATAATTTTTTTTTTGACAAATGAAGATAAAAAACTGCATGGAAATTATATTTATATTGCCGCGACATAGTGCTACCTCGGCCTCTCAACCTACACCCCAAACTCGAACCAAACATTGCCCTCAATGTTTACATTTCATACATAAGATAGAGAAAATTAAATCACAAAATATGAGGGCATAAACAAATAAGAAGAAAAAAATGGATTTAGATGTGGCAGAATCATCCAACTCGTCACTGTCGAACTCCAAAATTAGCCTATTTGTTGGCTTAGAAGCTCCTCGCTTGATTTTTTTGGACTCTTAGGGTGGCTGGACGCGAGATGGTTGAGTGGGCTTTGCTGCTGGGGGATCCACCTTTTCAAGGGAATTGAGATCAACGTTGTCCATGTTCAGTCCCTTGCGTCTGAGCAGGTCATACGCCTGGGTGACCGAGTGATCACTGTTTGATGTTGTGTGGGGTATGGACACGGCCAGTGTGTCTAGGCCAGCCTTGCGCTTGCCTCTCCTTTCTGCGGCAGAATGTGTATTGGAGGATGCAGCGGGCTGGGGCTGGTGGTGCCTGGCAGTAGCGGCGACAAGGGCCTCTTGGGCTCTTTGCTAGGCTGTGGTAGTAGTAGTGAAGATGGTGGAAGGGAAGCTGGGTCAGGGAACCTCCCTTGAATCCACTGTGTTGTTACGTTGTGGAAGTCCCTTGTATACGCCATAAACAGATGCTCGCATTGGTCCATTGCCTCTAGCTTGTTCATAATCTACTAGAGGTTTGCTGCGGTATGGGCTTGGGGCTAAGGTGTCATTGGGATGGATGCTGAGGCTGTTTCCCCAACAATGCTCTGCATCGGTGTGGCATGCAGAGGCTCGGCGTCCAGTATCTCCATAATTCTGTGGCAGGTGACCTTGTCCCATTCTGATCTGTACTTGGTGAATTCATCAGTTCTGTCGAATGGGACTGCATTCTCCGTGAAGAGGCCGGTGATGAGTGACGGGAAGTAGAGTGGTCCCTTCTTCTTTACTGCACACTTATAGATTTCCTACACAATTAAATTACCCACATTAATTTGGCAATTTTGCATAATGGAGTGGATAAGGGCAAGCCTGGGCCGATCAACGACTGTGCTGTGGGATGTCTGCAGGAGGTTGTGGCGGATGAACTTGTTCACAAATTTGGATCCTGGCCTGGGGTATTTTCGCTGCACTGAACCCCTGTCTGATCCGGCCTCCCATGGCGTGCCGGCGAAGCAAAGTTCTTCCCTTATGCGCAGGAAGTCGTCTTCATCAAGGGCTTCCACAACCTCATCATGCTCATCCCTTTTGATGTGCAGGCCGTAAAATTGGTTAATTGTGTCGGCATAGTTGCGTATGGCCTTGCCCCTCACATGCACGAATAGTGCATCATCACTTGGTCTATGAGCGTAGAATTCTCGAACTACCGTGAGGTTGGCTTGGGCGGGCTGGAGGCAGAAAACTTGCCACTTCTGATGTATGATTTTGTTGAATAAGGAGGGCTCGATGCTGTAATTTTCTTCACTGGAGGCTTGGAACCCTTGCTCTTCCCATACCTTCCTTGAGATGTAATGTGTCTTGAACCGTTCTTCTACCAATGCAGGTGCAAAGTGAGTATAGGCTGTTACCGCGACATCGCTGGAGGATGCCCCTTTCGTTGCAATCTGAATTGAATAAGAGTAGCAAGCGTGATTGAAAGATAGTAAAAAGATTTGAGCGTAGATAATTGTGAGATTCAAGAAAGCAAAAGAAAGTAGGAAATGAAAAACAAAGGAGAATAGTGGCCTTTTTATAGAGTCTTGGCACATTATGCCGTTAGAGTGTATTTTGCGGCCGCTACTAGTCGTTGTAGCATGTTGCGCTTCTGCCCGTTGGAAAACTAGTCGTTGCGTCTCTCGCAGTGCATTGGGCATCTCTTTCTGTGGCAGCTAACGGTCACTTCTCCATACATGTTATAGACAACATACCAGACACATAAGCATCAACAAACAACATAACATGATCATCAAGCATATCGAAACATGGTGAAAATATTAGCTACTCTAGCATGCTTTAGAATATAAGCCATAGCATATTCAAAATGCTATGAGCAAAACCATAAACCAATTAGAGACCATTTACAAGTCCAAAATCATCAGCCAAACATGCATAAAGGGTTTAACATGACCCAACAAAACAAGAGTAGAAATCCCACCCATTGCCTCTTATTACACTAAAGTAAAACCACATAATTGCTTAGCCAAATACTTGGATTTCCCCTTGCTTTCTTGCTACCTCTAATGCTTAATTCTTTGCATTGATGAAACAAATGAGCGTAAGCATAAAGCTTAGTGAGAACCGCTATAAACCAATCATTCATCAATGCATTTTGTAAAATCAAAACATCATCATTTGTCAACATATGCCTTTCGTTAAAACATGCTCTTTAAAGCATCAATGCACTTTTAAAACCACATGCTCATAGAATCATTAAAATAACAACAAAATTCCTTTGCTCATGCTTAAACCAAGCATCACATGCATTCTAGCATAATTCCCAAGCATCACATGCTTAATTCACTTCTCAACAACATTATATTGGCTCGCAAGTGATCATTAGCAAACCATCTCAAAACCAACACAATTAACACAATCGTATACGCGAATTACAAGCGTTTTCCCACACGCTTCATACACACTACCGGACCCTCAAGGCTCACACACGAGATTAAACCATCAACAGTTGTGACACCTGTGGTGGAGTTTAATGGTACAATCACAACCCCTCAACACCACTCATCGATAGTTGTATAATTACACTAACGAGAGCACGAGACATGTAACCCCCTTAGCCCGGTCTAGGCGCCCGACCCAAACTAAGAAGATTACATGAGGAAAACCGAAGTCAACTCGTAAAAGTCAACCTCGATTAACGGCCCTTTTTTAACTTTTTTAGATGCATAGTATTAACCTATGTGATTAGCATGACTCATAGGAGAAAACGTTGTAGTGATCGGAGTTCGTTAAGGGGTTCAATTGCATACATTTGACTTTTAGGGGCTAAATTATAAATTTCTAGAATTACGAGGACTAACCAGATTTTAGAGTTACAATACCATAATTAATCATGTAAAATTCCAGCATGTCAAAAATCATCTCAAACCGTACATCCAAACTCAATTAATTAAGCATACAAACATTCATGGGTCACTTTGCAAGAAAGATAAACCTGGAGCAACTCAAAATCAATGTTCAACGGTCACCTGTTCCGAAACGGTGTACCCCGTATCGGAACCGCCGTTTCGAAACCATGTTAACCGTTTTGATAGGCGGGTTCATTCCGAAACCAGGCTTCACAATATCAAAATGTTCCGGAACGATCGCACCCGTTCTGAAACCCACTGGCCAATATAGGCCATCGTTTCGATACGGATGAGGGCGTTCCGAAACTTCCTGCCCTTCAACATTAGATTTTCTGGTTTTATACAACTTTCCACATCCGAAAACATTCCCACACATGTTACAACCCACTTACAAATTGCATACACATCAGAGACCACAATCAAGAAGCACAAGCTAAAACATAGCATCATTCATGCGAGCATTAAAACTATAGGCATGCTTCCCAGTCTTCAAAACCATACAAAGCTAAAAACCATATTCAAGCACAAATCCATCCTCAAAGGCCATTTACAAACCAAAAATAAGCAAACCAAACATGCTTAAGGTGTTTAACATCATCAAATACTAACAAGAGAAGAAATCTCTCCCATTGCCTCTTATTACACCAAGGTGAAACTACATACTTTGCTTAACCAAAAGCTTGGATTCCACTTGCTATCGGACTGCCTTGATTGCTCAATTCTCTGCATTGATGAAACAAATGAGCGTAAACATAAAGCTTAGTGAGGATCTCTAAAACAACATTCATCAATGCATTTCATAAAACCATTGCACTATCATTTGTAAACTCATGCCTTTCCTTAAACATGCTCGTCTAAGCATCAACACACTTACCAATCCACATGCCTTTTAACATCATTAAAATAACATCAAATAATCTTTTGCCCATGCTTAAACCAAGCATCACATGCATTCTAGCATAAACCACAAGCATCTCATGCTTAAATCATTAATCAACAACATTAAATTGGCTTGCAAGTGATCCATTCTCAATGATACCGAAACCAACACAAATTGCACAATCGGTGTAACCCCCTTAACCCGGCCCAGACGGTTGAACCGAATTAAGAAGTTTACACGGGGAAAACCAAAGTCAACCTGGAAGTCAACCTTGATTATCGACCCTTTTTTTCTTTTTAATCTTGTCTAGATGCTTATTAACCCTAGATATGTTCACAAGAACAGCATACACCAAGATCATACCAATCAGAGAACATTCAGGGACTCAAATGCACAAATTAAGGAATTAGGGACCAAATTGTAAATTCTGAGAATTACAGGGACTTAACCCAATTAAAAGTTACCAGTATGAAATTAGTCATGTTTCATGCTTCAGTGCCAAATTTCAGCTCAAATGGACATCTCGAACTCATCCAATTGCATAAACAAATTTCAGGACCAAAACGCAAGGTTTTCAAAACATTTAACCAACAATTTCAGTGCCCAACGGTCGAGTGTTCCGAAACAGGGAGGACATGTTCCGAAACGCGGGACCGTTCCGAAACTGGTACCGAAACAGAGCCTGGCAGTAGCCAAACCATTCCGGAACAGTTCCTTCCGTTTCGGAACGCCCAGGCTATTTCAGGCCTCCGTTCCGATACGGTAGCACCTGTTCCGAAACAAGCTGCCCAGATTGCAGAAAAATTGCTGGTTTAACACACATTTGACCCATCAAACATGCTCCAAAGGCAACCAAATCACACCAACAAGTCATTCAACATACAAGGGACATAATTGCATCAAAATCTAGATACAAGACCATCCCTAGATGCACCAACTCATTCAAAATATCCAACACTCAAACATGCTTTTAAACAAGAAGCATAACATAACAACTTAAGCACAAGGAGATTCAAACGTTGCAACATTAATCCACATGATTCAAAATCATAAACCAAACTTGTCCAACATACACAACCTCATTAAACATCAACATAAGAGATTCTTCCCCCATTGCCTTTATTATCTATAGCTATTAACCGAGACATACATCTCAAGTGGAGTTCTCCTTGAATCCCTTGCTTCTCGCTGTTCCAACTTCAAATATATGCATTGATGGACAAAAAGGAGCGTAAGCACATAATGCTTAGTGAGGAATGCTCAAAACCAAAACACCATCAATGCAGCGAGTCATAAAACCACTTTTAAAAGCAAACTCGATTCGATAAACCAAAGCAAAGTTTGAAAACCCTTTTCAACATCATGCTTTAAATCATGCATTGCTCAAACATGAAAACCCAACCCTTAGCTTAGAAAAGCTAAATACACCTTTTCAAAGCACAAACTTGCAAAACCATCAATTTAACCATTCCATGCATGAACATCATATGCAAAGCTAAATTCAAATCCTTGGAAAACACTTCCACTTCACATCATACCCTTCTCATACTTGAATATTATTTTAAAGCAAGAAACCTTTAAAACCATATACTCATTCTATCTACTACGTGCATTAAACAAATGCAACATATGAACCACATCATCAATATTTGCATCACATGCCTTTAAAAACAAGTCTTCGCAAGACTTCAATGCACTAGAGAGATTTCATGTACACATGCACCATTCTCAATAGATTATCAACATTTGATTAGACTAACAAGCAACATGCATTCATGGTACATTACACACTTCTCATGCAACCATGCATCATTTCAAGCATCTCATGCTTCATTATATTCAAGAACATTATATTGGCTTCCAAGTGATAACCAAATCCCCTTTTCAACACAACATCCAATCGGATACGCGGATCACAAGCGTTGTCCCCACGCTTCATACACACTACCAATCCCAAGGTCCCCAAATGGAATTTTAACCACCATTTGACCTTACCATACACAAGGTCCTCATATGGAATTTTAACCACCATATGACCTTAACATTCACAAGGTTCCCATATGGAATTTTAACCACCATATAACCTTAACATTATCCATTGGTAGTTGTATAACATCACTAACGAGATCCGGGACATACTCCACAAGATCCACACATGGACTTTACACCACCATTGTGATCTTAACAAGCACAAGGTCCTCAAATGGAATTTTAACCACCATTATAACCTTTGCTTACCCAAGGTCCTCGAATGGAATTTCAACCACCATTATGACCTTAACACAAGACCCACCCATGGAATTTTAACCACCATGGTGCTCTTAACCATCTCGTTAGTGTACTTGGATGGAGTTACCGGTTCACTCACAACCACTCCACATCCAAGGCGACTTTATTCACGGTGCACCCAATCCTATAGCCGGCTAACTATATCCGATTTAAGTAACCAAGAACCACTTACATCACTTGCCAATATAACCATCTTACCACATTAATCCATTGATTTACAAGCATAACCAAAATGCAAAAACCACCATTTACCCTCATTAATCCACTGTTTTTGAAGCATTACACAAAGCCATTAAACAACATGCAACACTATGCATCAATTCCACAACTCCAATGTACAAAACCAAGGATCTCTTACCTTGAGCATCCTTCACACATGACTTTCAAAACCAGCATTAAACCATGCTAAAATATGCTTTCAAAACAGAATTTAAAACATGCAAAACACATGCTTTGCATCAAACAATCACAAATGCTTTAAAACCAATTCACAACACAACCAAGAGGGAAAATCCATTTACTTACTCTTGAGCTTAGCAAAGTTGTTTAGACTTAAACTAAGCTCCCAAAACCTTCAAACCTTGGTTTAAAAGCTGAAAACCCAACTTCACTCACCGATACACAAAACAAGGCTAGCCAACAAGCCTTCCAAGGAACCGAAACCTTCCACACCACCTCTAATGCTCACGGATCAATCTCCCCTGTTTCAAGCACACAACAACAGAGGATTAATGCATCATTATGCATTAAAAACACCAGCCACACAACTCAACTCGCTGCTCTACACAAATCCAACATTTCGGCTACAATGCACAACCGAAATCACCTCCAAACACCTCCAAAACTTAACCCAGCCAAAAACCATCACTTCTAACCATTTTTAAACATCAATTAACATCCAAAAAGGATCTAACCACGTCCTTATACCTCCAGCTATAACAGATCACCAAGATAACTCCAAAAACAACCAAAAACTCAAGCAAAACTTAGGAAAATTAACCTATTGGGGATTGCATTGATAAAACCTCAATTTCTCATCAATTATACATTCATTCAACATCAAAAAGACACCTCAAATCACTGCTCAAACAGATCATACGAAATTTTACCAAAAATCAATCAAATCTTGCATTTAAAGCCAAGATCAAGATTAAAATTGTAAAACCTTTAATAAATCACAAATCAAGGATTGAGAACTTGGGAATTTCAGTAAAGAACTGAGAGTTTAGAGGAGAAGGACGTTCTTACCTCCAAACTTGAGTTTCTCCCTTTTTGGAACCAAATTCTTGAAAATCCACTTAGCAAATGCAAAGGTTTTGTTGAAGAGATGATTGAAGATCAAAAGAGAATTGAAATGAGTTATTTAGGTGACAAAATCAGAGGGAAAAGCTCTGGAGAAATATGTTTGGTTTGAGAGAAAAGATGAGAGAAAATGAAAATGGAAAATGTGGAAAAGTTAGTTAGAAACTTAGGAAAATATCTTCCCTCTCTTTTCCCTTATTTAAAATACATTAATTAAACCTTTAATATTTTAGAAAAATCTGGAGAAACTCCCATTGGGTAAATAACTCCTTCAAGATTCAAAGTTTCAATCCTTTTTAAAACAGTCACACAGTTTTCAAAAATTACATTTTGGTCACTAACCCAAAATGTCACTCTTCCAAACCTCATTTCACAAAATTGATTTCACCAAACTCTTATATATAATAAAAGAGGATTTTAAGACATTTTTCCATATTTTTAATGCAACCCGAACTAGGCTTTTCCTAAAAATCACCTTTTATATTCGAACCGCAACCCGACCGGTCCGGTCCAAAACCCAAAACTTCTAAGCCCAAAATTGGGGTGTTACAACTCTCCCCCTCTTAGGAAATTTCGTCCTCGAAATTTCAACTGGCGAAAAGAGCACAACCAAACTTCTCAAAGCAACACACAAGGAAACACAGGAGACTTAACCACCACTGAACACTCTCCTCACAAAACTCCACCCAAACTCAACACCACCACATACTGCTCACGAGTTCCAAAACACTCAAAGTTAACCACAACTTAACCTTTCACACTTCCGAACCGCACATAGCCCCAACAACAACCTGAAGAACCTCAAACTTTTACAGCATACTCCACCTTAACACACAACTCCCAAAACTTGTTCACACAGTGACACCAACCAATCCAGTTCTGCCACTATGTACCCACAACCTTCACTGCTTCTAAAACTCTTTGCAAACTCCCCAACCTCCTTCAAAGATTTTCCCAACAAGCAAAAATTTTTAAGCATCAACTGCTTACCCAACCCTCTCAACGTAATGCTGACATTCCTTCACATCCGCCGCTATCATTACCATAACGACCCACCAGGACTACTCATCCAATATCCAAAAATCACATCACAAAACCCCAATCTTGACTCCGCCAGCCGTTCCATACACCACCAGCTGACTTCAGAAGGAATTTACTTATTCACAACCAGCCAACCACTTCTCACAAGAACCCGTCCAACCAACAATGGCCTTCGATCTTACATTGCCTTTCCACTTCAAGCTTTGACCACAACACTTACCCTACTAGAACATCGCCCAACCTATACATACATCCCTAGATTACGAAACTTCTATTCTCCCAGGCTAACTCTTTTCTACAACCCACAACAAAAACCCTCTTCTCAACTCCTCAAAGGTTGCTAAAAACATCACCTATAAAAACAACCCTTCTACTACAATATCAATGCCAAGTTACCTCAGCACTCTGAGAACACTTCCACTAACCTGCAACATCACTTAACACCAAGGAACCACCACTACTGCTGGCTATACTCATAAAGCGCCAAACACTTTCCTTCTACCAACATGCTATACCGCATCCACTACTACCAACAGCTTGCTTAAAACCCTCCATTACTTCTAACATTCTCCTAGCACCAAAACAACCTCTAAAACCCATCATCCAACCTAACCCTATCACAACACTAACAAACTCGATTAGCTATTAGTGAGTGTGAACGTTCGTATGCATGGTCACCAATATGCCCTATCAATGCCTGATGTACATGTATGCAAAACCTCTAATGTCATGTCACATGTATGCATGGACCAGCACATATATAATATAGCATATAACAAATGATTTAACTGTGCATGTATGTCAGTTCACACCCACCAATAACATCCTCAGAATCTGTCTAAGAACAACCTCCTAACTCACTTCTAATTTGTCTAACTCCATCATTCTAGCAACCATTATCCACAAGATACTCACCAAAGCCCTCTTCACGCTAAAGTTGTTTTCAAAACAACAACAACTACTACCCCAACACGCTAGCAACAAGACCATACCCGCAACGCAAGGGAAACCAAACCAAAACCAAACTAAGATAACTAGGCAAAGGTTACTTAACAAGGTTACCTGAAAATACCTCACTGCCCCGGAGCTTCAACAGTCGAGCTCTCTTCCTCGCAGAACCATCATTCTCCAGCCGCACCACTGTAGCATCAGCTAACACACTAAGGTCACCACCATCTCCTTGCGGCAAAGCTCCCTGGCTATCCCGAGCCAACTTCAAACAATTACGTCTCATATGCCCAACAGACCCACAATTCCAGCAGATCCCATTTCCCAAACTCTTCACAACTTTCTGCTCTTCTTGCCACCTTCGAACTTCGTCTCGGCCGTGCCCATGACCCTTCAGAGACCCTTTTGCTACCACTGAAGCTGATCTCACCACATGGGGACAATCTCGCTTCACATGCTCTTTAGAACCACAGTTCCAACAGGCACCTGTGCCCCAACAACCTCCAACATGGCGCCTCCCACAACGGTCACACACCGGTAGCTGAGCTTCCACTCCTTGATCAAGCAGCACTTGCCCCAGATTTGCACTACCATCCAAGCTTCGATCCAAGCAAAACTTCCTATCACGTCGCCTTTTACGCTGACCGCTCCCAAAGTCAAAACCCGCAACTCTCTTACTTAAACTTTTCTCACCTTCACCAACTGAAACCACACCCTCACATTGCTTAACCCTTGGGAATTTCTCTCCAAGATACCTTTCATAAAAGGCAAACACAAAGAAGTCCCAATCTATATCGTGGATGTGTGATGCCACCGCCACAGATGTCCACCAGGCACATGCGTCCTCCAGCATCAGTGAGACAACACTCCCCAGCTTACAGGCATAGTCACAACTTTCCTGATCCAAAATCAGAATTACACTGGCCAACCAGGCCCCAAACGTCTCAGGTGACGAACCATGATACTCCACAGCTCCTAATTCATGCAAACGCTGTTTCGACAAACCCACACATCCCACCGCCAGCACGTCTACAGACTTTACTTTTGCCACAACCTGAGATGTTCCCAACACCTCTTGAACAACAGGTGATGAACTCTTCATCACAGAACCAACTTCTTCCTCCTGCCTTACTACCTCAACTCCAGGCACAGAAGGCTGAAACGAAACACCTCCATTAAAAGGTGAATTCCACGCCTTAACAACCTGCTCTAAAGCAGCAACCATCTCACCTAACTGCCATTCTTTCATCGATTTCACCATGCTATTAACAACAAACAATCACAACAAAACAAACAAATCAATTAGACCAGCTTTAAGCAAGGATTCAAACTCCAACTCCAAAATAACACAATAGCTATAATAATAAGGCAATGGGTATCCCGAATTCTCCCCTTTTACATGACATAACAGTCAACAAAAACATAAATATCACCACATCAAGCCTATCAAACAAAATATTCGATCATGCTTTCATCAAACAGCATCCACTCGCAACAGCATAATATCAACATATCATACCCATTACACTTTCATCATTCATAAAAAAAATCAGCTCACATCACCAGCATAACATCAGCACAAATCCACATTATCACAGCGAAGATTCATAACCAGAAGGCATGTTAAAAACATCAACAATTCGCTCAGAAACACGTGTTTCAACCGGCTTTCATCCACACATTAGGATATACATCAAACACATATTACAACAATTTACCGTTTTCCCCAAGCATTCGCAACTCAGCTCTGATACCACCAAATGTAACCCCCTTAACCCGGCCCAGACGGTTGAACCGAATTAAGAAGTTTACACGGGGAAAACCAAAGTCAACCCGGAAGTCAACCTTGATTATCAACCCTTTTTTTCTTTTTAATCTTGTCTAGATGCTTATTAACCCTAGATATGTTCACAAGAACAACATACACCAAGATCATACCAATCAGAGAACATTCAGGGACTCAAATGCACAAATTAAGGAATTACGGACCAAATTGTAAATTCTGAGAATTACAGGGACTTAACCCAATTAAAAGTTACCAGTATGAAATTAGTCATGTTTCATGCTTCACTGCCAAATTTCAGCTCAAATGGACATCTCGAACTCATCCAATTGCATAAACAAAGTTCAGGACCAAAACGCAAGGTTTTCAAAACATTTAACCAACAATTTCATTGCCCAACGGTCGAGTGTTCCGAAACAGGGAGGACCTGTTCCGAAACGCGGGACCGTTCCGAAACTGGTACCGAAACAGAGCCTGGCAGTAGCCAAACCGTTCCGGAACAGTTCCTTCCGTTTCGGAACGCCCAGGCTATTTCAAGCCTCCGTTCCGATACGGTAGCACCTGTTCCGAAACAGGCTGCCCAGATTGCAGAAAAATTGCTGGTTTAACACACATTTGACCCATCAAACATGCTCCAAATGCAACCAAATCACACCAACAAGTCATTCAACATACAAGGGACATAATTGCATCAAAATCTAGATACAAGACCATCCCTAGATGCACCAACTCATTCAAAATATCCAACACTCAAACATGCTTTTAAACAAGAAGCATAACATAACAACTTAAGCACAAGGAGATTCAAACGTTGCAACATTAATCCACATGATTCAAAATCATAAACCAAACTTGTCCAACATACACAACCTCATTAAACATCAACATAAGAGATTCTTCCCCCATTACCTTTATTATCTATAGCTATTAACCGAGACATACATCTCAAGTGGAGTTCTCCTTGAATCCCTTGCTTCTCGCTGTTCCAACTTCAAATATATGCATTGATGGACAAAAAGGAGCGTAAGCACATAATGCTTAGTGAGGAATGCTCAAAACCAAAACACCATCAATGCAGCGAGTCATAAAACCACTTTTAAAAGCAAACTCGATTCGATAAACCAAAGCAAAGTTTGAAAACCCTTTTCAACATCATGCTTTAAATCATGCATTGCTCAAACATGAAAACCCAACCCTTAGCTTAGAAAAGCTAAATACACCTTTTCAAAGCACAAACTTGCAAAACCATCAATTTAACCATTCCATGCATGAACATCATATGCAAAGCTAAATTCAAATCCTTGGAAAACACTTCCACTTCACATCATACCCTTCTCATACTTGAATATTATTTTAAAGCAAGAAACCTTTAAAACCATATACTCATTCTATCTACTACGTGCATTAAACAAATGCAACATATGAACCACATCATCAATATTTGCATCACATGCCTTTAAAAACAAGTCTTCGCAAGACTTCAATGCACTAGAGAGATTTCATGTACACATGCACCATTCTCAATAGATTATCAACATTTGATTAGACTAACAAGCAACATGCATTCATGGTACATTACACACTTCTCATGCAACCATGCATCATTTCAAGCATCTCATGCTTCATTATATTCAAGAACATTATATTGGCTTCCAAGTGATAACCAAATCCCCTTTTCAACACAACATCCAATCGGATACGCGGATCACAAGCGTTGTCCCCACGCTTCATACACACTACCAATCCCAAGGTCCCCAAATGGAATTTTAACCACCATTTGACCTTACCATACACAAGGTCCTCATATGGAATTTTAACCACCATATGACCTTAACATTCACAAGGTTCCCATATGGAATTTTAACCACCATATAACCTTAACATTATCCATTGGTAGTTGTATAACATCACTAACGAGATCCGGGACATACTCCACAAGATCCACACATGGACTTTACACCACCATTGTGATCTTAACAAGCACAAGGTCCTCAAATGGAATTTTAACCACCATTATAACCTTTGCTTACCCAAGGTCCTCAAATGGAATTTCAACCACCATTATGACCTTAACACAAGACCCACCCATGGAATTTTAACCACCATGGTGCTCTTAACCATCTCGTTAGTGTACTTGGATGGAGTTACCGGTTCACTCACAACCACTCCACATCCAAGGCGACTTTATTCACGGTGCACCCAATCCTATAGCCGGCTAACTATATCCGATTTAAGTAACCAAGAACCACTTACATCACTTGCCAATATAACCATCTTACCACATTAATCCATTGATTTACAAGCATAACCAAAATGCAAAAACCACCATTTACCCTCATTAATCCACTGTTTTTGAAGCATTACACAAAGCCATTAAACAACATGCAACACTATGCATCAATTCCACAACTCCAATGTACAAAACCAAGGATCTCTTACCTTGAGCATCCTTCACACATGACTTTCAAAACCAGCATTAAACCATGCTAAAATATGCTTTCAAAACAGAATTTAAAACATGCAAAACACATGCTTTGCATCAAACAATCACAAATGCTTTAAAACCAATTCACAACACAACCAAGAGGGAAAATCCATTTACTTACTCTTGAGCTTAGCAAAGTTGTTTAGACTTAAACTAAGCTCCCAAAACCTTCAAACCTTGGTTTAAAAGCTGAAAACCCAACTTCACTCACCGATACACAAAACAAGGCTAGCCAACAAGCCTTCCAAGGAACCGAAACCTTCCACACCACCTCTAATGCTCACGGATCAATCTCCCCTGTTTCAAGCACACAACAACAGAGGATTAATGCATCATTATGCATTAAAAACACCAGCCACACAACTCAACTCGCTGCTCTACACAAATCCAACATTTCGGCTACCAAGCACAACCGAAATCACCTCCAAACACCTCCAAAACTTAACCCAGCCAAAAACCATCACTTCTAACCATTTTTAAACATCAATTAACATCCAAAAAGGATCTAACCACGTCCTTATACCTCCAGCTATAACAGATCACCAAGATAACTCCAAAAACAACCAAAAACTCAAGCAAAACTTAGGAAAATTAACCTATTCGGGATTGCATTGATAAAACCTCAATTTCTCATCAATTATACATTCATTCAACATCAAAAAGACACCTCAAATCACTGCTCAAACAGATCATACGAAATTTTACCAAAAATCAATCAAATCTTGCATTTAAAGCCAAGATCAAGATTAAAATTGTAAAACCTTTAATAAATCACAAATCAAGGATTGAGAACTTGGGAATTTCAGTAAAGAACTGAGAGTTTAGAGGAGAAGGACGTTCTTACCTCCAAACTTGAGTTTCTCCCTTTTTGGAACCAAATTCTTGAAAATCCACTTAGCAAATGCAAAGGTTTTGTTGAAGAGATGATTGAAGATCAAAATAGAATTGAAATGAGTTATTTAGGTGACAAAATCAGAGGGAAAAGCTCTGGAGAAATATGTTTGGTTTGAGAGAAAAGATGAGAGAAAATGAAAATGGAAAATGTGGAAAAGTTAGTTAGAAACTTAGGAAAATATCTTCCCTCTCTTTTCCCTTATTTAAAATACATTAATTAAACCTTTAATATTTTAGAAAAATCTGGAGAAACTCCCATTGGGTAAATAGCTCCTTCAAGATTCAAAGTTTCAATCCTTTTTAAAACAGTCACACAGTTTTCAAAAATTACATTTTGGTCACTAACCCAAAATGTCACTCTTCCAAACCTCATTTCACAAAATTGATTTCACCAAACTCTTATATATAATAAAAGAGGATTTTAAGACATTTTTCCATATTTTTAATGCAACCCGAACTAGGCTTTTCCTAAAAATCACCTTTTATATTCGAACCGCAACCCGACCGGTCCGGTCCAAAACCCAAAACTTCTAAGCCCAAAATTGGGGTGTTACAACTCTCCCCCTCTTAGGAAATTTCGTCCTCGAAATTTCAACTGGCGAAAAGAGCACAACCAAACTTCTCAAAGCAACACACAAGGAAACACAGGAGACTTAACCACCACTGAACACTCTCCTCACAAAACTCCACCCAAACTCAACACCACCACATACTGCTCACGAATTCCAAAACACTCAAAGTTAACCACAACTTAACCTTTCACACTTCCGAACCGCACATAGCCCCAACAACAACCTGAAGAACCTCAAACTTTTACAGCATACTCCACCTTAACACACAACTCCCAAAACTTGTTCACACAGTGACACCAACCAATCCAGTTCTGCCACTATGTACCCACAACCTTCACTGCTTCTAAAACTCTTTGCAAACTCCCCAACCTCCTTCAAAGATTTTCCCAACAAGCAAAAATTCTTAAGCATCAACTGCTTACCCAACCCTCTCAACGTAATGCTGACATTCCTTCACATCCGCCGCTATCATTACCATAACGACCCACCAGGACTACTCATCCAATATCCAAAAATCACATCACAAAACCCCAATCTTGACTCCGCCAGCCGTTCCATACACCACCAGCTGACTTCAGAAGGAATTTACTTATTCACAACCAGCCAACCACTTCTCACAAGAACCCGTCCAACCAACAATGGCCTTCGATCTTACATTGCCTTTCCACTTCAAGCTTTGACCACAACACTTACCCTACTAGAACATCGCCCAACCTATACATACATCCCTAGATTACGAAACTTCTATTCTCCCAGGCTAACTCTTTTCTACAACCCACAACAAAAACCCTCTTCTCAACTCCTCAAAGGTTGCTAAAAACCATCACCTATAAAAACAACCCTTCTACTACAATATCAATGCCAAGTTACCTCAGCACTCTGAGAACACTTCCACTAACCTGCAACATCACTTAACACCAAGGAACCACCACTACTGCTGGCTATACTCTTAAAGCGCCAAACACTTTCCTTCTACCAACATGCTATACTGCATCCACTACTACCAACAGCTTGCTTAAAACCCTCCATTACTTCTAACATTCTCCTAGCACCAAAACAACCTCTAAAACCCATCATCCAACCTAACCCTATCACCAAACTCTTATATATAATAAAAGAGGATTTTAAGACATTTTTTCATATTTTTAATGCAACCCGAACTAGGCTTTTCCTAAAAATCACCTTTTATATTCGAACCGCAACCCGACCGGTCCAGTCCAAAACCCAAAACTTCTAAGCCCAAAATTGGGGTGTTACAATCGGATACGCGGATTACAAGCGTTATCCCACACGCTTCATACACACTACCGAACTGCACAAGGCTCACATACGAGAGTAACCCTCCATCGTTGTGACACTCGTGGTAGAGTATAACGGTACAATCACAACCCTCAACACCACTCGTCGGTAGTTGTATAATTCCACTAACGATAGCACGGGACACATAACACAAGATTCACACACGAAATTAACATCCACCGTTTTGATCTTAACCTTAATTGTTAGGGTACTTGGATGGAGTATACGGTACAATCACAACCCCTCGACGTCCATGGCGACTTTATTCACGGTGTACCCAATCCTATAGCTGACTAACTATATCCGATTAAAGTAACCAAAAACCATTTTCATCACTTGCCAATATAATCATTTAACATCAATGTTCCACTGTTTTACAAGCATAAACACAATGCCATTTCCACAAGCATAAACATGTTTAACATCATATGCATTTATCACACAAAACCAAAGATCACTTACCTAGTGCATCCTTAACATAATGGCAATAAAATCCAGCAATAACCATGCTTAAAACATGCTTTAAAACAGTAATCAAAACCACATTAACTCAAGTGCATTGCCATCAAAGCATAACACATTTCTGAGAGAGACTTCCGAATCACTTACTCTAGAGCGTAGCTAAGTGATTCAAGCTTACACTAAGCTCCCAAGACCATGCTCAAGCGTTACAAAGCTAGAAAATCCATTTTCACTCATCGATACACGAAACCTCATTTACCGACGCGAAAATCACCCTTTCGGAGCCTCCAAAATCACCTCGTTTTCTCCCGGATCAAGATCCCCTGTTTTCACATCATCAAAATAGAGATCTAAATGCATTAAAATGCATTTCCACACCAGCAACCAATCACACACTCGTTGCTCACCAAAACTACCCCAATTTACCCATCTGAAACAATCGAAAACTCAATCGACTGCTTCCTAAACCAAACCCAGCCAACATACATCACTTCCAATCAATTATAAACATCAAAACACATCTAAAAACAACCTAAACTCATCTTTATACCTACAACAAGCATAAATCCACCATTTCACCTAAAAAATTCACTTAAAACTATCAAGAAATTCAAGGATCTCAAGGATTCTGGGATCTATATAATCAAAACCCCATTTCTACATAATAACCAGCTTGAAACTCAATTAAAATCAATCCAAAACAGAGCTTAACAAAACAAATCCGAAAATCAAGATTTTAATTATATTTTTACAAGATTTTGATCTCAAATCAAAACTACAATGAAAACTCAACCAAAAACATTAATTAGAAGCCAAAGATCTTGTGAATTTCAATAAATAACCTTGATTAGAGGTTGAGAACGGGATTTACCTCCAACCCTCGCTTTCCTCAATGAATGACAAGTTTTTGCTTCACAAAACTTGAAGAATTTAGGAAGAATTCTTTGAAATGAGTAAGAAATCAAGAAAAGAGTGTTTGAGAGAAAAGAAATCTGGAGAAAATGAGATAAGAATGGTGTTTGGCTGAAAATGAGAAGAGAAAAGTAGTTACGTGATGGAATCTCACTAATTAACTACCTAATTAATTAAATAAAATAAAAGCCAATTAAAAACTATTTAATTAAAACCATTTTAAACACATGTCACATTAAGGAAAGGCTAAATTGCCATAAAGCTCCCTAAAGATTCTAAGATTTTGGCATCTCCTTTAAAAATTGCATTTTCCATAGTTTTGAAACTTTACAATTTGGTCACTACCCAAAATATACCACTTCCGAAACTCTTTTTGTAAAATTGATTTGACCAACCTCTTAAACATATTTTTTGAGGATTTTAGCAATTTTTACCACATTTTTATCCTATCCCGATCCTTGATCTCCTTAAATCACCTTACGCTATTCGAACCGTTTCTGATCGGTTCGGTCCGATGTCTAAAACATCTAGGCCCAAAACTAGGGCGTTACAAGACACATACAACAAGATCCACACACAGGATTAAACCATCCACTTTTGTGATCTTAACCTCAATCGTTAGGGTACTGGGATGGAGTGTGCGGTACAATTACAACCCCTCGACATCCAAGGCGACTTTATTCACGGTACACCCAATCCTATAACCGGATAACTATATCTGATTTAAGTAACCAAAATCCATTTCCATAACTTGCCAATATAATCATTTAACATTATTATTCTATTGTTTTACAAGCATAAAACACAATGCCATTTTCACAAGAATAAACATGCTTAAACCAAATGCATTAATCACATAAATCCAAGGATCACTTACCATGTGCATCGTTAACAAAATGGCATTAAAACCAGCATCATCAATGCTCAAAACATGCTTTAAAACAATAATCAATCCACATTTAATTCAAGTGCATTTCCAACAAAAAACATAGCACATTCCGAGAGAGACTTTCGCTTTACTTACCCTTGAGCTTAGCTAAGTGTTTCAAACTTACACTAAGCTCACAACACCACGCTCAAAGCGTTACAAAGCTGGAAAATCCATTTCCACTCACCGATACGCGAAATCTCGCTCGCTGACACAAAGATCACCCTTCTGAGACCTCCAAAAATGCTTCGCCTGCTTCTAGATCAAGATCCCATGTTCCTAGAGCATCAAAACAGAGATCCAAATGCATTAAAATGAATTTCAACACCAGCAACTAAACACAAACTTGTTGCTCACATAAACTAAACCAATTTACCCATCCAAAACACCCGATTGCTTCCTAAACCAAGCCCAGCCAACATACATCACTTTCAACAATTATTAAACATCAAAACACATCTAAAAACAACATAAACACTTCCTTATACCTCCAGCAAGCATAACACCATCAAATCCCCTCAAAAACCTAACTAAAACCATTAAGAAACTCAAGGATCTCAAGGATTTCAGGATCTATATTATCAAAGCCCTTTTTCAACATAATAAACAACTCAAAACTAAAATAAAATCAATCCAAAACAGAGCTCATCATTAACACTCCTAAAATCAAGATTTAAACCACTAATTTGCAAGATTTTGATATTAAATCAAAACTATAATCAAAACTCAGCAAAAAAAACAATTAGGAGCCAAAGATCTTGAGAATTTCAATAAAGAACCTAGATTGAAGGTTGAGAACGAGATTTACCTCCAATCCTTGCCTTCCTTAAGAATTGACAAGTTTTTGCTTCACAAAACTTGAAGAACTTGAAGAGATTTCTTAGAAATGATTTAGAAATCAAGGAGAGAGTGTTTGGGAGAAAAGAAACCTGGAGAAAGAGTTGAGAAAATGGTTTTTCTGAAATGAAAGTTAGTTACGTAAAATGAAATCCCAAATACCCATTTAATTACTTAAAATAAATTCCCTTATTAAATCAATTATATTAAAACTCTTTTAAAACACATGTCAAAATTAAGGAAGGTGTAATTGCACCATAGCTCCCTAAAGATTCGAAGATTTTTGACTCCTCATTGAAATTGCACCAAAATGTACCACTTCCAAAACTAATTTTGTAAAATTGATTTGACCAACCTCTTAAACATGATTTTAGAAGATTTTAGCAATTTTTGTCATATTTTTATCCTTTCACGATCCTTGATTTCCCTAAACCACCTAATATGATTCCAACCTTTTCTCGACCGGTCCGATCCGATGTCTAAAACATCTAGGCCCAAAACCAGGGCGTTACAACTTTCCCCCACTTAGGAAATTTCGTCCTTGAAATTTTTCCTATAGGAAAAAGGTGCGGAAACTACTTCTGCATGTCCGCCTTGCTTTCCTAAGTAGCCTCCTCAACTCCTCGGTGTCGCCACAACACCTTCACAAGCTCTATCATCTTGCCACGAAGAACTTTGCTGCTCGAATCCAGAATCTTCATTGGTTCCTCGTCATAAGACAAATCCAGATTCAACTCTATCTCCTCAACATGCATCACATGCGAAGGATCTGATCTGTACCTCTGCAACATCGAGACATAAAACACATCATGAATCTTTTCCAACTCGGGAGGCAACCACAATCGATAAGCCACAAGACCAATACGCTCCACAACCTCATATGGTCCAATAAACCTCGGGCTAAGCTTACCTTTACGCCCAAATCTCATCACCTACTTCCAAGGCGATACTTTCAAAAACACACGTTCACCAACTGCGAACTCAATCTCCTTACGCTTAAGATCCGCGTAAGACTTTAGCCGATCCGATACTGCCTTCAAACGCTCACAAATGAGCTTCACCTTCTCGGCGATTCCTTTCAACATAGTCGGCATCGCAATCAACTTTTGCCCAGCTTCTGCCCAACAAAGAGGGGTTCTACACTTTCTCCCATACAAAGCCTCGTATGGAGCCATTTGGATACTTCCCTGGTAACTATTATTGTAAGCAAACTCAACCAACGACAAGTGCTTCTCCCAAGAACCCTAAAATCAATAACGCAACATCTCAACATGTCCTCAAGCACCTGATGCAAATTGTCCATCCGTCTGAGGATGATAAGAAGTACTGAAATTCAACCGTGTACCCAAGGCTTGATGCAAACATTCCCAATATAGTGATGTAAACCTCAGATCTCTATCCGACACTATGGACTTCGACACACTGTACAACAGAACAACCTCAGCAATATACAACTCTGGCAGTTTATCCAAGGTATACATAGTATTCACAAGAAAGAAATGTGCACACTTCGTAAGGCATCCACAATTACCCAAACCGAATTCTTCTTCGATGGTGACAAACGCAAACCAGACACGAAATCCATGGTAATCCTTTCCCAGTTCCATTCTAGAATTCTCAAAGGTTGCATCAACTCAGAAGGAACCCGATGTTCAGCCTTCACTCGCTGACACACCATGCACTTGCTAACGAACTCGACAACATCCTTTTTCAACCCCACCCAGTAGTACTCATCCTTCAAATCACGATACATCTTTGTACTACCAGGGTGCATAGCGAAAAGACTATTATGAGCTTCAGTCAGAATAGTGCGCATCAACTCAACATCATCTGGCACCACAATTCGACTCCCAAAACACAGAACACCATCATCAATAAAATTGAATTCCAAAGGCTTACCATCCACAATATCCTGAACGTGAGGAACAAGAGAATCATCAAGCAACTGCTTATCCTTGATCGTCTGAATCAGGGATGGTTTCACCTACAATTCAACAACAAGACCACCATCACGCGATATACTCAAGCGAGCAAACATCGCCTTCAACTCCACAACCACTTTCCTGCTAAAAGCATCAGCCACAACATTGGCCTATTCCGAATGATACTCGGTCGACAGATCATAATCCTTAAGCAACTCCACCCAACGACGTTGCCTAAGATTCAACTCCTTCTGAGACATAAGATACTTTAAACACTTATGATCTGTGAACACCACACACTTCTCGCCATACAAATAATGCCTCTGAATCTTCAAGGAAAACACAACAACCACAAGCTCAAGATCGTGAGTAGGGTAGTTACGCTCATGCACCTACAATTGCCTAGATGCATACGCCACTACCTTACCTTCCTGCATCAACAAACAACCCAAAATAACAATGGATGCATAACTATAGACTACAAACTCCTTACCAGACTCAGGTTGAATCATGACAGGAGCTTGCGTCAAAGCTTCCTTCAGCTTCTCAAAAGCTTGCTGCCTTGCATCTGTCCACTCAAAGCGAACATTCTTCTACAACAACATGGTCAAAGGTGCATCAATCTTCGAGAAACCCTCGACAAACCTACGGTAATATCCAACCAAGCCAAGAAAACTTTGCACCTTTATCACCGACATAGGCACCTTCCAACTCACTACTGACTCTACCTTATGCGGAACAACACGGATACCCTCGGCCGATACAACATGTGCAAGGAAAACCACATCTCTAAGCCAAAACACACACTTGCTCAATTTAGCATACAACTGGTTCTCCAACAACACTTGCAACACTATCCTTAGGTGTCTATCATGATCCTCCTCAGTACGAGAGTACACAATGATATCATCGATGAACACCACCACAAACTGATCCAAGAACTCATGGAACACACGATTCATCATGTCCATGAAAGCAGCAGGTGCGTTGGTTGAACCAAATAGCATCACTATAAACTCCTAATTCTCGTACCTTGTCTGAAAAGCCGTCTTAGGTACGTCCACATCCTTCACCTTCAACTGGTAATACCCTGACCTCAAGTCTATCTTAGAAAACACTAAGGCCCCTTGAAACTGATCAAAGAGATCATCAATCCTTGGCAAGGGATACTTGTTCTTGATCGTCAACTTTTTCAGTTTCCGATAATCTATACACATTCGTATTATCCAATCTTTCTTCTTTACAAACAACACCGGCGCACCCCAAGGTGACACACTCGGCCGGATGAACCCTCGATCGAGCAACTTCTGAAGTTGCGTCTTCAACTCTTTCAACTCTTTGGGTGCCGTGCGATAAGGAGCAATGTACACCGGAGTCGTATTCTCATACAACTCGATACCAAACTCAACTTCCCTGTTTTGCGACAACCCATACAATTCTTCCGAAAAGACACCTAGAAAATTGCAAACGGTTCTGATGTCCTGCACACGTAAATCCTTTGTACCAGGATTCATCACATATACAAGATAAGCCTTACAACCCATCCTTAACATACGTCTTGCCTCCATAGCTGAAACCACATTAGACAAGAATTTCACATTCTCGCATGCTACCACCACTTCATAATCATCAGCAAGCTTTAAGGTGACTCTCTTAACATCAAATTCTACCATTGCTCTATGCTCAGACAACCAATCCATACCAAGGATCACATCAAATCCATAAAAGGGTAACTCCATCAAATCCACAAGAAAAACATGACCCTGAACAGATAAGGGACACCTCCGATACAACTTCCTAGTGACTACAATCTCACCAAAAGAACTAGTCAATTGCATTCCTACTTCAAGCAACTCAACAGGTATATCAAGCAAATGTGTATGCTCACTCAAGATATAAGAATTCGTGGATCCATAATCAATCAAAGCCAACAATGATAAAGATTGTAGAACAAAGGTACCCGTGATAAAATTAGTGTCGTTGCACCCCTCGCACTGAGCATAGACCCTCTCAGGACCGCCTCCCTCAGGCCGAACTGCCACCACATGAGCGATACCACGCTGACCCTCATCTCTCCTCTAAAAATTCCCTCAAGCGCGACCATGGCCTTTCTTTGGTGCAGCCACAACAGGTGCACGCCCCTAGCCTCAATCAGACAACAGAGGAGACTCACACCTCATATGGTCTGCTGAACCACGGTTCCAGTAAGAATTCCCTATTACCACAACAGGAGTCTGTGCCTCTCTAGCCGCACGTGGACAATCTCGCCTCAGATGGTCCCTCGATCCACATGTCCAACATGTGTTCTGCTCAGACCTCACTCGGCCTCCCTGAGCCTGACCACCCCTTCCTAGAGCACCTCACCTCGCATCAGGCTAATGTCTCCTATCACAACCTCTTTTGTTCTGTCCACCTCCGAAACTATACTCAGTTGCTCTCTTTCCAGAGCTAGAACCACCTCCACGAGATGTCGGACCCAAGTTCTGCTCGATGTCCTTAGCTCGACATACAAGGACATCAAAATACGTGTAGTCTGTAGCCAACATATAGGACATGACTTCCTACACCAGCCCATATCGGAAACGATCACAACGATGCCTCTCACTCGGTATCGCCTTAGGTGCATATTGGCATAAATGTACGAATTGGACCTCGTACTCAGCCACAGAGAGATTTCCCTGAACAAGCGACATGAACTCGTGCTTCTTCTCATCCAAGTATCTCACTCCAAGAAACTTCCTCTTAAAGGCACTTCTGAAGAACTCCCAATCTACCTCATTGGGTTCCATTCCAGCGGTGATAGTCGTCCACCAACTATAAGCGTCACCCTGGAGTAAAGAAACTGCGTATCCCAGCTTGTGCACATCGCTACATCCCATCTGATCCATGATACGAATCATACTAGCTAACCAGGCTTCTGACGCCTCAGGAGTCATTCCATGGAACTCAACAGCTCCCAAACTCCACAGCCTTTCCAAAGGCAAACCCGCCTGCCCAACTACAGGTGCCTGAACATGCGCTCCGACTACCACAGCCTGAAATGCTCCGGTGATCGCCTCAACCAGCGGCGCTAGATCACCTCAAAACTGGACCAGCTTGTCCTTGTTGCTCTGGCTCTCCACCTCTAGGTGGCGGCGGAGGTAAAGTCTCATCAGCTGGGTTCTCAACCCTCTGATTACCCTGATTGCCCTGCTCAGCCGCATGCACAATTGTATTCGACCTAAGTTGTCTCCGTGGACCCATTCTGCTATTTTTAACAAGGCATAACAACAAAAACAAATCAAACCATGATTTAGGCCAGCCTCAAGCAAGGATCCAAGTTCACAAAAACATTTAACTAGTGTAATAAGGCAATGGGCACCGAGATTTCCCTCAAGCATAACATAGCATACAATAGCATATCATATTCATCATGCTTCACATCACCCTCAATCAACACACAACCTCAGCACATCATTAACATGCAATCATATTTAACTCACAAATGATTCATAACTACCAAGCATGGCATAAACACCAACATTCAACAAAAAACATGGTTTTTCAAACAACATGCCATTTAACATTGCACCGAACATCAAAACATACCCATTTCACTTACCATCATCCCCAATTCTTTCAAAACCTGGCTCTAATACCAACAAATGTAACCCCCTTAGCCCGACATAGACGCCAGACCTGAACTAAGAAGATTACACGGGGAAAACCAAAGTCAACTCGTTAAAGTTAACCTCGATTAACGACCTTTTTTCTTTTTATCTTCTCTAGAAGCACATTATTATCATATATGTTCAGCAAAGAGATTAGGTGAAAATGGCACATCGATTGGAGTTCGATTAGGGGTTCAATTGCATATATTTGACTTTTAGGGACTAAATTGTAATTTCCATAAAATATAGAGACTTTTCAGATTTTAATGTTACCAAACCATAATTAGTCATGTACCGTACCAACATGTCAAAATTCACCTCAAACGGATCATCCAAACTCAACTAATTGAACAAACACTAAACAGGGACCAAAATGCAACATTTCAGAAGTTGAAAAGATTCTTTTAACTAAAATTAACGAACCCGTATCGGTACGCCTTAGCCTGTATCGATACGAAAAATGGCAGTAGCCAAAGTTGACAAAAGGGTATCGATACACTCAAGCCCGTATCGATACGACCTTCAACCTTTTGCCTAGGCGTATCAATACACGGGCAATTCGTATGGGAACAACTAAGCCAAAAAGCCTGAATTTAGCCTTAGAGTATCGATACTCTTTCTAGAGTATCGATACGCATACCAGATTTTCGTATTGAACAACCTTAAAATCACATTTAACCTCAACTAAACATTCTTAGAACATCCATACATGTTATAGACAACTTACCAGACACATAAGCATCAACAAACATCATAACATGATCATCAAGCATATCGAAACATGGTGAAAATATTAGCTACTCTAGCATGCTTTAGAATATAAGCCATAGCATAGTCAAAACGCTATGAGCAAAACCATAAACCAATTAAAGACCATTTACAAGTCCAAAAACAACAGCCAAACATGCATAAAGGGTTTAACATCACCCAACAAACCAAGAAAAGAAATCCCACCCATTGCCTCTTATTACACTAAAGTAAAACCACATACATTGCTTAGCCAAATACTTGGATTTCCCCTTGCTTTCTTGCTGCCTCTAATGCTCAATTCTTTGCATTGATGAAACAAATGAGCGTAAGCATAAAGGTTAGTGAAAACCGCTATAAACCAAACATTCATCAATGCATTTTGTAAAATCAAAACATCATCATTTGTCAACATATGCCTTTCTTTAAAACATGCTCTTTAAAGCATCAATGCACTTTTAAAACCACATGCTCATAGCATCATTAAAATAACAGCAAAATCCCTTTGCTCATGCTTAAACAAAGCATCACAAGCTTAATTCACTTCTCAACAACATTTTATTGGCTCGCAAGTGATCATTAGCAAACCATCTCAAAACCAACATAATTAACACAATCGGATACGCGGATTACAAGCGTTGTCCCAAACGCTTCATACACACTACCAAACCCTCAAGGCTCACATACATGATTAAACCATCAACCGTTGTGACACCCGTGGTGGAGTTTAACAGTACGATCACAACCCCTCAATACCACTCATCGGTAGTTGTATAATTTCACTAACGAGAGCACAAGAAACATACCACAAGATCCACACACGGGATTAAACCATCCACCGTTGTGATCTTAACCTCAATCGTTAGGGTACTGGGATGGAGTTTACGGTACAATTACAACCCCTCGACATCGAAGGTGACTTTATTCATGGTGCACCCAATCCTATAGCCGGCTAACTATATCTGATTAAAGTAACCAAAATCCATTTCCATCACTTGCCAATATAATCATTTAACATCATTATTCCACTGTTTTACGAGCATAAAACACAATGCCATTTTCACAAGCATAAACATGTTTAAACCAAATGCATTAATCACATAAATCTAAGGATCACTTACCATGTGCATCCTTAACAAAATGGCATTAAAACCAACATCATTAATGCTCAAAATATGCTTTAAAACTGTAACCAATCCACATTTAATTCAAGTGCATTTCCAACAAAAACATAGCACATTCCGAGAGAGACTCTCGATTTACTTACTCTTGAGCTTAACTAAGTGTTTTAAACTTACACTAAGCTCCCAACACCACGCTCAAAGCGTTACAAAGCTGGAAAATCCATTTCCACTCACTGAAACCCGAAACCTCGCTCGTCGACGCGAATACCACCCTTTCGAAGCCTCCTAAAATGCTTTGCTCGCTTCCGGATCAAGATCCCCTATTTTTAGAGCATCAAAACAGAGATCCAAATACATTAAAATGCATTTCAAAACCAGCGACTAATCACAAACTCGTTGCTCACCAAAACTACACCAATTTACCCATATGAAACAACCGAAAACTCAATCGATTGCTTCCTAAACCAAGCCTAGCCAACATACATCACTTACAACCATTATTAAACATCAAAACACATCTAAAAACAACATAAACCCTTCATTATACCTCCAGCAAGCATAACACCATCAAAACACCTAAAAACCCAACTAAAACCATCAAGAAACTCAAGGATCTCAAGGAGTTCGGGATCTATATTATCAAAACCCCTTTTAAACATAATAAACAACTCAAAACTCAATTAAAATCAATCCAAAAAAGATCTCATCATTAACACTCCGAAAATCAAGATTTAAAACACTAATTTGCAAGATTTTGATATCAAATCAAAACTATAATCAAAACTCATCCAAAAACAACAATTATGAGCCAAAGATCTTGGGAATTTTAGTAAATAACCTAGATTGAAGGTTGAAAACTTGAAGAACTTGAAGAGATTTCTTGGAAATGATTTAGAAATCAAGGAGAGAGTGTTTGGGAGAAAAGAAATCTGGAGAAAGAGTTGAAAAATGGTTTTGCTGAAATGAAAGTTAGTTACGTAAAATGAAATCCCAAATATCCATTTAATTACTTAAAACAAATTCCCTTATTAAATCAATTATATTAAAACCCTTTTAAAACACATATAAAAAATAAGGAAGGTGTAATTGCACCATAGCTCCCTAAAGATTCAAAGATTTTTGACTCCTCATTGAAATTTGCAATTTTCCACAATTTTAAAAGTTTGCATTTTGGTCACTACCCAAAATGTACCACTTCCAAAACTAATTTTGTAAAATTGATTTGACCAACCTCTTAAACATGATTTTAGAGGATTTTTTCAAATTTATTCATATTTTTATCCTTTCCCGATCCTTGATTTCCCTAAACCACCTAATACGATCCGAACCGTTCCTGACCGATCTGATTCGATATCTAAAACATCTTGGCCCAAAACCAGGGCGTTACAAGGTCATTGTTAGGGTTGCTCTAGGAGAAGTTTTGGTGCTTTTTCCAGGTTGGATTATAGTTGTTGGACATCTGATTGTTGTTGCGACTGAAGTTTACAACATAGCAAGCTGACCATAGGTTCTGTGGGCATTCAGAGGAAGCATGGTTATCCCCACACTTCTCGAAAAATAAATATATTACCTTGAATTTCTGTTGGTTGCTTTGCGACTGTAAGTTCATAACTAGTTTCGTCAAGGTGGTGATCAGGGATGAAATTGAGCCCTCATACTCTAATTCATTAATTGCGGTTTGACGGCAGACTCCTCCCCTTCTAGTCGTGGGGAACTGATAGTCATTCTTTGCCGTCCTGTTTAAGCTTGGTGTGGGCGGCCTCAATCTCTAGGGTAACAATTCCAGGGTTTAGCCCGTTTAAGTTATCTTCATGGAAATCTCGGACTATTAGGTGTCGTACTGGTGCAAATGGAGCTCATAGATTTGCTCCATTTCTAGCCGAGAGCTGTTGTTCTTCAATAAGTGGTTGTCCATCGGCAGGGTGCTGCCCATTAACATTGTCTTGTGGCGGCACTTGGTTGCAAACGCCGCCACGAGGTAGGTCCTCGAGGTTCTGAATTGCGACTTCGTTCTCTCTTCTAAGCCTTCTGTAAGTTCATTCAATTTCCAGATATGGATCTCGCAATGGGCTTCCTGGGTTAGCTCTTGTCATACACTAAAACGAAACCAAATTTTATTAGTAATAAAATAAATAATAAAAATAAATAAACTAAATAAAAGAAAGAGTGCAAGAAAATAAAAACAAAAGTTGCCAATCCCTGGCAACGGCGCTAAAAACTTGTTGCGAGTAAATAGTGCTTCGCAATTTGTGCAAGTAAACTAAGAGAATCAAGTAAATAAAGTAAAAGAGTGATCATGATAAGAAGATGGGCCATATTAGAATGTATCGTGGTGTGGAATCCTCTTGACTTAGTTTCTGTCTTGAATGCAACAACGCACTACTAATGTGGTAGTGACCTAAACTTCTGTCGCAGCCGTAGTGGATGAATCCCTGTCACAACAATCCCTTGCTCGTGTGCAGAAGCAGTTAAGGTTCGGTAAAGTGTCCTTGGATGGTCCGCCTTATCCCAAAGCACAGAACACTGGTTGATGACTGAACACTGATGATACCTTCTGGCGTGAATCAAAGGCAAACACCAACTGTTCATACACTTCTCTTAGCCGCTGAAACTCTAACCTATCCCTAGGCCAAATTAGTTAACACCACGTGGGGCGAAAATCATGCTTATTCCTTTCGTGAGCTCAACTATCCCGATATTGAACAAATGAATGATCTTACAAACCCTCTCTCGAGTAGAATGCGAAAATAATTAAAGCAAGAATAAGCAAACCTTAACTTTTATTGCATTAAGAACAAAAACTAAGTACAAAGAGTTTTCACACAACTACTAAACAAACTAATCCTAACCCTAAGAAAATTTAGAACATAATGAAACTAATCCTAAGCTCAAAGTCTCTTCTCTTCCCTGCTCTCCGTTATCTTGGCGACATGCTTTTATATAGGGAAAGGTGTAGGCACGAATTCTTCTTGGAGAGGAAGTTAAATTGGACTTGGACTAGACTTTATTAAAGAGGTAAATCTCTTTAATTTATTACAATAAACACTTTTATCCAAGAGTCCAACTTTATACTTTCTTCCACATTTTCCTCCTCTTCTCGAGCTTCAGCTGCCACACAAAGTGTGTAGAAAAATCTAGCGTTAAAGGCTCTACAAGTTGGCTACCACTTTACTCAATTTTCCGTCTGGCAATATGCTGTCGCGGCCTGGCGTTTCCTACCTCAGCATCGGTCTGTTTTGCTCAGCAAGGTTTCCTCAACTTCCCTCAGTAGAAGCTGTCTTGTGGCTTGGCTCGATCAGGGTCGGTTGTCTGCTACTTCTGCCTCATCTTCCCTCCTGCTTCCTGCGTTGCGGTGGCATCCTTCTGCTCCAGCAGTTGTCACCCTGCAAGAATACCAATCATGCATTAAATAGTACCCCTTTTCATATAATAAATAGAATAATAAGCTCAAAGACATAAAAGATGAAATCTATGCATGAAAGGCTATAATGCAGGTCAAACGGGTGTAGGTTGAGTAATAATTGCCATGAAAAAGGGGTCAAAATCTAGGACTTTTGGGCACTTATCAGCTTCATTTGCAATTAAACATATACAAGATTTCTTCCACAATTCTTATTCGATTTCTTATTAATGTTCATATCTTTTAACATGTTTGCCTTGGATTACACTTGGTTATGAATGACACTGGATGATTGGTTTGAGCTGAGATTTGACCGTGAAGCATGTAATGTGTTTAATTAATGGCCGGTAACTTAAAAATTGAAGAAGTTCATGTAATTTGACAAAATTACAAAATGGTCCCTAAAATATGTTTACATGCAATTGAGTCCCTATGTGTTGTCTGATCGAGTTGCAAATTGTTCCGCTGTGAAGTTTATCACATAGGTTAATAAATAGCATCTAGAAAAGATAAAACGAAAAATTAGGGTCGTTTATTGAGGTAAAATTCCTTGTTTACTTCAATATTCCCTGTGTGATCCGTTCGGTTCGGTCTTTCATCTAGACTGGGTCGAGGGGGTTAAATTTGGTGGTAACAGAGCCAGGTTACGAAAGAATTGGGAGGTGAGGTTGATGTAATATTGTTGTTTGGTTGATTTATTAATGAATGCTATGCACGGTAGTTGTTTATGCTATGTTATGACCATTGTTTGATTTGTGTGAGATGCACGATGGTTGATAGCATGATTTATGAATGTTATATGCTGTTAGGGGAGAGGTTAAGGGTACCCATTGTCATATTATTACTAATGTAAAGAGAATTTTGGTTTTGAAAAGCAAAACTTGAGCTACTTGGGTTCTTGCTTTTGGTTGGCCTAATTGTTTCATTTTGACATTATCATGTTTTAGATTTGCACTCTATTTGAGATGGGTCCGAGACGAGAGCTTAGAATTGGTAGTCATGATGCTGTGAATGAGAATATTGAGAATTTGTCGCCTTCAACCTCCTCCTAGTGGTGATGGAGATGGTGCAGGAGTTGGCGTGGGAGGCGTTGGACCTCAGGCATCACAAGGACAGGCTGCTGCTGATATGACACCGTTGAATTAGGCTATAGCTGGAGCTTTTCAGGCAGCGATAGCGGGTATGCATGTGGCTGCACCACAGCCTGGTGCTAATGTTGGTTTACCTTTGGAGCGTTTACACAGTTTGGGTGGAACTGAGTTTCGAGGTTTGTCTCCTGAGGGTTCTGAGGCTTAGTGTGAGAGCACCCGAAGGATTCTTGGTCTGATGGGTTGCAATGATGCACAGAAGTTGGGTTGTGTTGTATCCTTGCTTCATGGAGATGCTTATACGTGGTGGATGACCAGCACTGCGGGTATGGAACCTGCTGATGTGACTTGGGAGTTCTTCGGAACTGCTTTCAAAAGGAAGAACTTGGGTGTTCGCTATCTTGATGAAAAGAAGTGAGAATTTGTCTTTGGTGCAAGGAAACATGGCCGTTTCCAAATATGAGGCTCAGTTTGTTCGGTTGAGCCAGTATGCTCCTAAGCTGGTTCCTGACGAGCCAAAAAGATGTGATCGTTTTCGCTACGGGCTTGTAAAGGATGTCAAGACATATAAGTTCGCTTCGGATTGCACTGATTTTGATGTTTTACTCACTCGGGCTAAGGACATCGGGCATAATTTGGGCTTAGTTGCTCGCTCGGGTGGCTCTAGTTCTAGAAAGAGGTCGGTTGAGTTTGATGCTTGTAAGGATCGTTACAAGAAGCACAAGGATATGAGGTATCAACTGGATCCAAGGTGTGGTGATGGTACCCTAGTAGTGGTCAACAAGGCTAGAATGCTTTTGTTCATACTCCATAGTGTAACCGGTGCGGTAGAAGGTACACGGGTGAGTGTTGGGGTAATTTGGGTACATGTTGGAATTATGGATCACGAGGACATATGAAGCGTGATTGTCCACAACCTGTTAGAGTTTGACAGGCTTCGGTGCGATCTGCTGAGCCACAGAGATGTCGTGGGCATGGTTATGGTAACTTTCAGCGTAGAGATGATGGATAGAGGAATGTTGCTCATGTTGTTGCTGTTCATCCTGAGGAAGGTGGATAGGCTAGGGTGTATGCACACCGAGAGGGAATGAATGATACGGATGTGATCGTAGGTACTTTTACCTTGCAATCCTTGTCATTACTTACTTTGATTGATTCTGGTTCTACTCATTCATACATTTTGCGTGAGCATGCACAAGTGCTTGATTTACCTGTTGAGTTGTTAGATGTTGGTATGCGTGTAAATAGTTGTTTTGCTGAGACGCTTGTTAGGAGGAAGTTGTATAGAAGATGTCATTTGTCTACTCAAGGTCATGTGTTTGAGGTTGATCTTATAGAGTTGCCCTTCTATCATTTCGATATAATTCTTGGTATAGATTGCTTATCTATGCATAGGGTTGTGGTTAATTTTGAGACCAAGCTAGTTTCGTTGAAACTTGCTGATGATTATGAGTTAGTTATCGTAGGCAAGAATGTAAATTTCTAGTCTAATGCTGTTTCGGATCTTGAAGCGAATCGGTTGATACATTTGGGATGTGAAGCTTTTCTGGCTTATGTGATGAATCTGAGTAAAAAGGAGGTGCAAGTACAGGACATACATACGGTATGTGAGTTTTCGTGTGTATTTTTGGAAGAGTTGCATGGTTTGCCACCGAACATAGAGGTTGAGTTTGACATTGAGTTGTATGAAAATACGACTCCAGTGTCAATTGCTCCCTATCGAATGGATCCGAAAGAATTGAAGGAGTTGAAGACGCAACTTCAGGAGTTGCTTGATTGAGATTTCATTAGGCCTAGTGTTTCACCTTGGGGTGCACCGGTCTTGTTTGTGAAGAAGAAAGATGGCACGATGCGAATGTGTATAGATTATCGTTAATTGAACAAGTTGACAATCAACAATAAGTATCCTTTGCCAAGGATTGATTATTTGTTTGATCAATTTCGAGGTGCTTCAGTGTTTTCTAAGATTGATTTGAGATCCGGATATTACCAATTGAAGGTAAAGGACGTGGATGTGCCTAAGACAACTTTTCGTACGAGGTACGAGCATTATGAGTTTTTGGTGATGCTGTTTGGTTTGAATAATGGCCCTGTTGCATTTATGGACATGATGAATCGTGTGTTTCATGAGTTTTTGGATAGGTTTGTGGTTGTGTTTATCGATGACATTCTTGTGAACTTTTGTACCGAGGAGGATCGTGATAAGCATTTGCGGATCGTGTTGCAAGTTTTGTTGGAAAATCAACTTTATTCCAAGTTGAGAAAGTGTGAGTTTTGGATTAAGGAAGTTGTTTTCCTTAGTCATGTAGTGTCGGCCGATGGGATTCGGGTCAATCCGCAGAAGGTTGAGGCTGTGATGAATTGGAAGTCGCCTAAGTCGGTCCATGAGGTGCGTAGCTTCCTTGGTTTGGCAGGATACTAACGTACGTTTGTGGATGGTTTTTCTAGGATTGATGCTCCTTTGACAAAGTTGTTGCAAAAGGATGTTAAGTTTGAATAAGTATTTCTTACTTTCGAGAAGTTGAAGGAAGCGTTGACAGAAGCTCCTATCTTGATTCAGCCTGAATCAGGTAAAGAGTTTGTGGTTTATAGCGATGCATCCTATGTTTGTTTGGGATGTGTGTTGATGCAAGAAGGTAGTGTGGTAGCTTATGCCTCTCGGCAGTTGGAGTTGCTTAAAGATTATGACTTGACGATTGAGTACCATCTGGGGAAGGCTAATGTTGTAGCCAATGCCTTGAGTAGAAAGGTGGCTATAGAGTTGAGGGCGATGTTTACTTGGTTGATTATATTGCGAGATGGTGGTTTAGTGGCTAAATTGCAAGTGAAACCCTCGTTGGTGGAGTTTATTAAGGAGAAGCAGTTGTTGGATGATTCGTTGGTACTGCATGTTCAGGACATTGCAGAAGGAAATCCAATGGACTTTTGTTTCAATAATGATGGTGTTTTGCGCTTTAGGAGTCAAATAGTTGTTCCAGAGGATGTTGAGTTGAGGCGCACCATTTTAACTGAGGCGCATAGTATCTCTTTTTTAATGAATCTTGGTAGTACAGAGATGTATCGTGGGTTGAAGGATGAGTACTGTTGGGTTGGTTTGAAGAAAGACGTGGCTAATTTTGTTAGTAAAGGCATGGTTTGTCATCGTGTTAAAGCTGAGCATCAATTTTCTTCTGGATTATTGCAACCATTGAAGATTCCAGAATGGAAATGGGAGAGAACCACCATGGATTTTGTGACGGGTTTACCTTTGACACCGTCCAAAAAGAATTCCATTTGGGTGATTGTTGATCGTTTTAGGAAGTGTGCACAATTTCTAGCGGTGCATACTACGTATGCGTTAGACAAGTTGGCTGATTTGTACATCTCAGAGATTGTGAGGTTGCATGGGGTGCCTAAGTCCATTGTTTGGGATTGAGATTTGCATTTCCCAATGAGGTTTTGGGAGTGTCTACATCAAGCATTGGGTACGCGTTTTAATTTTAGTACTTTGTATCATCTACAGTCGGATAGTCAGTCTGGCCGAGTTATCCAAGTGTTTGAGGATATGTTGAGGTGTTGCATCATTGATTTCCAAGGCTCTTGAGAGAAACAGTTACCTTTGGTTGAGTTTTCTTACAATAATAGTTATAAAGCAAGCATTCAAATGGGTCCTTATGAGGCCTTGTACGGAAGGAAGTGTAGAACACCTCTTTGTTAGGCCGAAGCAGGGCAGAAGTTGGTCTCTTTGCCTAATGTGCTAGAGGGCACTGCGGAGAAAGTAAAGCTTATTAGTGAAAAATTGAAAGCAGCTTCGGATCAGCAAAAGTCTTACCCTGATTTGAAGCGTAAAGAGGTTGAGTATGGTGTAGGTGATAAGGTGTTTTTGAAGGTTTCACCTTGGAAAAAGGTGATGGAATTTGGCCGGAAGGGCACATTTAGTCCGAGGTTTATTAGACCGTAAGAGGTGCTTGACCGTGTTGGGCCTGTTGCTTATAGGGTGAGGTTGTCTTCCGAGTTGGAGAAGATACATGATGTTTTTCATGTATCTATTCTTCAGAGATATAGATCGATTCGTTTCATGTTATGCATATTGAAGAGATTGAGTTGAATCCAGATATGTCCTATGATTAAGAACCAGTTGAGATATTGGATTCGGACAACTAGGTTCTTCGTCGTAAGACCATTGAGTTGGTCAAGGTCTTATGGCGACATCGTGGTGTTGAAGAAGCCATGTGGGAAAGGAAGAATGACATGAAGAAGTAGTTTCCTTATATTTTTCCATCAGGTAAAATTTCGAGGATGAAATTTTCAATGTGGGGGTAGAGTTGTAACAACCCAATTTTAGGCCTAGGAGTCTTTAAGGTTGACTCGGGGTTCGTATGACCTAGACTAGAGATCCAGGTTAGTTCAGGAGTGGTTCAGGGAAAACATGTTTCGGTATATGATAAAATTTTGGTAAAATCTCCTAAAATCCTCTCTATATATAAAGGTTTGGTGAAGTCAATTTTGGAAAATGATTTTTGGAAGATTGGCATTTCGGGTAGTGACTAATTTGTAAAGAATGGAAAATATGTTTTTAAAGGACTGTTTTGAAAGAAGGCCAAAACTTAGAATCTTTAGGGAGTTAATATATTGTTAATTAGACTTTTCCTTTAATTGACTATTTTAAAGGTATTTTATTAAAAAGAATAAAATTTGCATTTATTAAAAAGAGATTTAGTCTTCTAAAATCTATTTTGACGTAAATTCTATTTCTTTCATTTCCCATCAGCCAAACACTTCATTTTCTTTCAAACTTCCAAAGATTTTCATCTTTCCACTTCACTTTGATTTACAAATGATTACATTGGTGTTTCTTCCATTTATCTCAAAGGATTCTTGAAGATTTTGCAACAAATCTTGTCAATTGAAGGAATAGAAAAGGGTTAGAGGTAATTTTCATTCAACTCCTCTAATCAAGGTTCTTTAATTAAATTCCCAAGTCATTGGCTCTCTAATTGTGTTTAATAACAATGTTTTATAATCTATTTGATGAAAATGGTTAGATCAAGCTTTGAAAGATGGTTCATTAAGATTTTCGTAATGATACCACTTTGGTTAATTTGAGATTGATTTTAATCATGATTTGGATGTTAAATGATGTTGAAGTAAAGGTTTTTTCATAAGGATCCCGAAATAGGTTGGATCTCTAGTTGTTTAGGTTGTTAGATTTGGGTTTTTTTGGTGATAATGTGGTTTTGGTGTTGCTAAAGGAATAAGGATGCAAATAGATTGTATATTGGCATTAGATGAGATTATTGTTATCGAATACAATTGGTTGACCAATAGGATGAGAAGTGCACTATAATATACAAAATTCGTACGTGCTCTTTGGTTCGAAAAATGTGGGTAGTGCCATCCAGTTCCAAAGTGAGAGTGTGGTGATAAGAGATTCCACCATGGTAGGTATTGATGATGTGAAATTCCATCAAGCTTTGTGGCGATGAGAGATACCACCATGAGAGTTTGGTGATCTGAGATTCCACCGAGGTAAGACTTGACGATGTGAGATTTTGTCAAGCTATCCGCATATCCGAGTAATGTTGCTAAATGCCAATATACGAGATTGACATGTACCTTGTTTATAAATGATTTAATGTAATGAGATTTGCATATGAGATCATGTTTTGAGAAATGCTATATGAGAAACAAGCAAGTATGACTTTGCTTTGAGACTTTGCATTTTGATTAATGCTTGAGATAGATGGTACATGTGGTTTATGTTGAGTGTGTAAAAGTTCTATTATTTACCCCCTATTTAACCCAAATTTCTGCTGCATTCAAGCATTATTTATTGCATTTAGGTCAGTTTACAGTTAAACATCACAAATATATTAAAAGGCACAATTTCTACTAAAATTGGTTGTTTTTGCAGGTTGCTGCTGTAGCAGACGGAAAGGGCAGGCGCTGGGCAGTGAAGCAGAAGAGCTGGAACTGGACAAGCAGTCAAGGAGGACGATGCTGCCATGGTTTCCGCCGTGACAGCATAGGACGACATCAGTTTTGAGGAGAAGTAGCAAAGTGGACCTTGACAGATAGAGAAAATTCGGCCCGTCTGTCGTGTGAAATCACCATATTTTTCCAAGCCCCATATCGAAAGGAATGCCAAGCCCAAAGTTCAAGGAGAGAAAATCCCAAGCAAGAAAGATGACGGCTGGAAAGTAGATTCTTTGAAGATTTAGTCTTTATTAAAATTGTACTTTAATTTAAAGTTGCAATCCTTGCTAAATTAGAAAACTTGGACCCAAAGCCTATATAACGGCATATATTTCGACATAGGTAGACATTCACCATTCTCTAGCCTTCTCTCAAACCCTAGTCGTTTTCCTTCCCCCACCATGTTCTAAATTCCCCTTAGGGCCACGGGTTGATTTGTAAAGTAGTTTCAAGGGTTGTTTTTGTTTTAGGAATTTTTAGTTCAATAAAATAAACTTCAAGTTCTCTTATTCTGGTTATTAATATCTTGCAAGAGCATCGGGAGAGCATTGTGAGGTTATCAATTTACTTAGCATCGGGAGAGTTAAGTATACGAAAGGAATAAGAGCAAGTTCTCTAGTTTATAGTTGAACTATCTTGGACCTAGGGATAGGACGAGGTTAAGTGGCTAAAGAAGAATTCAACAACATCGGTGTTCATCCTTCGATTCACGCCGGGAGGTATCATCAAAGACGTGATCATCGACAGACTTGGACCTAGGGATAGGCCAAGGCACAGTAGGGATTCTTGCCAAACTTGAAGTACTGAGTTGGGTAATCGCTGCCGCGATAACCAACGGACTGTTGCCGCGACAGGTGCTTCCGCGACGAGGACGACGACAGAACTGGATTTCCTAGACTCAGCAATACCTGCACTACTGAGCAATTCAATACCAGCCCATTCTCTCTATCTTGATTTCTCTACTCTTTTATTTAAGTTCTCTTTATTATTTTCGTGACAACTTTCTCAAAATTTTCTTTATTCTTGTGCAACAATCTAAGGTGAAGCTATTAGCCCAGTCCATGTGGAGACGATATCCGATACTTCGTATCACTTTACTACTTGCGTCGTGTATACTTGCACTACAATTGCGATAGACTATTTTACACGCAACAAGTTTTTAGCGCCGTTGCCGGGGACTGGCAACATAACTCTACCTTTTCTTTACTGCACTTTTTGTTTTTATTTTTATTTTTCTGTTTTTCTTTGGTTTGTTCAACTCTTGCTTTTCACAAGGTTCCTTGTTTATGCGTAGATCGAAACGAGGTGAAGATCCTGAGTATCCATTAGATCCGGAAATTGAACGTTCATTCAATCTCAAGAATCGACTTCGTCACATACTAGCCAGGAACGAGTACCTTGAGGAACAGTTAGAGACGATGGCACACCAAGGAAACGACCCTCCTATCGGAGATGGAGCGGTTATACCACCTGTCGGCAACCCTGCTGCCGCTGCCGGACGATGGTCCTGTCGTGACTACATGCTGAACGATCATGTAGAACTGGAAACCACGCTGCCGGACATAGAAGTTGACAACTTTGAGCTAAAACCTTTTATGTTTTGTATGATCAACAACGCCGGTCAATTTAGTGGTGCTGCTACAGAGGATGCTAGGGAGCATCTAAAAACGTTCCAGGAGATCTGTGGTTCGTTTAGACTACCAGGAGTTAATCCGGAGATACTGAGGCTTCGATTGTTTCCCCATTCATTGAGGGACAGAGCAAAGACTTGGTGGAATAAACTTACGCCGGGTTCAATTAGAACTTGGGCAGATTTGTCTCGTGAATTTTTATCTCGTTTTAATCCTTCACATTTATCTGAGCGATTACATAATGAAATTGCTACTTTTCAACAGGAAGATGACGAGCCGATGCACGAGGCCTGGGACAGATTTACCACTCTTCTACGGAACTGCCCAATGCATGGAATCCCCGTCTGGAACCAGGTAACTAAGTTTTATAATGCTGCCAACTTACAAACTCGTATTTGAATTGATTCAGCAACAAACGGATTACTATTGGACAAAGACCCGGATGAGGCAATGCCAGTATTGAAAAATCTGACTAAGAATGAAGAGCAGTTTCCGACAGCAAGAAGAGGGGGTAAACGGGTCCTTGTTGTTAAGGATTATCAGGCCGACAGCACGATGAATTCACATGTGGCATACCTTACTAAGGAAATGAAGAAGCTTTTGAATGATGATTCACAACCGGTATTTGCTGTCGAAGAGGTATGCGACATTTGTGAAGGAAATCATAATTCGGATGAGTGTCTTATACAATTAGAAGAGGGAAAGTATGTTGGAAACTACAAGCAGAATTACAACTCCAACAACTACAATCCCAACTGGAGAAAGGATCCCAAATTTTCTTGGAGTAATCCTAATAATGCCCTGAATCCTCAAGCACACAATAATCAGAATCAGGGAGGACCTAGATTGCTGACTCGACAGCAATTGCAGCCGCAGCAGCAGCAGCAACAGCCACCAGCTGCCTCAAACAGTATACTGGAACAGACTCTGGCTACATTTATGTCCCAGATAGGAACTTACATTGAGAACATGAATCAATTTGTGAAGAAGACAGAGACATTCATGGATAAAACAGAGATGCGGATGACAAATCATGAAGCTACTCTGAAATCGTTGGAGACATAGATGGGTCAGGTTTCCCAGCATATCAATCCAAGGCAGACTGGCGGATTTCATAGCAATACTGAAAATGCTAGGCAGCCCACACATGAACAGTGTAAAGCCATTACTACTAGGAGTGGGAAGAAACTACCAGGGCCAGAAAAGGAAACTGAAACAATGAAGAAACCAGCCTTGGACAGACTCGCCGAGGAAGCTGCCCCGACAGGTAACAAACAGCCTGCTGCCGATGAGCCTTTCACGACAGCAGAAGCGACAGATGAGAAAAATGATGAACCCAAACCTCCTCAGATTCGTATGCAGTGGGAAGGACGTATTGCTGATTATCGTCCCCCACATCCTTTCCCTCAACGGTTCCAACAAGTGAAGCAAGAATCACAGCTCAAAAAAATTTATGATATTTTTAAACAGGTTCATATTAACATCCCGCTGTTAGATGCCGTAAGGGAGATGCCCGGTTACGCCAAATTTCTCAAGGACGTTATGTCGAAGAAATCTAAACTTGGGGAATTTGAAACGGTTAAGATGACAGAAGGATGCATGAGTATTCTTCACAAGCAACCACCCCAGAAAAAGAAGGATCCGAGGAGCTTCATCATACCTTGTGTAATCGGAGATAAATATGTGGGTAAGGCACTTTGTGATCTTGGTGCTAGTATCAATTTAATGCCAAAATATGTTTTTCAGAAATTAGGTATTGGAAAAGCTCGGCCCACAACAGTAATTCTGCAGCTGGCAGACCGCTCTTACGTTCATCCGGAAGGAAAAATCGAAGATATTATGGTAAGAGTGGATAAATTTATTTTTCCTGCTGACTTTCTTGTTTTAGATTGTGAAGCAGATGAAAACGCACCAATCATCCTGGGGCGACCCTTCTTAGCCACGGGAAGATCACTGATTGATGTGGAAAAAGGAGAACTCACCATGAGAGTGAACGATCAAGAGATAAAGTTGAATGTTCTCCAAGCTATGAAGCACGCTGATGCAGAAGAAGAATGCAAGGTTATCACTGAAGTTACCCTTGACCAACCCTGCATCAGGTCGGGCTGTCACGACATAAAAATTGGTCACTGCCTCGGCAACCACTTACAGGACTGTAACGACAGCACCGACGACAGCAACTCCTCAGAGACCGATACATCTGATACTGAAGATCAGGAGGAGGTAAACTGGATAGGCGATCGTCCAGGTAAGTTATTCGAACCCTTAAATTATACTTCGGATAACCATGCAATCCAAAAGCCATCGACTGTTGAGCCCCCTGTTTTATAACTGAAGCCCTTGCCAGGGCAACTTAAATATGCTTTTCTTGGTTCAAATGATACGTTGCCCGTAATCATCTCTTCCAAGTTGATGCAGGAATAGGAACAGAAGTTAATAGGGATGTTGCAGCAGCACAAAAAGGCAATTGGATGGACGATAGCTAATATTCAAGGCATTAGTCCGGCATTATGTATGCATAAAATCCTTCTCGAGGATGATCATAAGCCGACTATAGATGCTCAAAGGCGGCTAAACCATGCGATGAAAGAGGTGGTGCGTAAAGAGATAATCAAATGGTTAGATGCCGGTATAATTTATGCCATCTCGGACAGCAAATGGGTGAGCCCGGTGCAATGTGTTCCCAAGAAAGGAGGAATGACCGTGGTGACCAACAAAAACAATGAGTTAATCCCAACCCGGACTGTGATCGGTTGGAGGGTTTGTATGGACTATCGGAAGCTTAACAAAGCTACCCGAAATGACCACTTTCCTTTACCCTTTATTGACCAAATGCTTGATAGATTAGCGGGTAAACCTTACTATTGTTTTCTTGATGGTTATTCAGGTTACAATCAAATAGCTATTGCACCGGAAGATCAAGAAAAGACGACATTCACATGCCCGTACGGAACATATGCTTTTAGGAGAATGCCATTTGGACTATGAAATGCACCAGCCACCATCCAAAGGTGCATGATGGCCATATTCTCCGATATGGTGGAGGACTTCCTAGAGATTTTTATGGATGACTTTTCAGTCTTTGGAGACGATTTTGACAGCTGCCTCGGCAACCTACAAAAAGTACTCGAAAGATGTGAAAAAGCAAACTTAGTTCTGAACTGGGAAAAATGCCACTTCATGGTGGATGAAGGGATAGTCCTTGGCCATAAGATTAGCTGACGTGGCATAGAAGTCGACAGGGCCAAGATAGAAGTGATCAAAAAGCTGCCGCCGCCGACCACAGTCAAGGGTATTAGAAGTTTCTTGGGACATGCTGGTTTTTATCGAAGATTCATTGCGGATTTCTCAAAAATCACCAAGCCCCTATGCCATCTTCTGGAGCAGAACCGACCCTTTGACTTTAATGATGAATGTACTGAAGCATTCAAGGTTCTGAAGGAAAAGTTGGTAACAGCCCCAATAGTACAACCACAAGACTGGACACAGCTATTTGAGATCATGTGTGACGCTAGTGACTATGCTGTCGGGGCAGCACTTGGGCAGCGAAGAGACAAAATTTTTAATGTCATATACTATGCCAGCAAGACACTGAATGACGCCCAAGTGAACTACACCACCACAGAGAAAGAGTTATTAGCTGTGGTATTCTCCATTGACAAGTTTCGTTCTTACATACTTGGAACGAAGGTAATAGTGCACATAGACCATTCTGCTTTGAAATATCTGTTCGCGAAAAAGGATGCAAAGCCTCGATTGATACGGTGGATCCTGCTATTGCAAGAATTCGACCTTGAAATCAAGGACAAAAAAGGGACAGAAAATCAGGTGGCAGATCACTTGTCAAGGTTGGAGAAGGGACATAGTCTACCAACAGATGAGACAAACATACTAGAGACCTTCCCAGACGAGCAGCTCTTTGCTGCCGCAATCACTACCGCAATCACTGCCGCGACAGCCATGGCGGCAGGTAAGTCTTCTGAACTTCCCTGGTATGCTGATTTCGTTAATTACTTGGTTAGCGGAATAATTCCTTCTGACCTCAATTATCAAGCTAGGAAGAGGTTCCAAAATGATGTTAAGCATTATTATTGGGACGAACCTCTTCTTTTTAAAATCTGTGCAGATCATGTTATAAGGAGATGTGTACCACAGGAAGAGCAAGAAGACATACTTCGTCACTGCCACTCTTCACAGTATGGAGGTCACTTAGGAGGCAACAAAACTGCTGCCAAGGTGCTGCAGTTAGGGTTTTACTGGCCGTCACTGTATAAAGATGCGCAAATCTTCTACAAGAGCTGTGGCAGGTGCCAACGGACAGGAAACATCTCTAGGAGAAACGAGATGCCGCTGCAGAACATTCTTGAAGTCGAGATCTTCGACGTTTGGGGGATTGATTTTATGGGACCATTCCCATCTTCATGTGGGAATCTTTACATCCTCCTGGCAGTAGATTATGTCTCTAAATGGGTTGAAGCTATCGCAACTCAAAAGAATGATGCCAAGACAGTCCAAAGGTTTCTACACAAAAATATATTTTCTAGGTTTGGCATCCCTAAGGCGATCATCAGTGATGAAGGGAGACATTTCGACAACAGGGTTATAGCTGCTGCCTTAAAGAAGTATGGTGTTAAGCATCGGATAGCAACAGCATATCACCTGCAGACCAATGGGCAAGCTGAAATATCCAACAGGGAAGTTAAGAACATTCTTGATAAGATGGTCAAGCCAACTAGGAAGGATTGGTCTTTACTTCTCAATGATGCATTATGTGCTTATAGGACAGCTTTTAAAACTCCATTGGGAATGTCTCTGTACCTATTGATTTATGGGAAAACATGTCATCTACCTGTCGAGATAGAGCACAGAGCATACTGGGCGATCAAGGCAGTGAATATGGACTTAGACAGGGCAGGGCAGAAAAGGCTGTTAGATCTGAACGAAATTGAAGAAATATGGACAATGGCCTATGACAATGCAAGAATCTACAAGGATAAAACTAAGAAGTGGCATGACAAGAAGCTGCTGCCACGACGGTTCTGCCCAGGGCAGCTTGTATTGCTATTCAATTCTAGACTGAAACTCTTCCCAGGGAAGCTAAAATCTAGATGGTCTGGCCCTTTCCAAGTCGTACAGGTTTTTCCTCATGGTGCCATCACAATCCAATCATTAAAAGACGGGCACCAATTCAAAGTAAACGGACAACCCTTAAAGCATTATCAGGGGACTGAAGCCCCAGGACTACAGGAAGTGGTTACCTTAGGAGATGCCCCACCTGGTGTAACCCCCGTAGCCCGGCCTAGACGGTTGACCCGAACTACGAAGATTACACGGGGAAAACCAAAGTCAACCCGAAAGTCAACCTTGATTAACGACCCTTTTTTTTCTTTTTAAACTTGTCTAGATGCACATTTAACCTAGGCATACTCTTGAGATAAGCATACTCAAAAATCACAGCAATCGGAAAACGATAAGGGACCCAATTGCACAAAATACGAAATTAGGGACCAACTTGTAAATTCTCAAAATTAAGAGGACTTTACCAATTTTTAAGTTACCATTATGAAATTAGTCATGTTTCATGCCTCTCTGCAAAATTTCATCTCAAACGGACATCTCAAACTCAAGCAATTGCACAAACAAGAAACGGGACTAAAACGTAAAGCTTGCAAACCATCAGGTGTTCAGAAACGGGTCTAGGCCGTTCAGGAACACCCCTTGGCAGTAGCCAAAGTGTTCAGAAACGGGCTAGGCCGTTCAGGAACACCCTAGCCAAAACAAGGGCCTGTTTCGAAATAGGCAAGGGTGTTTCGAAACACCCTGCCCAGAAACAGCAGTTTGGCCTGTTTTAACACCTTTAAACCCCATCAAACATGCTCCAAACCATTCCACAATAAATCAACAACATGCCAAACATCAAACCTACCAATTTGCATCAAAATCTAGATACAAAACCACCCCTAGATGTACCAACTCATTCAACACATCCAACACTCAATCATGTTTTTCAAACAAGAAGCATAGCATAACAACTTAAGCATAAGAAGATTCAAACGTTGCAAGCTTACACCACATAGTTCAAAATCATAAACCAAACTTGTCCAACATACAAATCCTCTCTAAACAACAATATAAGAGATTCTTCCCCCATTGCCTTTATTATCTATAGCTATTAACCGAGACATACATCTCAAGTGGAGTTCCCCCTTGAATCCCTTGCTTCTCGCTGCTCCAACTTCAAATGTCTGCATTGATGGACAAAAAGGAGCGTAAGCACATAATGCTTAGTGAGGAATGCCCAAAACCAAAACACCATCAATGCAGCGAGTCATAAAACCACTTTTAAAAGCAAACTCGATTCAATAAACCAAAGCAAGTTTGAAAACCCTTTTCAACAACATGCATAACATCATGCATTGCTCAAACATGAAAAACAAACCCTTAGCTTAGAAGAGCTAAGAAAACCCTTTCAAAGCACAACTTACAAAATCAACAATTTAACCAATCCAAGAATAAACATCACATGCAAGGTTAAATTCAAAACTTTGGAAAACACTTCCACTTCACATCATACCTTGCTCATATTTGAATATCATTTTAAAGCAAGAAACCCTTAAAACCACTTACTCATTCAATTTACCATATGCATTAAACAAATGCAACATATGAACCACATCACCAACCTTTGCATCACATGCCTTAAAAACAAGTCTTCACAAGACTTCAATGCACTAAAGAGATTTCATGCACACATGCACCATTCTCAATAGATAACCAACACTTGTTCAAACTAACAAGTAAGCATGCATTCATAATACATTATACATGTCTCATGCAACCATGCATCATTTCAAGCATCTCATGCTTCATTATATTCAAGAACATATATTGGCTTCCAAGTGATAAACCAAATCCACTTTTCAACTCAACATCCAATCGGATACGCGGATCACAAGCGTTGTCCCCACGCTTCATACACCCTACCGATCCAAGGTCCCCAAATGGACTTTTAAACACCATTTGACCTTACCATTCACAAGGTTCCCATGTATGGACTTTTAAACACCATACAACCTTAACTTTCACAAGGTTCCCATGTATGGACTTTTAAACACCATACAACCTTAACTTTCACAAGGTTCCCATGTATGGACTTTTAACCACCATACAACCTTAACTTTCACAAGGTTCCCATGTATGGACTTTTAAACACCATACAACCTTAACTTTCACAAGGTTCCCATGTATGGACTTTTAACCACCATACAACCTTAACATGCACAAGGTTCCCATATATGGACTTTTAAACACCATATAACCTTAGCATCACCGATTGGTAGTTGTATAACATCCCTAACGAGATCCGGGACACCCTATACAAGATCCACACATGGACTTTACACCACCATTGTGATCTTAACAAGCACAAGGTCCACCAATGGAATTTTAACCACCATTATTACCTTTGCTTACCCAAGGTCCTCGAATGGGATTCCAATCACCATTATAACCTTAACCATCTCGTTAGGATACTTAGATGGAGTTTACCGGTTCACACTTAACCACTCCACATCCAAGGCGACTTTATTCACGGTGCACCCAATCCTATAGCCGGCTAACTATATCCGATCAAAGAACCAAGAACCACTTACATCACTTGCCAATATAACCATCTTACCACATAAATCCATTGATTTACAAGCATAAACATAATGCAAAAACCATCATTTACCATCAACCATCCACTGTTTTTGAAGCATTAAACAAAGCCATTAAACAACATGCAACACCATGCATCAATTCCACAATTTCAATGTACAAAATCAAGGATCTCTTACCTTGAGCATCCTTCTCTCACGGCTTTCAAAACCAGCATAAAACCATGCTAAAATATGCTTTCAAAACAGAATTTAAGACATGCAAACCACATGCATTGCATCCAACAATCACAAATACTTTAAAAGCCAATTCACAACACAAACCAAGAGAGAAATCCATTTACTTACTCTTGAGCTTAGCAAAGTTGTTTAGACTTAAACTAAGCTCCCAAAACCATCAAACCTCGGTTTAAAAGCTGAAAACCCAACTTCACTCACCGATACACAAAACAAGGCTAGCCAACAAGCCTTCCAAGCATCCGAAACCTTCCACACCACCTCTAATGCTCACGGATCTTCCTCCCCTGTTTCAAGCACATAACAACAGAAGATTAATGCATCATTATGCATTAAAAACACCAGCAACACAACTAAACTCGCAGCTCAACACAAATCCAACATTTCGGCTACCAAACACAACCGAAATCACCACCAAACACTTCCGAAACTTAACCCAGCCAAGATCCATCACTTCTAACAATTTTTTAAACATCAATTAACATCCAAAATGATCACAATCACGTCCTTATACCTCCAGCTATAACAGATCATCAAAAACACCCCAAAAACAACCAAAAACATCAAGCAAAACTTAGGAAATTCAACCTATTCGGGATTGCATTGATAAAACCTCAATTCCTTATCAATTTAACATTCATTTAACATCAATTTGACACCTCAAAACACTGCCCAAACAGATCTCACGAAATTTCACCAAAAATCACCAAATCTTGCATTTTAAAGCCAAAATCAAGATTACCATTGTAAAACCTTTAATAAATCATAATTCAAGGATTGAGAACTTGGGAATTTCAGTAAAGAACTGAGAGTTTAGAGGAGAAGGACGTTCTTACCTCCAAACTTGAGTTTCTCCCTTTTTGGAACCAAAATCTTGAAAATTCCACTTAGCAAATGGTGAGGTTTTGTTGAAGAAATGATTAGAGATCAAAAGAGAATTGAAAAGAGATGTTTAGGTGACAAAATCAGAAGAAAATCTCTGGAGAAAAGATGTTTGGGTTGAGAGAAAATGAGGGAAAAGAAAATAGAAGATTGAGAGAAAAGTTAGTTAGAAAATGACAAAATATCTTCCCTCAACTTTTCTTTTATTTAAAAACCATTTAATAAACCTTTAATATTTTAGAAAAATCTGGAGAAACTCCCATTGGGTAAATAGCTCCTTAAAGATTCAAAGTTTCAATCCTTTCTAAAACAGTCACGCAACTTTCAAAAATTACATTTTGGTCACTAGCCAAAATGTCACCCTTCCCAACCTCATTTTGTAAAATTGATTTCACAGTTCACTTATATATATTAAAAGAGGATTTTAGGACATTTTTCCATATTTTTAATGCAACCCGAACTAGGCTTTCCTAATTTCACCTTTATATATTCGAACCGCAACCCGACCGGTCCGGTCCAAACCCAAAACTTCCAAGCCCAAAACCGGGGCGTTACAACTCTCCCCCTCTTAGGAAATTTTGTCCCCGAAATTTCAACTGGCGAAAAGAGCACAACCAAACTTCTCAAGCAACACGCAAACAACACAAGAGACTTAACCACCACTGAACACTCCCTCCACAAACTCCACCCAAACTCAACACCACCACATACTGTTCACAAATTCCAGAACACTCAGATGTTAACCACATCTTAACTTTTCACACTTCTAGACTGCACATAGCCTCAACAACAACCTGAAGAACCTCAAACTTTTTACAACATATTCCACCTTAACACACAACTCCCAAAACTTGTTCACACAGTGACACCAACCAATTCAATCAGCCACTATGTAACACACAACCTTCACTGCTTCTAATACTCTTTGCAACCTCCCCGACCTCTTTCAAAGATTTCTCAACAAGCAAAAAAAAATTCATAAGCACCAACTGCTTACCCAAACTTCTCCACGTAAAGCTGACATTCCCTCACATCTGCCGTTATCATTACCCTAACCATTCACCAGGACTACTCACCTAACATCCGAAAAAAAACACATCACAAGACCCCAACCTTGACTCCGCCAGCCGTTCCTTACACCATCAGCTGACTTCAAAAGGAATTCACTTGATCATAACCAGCCAACCACTTCCCACAAGAACCCATCCAACCAACAACGGTCTTCGATCTTTCACTGCCTTTCCACTTCAAGCTTTGACCACAACACCTGCCTTAATAGAACATCGCCCAACATACAACTCAGCTTCTCAACTCTTCGAAGGTTACTACGAACCCTCACCTACCTAAACAACCCTTCTACCACAACATCAATGCCAAGATGCCTCAGCACTTTGGGAACACAACCACTAACCTGCAACATCACTTAACACCAAGGAACCACCACTTCAACTAGCCATTCAAAACCACCTGATCGGTTCTGACTTCAACCAACAATCTCCTCACCGCCACACCACTAAGCCCATTAAGCAGCAAACACTTTCCTTCTACCAACATGCTATACCGCACTCACTATTACTAACAGCTCGTTTAATACCCTCCACAACTTCTAACATTTCCTAGCACCAAAACAACCTCTAAAAACCCATCATCCAACCTAACTCTATCACAACACTAACAGACTCGATTAGTTATTAGCGAGTGTGAACGTTCGTATGCATGGTCACCAATATGCCCTACAATGCCTGATGTACATGTATGCAAAACCTCTAATGTCATGTCACATGTATGCATGGACCAGCACATATATAATATAGCATATAACAAATGATTTTAACTGTGCATGTATGTCAGTTCACACCCACCAATAACATCCTCAGAATCTGTCTAAAAACAACCCCTCCACCTCACTTCTAACTTGACCCATTCTATCATTCATCAACCATTAACCACAAGATACTCGCTAAGGCCCTCTTCACACTAAAGTTGTTTTCAAAACAACAACAACTACCTCAACATGCTAGCAACGAAACCATACCCTCTACGCAAGGAAAAACCAAACCAAAACCAAACTAGGACACTAGAGCAAAGGTTACTTAGTAAGGTTACCTGAAAACACTTTACTGCCCCGAAGCTTCAACAGACGAGCTCTCTTCCTCGCAGAACCATCATTCTCCAGCTGCACCACTGTAGCATCAGCTAACATACTAAGGTCACCACCATCTCCTTGCGGCAAAGCTCCCTGGCTATTCCGGGCCAACTTCAAACAATTACGCCTCATATGTCCAACAGACCCACATTTCCAACAGATTTCATTTCCCAAACTCCTCACAACTTTCTGCTCTTCCTGCCACCTTCGAACTTTGCCTCGGCCGTGCCCACGACCATTCAGAGACCCTTTTGCTACCACTGAAGCTGACTTTACCACAAGAGGACAATCTCGCTTCACATGCTCTTTAGAACCACAGTTCCAACAAGCACATGCGCCCCAACACTTTCCAACATGTCGCCTTTCACAACGGTCACACACCGGTAGCTGAGCTTCCACTCCCTGATCAAGCAGCACTTGCCCCAGATTTGCACTACCTTCACATTGCTTAACCCTTGGGAATTTCCCTCCAAGATACCTTTCATAAAAGGCAGACACAAAGAAGTCCCAATCTATATCGTAGATGTGCGATGCCACCGCCACAGATGTACACCAGGCACATGCGTCCTCCAACATCAATGTGACAACACTTCCCAGCTTACAGGCATAATCACAACCTTCCTGATCCAAAATCAGAATTACACCGGCCAACCAGGCCCCAAACGTCTCAGGTGACGAACCATGATACTCCACAGCTCCCAAATCCTGTAAACGCTGTTTCGACAAACCCACACATCCCACCACCAGCACGTCTACCGACTTCACTTTTGCCACAGCCTGAGATGTTCCCAACACCTCCTGAACAACAGGTGATGAACTTTTCATCACAGAACCAACTTCTTCCTCCTGCCTTACTACCTCAACTGCAGGCACTGAAGACTGAGACGAAACACCTCCACTAAAAGGTGAATTCCACGCCTTAACAACCTGCTCTAAAGCAGCAACCATCTCACCCAACTGCCATTCTCTCATTGATTTCGCCATACTATTAACAACAAGCAATCATAACAAAACAAACAAATTGATCAGACCAGCTTTAAGCAAGGATTCAAACTCCAACTCCAAAATAACACAATAGCTATAATAATAAGGCAATGGGTATCCCGAATTCTCCCCTTTTACATGACATAACAGTTAATAAAAACATGGATATCACAACATCGAGCATATCAATCCACATACCTTGATCATGCTCTCAACAAACAACATTCACTCGCAACAGCATAATATCAACATATCATACCCATCACACTTTCATCATACATAAAATCAGCTCACATCACCAGCATAACATCAGCACAAATCCACATTAACTCAGCAAAGATTCATAACCAAAAAGCATGCTAAAAGCATCAACAATTTGCTCAGAAACACGTGTTTCAACCAGCTTTCCACCACACATTAGGATATACATCAAACACAGATTACAACAATTTATCATTTTCCCAAATCATTCGCAACTCAGCTCTGATACCACCAAATGTAACCCCCGTAGCCCGGCCTAGACGGTTGACCCGAACTACGAAGATTACACGGGGAAAACCAAAGTCAACCTTGATTAACGACCCTTTTTTTTCTTTTTAAACTTGTCTAGATGCACATTTAACCTAGGCATACTCTTGAGATAAGCATACTCAAAAATCACAGCAATCGGAAAACGATAAGGGACCCAATTGCACAAATTACGAAATTAGGGACCAAATTGTAAATTCTGAAAATTAAGAGGACTTTACCAATTTTTAAGTTACCATTATGAAATTAGTCATGTTTCATGCCTCTCTGCAAAATTTCATCTCAAACGGACATCTCAAACTCAAGCAATTGCACAAACAAGAAACGGGACTAAAACGTAAAGCTTGCAAACCATCAGGTGTTCAGAAACGGGTCTAGGCCGTTCAGGAACACCCCTTGGCAGTAGCCAAAGTGTTCAGAAACGGGCTAGGCCGTTCAGGAACACCCTAGCCAAAACAAGGGCCTGTTTCGAAACAGGCAAGGGTGTTTCGAAACACCCTGCCCAGAAACAGCAGTTTGGCCTGTTTTAACACCTTTAAACCCCATCAAACATGCTCCAAACCATTCCACAATAAATCAACAACATGCCAAACATCAAACCTACCAATTTGCATCAAAATCTAGATACAAAACCACCCCTAGATGTACCAACTCATTCAACACATCCAACACTCAATCATGTTTTTCAAACAAGAAGCATAGCATAACAACTTAAGCATAAGAAGATTCAAACGTTGCAAGCTTACACCACATAGTTCAAAATCATAAACCAAACTTGTCCAACATACAAATCCTCTCTAAACAACAATATAAGAGATTCTTCCCCCATTGCCTTTATTATCTATAGCTATTAACCGAGACATACATCTCAAGTGGAGTTCCCCCTTGAATCCCTTGCTTCTCGCTGCTCCAACTTCAAATGTCTGCATTGGTGGACAAAAAGGAGCGTAAGCACATAATGCTTAGTGAGGAATGCCCAAAACCAAAACACCATCAATGCAGCGAGTCATAAAACCACTTTTAAAAGCAAACTCGATTCAATAAACCAAAGCAAGTTTGAAAACCCTTTTCAACAACATGCATAACATCATGCATTGCTCAAACATGAAAAACAAACCCTTAGCTTAGAAGAGCTAAGAAAACCCTTTCAAAGCACAACTTACAAAATCAACAATTTAACCAATCCAAGAATAAACATCACATGAAAGGTTAAATTCAAAACTTTGGAAAACACTTCCACTTCACATCATACCTTGCTCATATTTGAATATCATTTTAAAGCAAGAAACCCTTAAAACCACTTACTCATTCAATTTACCATATGCATTAAACAAATGCAACATATGAACCACATCACCAACCTTTGCATCACATGCCTTAAAAACAAGTCTTCACAAGACTTCAATGCACTAAAGAGATTTCATGCACACATGCACCATTCTCAATAGATAACCAACACTTGTTCAAACTAACAAGTAAGCATGCATTCATAATACATTATACATGTCTCATGCAACCATGCATCATTTCAAGCATCTCATGCTTCATTATATTCAAGAACATATATTGGCTTCCAAGTGATAAACCAAATCCACTTTTCAACTCAACATCCAATCGGATACGCGGATCACAAGCGTTGTCCCCACGCTTCATACACCCTACCAATCCAAGGTCCCCAAATGGACTTTTAAACACCATTTGACCTTACCATTCACAAGGTTCCCATGTATGGACTTTTAAACACCATACAACCTTAACTTTCACAAGGTTCCCATGTATGGACTTTTAAACACCATACAACCTTAACTTTCACAAGGTTCCCATGTATGGACTTTTAACCACCATACAACCTTAACTTTCACAAGGTTCCCATGTATGGACTTTTAAACACCATACAACCTTAACTTTCACAAGGTTCCCATGTATGGACTTTTAACCACCATACAACCTTAACATGCACAAGGTTCCCATATATGGACTTTTAAACACCATATAACCTTAGCATCACCGATTGGTAGTTGTATAACATCCCTAACGAGATCCAGGACACCCTATACAAGATCCACACATGGACTTTACACCACCATTGTGATCTTAACAAGCACAAGGTCCACCAATGGAATTTTAACCACCATTATTACCTTTGCTTACCCAAGGTCCTCGAATGGGATTCCAATCACCATTATAACCTTAACCATCTCGTTAGGATACTTGGATGGAGTTTACCGGTTCACACTTAACCACTCCACATCCAAGGCGACTTTATTCACGGTGCACCCAATCCTATAGCCGGCTAACTATATCCGATCAAAGAACCAAGAACCACTTACATCACTTGCCAATATAACCATCTTACCACATAAATCCATTGATTTACAAGCATAAACATAATGCAAAAACCATCATTTACCATCAACCATCCACTGTTTTTGAAGCATTAAACAAAGCCATTAAACAACATGCAACACCATGCATCAATTCCACAATTTCAATGTACAAAACCAAGGATCTCTTACCTTGAGCATCCTTCTCTCACGGCTTTCAAAACCAGCATAAAACCATGCTAAAATATGCTTTCAAAACAGAATTTAAGACATGCAAACCACATGGATTGCATCCAACAATCACAAATACTTTAAAAGCCAATTCACAACACAAACCAAGAGAGAAATCCATTTACTTACTCTTGAGCTTAGAAAAGTTGTTTAGACTTAAACTAAGCTCCCAAAACCATCAAACCTCGGTTTAAAAGCTGAAAACCCAACTTCACTCACCGATACACAAAACAAGGCTAGCCAACAAGCATTCCAAGCATCCGAAACCTTCCACACCACCTCTAATGCTCACGGATCTTCCTCCCCTGTTTCAAGCACATAACAACAGAAGATTAATGCATCATTATGCATTAAAAACACCAGCAACACAACTAAACTCGCTGCTCAACACAAATCCAACATTTCGGCTACCAAACACAACCGAAATCACCACCAAACACTTCCGAAACTTAACCCAGCCAAGATCCATCACTTATAACCATTTTTTAAACATCAATTAACATCCAAAATGATCACAATCACGTCCTTATACCTCCAGCTATAACAGATCATCAAAAACACCCCAAAAACAACCAAAAACATCAAGCAAAACTTAGGAAATTCAACCTATTCGGGATTGCATTGATAAAACCTCAATTCCTTATCAATTTAACATTCATTTAACATCAATTTGACACCTCAAAACACTGCCCAAACAGATCTCACGAAATTTCACCAAAAATCACCAAATCTTGCATTTTAAAGCCAAAATCAAGATTACCATTGTAAAACCTTTAATAAATCATAATTCAAGGATTGAGAACTTGGGAATTTCAGTAAAGAAGTGAGAGTTTAGAGGAGAAGGACGTTCTTACCTCCAAACTTGAGTTTCTCCCTTTTTGGAACCAAAATCTTGAAAATTCCACTTAGCAAATGGTGAGGTTTTGTTGAAGAAATGATTAGAGATCAAAAGAGAATTGAAAAGAGATGTTTAGGTGACAAAATCAGAAGAAAATCTCTGGAGAAAAGATGTTTGGGTTGAGAGAAAATGAGGGAAAAGAAAATAGAAGATTGAGAGAAAAGTTAGTTAGAAAATGACAAAATATCTTCCCTCCACTTTTCTTTTATTTAAAAACCATTTAATAAACCTTTAATATTTTAGAAAAATCTGGAGAAACTCCCATTGGGTAAATAGCTCCTTAAAGATTCAAAGTTTCAATCCTTTCTAAAACAGTCACGCAACTTTCAAAAATTACATTTTGGTCACTAGCCAAAATGTCACCCTTCCCAACCTCATTTTGTAAAATTGATTTCACAGTTCACTTATATATATTAAAAGAGGATTTTAGGACATTTTTCCATATTTTTAATGCAACCCGAACTAGGCTTTCCTAATTTCACCTTTATATAATCGAACCGCAACCCGACCGGTCCGGTCCAAACCCAAAACTTCCAAGCCCAAAACCGGGGCGTTACACCTGGCATCCCTAATTTAACCTAATTTTTATTTTTATTTTTATTATTACTTAATATTTATTAGGAAATAAGATTTAGGAAATAAGATTTATTTTATTTGAATAATGTTTTTATTTTTCTGTTTTTAGGAAATAAAGGAGTCAAGAAGAACAGGAGAAGTGAACTCAGCCCACCATCCATCCACCAGCCCAACAAAGCCCAAAAGTTGAAGTCTGTCGTTACAGCTGCCGCGACAGACGCGGAATATACAGGCTGTCAACACGCTGTCACGACAGACGCGGAAACACGTCACAGACGCGTAACAGACGCAGAAACGCGTGACAGACGTGTCAGACACGCTAATGCATAACAGCTGGCCCCGTTATTCGCGCCTGCCGTTACAGCTTCAACGGGCAGCAAATCCTTCTATATATAACCCCGTTTCATTTTTCATTTTCACTCACTTCTACTCTTCTTACTTGCTTCCTCGAGTTTTTACTTGATTTCATTTTTTTATTTCCACAACCCTTGCAAAAATGTCTTCCAGGCAAACCCGTAGGAATGCTGCTTCCAGTTCCACACCGAGAGCAACCACCCCACGCTCCTTTGCGATCAGAGACATGTGGGAAGAAAAGAGATTCATTTACAAATCAGAGGAGAAAATCTGGGCCTAAAGCCATTCATAGCCCGGAAAATTCAAGCTCTATAGTGGGAGACTTTTGCTGAACAGCCTGAAGAGATGAATGTCTCATTGGTACGCGAATTCTATGCTGCCATCAGCAGCAGGACGGCGACAGCAGTAATCGTACGAGGAAAGGAAGTGACGTTCGAAGCTGAGTACATTAACACACTGTATGGATTCTACATTGGCAGCAACGACGACGCTCACCAACAGTTCCTCAACACATTAGACCCTGCTGCCTATGATGTTGTCATGGCAGAACTGACAGATGAGGGCACTCAACCGTAAGAACCCACGGACGGTAAAGAGGACTCAACTACTGCCGGAGGCTAAACTATGGAATGCTTTTATCAAAAAGCGCATCATGCCGACGTCGCACAATACAACAGTCGACCAGCCCAGGTTAGCCCTAATACACTCCATACTATATGAGAGGCCCATTAACGTGGGCAGCTATATCCGTGAAAGCATCTTGGAGTGTGCACACAGACTGACGGGTCCGCTTTACTTGCCATACCTCATCACATCCCTCTGCCGTGGCCATGGCGTACACGAGGTGACCACTGACCATCGAGTCCAAGGGAAAGGTTGGACAGAAAAGAACATACTGAGCCTAATGGAGCTGATCGCTGCCACCCCTCTGTCGTCATTTGATCCAACTGCCACAGCAGCAGACACGACAGAGCAGCCAGGGACCGAACCAGCTGCCGCAGCAGCCGCCCCGACAGACTCCTCCGCCTAGATTTTAGCTGCCATTCAGAAGATAGAGGAGCGGCAACTCGGTTTGATGAATTTCATCAGGGATTTTACTGCTTCTACAGTAAATTTTATCCATAATTCTTTAAATTTTGCTGATGCTGTCTTCCCCACCTTCCCTGCACATTATTTTACTGTCACTACACCTGCCCACACCCCTACACCTGCTGCCACACCACAAACACCTCCTGCAGCATCTACACCAACACCTGCCACGACAGCCGCTGGCAGCAACCCTGCAGCAGAGACTTCTGCCCGTGGTACAAAGAGAAAAATGACATCGGAGGAGCTCGACGCCTTCATCGCCGGATTCTCGTCCTCCTCCGTGTGGGCCGCCAGTGATAATGAGCCCTCTATTAAGAGGAATCTATCGAAGGAGTTCTCACCGGTGAAGAGGCAGAAGAGGATGGCGGACAAAAACAATATGCCAAGAGCCATCGATCGCGGCAGTGACAGCAGCAACGGTGAGGACAGCAGTAGCAGCTCCGAGGTCCAAGTGGTGGAGAAACCACTTCACATCTCCCCCACCAGAATCCAACCACCGAGGGAGGCCTAAACAAAGAACACATCTGCCTCCCCCATCAGCCAGCCAGCACCGAAAGCTCGTGTCAGCCGCCAGATCAGAGTCAGCAGCAGCAGCGAAGGCAGCGATTAAAAATTTCAGTTCCTTATCTTCTTTTGATGTCTGCCTATATATTTTGTGATGTACTGTTTTTATTTTGTTCTTATTTTGTCATTTGCATTTAGAGCAATGCAACCCTCGAGTTTGGGGGTGGCATCCCTCCATCAATGGAGTCTAATTTAGTGTTAAAATTGTGTCTTTTTACTTAGTTTATTTTTAGTAAAAAATAAATAAAAAAAGAAGAAGAAAGATGAAAATATTGAAAACTTTGGCTGAAAACTGTGAACTGAACTTACCTGCCGTGACAGCTCTGTCGTGGCAGTGCCTTTAGGATAGTTTTAGGAGAAGTTTAGAGCCTTTCTATAGTTCTGAAAACTTAAACACCATCGTGACTGTTATACTGCTTAGAACTCTTTTAGTCAACTAGAATAGGAAGCTTAGCACTTGAATAGCCCCAAGAGGTGCCCGAAACCGGCTCAAGGAAGTTAGCTAGAGGTGCCCGAAACCGGCTCTAGTGAAACTTTAGCTTAAAAAATCAATGAAATCGAGTCAAAATAGAAAATCAAAGGAGCATAAGAAGTGCCTTCAAAAAGATAAACTTGGCATAAAAATTCGAGTTAAGAGCTGAAATATTCTAGTGAAACTAAGAGAGTCTTGGCATATAACTGTTCACAAGCATGCACACACTGCACGAGGACTATAGTGAGACTCCGGACAGATCCTAGATTATCCGACAGGGTGCTGCCGCCACAGGGAACGAACGACGGGTAAGGGAAGGTTCACTGTTTAAGCCAAAACAAAAATATTTCATTTTTCTTTTAGTTCTTAGTTGCTTGAGGGCAAGCAAAAACTTGAGTTTGGGGATGTGTTGAGTGTGTGAAAGTTCTATTATTTACCCCCTATTTAACCCATATTTCTGCTGCATTCAAGCATTATTTATTGCATTTAGGTCAGTTTACAGTTAAACATCACAAATATATTAAAAGGCACAGTTTCTACTAAAATTGGTTTCTTTTGCAGGTTGCTGCTGTAGCAGATGGAAAGGGCAGGCGCTGGGCAGTGAAGCAGAAGAGCTGGAACTGGACAAGCAGTCAAGGAGGACGATGTTACCATGGTTCCCGCCGTGACAGCAGAGGACGACATCAGTTTTGAGGAGAAGAAGCAAAGTGGACCTCGACAGATAGAGAAAATTCAGCCCATCTGTCGTGTGAAATCACCATATTTTTCCAAGCCCGGGATCGAAAGGAATGTCAAGCCCAAAGTTCAAGGAGAGAAAATCCCAAGCAAGAAAGATGACGGCTGGAAAGTAGATTCTTTGAAGATTTAGTCTTTATTAGAATTGTACTTTAATTAAAGTTGTAATCCTTGCTAAATTAGAAAACTTGGACCCAAAGCCTATATAAGGGCATATATTTCGACCTAGGGAGACATTCACCATTCTCTATCCTTCTCTCAAACCCTAGCCGTTTTCCTTCCCCCACCATGTTCTAAATTCCCCTTAGGGCCACGGGTTGATTTGTAAAGTAGTTGCAAGGGTTGTTTTTGTTTTAGGAATTTTCAGTTCAATAAAATAAACTTCAAGTTCTCTTATTCTGGTTATTAATATCTTGCAAGAGCATCGGGAGAGCATTGTGAGGTTATCAATTTACTTAGCATCGGGAGAGTTAAGTATACGAAAGGAATAAGAGCAAGTTCTCTAGTTTATAGTTGAACTATCTCGGACCTAGGGATAGGACGAGGTTAAGTGGCTAAAGAAGAATTCAACAACATCGGTGTTCATCCTTCGATTCACGCCGGGAGGTATCATCAAAGACGTGATCATCGACAGACTTGGACCTAGGGATAGGCCAAGGCACAGCATGGATTCTTGCCAAACTTGAAGTATTGAGTTGGGTAATCGCTGCCGCGATAACCAACGGACTGCTGCCACGACAGGTGCTGTCACGACGGGGACGACGACAGAACTGGATTTCCTAGACTCAGCAATACCTGTACTACTGAGCAATTCAATACCAGCCCATTCTCTCTATCTTGATTTCTCTACTCTTTTATTTAAGTTCTCTTCATTATTTTCGTGACAACTTTCTCAAATATTTTCTTTATTCTTGTGCAGCAATCTAAGGTGAAGCTATTAGCCCAATCCATGTGGAGACGATATCCGCTACTTCGTATCACTTCACTACTTGCGTCGTGTATACTTGCACTACAATTGCGATAGACTATTTTACACGTAACAGTTTAAATGTTGTGGTTTTTGCTTTGAAAATGGTTTCAAGCAAGAGATAGAATGAGCATGATGAGTTAGAGATTTCTAAATAAGGAATGGTTTCAACATGCATTGTTGTTGTTGGTTTGTTTTGAGCATACCTCACTAGGCATTATTGCTTATGCTCTCTTTTTCCAACAATTTAGAGAAATAGAATATTCAGGCAGCAAAAAAGCAAGAAAGATCCCAATGAGTGAGACTTAGCTCAAGTATGGTTTTATGTTTACCTATTAGTAATAATAATTAGCAATGGGATGATGCCTTAATGTTTTAGAAGAGTGTATTTGAAACTCCCAGGTTTGCGGCAAGTTTGTGAAGCCTTTGATGACATGTAAATGGCCTTTACTTGTTGTTATTTGCTTTGGTTTATGTTTTGGCTCATGAGTGGTCTTTGAAAAGAGGTGTTTAGATGCTTAAAGATGCATGATGTTTAGCAAACTCATAAGGCAAATGCTTCTCCCAAGAGCCCTGAAACTCAATCACGCAGCACCTCAACATATCCTCCAAAATCTGGATAACACGCTCAGACTGACCATCCGACTGACGATGATAGGATGTACTGAAATTCAACCTCGTACCCAGAGCTTGATGCAAACACTGCCAGAACCGCGATGTGAACCTCGGATCCCTATCCGACACAATCGACTTAGGCACACCATGCAGCCGCACAATCTCAGCAATGTACAGCTCCGCAAGCTTATCCAAAGAGAACGTAGTATGCACAGGCAAGAAATGCGCACACTTCGTCAGACGATCCACAATCACCCACACCGAATTCTTCTTCGACGGTGACAAAGGTAAACCAGATACAAAATCCATGGTAACCCTTTCCCACTTCCACTCAGGGATTCTCAACGGTTGTAACAACCCTGAAGGAAACTGATGCTCAGCCTTAACTCGCTGACACACCATACACCTGCTGACAAACTCCGCAACATCCTTTTTCAAACCCACCCAATAGTACTCATCATGAAGATCTCGATACATCTTAGTACTACCTGGGTGCATAGCAAAAGGACTACTATGATGTAACCCCCTTAACCCGGCCTAGACGGTTGACCCGAATTAAGAAAGTCACACGGGGAAAACCAAAGTCAACCCGAAAGTCAACCTTGATTAACGACCCTTTTTTTTTCCCTTTTTAATCTTGTCTAGATGCACATTACACCTAAGTGTGACCATACAACCAACATACTAAAAGATCACAAACATCAGAGATCAAACAGGGACCCAATTGAGCAAATTACAACTTTAGGGACCAAATTGTAAATTCTGTTAAATTAAAGGACTTAATCCAAATTGAAGTTACCAACTTGAAATTAATCAGGTTTCATGCTTCTCTGTGAAATTTCAGCTCAAAAGGACATCCACAGCTCATACAATTGCACAAACAAGATTCAGGACCAAAATGCAAACCATTCAAAACACATAACTGCCAATGTCAGCCCCCAACGGTCGACCGTTCCGAAACGGGGGACAGCCCGTTCCGAAACGCGGGGCCGTTCCGAAACAGGCATAGCCCGTTTCGAAACGGGGGTCTGGCAGAGGCTTACTCGTTCCGAAACGGCCCTCCCCGTTTCGGATGCCTGGGTTCATGCAAGGCACCCGTTCCGAAACGGGGCACCCAGTTCCGAAACGCCTGCACCAGAATGCTCCAAAGCTCAACTTTAATCATGCAATTACACACTCAAACATGCTCCTAACACTACCAACTTTGCCAACATGCAATTTAACATATAAACAACATATTAGCATCAACAATTCATCCATTCATCATCATATGCAAAAAGCCCCAATTCTAGATGCATGCTTCCTACACAAGCTAGGCATACAAACACCAAACTTACAAAGCAAGCATATAAGGTTCCAATTCAAAAGCCAGCAAACACATCAACATTAAACATACTTAGGGAGTCTCCAACACCTCCCAAAACATACACATTGGTCCCCCATTGCCAAATCATACAAAAGCTAAAATGTTTAACAAAACCATCCATACATTGAGCTTCACTTGAACTAGATTGCTTGACCCTTCTTGCTGCCCTCAAGGTACTTTAATGCTCTGCATTATTGAATTCAGAAAACGAAGAGAGCGTAAGCAAAAGCTTAGTGAGGAAAGCTCTTAAAAACCATTCAATAATGCAATTCAAAACATTTACAAAACATGCTTTAAATCAACCATTTTCACATGCTCAAAAGCATTCATAACAAGCAATCTCATGCTTAAACATAAACATAAAAACAAGCATCTCATGCTTCTCAATATCCTCAACATGTCATATCGGCTCAAGTGATACATTTCCATTTATTAAAACAAGTTCATCAACTTCCCAAGGACTTTTAAACACCTTGGCCCCAAGGACTTTTAAACACCTTGGCCTATGGACTTTTAAACACCATAGAAGTAACCCATCAAGGACTTTTAAACACCTTGATCCCAAGGACTTTTAAACACCTTGGCCATGGACTTTTAAACACCATGAATGAAACACATCAAGGACTTTTAAACACCTTGATCCCAAGGACTTTTAAACACCTTGGCCTATGGACTTTTAAACACCATAGAAAGGATCACCTAAGGACTTTTAAACACCTTAGTGTCCGCAACATGAACCATCCAAGGACTTTTAACCACCTTGATGTTCATAAGTAACAAGGCTCACTCAAGGACTTTTAACCACCTTAGTGACCTTAACATTTTCAAAACATCACTTGCCAATATACATCATTTTCATCATTTACAACACTGTTTTAAAGCATAAAACCAAGCCATATTCATCATGCATTTCAAAGCATTAAACCACACCATTTCAATGTATAAAAGCAAGGCACTCCCACCTAGAGCTACCTTCAACATATGGCTTACAACAACAGCAAAACCCATGCTAAAACATGCTTTCAAAACAGTATGTAAAACATGCAAATCATCATTTTGCAATACATCAAAATCATGGCCACCACTAGAGAGAAAAATCCGAAAACTTACACTCGAGCTTAGCAAAGTTGTTTAGACTTAGACTAAGCTCCCAAGACATTGGTTTCAAAGCCGAAAACCCAATTTCACTCACCGATTCCACTTCGCCTCTTGCCGAAGCACGAATTCAAGCTTCCGGATCAACAACTCTTGGATCCAAAGATGCCACCCCTGCTTCAACACATCAAAGCAGTAAATCAATGCATCATCATGCATCAATTACCTCAATGAAAGCACTCAAACTCGCTGCTCTCATCCATCCTCCATTTTCGGCCACCAAACACAACCGAAAATGCATCAAAACCACTTCCAAACATAACCCAGCCATAAACCAGCAAAACCTCACTTCTATTAACATCAATCAACATCTAAAAACAACCTACAAACATCCTTATACCTCCAGCAACAACAGATCCACAAGATCACCACAAAAACTACCTTAAAACACAAGCTAAACTTAGGAATCTTAACCTATCCGGGATTGCATCAATCAAGACTCATTTCCATATCAATTTAATGATCAAATAACATCAAAAACACTTCTCAAAACCCAGATTTAACAGATCAAACGAAAATCAATTGAAATCATCAAAATCTCGCTCAATTAGCCAAGATTCTTAAATCAACTTACAAACCTTTAATTAAACATACATTTAGGATTGAAAACTTTAGGAATTTCATTAAAGAACTTAAAGTTCAGAGGAGAATCGTTCATACCTCCAAACTTGTGATTTCTCCACTTTTTGGAATGAAAACCTTGTTGAAACTTGTGGCAAATGAGTAGGTTTTGAAGATATGTTGATTTGCAATCAAATGAAAGTTGAAAGGAAGAATTTAGGTGAGGAAATCAGATTAGAATCTCTGGAAATGGTGATGTTTGGTTGGAGAGAAAAGGAGAAGAGAAAATAGGAAGTTAGTTGAGAAAATAGTGAAAATGAAACTTCCCTCCACTTTGATATCTTTAAAATCAGATTTTAGGATTAAAATATCTTAGAAAAATCTGGAGAATTCAATTTTGGGCAAATAGCTCCTTAAAGATTCAAAGTTTCAATCCTTTTTAAAACAGCCACCAAATTTGCGAAAATTACATTTTGGTCACTAGCCAAAATGTCAACCTTCCAAAACTCATTTTCCAAAATTGTTTTCACAGTTCATCAATATATATTAAAAGATGATTTTAGAACATTTTTCCATATTTTTAATGCAACCCGAACTAGGCTTTCCTAAATTAGCCACTTACGATTCGAACAGCACTTTGACCAAACCGGTCAACGCTCAAAACTTCTAAGCCCAAAACCGGGGCGTTACAACTCTCCCCCCCTTAAGAAATTTCGTCCTCGAAATTTACCTGAAGGAAAAAGATAAGGAAACTGCTTCCGCATGTCTTCCCTCCGCTCCCACGTGGCTTCCTCAACACCGCGATGCTTCCACAGCACCTTCACCAACTCAATGGTCTTGCCACGAAGAACCTTACTATCTGAATCCAGAACCTTCACCGGTTCCTCATCATAGGTCAAATCCGGATTCAAAACCACATCCTCAACAGGCATCACATGCGAAGGATCAGATCTATACTTCCGGAGCATAGAAACATGGAACACATCATGAATCTTCTCCAGTTCCTGAGGTAACCGCAACCGATAAGCAACAGGACCCACACGCTCAACCACCTCATATGGTCCAATGTATCTAGGGCTCAACTTGCCCTTCCGGCCAAACCTCAACACTTTCTTCCAAGGTGAAACCTTCAAGAACACACGGTCACCCACCGCATACTCTATCTCCTTACGCTTCAAATCCGCGTAAGACTTCTGCCGATCAGAAGCAGCCTTCAACCGCTCACAAATGAGCTTCACCTTCTCTGTGGTCCCTTTCAACAAAGCAGGCATTGAAACCAACTTTTGACCAGTTTCAGCCCAACAAAGAGGAGTCCTACACTTCCTCCCGTACAAAGCCTCATAAGGTGCCATCTGTATACTCGCCTGATAACTATTGTTATAAGCGAACTCAACCAAAGGCAGATGCTTCTCCCAAGAACCTTGGAACTCAATCACACAGCATCTCAACATATCCTCCAAAATCTGAATAACTCGCTCAGACTGACCATCCGACTGAGGATGATAGGATGTACTGAAATGCAATCTCGTACCCAAAGCTTGATGCAAACACTGCCAAAAACGCGATGTGAACCTCGGATCCCTATCCGACACAATCGACTTAGGCACACCATGCAACCGCACAATCTCAGCAATGTACAGCTCTGCCAGCTTGTCCAAAGAGAACGTAGTATGCACAGGCAAGAAATGCGCACACTTCGTCAGGCGATCCACAACCACCCAAACCGAATTCTTTTTCGACGGAGACAAAGGTAAACCAGATACAAAATCCATGGTAACCCTCTCCCACTTCCACTCAGGGATTTTCAACGGTTGCAACAAACCAGAAGGAAACTGATGCTCAGCCTTAACTCGCTGACACACCAAACACTTGCTCACAAACTCCGCCACATCCTTCTTCAAACCAACCCAATAGTACTCATCACGAAGATCACGATACATCTTAGTACTACCAGGGTGCATAGCAAAAGGACTACTATGACCTTCAGTCAGAATAGCACGCCTCAACTCAGCATCAGCAGGCACTACTATTCGACTCCCAAAACACAGCACACCATCATCATTAAAACAGAAATCCGAAGGCCTACCCTCCACAATATCCTGAACATGAGACACCAAGGAATCATCCAACAACTGCTTTTCCTTGATCAACTGAACCAAAGATGGTTTCACTTGCAACTCAGCAACAAGACCACCATCTCGCGATATGCTCAAGCTAGCAAACATCGCCCTCAGCTCAACAGCTACCTTCCTACTCAAGGCATCCGCAACAACATTAGCTTTTCCAGGATGATACTCAATCGTCAGATCATAATCCTTGAGCAACTCCAACCAACGACGTTGCCTTAGATTCAACTCCTTCTGAGACATCAGATACCTCAAACTCTTGTGATCCGTGTACACAGTACACTTCTCACCATACAGATAATGTCTCCAGATTTTCAGAGCAAAAACCACTGCCGCCAGCTCAATATCATGCGTAGGGTAATTGCGCTCATGCACTTTCAACTGCCGCGATGCATAAGCCACCACCTTACCCTCCTGCATCAGCACACACCCCAAACCAACATAGGATGCATCACTGTAAACCACAAACTCTTTCCCTGATTCAGGCTGAATCAAAATAGGAGCTTGCGTCAAAGCCGCCTTCAGCTTCTCAAAAGCCTGCTGTCTCGCTTCTGTCCATTCATACTTAACATCCTTCTGCAACAGCTTCGTCAAAGGAGCAGCAATCTTGGAAAAACCATCCACAAACCTCCGGTAGTATCCCGCCAAACCAAGGAAACTACGGACCTCAGGAACAGAATTAGGAACCTTCCAGCTCATCACCGCCTCAATCTTCTGAGGATCAACACGAATCCCCTCAGCTGAGACAACATGCCCAAGAAAAACCACCTCTCTTAACCAGAACTCACACTTGCTCAGCTTAGCATAAAGCTGATTCTCCAACAAAGCTTGCAAAACAACCCTCAAATGCTCTTCATGCTCCTCCTCAGTACGCGAGTACACAAGGATATCATCAATGAACACCACAACGAACTTGTCCAGGTATTCATGAAAAACACGATTCATCATGTCCATGAAAGCAGCAGGAGCATTTGTCAACCCAAACGGCATCACAAGGAACTCATAATGCCCATACCTTGTCCTGAAAGCTGTCTTAGGCACATCCACATCTTTCACCTTCAACTGATAATACCCTGACCTCAAGTCAATCTTAGAGAACACAGCAGCTCCCCGAAATTGATCAAAGAGATCATCAATCCTCGGCAAAGGATACCGATTCTTGATAGTCAACTTGTTCAGCTGACGGTAATCAATGCACATTCTCATAGTGCCATCTTTCTTCTTCACAAACAAGACAGGAGCACCCCAAGGCGACATACTCGGCCGGATAAAACCACGATCAAGCAGCTCTTGCAACTGCGTCTTCAGCTCCTTCAGCTCCTTAGGTGCCATTCTATATGGAGTAATGGACACAGGAGTTGTATTCTCATACAGCTCAATACCAAACTCCACCTCACGACTAGGAGGTAAACCAGGCAACTCCTCAGGAAAAACACCAGGAAACTCCTTCACCACGCGGATATCTTGCACTCTCAACTCCTTAGTGCTAGGATTCATCACAAAAGCTAGGTAAGCTTCGCAACCTTGCCTCAGCATCCTGCTCGCCTCCAAAGAAGATACAACATTGGCAAGAAACTTCACATTCTCACCAACCACCACAACTTCGTAATCATCCGCAAGCTTAAGCGAAACACGCTTATTCTCACAATCCACAACAGCACGATGCTCAGCAAGCCAATCCATACCAAGGATCACATCAAAACCATAAAAGGGCAACTCCATAAGGTCAACATGAAAGACATGCTCTTGAACAACCAAAGGACACCTTCTATAAAGCTTCCTAGTCACAACAGTCTCACCAAAAGAACTAGTGACCCGAACACCAACATCCAAAGACTCAACAGGCAAACCAAGCAATTCAGCATGCTCACGGAGAATATATGAATGCGTAGATCCAGAATCAATCAAAGAAAGCAATGACAAGGACTGCAAAGTAAAGGTACCTGCAATCACATCTGCATCATTCCGGCCCTCTCTCTGAGCATACACCCTCGCTTGGCCCCCACCTTCAGGCTGAATAGCTACAACATGAGCTACCCCACGGCCACCTTCCTCTCTCCTCTGGAAATTACCACGGCCGCGCCCACGACCTCTCTGCGGTGCAGCAACAACAGGAGCACGCACCTGCTCACCAGCCAACCTCGGACAATCTCGCCTGATGTGGTCCACAGAACCACAATTCCAGCATCCATTTCCACCAGCATTACCAGCTGTCACAACAGGAGCTTGTGCCACTCTCTCAGCACGAGGACAATCACGCTTCAAGTGACCACGGGAACCACATATCCAACAAGCACTAGGGTCAGCTCTAGCATTACCTCCTCTAGCAGGCACACCACCACCTCTCCTGGCTGAGGACTGATACTTCTGATCTCGTCCCCTCTTGTTCCGTCCACCTCCGGAACTATACTCAGCAGCTCGCTTGCCAGCACTCTTAGCAGACAAACTCAGGTTCATCTCAACATCCTTAGCTCGGCCCACCAACACATCAAAATCAACATACTCGGTGGCCAACAAATACATCTTGACATCCGTTACAAGACCGTAACGAAACCTCTCGCACCTAGCCCTCTCATCAGGTATTAGCTCCGGTGCATACTGGCTAAGGCGCACAAACTGTACCTCATACTCAGCCACACTCATGGTTCCCTGGGTAAGAGACATGAATTCCCGCTTTTTCTCATCCAGATATCTCACTCCCAGATATCTCCTTTTAAACACATTCTGAAAGAATGTCCAGGTAACATCAGCTTCAGCCATCCCAGCTATGGTGGTCGTCCACCATGTATAAGCATCGTCCTGCAGCAAGGACACAACACAGCCCAGCTTTTGCACATCCGTGCAACTCATCTGACCCAAGATACGCTTGGTACTTTCAAGCCAAGCCTCAGAACTCTCAGCTGATAAACCTCTAAACTCAGTCCCTCCAAGACTGCGCAGACGCTCCAAAGGCAATCTGACTCCAGCATCTCCCTGATGCCCAGCTCCCTGAGCTCCAGCTACTGCTGCTCGAAAAGCACCCGCAATAGCTTGTACCAAAGCAGACATATCAGGCACAGCTTGCCCCTGACCAACCTCTGGTCCAGCAGCTCCAGCACCAGCATCAGCTGCAGCTTCAGCTCTCGCACCTCCAGCACCACCACCAGGCGGAGGAGGGGGTAACACAGCACTATCAGCGTGCTCTTCATTCTCATTCTCATTGGGAGCCGTAGCTCGCACACTACCTCTCAACTCTCTACGTGGTGCCATACTTTACCATGCAACAACAATGCAAAATAAAACAAGTCAGGCCCAGCAAGGTAAGCAATCCAAGTATTCAAGCTCAATTTCATTTCAAAACAACATGTTTCCTTTAGCTTTTGTTTGGCAATGGGTACCCTCAGCATGCAACATCACAACATACACTCAATTGCATCAACATCTCAAGCCACTGAACATGCTTTCAAACAACAAGCATACAAGGCAAACATGCTTCAATCATGCATACAAACATTCCCAATTACTCGAGAACTCAGCTCTGATACCACCAAATGTAACCCCCTTAACCCGGCCTAGACGGTTGACCCGAATTAAGAAAGTCACACGGGGAAAACCAAAGTCAACCCGAAAGTCAACCTTGATTAACGACCCTTTTTTTTTCCCTTTTTAATCTTGTCTAGATGCACATTACACCTAAGTGTGACCATACAACCAACATACTAAAAGATCACAAACATCAGAGATCAAACAGGGACCCAATTGAGCAAATTACAACTTTAGGGACCAAATTGTAAATTCTGTTAAATTAAAGGACTTAATCCAAATTGAAGTTACCAACTTGAAATTAATCAGGTTTCATGCTTCTCTGTGAAATTTCAGCTCAAAAGGACATCCACAGCTCATACAATTGCACAAACAAGATTCAGGACCAAAATGCAAACCATTCAAAACACATAACTGCCAATGTCAGCCCCCAACGGTCGACCGTTCCGAAACGGGGGACAGCCCGTTCCGAAACGCGGGGCCGTTCCGAAACAGGCATAGCCCGTTTCGAAACGGGGGTCTGGCAGAGGCTTACTCGTTCCGAAACGGCCCTCCCCGTTTCGGATGCCTGGGTTCATGCAAGGCACCCGTTCCGAAACGGGGCACCCAGTTCCGAAACGCCTGCACCAGAATGCTCCAAAGCTCAACTTTAATCATGCAATTACACACTCAAACATGCTCCTAACACTACCAACTTTGCCAACATGCAATTTAACATATAAACAACATATTAGCATCAACAATTCATCCATTCATCATCATATGCAAAAAGCCCCAATTCTAGATGCATGCTTCCTACACAAGCTAGGCATACAAACACCAAACTTACAAAGCAAGCATATAAGGTTCCAATTCAAAAGCCAGCAAACACATCAACATTAAACATACTTAGGGAGTCTCCAACACCTCCCAAAACATACACATTGGTCCCCCATTGCCAAATCATACAAAAGCTAAAATGTTTAACAAAACCATCCATACATTGAGCTTCACTTGAACTAGATTGCTTGACCCTTCTTGCTGCCCTCAAGGTACTTTAATGCTCTGCATTATTGAATTCAGAAAACGAAGAGAGCGTAAGCAAAAGCTTAGTGAGGAAAGCTCTTAAAAACCATTCAATAATGCAATTCAAAACATTTACAAAACATGCTTTAAATCAACCATTTTCACATGCTCAAAAGCATTCATAACAAGCAATCTCATGCTTAAACATAAACATAAAAACAAGCATCTCATGCTTCTCAATATCCTCAACATGTCATATCGGCTCAAGTGATACATTTCCATTTATTAAAACAAGTTCATCAACTTCCCAAGGACTTTTAAACACCTTGGCCCCAAGGACTTTTAAACACCTTGGCCTATGGACTTTTAAACACCATAGAAGTAACCCATCAAGGACTTTTAAACACCTTGATCCCAAGGACTTTTAAACACCTTGGCCATGGACTTTTAAACACCATGAATGAAACACATCAAGGACTTTTAAACACCTTGATCCCAAGGACTTTTAAACACCTTGGCCTATGGACTTTTAAACACCATAGAAAGGATCACCTAAGGACTTTTAAACACCTTAGTGTCCGCAACATGAACCATCCAAGGACTTTTAACCACCTTGATGTTCATAAGTAACAAGGCTCACTCAAGGACTTTTAACCACCTTAGTGACCTTAACATTTTCAAAACATCACTTGCCAATATACATCATTTTCATCATTTACAACACTGTTTTAAAGCATAAAACCAAGCCATATTCATCATGCATTTCAAAGCATTAAACCACACCATTTCAATGTATAAAAGCAAGGCACTCCCACCTAGAGCTACCTTCAACATATGGCTTACAACAACAGCAAAACCCATGCTAAAACATGCTTTCAAAACAGTATGTAAAACATGCAAATCATCATTTTGCAATACATCAAAATCATGGCCACCACTAGAGAGAAAAATCCGAAAACTTACACTCGAGCTTAGCAAAGTTGTTTAGATTTAGACTAAGCTCCCAAGACATTGGTTTCAAAGCCGAAAACCCAATTTCACTCACCGATTCCACTTCGCCTCTTGCCGAAGCACGAATTCAAGCTTCCGGATCAACAACTCTTGGATCCAAAGATGCCACCCCTGCTTCAACACATCAAAGCAGTAAATCAATGCATCATCATGCATCAATTACCTCAATGAAAGCACTCAAACTCGCTGCTCTCATCCATCCTCCATTTTCGGCCACCAAACACAACCGAAAATGCATCAAAACCACTTCCAAACATAACCCAGCCATAAACCAGCAAAACCTCACTTCTATTAACATCAATCAACATCTAAAAACAACCTACAAACATCCTTATACCTCCAGCAACAACAGATCCACAAGATCACCACAAAAACTACCTTAAAACACAAGCTAAACTTAGGAATCTTAACCTATCCGGGATTGCATCAATCAAGACTCATTTCCATATCAATTTAATGATCAAATAACATCAAAAACACTTCTCAAAACCCAGATTTAACAGATCAAACGAAAATCAATTGAAATCATCAAAATCTCGCTCAATTAGCCAAGATTCTTAAATCAACTTACAAACCTTTAATTAAACATACATTTAGGATTGAAAACTTTAGGAATTTCATTAAAGAACTTAAAGTTCAGAGGAGAATCGTTCATACCTCCAAACTTGTGATTTCTCCACTTTTTGGAATGAAAACCTTGTTGAAACTTGTGGCAAATGAGTAGGTTTTGAAGATATGTTGATTTGCAATCAAATGAAAGTTGAAAGGAAGAATTTAGGTGAGGAAATCAGATTAGAATCTCTGGAAATGGTGATGTTTGGTTGGAGAGAAAAGGAGAAGAGAAAATAGGAAGTTAGTTGAGAAAATAGTGAAAATGAAACTTCCCTCCACTTTGATATCTTTAAAATCAGATTTTAGGATTAAAATATCTTAGAAAAATCTGGAGAATTCAATTTTGGGCAAATAGCTCCTTAAAGATTCAAAGTTTCAATCCTTTTTAAAACAGCCACCAAATTTGCGAAAATTACATTTTGGTCACTAGCCAAAATGTCAACCTTCCAAAACTCATTTTCCAAAATTGTTTTCACAGTTCATCAATATATATTAAAAGATGATTTTAGAACATTTTTCCATATTTTTAATGCAACCCGAACTAGGCTTTCCTAAATTAGCCACTTACGATTCGAACAGCACTTTGACCAAACCGGTCAACGCTCAAAACTTCTAAGCCCAAAACCGGGGCGTTACATATGACCTTCAGTCAGAATAGCACGCCTCAGCTCAGCATCATTAGGCACCACTATCCGACTCCCAAAACACAACACTCCATCATCATTAAAACAAAAATCCGAAGGTCTACCCTCCGCGATATCCCGAACATGCGGCACCAAGGAATCATCCAGCAACTGCTTTTCCTTGATCATTTGAACCAAAGATGGTTTCACTTGCAACTCAGCCACAAGACCACCATCACGCGAAATACTCAAACTGGCAAACATAGCCCTCAGCTCAACAGCTACCTTCCTACTCAAGGCATCCGCTACAACATTAGCCTTCCCAGGGTGATACTCAATCGTCAAATCATAATCCTTGAGCAACTCCACCCAACGTCGCTGCCTGAGATTCAACTCCTTCTGAGACATCAGATACTTCAAACTCTTGTGATCCGTGTACACAGTACACTTCTCACCATACAGGTAATGTCTCCAGATCTTCGAAGCAAAAACCACTGCAGCCAACTCTATGTCATGCGTAGGATAATTGCGCTCATGCACCTTCAACTGCCGCGATGCATAAGCCACCACCTTACCCTCTTGCATCAACACACATCCCAAACCAACATATGATGCATCACTATACACCACAAACTCTTTCCCTGATTCAGGTTGAACCAAGATAGGAGCTTGCGTCAAAGCTGCTTTAAGCTTCTCAAAAGCCTGCTGTCTCGCTTCCGTCCATTCATACTTAACATCCTTCTGCAACAACTTCGTCAAAGGTGCAGCAATCTTAGAAAACCCATCCAAAAACCTCCGATAGTATCCTGCCAAACCGAGGAAACTACGAACTTCATGAACAGACTTAGGAACCTTCCAATTCATCACCGCCTCAACCTTCTGAGGATCAACCCGAATCCCCTTAGCAGAAACCACATGCCCAAGAAACACCACCTCACTTAACCAGAACTCGCACTTGCTCAGCTTAGCATAAAGTTGATTCTCCAACAAAGCCTACAAAACAATCCTCAAATGCTCTTCGTGCTCCTCCTCAGTACGCGAGTACACGAGGATATCATCGATGAACACCACAACAAACTTGTCCAGGTATTCATGAAACACGCGATTCATCATGTCCATGAAAGCAGCAGGAGCATTTGTCAACCCAAACGGCATCACAAGGAACTCATAATGCCCATACCTTGTCCCGAAAGCTGTCTTAGGCACATCCACATCCTTCACCTTCAACTGGTAATACCCTGACCTCAAGTCAATCTTAGAGAACACAGCAGCTCCCCAAAATTGATCAAAGAGATCATCAATTCTCGGCAAAGGATACCGATTTTTGATAGTCAACTTGTTCAGCTGACGGTAATCAATGCACATCCTCATAGTGCCATCCTTCTTCGCCACGAACAAGACCGGTGCAGCCCAAGGCGACACACTCGGCCGAATGAAACCACGCTCAAGCAACTCTTGCAACTGCGTCTTCAGCTCTTTCAGCTCCTTACGTGCCATCGTATAGGGAGTAATGGACACAGGAGTTGTATTCTCATACAACTCAATCCCAAACTCCACCTCGCGATTAGGAGGTAAACCAGGCAACTCCTCAGGAAACACACCAGGAAACTCCTTCACAACCCTGATATCTTGCACCCTCAACTCCTTAGAGCTAGGATTCATCACAAAAGCTAGGTAAGCTTCATAGCCTTGCCTCAGCATCCGGCTCGCCTCCAACGTAGACACCACATTGGCAAGAAACTTCACATTCTCACCAACCACAACAACTTCATAATCATTCGCAAGCTTCAGCGAAACTCGCTTATTTTCACAATCCACCACAGCACGATGCTCAGCAAGCCAATCCATACCAAGGATTACATCAAAACCATAGAAAGGTAACTCCATAAGGTCAACATGAAAAACATGATCTTGAACAACCAAAGGACACCTTCTATACAGCTTTCGAGTCACAACAGTCTCACCAAAAGAACTAGTGACACGCATACCAACATCCAAAGACTCAACAGGCAACCCAAGCAATTCAGCATGCTCACGCAATATGTAAGAGTGCGTAGATCCAGAATCAATCAAGGAAAGTAACGACAAGGATTACAGAGTAAAAGTACCTGCGATCACATCCGCGTCATTCCTCCCCTCTCGCTGAGCAAACACTCTAGCCTTCCCGCCACCCTCTGGCTGCACAGCTACAACATGAGCCACACCTCGGCCACCTTCCTCTCTCCGCTGGAAACTACCACGGCCGCGCCCACGACCTCTCTGCGGTGCTGCAACAACAGGAGCACGAACTTGGCCATCAGCCAACATAGGACAATCACGCCTCAAATGATCCAAAGATCCACAGCTCCAGCAACCATTACCAGCTGCCGCAACAGGAGCTTGCACCTCCCTCACAGCACGAGGACAATCACGTTTCATGTGACCATGAGAACCACAAATCCAACAAGCACTCGGATCAGCTCTAGCGTTGCCTCCCCGAGCAGGTGCTCCACCACCTCGCTTAACCGAGGACTGATACTTCTGATCACGTCCCCTCTTGTTCCGTCCACCACCGGAACTATACTCAGCTGCTCGCTTACCAGCACCTTTAGCAGATAAACCCAAGTTCATCTCAATATCCTTAGCTCAGCCCACCAACACATCAAAATCATCATACTCGGTAGCCAGCACATACATCTTCACATCCGTCACTAAGCCATAACGGAACCTTTCACACCTCGCCCGCTCATCCGGGACAAGCTCAGGTGCGTATTGACTGAGTCGAACAAACTGTACTTCATACTCAGCCACCGTCATGCTCCCTTGAGTAAGAGACATGAACTCCCTCTTTTTCTCATCTAGGTACCTCACACCCAGATACCTTCTCTTGAACACATTCTGAAAGAATGTCCAAGTCACATCAACTTCCGCCATCCCAGCAATAGTGGTTGTCCACCACGTATATGCATCCTTCTGCAGCAAGGACACAACACAGCCAAGCTTCTGCACATCAGTGCAACTCATCTGACCCAAGATCCTCTTGGTACTCTCTAACCAAGCCTCAGAACCCTCAGCAGACATACCCCTGAACTCAGTCCCTCCTAAACTGCGCAAACGCTCCAAAGGTAGTCTAACTCCAGCATCTTCCTGATGCCCAGCTCCTCGAGCTCCAGCTACCGCTGCTTGAAAAGCACCAGCTATAGCTTGAATTAACACCGTCATGTCAGGAACAGCTTGCCCCTGACCAGCCTCAGGTCCTGCAGCCTCAGCACCAGCTGCAGCTCCAGCTTCCTCAGCCCCAGCACCACCACCACCAGGTGGAGGAGGTAAAACCGCGCTCTCAACGTTCTCTTCATTTTCATTCTCATTCTGAGCCATAGCTCGCACATTACTCCTCAACTCTCTACGAGGTGCCATGCTCTAATTATGCAATCACAATGCAAAATAAACAAAGTCAGGCCCAGCAAGGTAAGCAATCCAAGTACTCAAGCTCATTTCCAATTAAAAACAACATCATTTCATTAGCTTTGATTTGGCAATGGGTACCCACAACATGCTTCATCACAGCATACATCTCAATTGCAACATACATGCAATCCACTCAACATGCTTTCACCCAACAAGCATACAAAGAATACACACTTTAAACATTCACATACACATTCCCATTTACTCGAGAACTCAGCTCTGATACCACCAAATTTAACCCCCTTAACCCGGCCTAGACGGTTGACCCGAATTAAGAAAGTCACACGGGGAAAACCAAAGTCAACCCGAAAGTCAACCTTGATTAACGACCCTTTTTTTTCTTTTTAAACTTGTCTAGATGCACATTAACCCTAGTTATGATCATTCAAACAATATACTCAAAGATCAAAAACATCAGAGATCGAACAGGGACCCAATTGAACAAATTACAACTTTAGGGACCAAATTGTAAATTCTGATAAATATAAGGACTTCACCCAAATTAAAGTTACCAACTTGAGATTAATCATGTTTCATGCATCTCGGCCAAAATTCAGCCAAAACGGACATTCCAAACTCATACAATTGCACATACAAGTTTCAGGACCAAAATGCAAACATTTTGAAACATATAACTACCAATGTCAGCCCCCAACGGTCATCCGTTCCGAAACGGGAGACAGCCCGTTTCGAAACGCGGGGCCGTTCCGCAACGCGTACCGAAACGAGGGCTGACAGTAGCCTTTCCGTTTCGGAACGGTGTCACCCGTTTCGGACGCCTGGGCTGCTTCGAGGCACCCGTTCCGAAACGGCAGGCACTGTTCCGATACGGCCTGCACAAAATGCAGAAGTTTGCTTGCCTAAACATGCAATTGACCAACCAATCATGCTCCAATTGCTATCAAACTTTACCAGCATCTCATACAACGTACAAGAGACATATTTGCATCAACCAATCATCATTATATCAACATATATGAAAAGCCCCAAATCTAAAGGCATGCTTCCTACACAAGCAACCATTCATGCACAAAAGCCTTCAAACCAACACATAATGACCAAATACAAAAACCAAAATTAACAACAACATGAATCCAACTTAGGGAGTTCCAAACATCTCCCAAACAACAACATAGGTCCCCCATTGCCAAATGCCAAAAGCTAAAAGTGTTTAAGAAAACCTTCTCATACATGAGCTTAACTTCCACTTGATTGCTTGCCCTCCTTGCTGCCCTCAATGCACTTTAATGCTCTGCATTATTGGTTTAAGAAAAGAGAGAGAGCGTAAGCAAAAGCTTAGTGAGGAAAGCTCCTTAGAACCACACAATAATGCATTTATAAAACTCATTTATAAATCATACTTCAAAATACATTTAGACATGCTCGCAAGCAATATTAAACAAGCATCTCATGCTTCATATCATAACATGTCATATTGGCCACAAGTGATAATTACCATCTTTAAAACAAGATCAACATAAGACTCACACATGGACTTTTAAACACCATTGTGATCTTATCCCCAAGGACTTTTAAACACCTTGGCCCATGGACTTTTAAACACCATGGCAAGGACCACACAAGGACTTTTAAACACCTTTGTGTCCTTAACAAGTTTCACCTCAAGGACTTTTAAACACCTTGACCCCAAGGACTTTTAAACACCATGATATAAATCACCCCAAGGACTTTTAAACACCTTGGCCATGGACTTTTAAACACCATGATATAAATCACCCCAAGGACTTTTAAACACCTTGGCCCAAGGACTTTTAAACACCTTGGAAAGGACCACACAAGGACTTTTAAACACCTTCATGTCCGTAATAAGAACCATCCAAGGACTTTTAACCACCTTGATGTTCTTAAGTAAACAAGGCTCACTCAAGGACTTTTAACCACCTTAGTGACCTTAACCTTTTCAAAAAATCACTTGCCAATATACATCATATATCATCAATAATCCACTGTTTTAAAGCATTTAACCAAGCCATAAACATCATGCTCTCTTTTTTCATCAATGCAGATAATTAGGAGGTTTAAGGAAAAAAAGACATCTTTTGGCGGTAACTCGAGCCCTAATGTTCTCTTACAATGTTCCTCAATATTTGTTGGCTGAGGCATTGTTGACTTCTACTTACCTTATTAATCGTATGCCTAGTAGAATATTAAATTTTCAAACACCTAGGGATGTGTTCTTGTCTCACTTTCCATCTTTTAAACCTATGAGCTCTAATCTTCCTTTGCGTGTTTTTGGTTGTGTGAAACCGATATTTTAATTTTGATATAACTAAAGAACCTAAGGACTAAATTGAAAATGTCAAAACAAATTTTTAAGTCCTCAAACATCCTCATATGATTTTAAGAAAATGCCAAAGTTAAAAACTAAGATTTTCAAATGTTTTCTAAGTGTTTAAAGCCGAAACAGTGTTTTTCAAGTCCCTGTTTCGAAACGGCCTAAGGCGTTTCGAAACGATTTCACCACTGCCAACCCCTGTTCCGAAACGGGTATCGAAACATATTTAGAACATAAGAACCCGTATCGAAACGATTTCAAGTGTTTCGAAACGGTTCTTCATTTTGATTTGAAAAATATGACCGTTGCAAAAGTTTTTAACTGATTTTTCAGAAACCCTTAGGGTGTTTCGAAACGGGTTCAAGCTGTTTCGAAACGACCCTTGACAGTGGCAAAAGTGTTTCGAAACGAGTTCAATCCGTTTCGAAACGGGCTCTTAAATGCACCCAACGGCTCTTTCTATTTTGGTCCGTTTCGAAACAGGTTCCCGCGTTCCGAAACGGGTGGTTGCAGACTGCATTTATGGAGGTGAGATAACACCCCAACGACTCTATTGATGAATGCAACAACCACAACGGTTAGAAATCAATGAGAAGGTAGAAAAGGGACCTCTAAAAGCTCCAGCAACAACTATTGATCCAAAAGCAAACATTCAAACATCAAATCCAAGCATTTGTGCTTAAATCCCAAATTGTCTAGAAACCCCAATTGTAATTTTAATTCTTATCTTTTTCAATTGGGTTGAGTGCTTGTAATTGGGCTACAATTTGTATTGAGAGATACTATCTTAACCATCAAACTCTTTGTTTTCTTTGTGTGAGGATTGGGTAGAAAATTTAACCGAAATTGTAAGGGTTGCCTCCTTAGCCTAGAAAAGGGGAAGAGCAATTAGTGGAATTGTTGCAAATCCTTAGTGAAGCTAAGGTAGTGGATGTAGAGTTCATTTGGAACTTGAACCACTCTAAAATTCCTTGTCTATCTTTTTAATTTGCAAATTCCACCACCTAAACCTTTAAAAATCTAATTCACTCCCCTCTTTTTAATTGGTATCAGAGCCTACCTCTTTGAGGATTAACAACCACAAGATGGACTTCAAAGGCAAGAACAAAAAAGAAGCAAGGGATCAAATCATTTGCTTCGAGTGCAATAACCCGGCCACATATGTTCGGAGTGCCCTCAACTCAAGAAGAAGGGCTTTGAGAAGAAGAAGAAGCTCAAAGTCAAGCTTTCTACTTGGAGTGATGAGGAGTCATCGGAGGATGACGAACAAGAAGTGGCCAACCTTTGCCTCATGGAACTTGAGGAAGATTCCTCTATGGTAACCTCTAACTCATGAACTTTAGATTTTACATATGATGAATTGAATGATGCATATGATGAGTTACAAGAGGTCTATGATGAATTAGTTGAGAAATATAAGGAGTCGGTCATTAGGAATAAGAAAATTATTTTGGAACTAAATGAGAAAAATGACTCACTCTCTCAAGCTAATTCAAAATTTGAGAAAAAGATATTAGGGTTGAAAGATGAACTAAAATTTTTTCAAGATGAAAATGTTGACCTTAATAATCTTTTGTCTCAATGTAATAGTGAACACCAAAAGGTGTTGGATGAGCTAAACGAGCTCAAAAAGTCTTTTTAAAATGTTGGTAGTGTCAAGCATGAAATAGGTGAATCTTCAAGAACAAACCAACCTAAGAAAAAGACCAACTACTACAAACAAGGTAGCTTTCCTAGACATAGTAGGACTAAAAGAATTAGAAGTGTATGGGTTCCTAAGGAACTTGTAAAATCTAATAATATTGTTGCTATGTCATCTTGGATTCCTAAGGGAACCAAGGTTTTGGGAGCTAACACTCATGGACCCAAAATGATTTGGGTACCAAAAACAAAAGCTTAATATCTTTGTTTGTAGGGGGAGCATTGCTACAAGGCCAAAGCACAATGTCAAAACTCATGGTACCTTGATAGTGGATGCTCAAGGCATATGACCGGAGACAAGAGTAGATTCATGGATCTAAAGCCAAAAAGTGGAGGAGTGGTGACATTTGGTGACAACTCCAAAGGCCACATTAAAGCTATTGGCTCTATAGGTAATCACTCTACTATTCTCATTGAAAATGTCTTGTATGTCGATGGTCTTAAACACAATTTATTGAGCATAAGTCAACTGTGTGATAAAGGATTTAATGTTTTATTTGATAAAAATGGATGCAAAATTGTAGACATTAAATCTAATAATATTATGCTCATAGGTCATCGCATAGGGAACATATACATGGTGCATCTAGATGACATTCATACATCTCATGCATGCTTAGTAGCACAAAATGAAAATGATGCATGGTTGTGGCATAAGAAACTAGGACATGCTAGCATTAGTGTTTTAGAAAAACTAGTTTCCCTTGATCTAGTTAGAGGTTTACCCAAGATTAAATTTTCAAATGATAAAATTTGTGATGCTTGCTCTAAAGGTAAACAACATAAGTCTTCCTTTAAATCCATTAATGATGTTTCTACTAGTAGATGTTTACAACTAATCCATATGGATTTATTTGGGCCAATTAGGACTATGAGCTTGGGTGGTAAGTCTTATGCATTTGTTCTTGTTGATGATTTTTCTAGATTTACTTGGGTTCTATTTTTAAGTACTAAAGATGAGGCTTTGGAAAAATTCATCACATTTTCAAAACTAACCCAAAATGATCTTGAACTTAGAATTTCACATATTAGAAGTGATCATGGAACCGAGTTTCAAAATTTAGGGTTTGAAGATTTTTTTAAATGAAAATGGTATTAGCCACAATTTTTTGGCTCCTCGAACTCCTCAACAAAATGGGGTAGTTGAGAGGAAAAATAGAACTTTGCAAGAAATGGCTAGAACTATGCTTTGTGAAAATAATTTACCTAAATATTTTTGGGCGGAAGCCACAAACACCGCTTGCTATATTGTTAATCGAGTAATGATTAGGCCAATTTTAAAGAAAACACCTTATGAGATTTTAAAATCTAAAAAGCCTAACATTATCTATTTTCACCCTTTTGGTTGCAAGTGATTTGTTTTAAATAATGGAAAAGACAACTTAGGTAAATTTGATGCAAAAAGTGATGAAGCAATTTTCAGAGGTTACTCTTTAACCTCTAAAGCCTATCGAGTATTTAACAAAAGAACTTTAGTAGTAGAAGAATCTATTCATGTTGTATTCGATGATAACCTCCTTCCAAGGAAGGATTCTTGTGATGATGATGATGTAGGAATCATAAATGCCTTTGATGGAGGACAAACTTCAAAAGGATGAGATTCCAACAAAAGAAGAAGACACACAAGATCCACCTCTTGAAGCATTGAAGGACTTAACTCTTGAGGAAAAAGAAGTGAGCTACCCAAGGGAGTTTAACTATGTCAAAGATGGTGAAATCTTGGGTGATCCATCCAAGGGGGTAACCACTCGATCCTCTCTTAGATTAATGAATCATGTTGCATTTATCTCATGCATAGAGCCTAAGAATATAAAAGAAGCATTGAAAGATGACTTTTGGATTATGGCTATGCAAGAAGAGTTAAATCAATTTGAGAGAAGTAACGTTTGGACATTAGTTGTTAGGCATAGTAATAAACCTACCATAGGAACTAAATGGGTCTTTAGGAACAAGCTAGATGAGAGTGGTAACATTGTGAGAAATAAAGCTAGACTTGTAGCACAAGGTTACACTCAAGAAGAGGGAATAAATTTTGATGAAACCTATGCACCCGTAGCTAGAATGGCAGCCATTAGGATGTTGCTTGCATATGCATGTTGTCATAATTTCAAGCTTTTTCAAATGGATGTTAAAAGCGCATTTTTAAATGGTTTTATAAATGAGGAAGTGTATGTGGAACAACCACCGGGTTTTGAAGATTCAAAATTTCCAAATCATGTTTTCAAACTCACTAAAGCTCTTTATGGTTTAAAGCAAGATCCTAAAGCTTGGTATGAAAGACTCAAACTTTTTAATTGAAAAAGGTTTTGAAAAAGGTAAGGTGGACACTACACTTTTTATAAAAATGTACAAAAATGACATCTTAGTAGTTCAAATTTATGTTGATGATATTATTTTTGGTTCTAATAATGAATGTCATTGTCAAGAGTTTGCTAAGCTAATGCAAGGTGAATTCGAGATGAGCATGATGGGGGAGCTCTCATTTTTTTTGGGACTCCAAATCAAGCAAAAGAAGGATGGCACCTTCATCAATCAAGCAAAGTACATAAAGGATATGCTCAAGAAGTTTGGCTTGGAGAATGCAAAGCCTCAAGCCACACCTATGAGCTCATCTACAAAGCTTGACAAAGATGAAGGAGGTAAGTGTGTTAACTCTAAGCTTTACCGTTCTATGATTGGATCATTGCTTTACCTTACCGCAAGTAGACCAGATATCTTGTTTAGTGTTTGCTAGGTTTCAAGCTAGTCCTAGAGAGTCTCACCTTATAGCCGTTAAGAGAATCTTTAGGTACCTTAGAGATACTCCTTGTTTAGGTCTTTGGTACCCTAGAGACTCCACCTTCAACCTTCATGCTTATTCGGATGGGGATTATGGGGGTTGCAAAATCGATAGGAAAAGTACTTCGGGAACTTGTCAATTCCTAGGTAGTATGCTCATATCTTGGTTCTCTAAGAAACAAAATAGTGTAGCCTTATCTACCACCGAAGCCGAGTACATATCCTTAGGGAGTTGTTGTGCTGAAGTCCTTTGGATAAAACAACAACTCTTAGATTATGGAATTAAAGTTGAAACTATACCCCTAAAATGTGACAACACTAGTGTTATATGTCTAACAAAAAATCCCATCCAACACTCTAGAACCAAACACATAGAAATAAGGCATCATTTCATTAGAGATCATGTCCTTAAAGAAGATGTGGTTATAGAGTATGTAGACACCTTAAATCAATTAGCGGACATATTTACAAAACCCTTAGACAAATAGCGTTTTTGGTCCCTTAGGAGAGAGTTAGGTCTAGCTAGCCTATCTTGACCTTTTAGGACCTCTTTTGTGCTTAAAATTGCTTGATCTTGTGAAATGCCATGTTTATGTGTTTTGACTCTTAATTTCATCCATGCTTATAGCTAGGGGGAGTATGTTTATGTTTGCATATGTTTTGCCTGCCCATTCATGTCATTCATGCAAGTTAGGCCTTAGAAAAACTTAATTTTCTGCACTTTTAGAGCCTCATCTGCACTTCCAGGCCCAGGTGTATCGAAACGGGTAAACCTGTTTCGATACGGCTGCTTTAAAATCTTGTCTGAGAGAAGGGCGTTTCGAAACGCCTCAAAAGGGTTTCGAAACGGTTTTGCTACTGCCAAGGGGTGTATCGAAACAAGTTTCGATACGAGTCAATGGGGCTTCGATACGGTCAACACCGTATCGAAACGGTCAGCTGGAATCCTTAAAATGGTCAAACTTTCGTGCTCGCGTTTCGAAACGGTCAAGACCATTCCGAAACGGTTTCACGGACAACTTTAAGTAGGGCTTTTAATGATAAAGTTCTCTTTAAATTAAAACTCTTTAAAACCCTAAAAACCCTACCCCGACTTTTACCCTATAAAAACCCTCTAAACCTCATTGTTTTTCACCAAATCTTGAGGGGTTTTTTCTCTAAAACGCTAGTCTAAGCAAGATTCATCAACATTGTGCAAGGATTTTCATCCATTCATCCAAAATCCCAAACTAAGGTATTTTTCCTCTTTTTCTTTTTCCTTCAATTTCTATTCAAATCCTAGGTTAGAAAAATTTATTTTTGTATAGTTCATATGTTTTGATGCTTGGGTTTTTCATATTTTGTAAAAAAAATTCAAAATCTTCAATTTTCTGATTCGAATATAAAATTTTTCCTTCGTATTTGTTTTTACTGTTTTCTCTTCATTTTTTTTTTGTTTTTTTTTATCTTTTTTTGATTTGTTTATTGTTTTCAAAAAAACTTGTTTAAACCTAACTTGGATTTATTATTGGATTGAATTACGATATCTATGCATAAACTTAAAATTTTCGCTTGCTTTCTTGTGTTTTTAGGATGTCGGGAAATGTTAGCAAAAAGCGTAAGTCCGTTCAATCCGGTGACTCGAGTGTGCGTCCGAATCTCGCTCAGCTCTTTCAAAAATCCCTTCGAACTCCAGAAATGCGTGCTCGTTTCAAATATGTCAAGGATTTCGAAGTTCGTCGTGAGCGTGTCATTGATCTCAAATTTCTTAACTCCGAGCGATTCCTTTTCCGTTACCTCGAGCGTTTGAGCGAATGGAATCTTCTTCCTTTGTTGAGCATCCCGGACATTCGCTACAAACACATGGTACTCATCTTTTACTCCAATGCTCGTCTTATTAATGATGAAACAAATACCGAGGTTGTTGGGATTGAATCTTTTATTTTGGGGAAAAAGTTTGTTGTTAATGTTGCTCTCTTGGAGTCTACTTTTTCCCTTAAGGATGAGGGAATTGAGAATGAACGTCACTTTGGTACTAATACCGGTCAAGTGCTTACCTTGGATGCGCACGATCGTTTTCTCCACTTGATGGTTTCATGGTTCCTTCGCACCTCCGGAGGTAAATATTCTCATATCTATCAAGTTGATTACTTTTGGCTTGAATGTTTCCGTCGTGGTGAGCGCCCTAATGTTGCTAAGATCATATTTTCCGAGATGGTTAATAATGTTAAGCTTATTGACACCGATGCCTTGAAATCTTTTACTTATGGCACGATTTTGAGTCACATCTTTAGCAAGATTGGTCTCGATTGCTCCTACGACTCTCCGAAACCCCGCAAGTCCAAGATTGGGGAGTCCTCTCTTCGCAAGTCCGGTTTTCACTATGTGAACCATGTTTGGGAACGTGTTGATAGAGCCGCACCTCCTCCTCCTCCTCTCGTTGAACCTCAAGCTCCAGTTGCAACCAGTGATGCTCTCACGGCTTTGATTACCGAGCGGTTCAATGCCATGGACACTAACATGGCTACGGGTTTTGGTGCCATCAACACTCGCTTGCAAAATTTAGAGGATCGACTCCAATCCATTGAGGCTTCCCACTCGAACATGGACTTGTCCTTCTCTACCTTCTATGGCCAATGGACGAAGTTTCGCCGTTCTCAAGTCAAGAGCGATGATGAGACTTCGGATGATGATGATGGTGGTAACGAGGCCTAGGATATTCATATCATATCATATTATCTATGCATTTTAGGTTTAAGTTTGCATCTTTATGTTTCATTATGTTTTAGGAACCTATGCTTATTACTTAATGTTGATTTATGTTTTGGATATTTTAATTTTATGAATTAATGTTATTGTTGCTTATTACTTAATGCTTATTGGTACTAACCCTTTCTCTTCTCTATGAGCCTTACTTATTATTTTTGATCTAACAAAAAGGGGGAGAAGAAATTTACGAGCCACAAAAATTCTTTTTAAATGTTTAAAGGTTTTTCAGTTTTAAAACTTGAATTTCAAAGTTAAAACATTTAAAAAAAAACTTTAAAAACCTATCTTAAATTAAGGGGGAGTTAGGATATGTTCAAAATTTTCAAAACTCTTAAAAATTCTAACTTTGGTTTTGTTATATCAAAAAGGGGGAGATTGTGAAACCGATATTTTAATTTTTGATATAACTAAAGAACCTAAGGACTAAATTGAAAATGTCAAAACGAATTTTTAAGTCCTCAAACATCCCCATATGATTTTAAGAAAATGCCAAAGTTAAAAACTAAGATTTTCAAATGTTTTCTAAGTGTTTAAAGCCGAAACAGTGTTTTTCAAGTCCCTGTTTCGAAACGGCTTAAGGCGTTTCAAAACGATTTCACCACTGCCAACCCCTGTTCCGAAACGGGTATCGAAACGGCTTTAGAACATAAGAACCCGTATCGAAACGATTTCAAGTGTTTCGAAACGGTTCTTCATTTTGATTTGAAAAATATGACCGTTGCAAAAGTTTTTAACTGATTTTTCAAAAACCGTTAGGGTGTTTCGAAACGGGCTCAAGATATTTCGAAACGACCCTTGACAGTGGCAAAAGTGTTTCGAAATGAGTTCAATCCGTTTCGAAACGGGCTCTTAAATGCACCCCCAACGGCTCTTTCTATTTTGGTCCGTTTCGAAACAGGTTCCCGCGTTCCGAAACGGGTGGTTGCAGACTGCATTTATGGAGGTGAGATAACACCCCAACGGCTCTATTGATGAATGCAACAACCACAACGGTTAGAAATCAATGAGAAGGTATAAAAGAGACCTCTAAAAGCTCCAGCAACAACTATTGATCCAAAAGCAAACATCCAAACATCAAATCCAAGCATTTGTGCTTAAATCCCAAATTGTCTAGAAACCCCAATTGTAATTTTAATTCTTATCTTTTTCAATTGGGTTGAGTGCTTGTAATTGGGCTACAATTTGCATTGAGAGATACTATCTTAGCCATCAAACTCTCTGTTTTCTTTGTGTGAGGATTGGGTTAAATTTTGGGTAGAAAATTTAACCGAAATTGTAAGGGTTGCCTCCTTAGCCTAGAAAAAGGGAAGAGCAATTAGTGGAATTGTTGCAAATCCTTATTGAAGCTAAGGTAGTGGATGTAGAGTTCATTTGGAACTTGAACCACTCTAAAATTCCTTGTCTATCTTTTTAATTTGCAAATTCCACCACCTAAACCTTTAAAAATCCAATTCACCCCCCCTATTGGTTCATTTCGATCTTTCGATCCACTCAACAGGTTGCATTGTGTTTGTTTAAAATTTAAGTCCCACAAGATCTAAACTTGATCCCAAATCTATGAAATGTGTTTTAGTTGGATATTCTTCACTCAAGAAGGGCTACAAATGTTACCATCCCTCTTCTAAAAAGTTCTTTGTTACTTTGGATCTAACCTTTTTTTGAGCAGGAACCTTATTTCTCCAAGACAGAAATTAAGGGGGAGATCTATGGTAATAATTTCCAGCTTGTTCCTACACAAGTTCCTCCTTCTTTACCTTCTCATTATCCTCCCTTACTTGAGTCTCAAACTTCTTCCTATACTCCTCCTAATTCATCACCTAACTCATATACTTCTCCTACTACTTCTCATGTTACTTCCCCTACATCAAAACAATTAACTCGAACTTCTTCACAGCCTCCCAAACAATTGTAGGTCTATACTCGAAAAAGAAAGACTATTCCAGAAACAGCTCTGCAATCTAGCACTTGTCAAGAATTAAACTCCAGTCTAGTTGCTTGTGAAGAAAGTGGAGGTAATGAATATGTTAATATGCCTTCTAATCTACTTTATGATTATGAGCCTATTGCTAAGAGGAAAGGGGTGAGGCTGTGTACCAAGTACACTATTCAAAGGTATGCTTCCTATGGAAGTTTAATGCCTTCATTCAAAGCTTTTACAGCATGTTTAGACAAGGAACAAATTTCAAATAGCTATGAAGAAGTAGTCCAGAATCCTAGATGGAAGAAGGCTATAGAGGAAGGGATTGAAGCACTTCAAAAGAATGAAACCTGGACTATTACAGATTTACCCCCAGGGTAAGAGGACTGTTGGTTGTAAATGGGTATTTTCCATCAAATACAACTCTGATGGGACCATACAAAGACACAAGGCAAGGTTGGTTGCAAACGGGTTTACTCAAACCTATAGGATTGACTTCAAAGAGACTTTTGCTCAAGTGGCAAAATTGAATTTTGTTCGAATTCTTCTTAGTCTGGCAGTGAACGGTGATTGGAAACTACACCAACTAGATATCAAGAATGCATTCCTAAATGGAAATCTTGAAGATGAGGTTTACATGGAGATTCCATCTGAAGTAAGAGGTGCAGAACAACCTCAAATAGTCTACAAACTGGCTAAATCAATCTATGGACTCAAACAATCTCCTAGAGCCTGATTTGAGAGATTCACCAAGGCTATAATGAAGAATGGGTTCAAACAGTCCTCGGCTGATCATACCTTGTTCAGTAAGGTAACATCGTCCAATAAAAAGGTGATCCTAATTGTGTATGTGGATGACATAATCTTGACTGGAGATGATGAAGAAGAAGTCAGCAAATTAAAGAAGTTTTTAAACAGAGAATTTGAAATTAAAGATCTTGGGAGTTTGAGATACTTCCTAGGCATGGAAGTAGCAAGTACCAACAAAGGTTCAATTATAAACTAAAGAAAATATATTCTAGATCTACTTAAAGAAACATGTTTACTGGATTGAAAACCTGCAAACACACCAATGGAGGCAAGCCTAAAGTTTAACAAACCAAAAATTGATCTTGCAGCTGACAAAGGACTCTACCAAAGGCTAGTAGGTAAATTGATTTACATGTCCCTCACTAGACCTGACATCTCTTTTCCAATAAATGTCATAAATCAATATATGACAGACTCGAAACAAGAAACACATAGATGAAGCCAAGAGGATCTTAAGGTATCTAAAAGGTACACCAGGACATGGCCTATTTTTCAGGAAAAATCAAGACAGAACTGTTAAGATCTACACAAATGCAAGCTGGGCAGGAGAGCTATCTGACAGAAGGTCAACTAGTGGGTATTGTTCCTATGTTTGGGGAAATCTGGTAACCTGAAAGAGCAAGAAACAAACAGTAGTTGCAAGAAGTAGTGCAGAGGCAGAATTCAGGGCCTTGGCTTTGGAAATTTGTGAAGGAATTTGGATACTGAAATTTCTGAGAGATTTGGGAATGGCACATGATGAAAGTTTTGAAATTCTGTATGATAACCAATCAACTATCCAGATAGCTAAAAATCCTGCACAACATGACAGGACAAAACACATTGAAATCGACAGACACTTCATTGCTGAGAAATTAGCTAAAGGGACAGTGTCACTAAACTACATCCCTACAGAAGAACAAGTGGCAGACACTCTCACAAAGCCTCTGTCAAAAGCTCTTTTCAACATTTTTTTGTCCAAACAGGGATTATACATTGTATATTTACCAGTTTGAGGGGGAGTGTAAGAATGCGTATAGTATTCTAATTCATATAGGAGTTAGTTTATTTTTAGTTTATTATTTAAAGTGTTGTAATTGTAGTCTAAGTCTATCTAGTAGAGTTAGAAGACTAAACGTAGTAGGACTCTTTGTCTAACATAAAGTCCTAGCCTATAAAATATGTATGTACTCTGTAATTTATTATGAGATTTTTTATCATCTAATAAATACAATATTTTTCTGTTTATCTTCAAAATTGCATAAAGGGCATAAAAGAGATGCTTGTTGAAGGCAGTCGCTCTTATGTAGTTCTACCTTTGTCGGCAAACGTATGTGGATAGCTTTTCAAACAAAAGCCACCAGTTTTGGCGGAGCATTACTAGATCAAATATGTTTTCATATTGTGTTAGAGGTAGCACCATTAGAGATCCCCATTTCACACCAGGACTTTGTATTAGAGGTGCCTGTTGAATTTGCTTTCCATCTGATGCTATCGGGAATTTCAGTGTTGGTTTTGAAGTTTTTTTTATAAAATTATAGAACGAGTCTCATATGGGAATATCCATTCGAACAAGTTTCTGCGAAGCTGTATTATTCAATACCATACATCTTTTACAACAACTCCAAAATATGCGATAGTTTACCATCACCCTATCCAAATATCACTCCAAAACTGCACATGTTTACCATTACCCACCAGAACCTTGATATTCTGCAAAAACAAACTGTGCCTGGTCGTATTTGAAGCAACGACGCCCTTCCAAATTTAGGATTTATTGGTCGGTTTCACATTAGAAGGTAACAAGGACGTGTGATTAGTACAACTTAAATAGTTAAGTGGTTAAACTATCACAATTAAATGTATATTGGTCATATTGAAACTACTCTAATAGTTAATTGGTCATTTAAATAGTTTACCCTAAAAAATACATAAATTTAAATATAAAAATATTCTTTTTTCATAATAAAATTGTTACTTTTCTGTTTTAAAATTGTCTCATTTAAATTGTCACTTTGAAAAACTCAAAAAAATTTATAAGACACAATGATTTTTTTTATCCTTTTTAGTTTCCCAATAATTTTATTATTTAAATTATTTTAGGCTTTGTCTAACATATGCCTAGGCCATAGTTTAATGTGTATTTAATAACATTAATTAAGTAAGAGATTCTACTGTTGCATTTAATATGAAACTTTTAATAAGAATCCTATTTAAGAGAATTATTTGATTATTTAACTCATTTAATCTCTAAAACCCCAAATCTTAAAACACACAAACCTGAAACCCTAAACACTAAACGCTAAAAAACATAAAATGCTAAACCCTAAACAAAAACATTAAACCCTAAACTATAAACACTTAAACAACTCAATGTGAGGATTAATATTATTAAATAAGTTAAATAATCAAAGAATCCCCTTAAATAAGATTCTTATTAAAAGTTTCATATTAAATGCAACAATAGAATCTTATACTTAATTAATGTTAGTAAATACAACCAAAAAAATTTCCGTTCTCTTTGCACTAGTTTGCCTCCGCTCTTAACTTTTCACTTTTCATAACCATCTTTGTCTTTCTCTTGGAGGCCAGTTTCTATTTCTGTGGGTGGTTGACCTCCCTTTTTCATGTCCCCTCTTTTTCTTCACTATCTTCTTCTTTCAATCGTCTTTCTTCTCTTTTTGTTTTGTTTTGGTAGTTGCTTTGATGCTCTCTTTTAGTCGATTGATGGGGTTTTCTTCCCCCTACATCCTTGGTCTTAGATCAGACCTCCCTTTTTGAACGGAGGAAGATCGGCCCATGTTTGAATTGGTCGTGGATGATTAGGAGGCTTGGTGCTTCCTTTTTGTGTCTTGGTTTTGCAGATCTCATTTGTGGCGTCATCTTCGACTTGGTGATTCTATTTCCTCTCCTTTTGCTCTCTAGACGAGTCTCTGCTTCACAAACAACTTTTTCGAAGAGTTGAGTGATAGTTTGTTCGGCCTTTGTGGCTTGTTTCTTGTTGATTATGTCTTCTTAGTCCTTTGGAATACCCGTTCATTTGGTTTAGACGAACAATGCTCGCTCTTCACCTCCGAAGTCTTCCGATGGTCGTTGTCTTCTTTTTCCTGCATGTTTTCTAGCCAATTTGTTTGGCTTCGTTTCTTTCTATTTTATGGGTCTATATTGAACCTACTTTGTTGTGGGACTAAATTACCCTGTTTATTTTCTTGTATCTATGTTTTCCGTGTTGAATGAATCTGCATTAAAAAAAAAACGAAAGACATAGGTTAGACAAAGCCATTATTTTATATCACACACTTTATATATTTTTTTCTTCCTGAATTTTTTTAAAAATATACGAAAAAATTAAGGCGGAGGATGTATATAAATGATAAAATCTAGCGACTTTGATGTAGTGCACGTGTCTAATCTCAACATGTACTAATAAAGTAACTTAATTTTCATGAACCTTCATCTTTTTGGACAGAACTGGTGAGAGTTTGTTGAACTTTTAGTAGCCCACGGAAGAGGGCAAACACGTGTCCTTACTTCTTCTTTTTGACTTTTCAACACCTTAATGTATTTCTGATCATTAAAAGAAAATAAGGTAAAATTATATTTGATTTTTTCTATTTTATCTTTATATGTAGAACTTGTTTGATACGATGAATTTGAAAATAATTTAAGTTTAAATTTGTTTATTATTTTTTAGTTTATGAGTCGATACGAGTATAACCTTGCTTTTGAAAAGTAGTGAAGAAATGTGATTTTAGATAGTTTGGTTTAAGTGTTTGGTATTACTATAAAAAGTAAATTCTAATAGATAAAATTAGGGATGGTCGTAGGTAGAGTTTCTAGTCGATTCGTACGTGGCTCGAAAATGCAGTACCTCCACCCGAACCTGACCCGACATTTTATGATGTTCTACCCGATCAGTGGCGAATCCAAAAAAAATTTGTTGATTGGCCAATATAAATAGAAAAGAGATTTATCTAATATAAATCGTATATATAGTTTTCAATTTAAAAATAGAGTAACAACTAAAAAATAATATGATTACATGTCAAGGGACATAAGTGATTAGATGTAAATATCTTACCAATACTTATATAAAACGATGGCTAGTTCTTTGCTGTCTATTTTTTTACAAATTCTAATTTTAATCATAATCCTACCTAGAAGTGAGAGGAAGGGGATGCTCCTAGCGGGTCTAGAACCCATGACCTAAGGGAGTATGAGGGAACAAAGATGAGCAGCTTGATTAATCGGCCAAATGTTCTTGATCAGCTCTTTGTTTATTTTGAATGACATAAGAAATTATCACTTATATAATAACCTAAACTTTGTTTTTCTTCATCTAGTTTTATTCAAAGCTTATGGTTACAAATTTGTCTAATCTCCTTAAAAATAATGTTTGAAATTTTGAACAGATTTTGATTTTGTAGCTCTTTATTTCATTTTATTTGTTTAGTAGATAAAATAGTATAGTTAAAATTGAATTTAGTGTCAATAATATAATAGCGTTATCATAAGATAAGATGATACATTAATACATAACTTTTATCTTTTAATATTTGTCAAACACAAGGTAAGACGAATAATATATTTCAATTTTCAACAAAATCAAATAACTGGGTGTAGTAACAAATCTTTCATCAATCTTTTTATACAGAACACTCCTCTTTCACAACCAATGTACCAAAAAAAGGCGTTAAAGCACATTGTTCATAACTTGTTTTTGTTAAATTATCTATAGTTATTGCAAATATGTAGAAATATATGTTTTGATATAATAATTAAAAAATGTTTTGGACTTAGTTGAAAAGAATTTAAAATATTCTTTAAGTCAAAAACATCTTGAAAATAAGTTTGGGGATGTTTGAAAAGGTTTTGGCATTGTTTGAAATGTTTTTAAGTAGCAAAACCAGTGTTTTAAGGTACTTGTTTCGATACAGGGGCAATATGTACCGATACGTTTTGAAACTGCCAAAACGCTTACCGAAACAGGGCTAGCCCGTTTCGATACGAAGGGTTTCTGTTTCGAAATACCCCTTTCATGTTTCGATACACCGAACGGTCAAAATCTCCCAAACGGTCATATTTTCCCAACGGTAATTTGAATGCAGCTCAACTGTCATCCGTACCGAAACGTTTTATAACCGTTTTGATACTTCTCAAGAACGTTTCGATACGACCGAAGGCGTTCCGATACGGTATACTGCATCGGACTTCAACGACTAGTTTTGAAGAAAGTCGTTCCGATATGGCCTCACATGTTCCGATAGGGACACCTCCAGAACTGTAATTAATGAGGGACATAAAGTCTTCAACGGCTCCAATTCAACCTCAACGACTATAAACTCAATTGGGAGTATAAAAAGGACCTCCAAGCATCAAGGGAAGACTAATGCTTCAATTGTCAACAACCATATGATGTCTAATTGTCTTTAGAGCCTAATTTATCCATTCTTTGTATAGACAACACTTGTGAGCCTAAATTGTCAAATTTGCTCAAGTGTTTAGGTTTGAGTGAGTGCTTTAGTGTGCAAAGATTAACCTTGTAAAAGGGATTTTAGTTTTCTTATCTTTATCTCTTGTAGAGAGGATTTGATCAAGCTTTGGGCTAGAAAGCTTTGATGGTTGTAAGAGTTTCCTCCTAATCCTAGAAAAGGGGACGAATCGATTAGTGGATTGATTGTGAAATCCTTAGTGGGAAGCTAGGGTGATGGATGTAGGTGCTTCTTAGAAGGCCGAACCACTCTAAATTATCGTGTCTTTTTATCTTTTAGCTTCCACGCCTCTATAACCCAAAAATCCAAGTTCTCCACCACTTAACAATCCATAACAGTTGAAGGAAATCGAGTCTATCAAGCCTAACAAAATATAATACTACATAATTTATAGATCAATGAGTTAAAAATCAAATTTAAAAATAAAGTTATTATTTTAATATTTTATTAAAAACACCATTAACAAATAAAAGAGCTTTTCATAATCATAAACAAACCGAACAGACTTTTGTTTGTGCTCGTTCAATTATTAAACGAACATAAAAAATTTGTTAATACTTGTTTATTTAATTTAATGAACGAATGTTATATGAATAATTCACTCGAATGTTCTGTTCATTTACACCCCTATAAAAATTGAAGGATAAAAAATATCCTAACTTGAAAATTTTGATTTAGATAGTATCAAAAACATGTAATTAAAAAACAATAAAAAAAACTAATTTTTAAAATTTTCTTTTAAAGACTTGATAAAAAAACAATTTTTGGGGCATGGGGTGGACCATGGCATAGGTAGGACCACCCCCTAGATTTGCCCTTGACCCGACCCATCATAAAAAAAATTATTTTTTTCATTTTTATTTGATAAAATAAGGAGTTAATTGAAAAAATACAACTAGAGAGTATGCATTATAATAATTATTCTATTTTTATTAGATATTATAGCAACTATACCTAAATATTTAGAATAAAATTCAACCCAAATCCAAAATTTTCTTTAAAAAAATACAACCATATAGGGTCAGCTCAAGTCGAGTCGAAATCCGTTGGATCAAGGTCAAATGGTCATCCCTAAATAAAATGCCTATTTTAAACATTCTTTTTTAAAATAAAAAGGATCGTTGATATTAACGAGGATAGATGACTAATTTTACTTAAAAGTACTATTAAAAAAGCTAAAAACTAAAAATTTCGGCCTTGAAAAGCACTTTTTAAACTAAGCTGAAAACAACTTTTAACTTGAAAAAACTTTGTAACGACCCGGATTTTGGAATAAGAAGGTCGATTAAACCCGAAGCGTGGGCTTCGTGTTTGGGTCGAGATATTTGGGCCTTGAGAGTGTAACCCCTTCGACCCGACCTAGCCGATAGACCGAACAGAACGATTCATATGGGGAATATTGAAGTAAACCGAGAAAGTTTACTTCAATAAACAACCCTTTTTTATCTTGTCTAGATGCAAGTGAGGTTCCTATGTGTGAAACCGATATTTTAATTTTGATATAACTAAAGAACCTAAGGACTAAATTGAAAATGTGAAAACGAATTTTTAAGTCCTCAAACCTCTCTATATGTTTCAAACAATTTGCCTAAGTTAAAAACGGAATTTATCAATTGTTTTCTAAGTGTTCTTAAAGCCGAAACAGTGATTTCCGAGTCACCGTTTCGAAACGGCCTTAGGCGTTTCAAAACAGTTTTGAAACTGTGAACATGTGTTTCGAAACGATTTCAACACTGCCAACCGTGTTTCGAAACAAGTTTCGAAACATCTTAAGAACAATGAGACACCGTATCGAAACGACATCCAGTGTTTCGAAACGGCTTTAAAATTGATTTGAAAAATATGACCGTTGAATGTTTTTAACTTATTTTAAACAAATAGTTAAGGCGTATCAAAACGATCTCAAGCCGTTTCGATACGATCCTTGACAGTGGCAAAATGTTTCAAAACAAGTTTCGAAACGAGCTCTTAGCGTATCGAAACATTTCTAACTGTTTCGATACGGGCTATTTAATGCACCCCAACGACTCTTTCTATTTTGGTCTATTTCGAAATAGGGTCGGGTGTTTCGCAACGGTTGGTTGCAGACTGCATTTATGGAGGGAAGAGAATACCCCAACGGCTCTATTGATGAATGCAACAACCACAACGGCTAGAAATCAATGAGAAGGTATAAAAGGGGCCTCTAAAAGCCTCAGCAACAACTATTGATCCTAAAGCAAACATCCAAACATCAAATCCAAGCATTTGTGCCTAAATCTCATTATTGTCTAAAAACCCCAATTGTATTTTTCATTCTTATCATTTCAATTGGGTTGAGTTCTTGTAATTGGGCTATATTTTTTATTGAGAGATACTTGCTTAGCCAACAAATTCTTTGTTTCAATTGTGTGAGGATTGGGTCAAATTTTGGGTAGAAAATTTGACCGAAAATTGTAAGGGTTACCTCCTTAGCCTAGAAAAGGGGAAGAGCAATTAGTGGAATTGTTGCAAATCCTTAGTGAAGCTAAGGTAGTGGATGTAGAGTTCATTTGGAACTTGAACCACTCTAAAATTCCTTGTCTACCTTTTTAATTTGCAATTTCCACCACAAGAACTTAAAAAATCCAATTCACCCCCCTCTTGGTTTATTTCGATCATTCGATCCACTCAACAATTGGTATCAGAGCCTACCTCTTTGAGGATTAACAACCACAAGAGGAGTTCCTAGGAAGAGTGTGATCATCCAAAAATCAAGAGATGACATCTACCTCCGGTTCGAGCATGTATGAGTCTCAATCCACTACAAAACCACCTTTCTTCAATGGTGACAACTATCCGTTTTGGAAGAATCGGATGTGTCTCTTCATCAAGTCCAACGATTGCTTGGTTTGGGATGTCATTGATGATGGCCCCTACATTCCATTGAAGCAAGATAGTGAAGGGAAGATGGTTTTGAAGAAAAAGATGGAGATGAGTGAAGAAGAAAGGAAAAAGATCCAAATAAATGACAAAGCTCTCCACATGCTCTTTTATTCTTTCGGTCCGGACATCTACTCCAAAGTATCATCCGTTGAGAGTGCCAAAGAAGTGTGGGATACTCTTGAGACCACCTATGAGGGAACCAACGATGTCAAGGAAACTAAGATTGGAATTCTCAATCTTAGTTATGAGAATTTCAAGATGGAACCCAATGAGACCGTGTCCAAGATGTTTGATCGCTTCTCAACCATAGTCAATAGGCTCAAAGGATTTGGAGAGACAATACCGGAAGACAAGCTTGTCCAGAAGCTACTCTACTCACTTCCCGAATCTTGGGATGGGAAGAGAACCGCCATCACAGAAGCCAAAAACTTGAAGACTTTAAAGCTTGATGAGCTTGTGGGTTCTCTCCTTACTCATAAGATTAAGAAGCAAGGAAGGGAAGAAGAGAAGAAGAAATAAGAGAAAAGAGTAGAAAAGCTAGAGGTGGAAAAGAAGAAGAAGATGGGAATAACACTCAAAGCTTCATTACTTGAGGAGAGCTCTTCTAGTGAGGAGGATGAGCTAGAAGAATTGGCTATGATAGCCAAACGATTCTCACGCTTTATGAGGTCCAACCGGGGAAGAAAAATTCAAAGAAAGATGGACTTCAAAGGTAAAAACAAAGAAGAAGCAAGGGATCAAATCATTTGCTTCGAGTGCAATAAACCCGGCCACATACGTTCGGAGTGCCCTCAACTCAAGAAGAAGGGCTTTGAGAAGAAGAAAAAGCTCAAAGCCAAGCTTGCTACTTGGAGTGATGAGGAGTCACCTGAGGATGACGAACAAGAAGTGGCCAACCTTTGCCTCATGGCACTTGAGAAAGATTCCTCCATGGTAACCTCTAACTCATCATCTTTAGATTTTACATATGATGAATTAAATGATGCATATGATGAGTTGCAAGAGGTCTATGATGAATTAGTTGAGAAATACAAGGAGTCGGTCATTAGGAATAAGAAAATTATTTCGGAACTAAATGATAAAAATGACTCACTTTCTCAAGCTAATTTAAAATTTGAGAAAAAGATATTAGGGTTGAAAGATGAACTAAAATTCTTCCAAGATGAAAATATTGACCTTAATAATCTTTTTTCTCAATGTAATAGTGAATACCAAAAGGTGTTAGATGAGCTTAACAAGCTCAAGGAGTCCTTTAAAAATGTTGGTAGTGTGAAGCATGAAATATGTGAATCTTCTAACACAAACCAACCTAAGAAAATGACTAATAACTACAAACAAGGTAGCCTTCCTAGACATAGTAGAACTAAAAGGATTAGAAGTGTATGGGTTCCTAAGGAACTTGTAAAATCTAATAATATTGTTGCTATGTCACCTTGGATTCCTAAGGGAACCAAGTTAATGGGAGCTAACACTCGTGGACTCAAAATGATTTTGGTACCAAAAACAAAAGCTTAATATCTTTGTTTGTAGGGGGAGCATTGCTACAAGGCCAAAGCATAAAGTCAAAACTCATGGTACCTTGATAGTGGATGCTCGAGGCATATGACCGGAGACAAGAGTAGATTCATGGATCTAAAGCCAAAAAGTGGAGGAGTGGTGACATTTAGTGACAACTCCAAAGGCCACATTAAAGGTATTGGCTCCATAGGTAATCACTCTACTATTCTTATTGAAAATGTCTTGTATGTCGATGGTCTTAAACATAACTTGTTGAGCATAAGTCAATTGTGTGATAAAGGATTTAATGTTTTATTTGATAAAAATGAGTGCAAAATTGTTGACATTAAATCTAATAATATTATGCTCATAGGTCATCGCATAGGTAACATATACATGGTGCATCTAGATGACACACATACATCTCATGCATGTTTGGTAGCACAAAATGAAAATGATGCATGGTTGTGGCATAGGAAATTAGGACATGCTAGCATTAGTGTTTTAGAAAAACTAGTTTCCCTTGATCTAGTTAGAGGTTTACCCAAGATTAAGTTCTCAAACGATAAAATTTGTGATGCATGCTCTAAGGGTAAACAACATAAGTCTTCCTTTAAATCCATTAATGATGTTTCTACAAGTAGATGTTTACAACTTATCTATATGGATTTATTTGGGCCAATTAGGACAATGAGCTTGGGTGGTAAATCTTATGCATTTGTTCTTGTAGATGATTTTTCTAGATTTACTTGGGTTCTATTTTTAAGTACTAAAGATGAGGCTTTAGAAAAATTCATCACATTTTCAAAACTAACCCAAAATGATCTTGAACTAAGAATTTCTCATATTAGAAGTGATCATGGAACCGAGTTTCAAAATTTAGGGTTTGAAGATTTTCTAAATGAAAATGGTATTAGCCACAAATTTTCGGCTCCTCGAACTCCTCAACAAAATGAGGTAGTTGAGAGGAAAAATAGAACTTTACAAGAAATGGCTAGAACCATGCTTTGTGAAAACAATTTACCTAAATATTTTTTTTTGCGGAAGCCACAAACACCGCTTGCTACATTGTGAACCGAGTAATGATTAGGCCAATTTTAAAGAAAACTCCTTATGAGATTATGAAATCCAAAAAGCCTAACATTAGCTATTTTCATCCATTTGGTTGCAAGTGTTTTGTTTTGAATAATGGAAAAGACAACTTAGGTAAATTTGATGCAAAAAGTGATGAAGCTATTTTCATAGGATATTCTTTAACCTCTAAAGCCTATCGTGTATTTAACAAGAGAACTTTAGTAGTAGAAGAATCTATACATGTTGTATTCGATGATAACCTCCTTCCAAGGAAGGATTCTTGTGATGATGATGATGTAGGAATCATAAATGCCTTTGGTGGAGGAAAAACTTCAAAGGAGGATGAGATTCCAACAAAAGAAGAGGATACACAAGATCCACCTCTTGAAGCCTTGAAGGACTTGGCTCTTGAGGAAAAGGAAGTGAGCTACCCAAGGGAGTTCAACTATGTCAAAGATGGTGAAATCTTGGGTGATCCATCCAAGGGGGTAACCACTCGATCTTCTCTTAGATTAATGAATCATGTTGCATTTATCTCATGCATAGAGCCTAAGAATATAAAAGAAGCATTGAAAGATGATTTTTGGATTATGGCTATGCAAGAAGAGTTAAATCAATTTGAGAGAAGTAATGTTTGGACATTAGTTGATAGGCCTAGTAATCAATCTACCATAGGAACTAAATGGGTATTTAGGAACAAACTAGATGAGAGTGGTAACATTGTGAGAAATAAAGCTAGATTAGTAGCACAAGGTTACACTTAAGAAGAGGGAATAGATTTTGATGAAACCTATGCACCCGTAGCTAGAATTGAAGCCATTAGGATGTTGCTTGCATATGCATGTTATCATGATTTCAAGATTTTTCAAATGGATGTTAAAAGCGTGTTTTAATAGGTTTTATAAATGAGGAAGTGCATGTGGAACAACCACCGGGTTTTGAAGACTCAAAATTTCCAAATCATGTTTTCAAACTCACTAAAGCTCTTTATCGTTTAAAACAAGCTCCTAGAGCTTGATATGAAAGACTTTCAAACTTTTTAATTGAAAAAGGTTTTGAGAAAGGTAAGGTGGACACTACACTTTTTATAAAAAGGTATAAAAATGACATCTTAGTAGTACAAATTTATGTGGATGACATTATTTTTGGTTCTACTAACGAATGTCATTGCAAAGAGTTTGCTAAGCTAATGCAAGGTGAATTCGAGATGAGCATGATGGGGGAGCTCTCATTCTTTTTGGGACTCCAAATCAAGCAAAGGAAGGATGACACTCTTATCAATCAATCAAAATACATCAAGGATATGCTCAAGAAGTTTGGCTTGGAGAATGCAAAGCCTCAAGCCACACCTATGAGCTCTTCTACAAAGCTTGACAAGGATGAAGGAGGTAAGTGTGTTGACTCTAAGCTTTACCGTTCTATGATTGGATCATTGCTTTACCTTACCGCAAGTAGACCAGATATCTTGTTTAGTGTTTGCTTGTGTGCTAGGTTTCAAGCTAGTCCTAGAGAGTCTCACCTTATAGCCGTTAAGAGAATCTTTAGGTACCTTAGAGATACTCCTTGTTTAGGTCTTTGGTACCCTAGAGACTCCACCTTCCACCTTCAACCTTCATGCTTATTCGGATGCGGGTTATGGGGGATGTAAAATCGATAGGAAGAGTACTTCGGGAACTTGACAATTTCTAGGTAGTATGCTCATATCTTGGTTCTCTAAGAAACAAAATAGTGTAGCCTTATCTACCACCGAAGCCGAGTACATATCCTTAGGGAGTTGTTTTGCTCAAGTCCATTGGATGAAACAACAACTCTTAGATTATGGTATTAAAGTTGAAACCATACCCCTTAAATGTGATAACACTAGTGTCATATGTTTAACAAAAAATCTCATCCAACACTCTAGAACTAAACATATAGAAATAAGGCATCATTTCATTAGAGATCATGTCCTTAAAGAAGATGTTGTTATAGAGTATGTCGACACCTTAAATCAATTAGCGAACATATTTACAAAACCTTTAGACAAAGAGCGTTTTTGGTCCCTTAGGAGAGAGTTAGGTCTAACTAGCCTATCTTGACCTTTTAGGACCTATTTTGTGCTTAAAATTGCTTGATCTTGTAAAATGCAATGTTTATGTGTTTTTACTCCTAATTTCATCCTTGCCTATAGCTAGGGGGAGTATGTTTATGTTTGCATATGTTTTTCCTACTCATTCATGTCATTCATGCAAGATAGGCCTTAGAAAATTTCATTTTTCTGCACTTTTAGAGCCTCATCTGCACTTCCAGGCCCAGGTGTATCGAAACAGGTCCACCTGTTTCGATACGGATGCTTTAAATATCTCTTTGAGAGAAGGGTGTTTCAAAACGCCTTCCAAGGGTTTCGAAACATTTTTGCTACTTCCAAGGGGTGTATCGAAACAAGTTTCGATACGAGTCAACGGGGATTCGATACGGTTAAACCCGTATCAAAAATGTCAGCTGGTGTTGAAAAATCGGTCAAAATTTCGTGCCCGCGTTTTGAAACGGTCGACACCGTTCCAAAACGGGTTCGCATACTGATTTAAAGGGGCTTTAATGTTAAAGTTTAACTTAAATTAAAACTCTCCCAAAAACCCTAAAAACCCTAAAACGTTTTTCTCCTATAAAAACCCTCTAAACCTCATTGTTTTTCACCAAATCTTTAGGGCTTTTACTCTTAAACACAAGTCTAAGCAAGCATCAACAATCTTGTGCAAGGATTTTCATCCATTCATCCAAAATCCCAATTTTAGGTATATTTTCATCTTTTTCTTTTTCCTTCAATTTATATTCGAATCTTAGGTTAGAAAATTTTAATTTTGTATAGTTTATGTATTTTGATACTTGTGTTTTTCAAAATCTTCAATTTTTTTATTAGAATATATAAATTTTCATTCGTATTTTTCTTTACTGTCTTTTTATTGTTTTTTTTCTTAATTTTTTTTGGTTGTTTTGTTTTGTTTCTTTGTTTTTAAAACTTGTTTTTAAACCTAAGTGAGATTTACCATTGGATTGAATTAAGAAATCTCATGTATACGCTTAATTTTTTTTTAAAAATTGCTTGCTTTATGTTTTTAGGATGTCTACGGAGAACGTTAACAAAAAGCGTAAGACCGATCAATCAAGTGAATCGAGTATTCGTCGAAATCTCACCCAGCTGTTTCAGAAAAGTCTTCAGACTCCAGAGATGAGGTTGAGTATTCGTCCAAATCTCACCCAGCTGTTTCAGAAAAGTCTTCGGACTCCGGAGATGAGGGAGCGTTTCAAGTATGTCAAGGAGTATGATGTTCGTCGCAAGCGTGTTGTTGACATCTCGTTTCTTGATTCTGAGCGCTTTCTCTTTCGCTACCTCCCTCGTTTAAGAGAATGGGGATTCCTTGGTCTCTTGAGCATCCCGGATATTTGCTACAAGCACATGGTTCTTCTCTTTTACTCAAATGCCCAATTTATCAATAGTGAAGACAACTCCGAAGTTGTTGGCCTTGAGTCTTATATCTTGGGAAAGAGAATTGTCATTGACATCCCTTACTTAGAGAAGACTTTTGGTCTGAAGAACGAAGGAATCGAGAATGAGAGTCACTTTGGTTCTCACACCGGTCCGGTGCTTACCTTGGATGCTCACGATAGGTTCCTCCACTTGATAGTCTCGTGGTTTCTTCGCCCCTCCGGAGGTAAATTTTCTCATGTCCGTCAAGTAGACTATTTTTGGCTTGAATGTTTCCATCGGGGTGAGCGCCCTAATCTTGTTAAGATCATGTTTTCCGAAATAGTGAATAATGTTAAGCTTCGTGACACCAATGCACTCAAATCTTTTACTTATGGGACTGTTTTAAGTTACATCTTTGGGAAGCTTAATATTGATTGAACCTATGACTCACCGGAACCCCGCAAGCAAAAACTTGGTGAATCTTCTCTCCGTAGGTCCGGTTTTCATTACATCAATGGGCAATGGGAACGTGTTGATAGGGAAGCACCTCCACCTCAAGTTGAACTTTAACCTCAAGCTCCGGTCGCAAACAATGAAGCTCTCACGGCTTTCCTTACCGAGCGGTTCAACACTTTGGACACTAACATGTCTAGAGGGTTTGGTGCTATCAATACCCGCTTGCAATCCGTGGAGGATCGTCTCCTTGCAAATGAGAATCGCCTCACCTCTCTTGAAAATCAACAAGCAGCCATGGACATGTCCTTCTCCACCTTTTATGGCCAATGGATGAATTTTCGTCGCGATCAAGCTAAGGATGATGATGATGGTGACGACGACGAGGCTTAGGATTCTCATGTCATCTCATATTAGCTATGCATATTAGGATTAAGTTTGCATTTTTATTTCCATTATGCTTTATGAACCTATGCTTTGATTTTATTTGGGATTATGCTTTGAACTTAATGTTTAAGATTTATGTTTTGGATATTTGAATTTAATATTATGTTGCTTATTGCTTATTGATTATTGCTATTAACCCTTTTTCTTCTCTATGAGCCTTGTTTATTATTTTTGATCTAACAAAAAGGGGGAGAAGTTATCTAAGAGCCAAAATTCGTTTTAAATTTTTTAAGTGTTTTTAAGTTTTAAACCTTGAATTCTTTTAAAACTTCAAAAACCTATCATAAATTGAGGGGAGTTAGAATGTATTCAAAAATTTCAAAACTCTTAAAAATTCTAACTTTGGTTTTGTTATATCAAAAATGGGGAGATTGTGAAACCGATATTTTAATTTTGATATAACTAAAGAACTTAAGGACTAAATTGAAAATGTGAAAACGAATTTTTAAGTCCTCAAACCTCTCTATATGTTTCAAACAATTTGCCTAAGTTAAAAACATAATTTATCAAATGTTTTCTAAGTGTTCTTAAAGCCGAAAGAGTGATTTTTGAGTCATCGTTTCGAAACGGCCTTAGGCATTTCAAAACAGTTTTGAAACTGTGAACATGTGTTTCGAAACGGGTATCGAAACGATTTCAACACTGCCAACCCGTGTTTCGAAACAATTTTCGAAATGGCTTAAGAACAATGAGACACCGTATCGAAACGACATCCAGTGTTTCGAAACGGCTTTAAAATTGATTTGAAAAATATGACCGTTGAATGTTTTTAACTTATTTTAAACAAATAGTTAAGGCGTATCGAAACGATCTCAAGCCGTTTCGATACGATCCTTGACAGTGGCAAAATGTTTCGAAACAAGTTTCGAAACGGGCTCTTAGCGTATCAAAACATTTCTAACCGTTTCGATATGGGCTATTTAATGCACCCCAACGGATCTTTCTATTTTGGTCTGTTTTGAAACAGGGTCGGGCGTTTCAAAACGGTTGGTTGCAGACAACATTTATGGAAGGAAGAGAACACCCCAAAGGCTCTATTGATGAATGCAACAACCACAACAGCTAGAAATCAATGAGAAGGTATAAAAGGGACCTCTAAAAGCCTCAGCAACAACTATTGATCCTAAAGCAAACATCCAAACATCAAATCCAAGCATTTGTGCCTAAATCCCATTATTGTCTAGAAACCCCAATTGTATTTTTCATTCTTATCATTTCAATTGGGTTGAGTGCTTGTAATTGGGCTATATTTTGTATTGAGAGATACTTGCTTAGCCAACAAATTCTTTGTTTCAATTGTGTGAGGATTGGGTCAAATTTTGGGTAGAAAATTTGACCGAAAATTGTAAGGGTTGCCTCCTTAGCCTAGAAAAGGGGAAGAGCAATTAGTGGAATTGTTGCAAATCCTTAGTGAAGCTAAGGTAGTGGATGTAGAGTTCATTTGGAACTTGATCCACTCTAAAATTCCTTGTCTACCTTTTTAATTTGCAATTTCCACCACCAAGAACTTTAAAAATCCAATTCACCCCCCTTTTGGTTTATTTCGATCATTCGATCCACTCAACACTATGTGTCCAAACAATGCAGCGGATCAAACGTCATTCACGAATGCTCAATGAATAACACCAATTCCGGGTTTAGAGACTATTTTGTAAATTTGACAAATTGCAAGGTTATTACCATATTAGGAATACCAATCTTTAATTAAGCTCATTACATGCTTCTCTGTAAAAACTCAGCTCATGATAACCATTGAAAATCATTTAATTGCATACATGACCAACAAGGACCAAAACACATAGAAATAGAAACTCTGAATATTCCAAAAACTGAAATAACAACTACTCATTTCGAAACACTTTATTCAACATCACTTGCCAATATAATCCACATTTTGTGCATACCTCACTATTTTTACAAATTATTCATGATAAGCAATAACTTAAGCATTAAACCATGCTTCAAAACTCATGCATCAACACATGCATACAAGGATCACTTACCTAGTGCATCTTTAAACAACATGGCATCATCAACACATTTATATACTCAAGAACATGCTCTAAAAACAATAGGTAAATGCAATTAAAATCAAGTGCAACCAAAGGCTCAAACTAGCACAATCCGGGAGAGAAATTCACTTTACTTACTTCTGAACTTAGTAAAGCGTTTCAAGCTCTTACTAAGTTCCCAAAACCTTTTCTAAAATGTTTCCACGCTGGAAAACCAAGTTCCACTCACCGACTCGCGAAAATCACATTAAAGAACCTTGATTAGAGGGTTAGCACGAAATTTACCTCCAATCCTTGCTTCTATTCTAATTTGGCAAGTTTAGCTTTCAAGAATCTTGAAGGAAATTGAGAGAAATCACAAAGATGAAGTTGGAAATCAAGAGAGAATTTCAGAGAGAAGAAAATCTGGAATTTGAGAGAAAATGGAGAGTGTTTGGTTGAAGTGAAAGCAAGAGAATGAAAATGATCGTCAAAACTTTTAACCAATTAACTAACTCCTTAATTAAATTAATTAAAGCCATTTAAACATTTAATAAACCATTTAAAACACATGCCAAATTAGAGAAAAGACTTAATTGCCAATTAGTTCCATAAAGATTCTAAGATCTTGACTCTTTTTGAAAAACACACTTTTTCCTCAACTTTAAAACTTTACATTTTGGTCACTGCCAAAATGTATACTTTCAAAAACCCGTTTTGCAAAATTGATTTAACCAACCTCTTAAATACCATTTTAGAGGATTTTAGAAATTTTTATCATATTTTTATCCCATCTCGAACCTTGATTTCCTATTATGCTAAGCTTAAAACAAATCATGCATTTGTTTAAATTAACAATTTCGCCAAAAGAGCTTGCCACTTGCATCCCTACGTCTAGCATCTCAACAGGTATATCAAGCAAATGCGCATGATCACTCAAGATGCATGAATGCGTAGATCCAAAATCAATCAATTCTAACAAAGAAAAGGATTGCAAGGTGAAGGTACCTGCAATCACATCAGTGTCGTTCCATCCCTCGCGATGTGCATACACTCTCACAGGACCACCACCCTCTGGTTGGACCGTAACGACATGAGCCACACCTCTCTGCCCATCCTCTCTCCTCTGAAAGTTACCGCGACCGTGCCCACGACCTCTCTGCGGTGCAACAACTAGTGCAAGACCCTAACCACCTCCCGCTAATAGGGGACACTCTCGTCTCATGTGGTCAGCAGATCCGCATTTCCAACAAGAATTTGCCCCAGCCACCAGAGCCTGCACCTCACGAGCCGCAAGAGGACAATCTCGCCTCAAGTGCTCATGCGAACCACATGACCAACATGTGTTCTGCTCAAACCTCAGCGTGTTACCATAAGCTAGCACACCTCGCCTAAAGTTAACTCGCCTAGCCACATGTTGTTATCTACGGCCACGGTTCCTCTTGTTCTACCCACCACTAGAGCCAGCATCAGAAGCTCTCTTCCCCGAGCTAGATCCTCCTATGCTAGATGACAAACCCAAACTCTTTTCTATGTCCTTAGCTCGAGTCACAAGCACATTGAAATATGTATAGTCAGACGCAAGCATGAACGTCTTCACGTCCTGCACCTGGCCGTACCGAAAGTGGTCACAATGATGCCTATCACTCGACACCATCTCCGGAGCGTACTTGCTCAATCGTACGAACTGGACCTCGTACTCATCCACTATCATATTCCTTTGCACCATGGACATGAACTCCCGCTTCTTATCGTCCAAGTATCTAACTCCCAGATACTTCATCTTGAAGGCAGACTGGAAGAAAGTCCAATCCACCTCTTTCGGCTCCAAGGCTATTGTCACAGTCGTCCACCTTGCGTATGCATCACCATGCAACAACGACACTGCACACCCCAACTTCCGTGCATCATTGCACCCCATTTGATCCAAGATCTGGATCGTGCTGGTCATCCAAGCCTCGGATGCCTCAGGAGATAAACCACAAAATTCTACTCCTTCTAAACTTTTCAAGCACTCCAATGTCAAACCCATTTGCCCATTAGCAGGCGCTTGCACATGCACTCCAGCAATTGCAGCCTGGAATGCTCACGTCATTGCCTGTACTAAAGGCGTCAAGTCTCCCAACACCGTACTAGCTTGTCCTTCTTGTTCTTTCTCCCCACCCCTAGATGGTGGTGGCGGTGGAGGAGGTAAATTCGCACCAGGCAGAACCTCGTTCTCTTGATTACGTTGCTCATCGACAGGAGCAACTGCCCCAGATCGTAATTCACTCTCGTCGTCCCATTGTGCTATTAACATTAAGGCATGAATATAAAACGAACAAAAGATCAAGCTAGTTTCTAACAAGGATCCAAGACTTCAAATCCAATTTAAAAAATTTCACTAGGTAATAAGGCAATGGGCATTCCAATTCCCCCCAGCATAGCATAAAGCGTACAACATGCATGTCTCAACCATCATGCATCACAAACATTAAAACTCAGCCCATTCCAACGTCATTTATATAAGCTCACATTCATAATCAAACACCATATATAACATCACCATCACATACTTAACATGTACATGCTTAAACATTCACTGGGCAAAGCAAACATTACCAATAACACACCTTCATATCAAAATCACTTACCGACAGCTTACCTTCATCCCAAACTTTTGTAACCTGGATCTGATACTACCAAATGTAACTCCCTCGACCCGGCCTAGCCGATAGACCGAACCGAACGAGTTACACAAGGAACATTAAAGTAAACCGGGAAAGTTTACCTAAACAAAATACTCGTTTTCATCTTGTATAGATGCAAGTTGCGTTCCTATGTGTCCAAACAAAGCAGCGGATCAAATGACATTCACGAACGCTCAACGAGCAACACCAATTTTGGGTTTAGGGACCACTTCGTAAATTTGAAAAGTTTCAAGGTTATTACCAAATTAGGATTACCAACCTTTAATTAAGCTCAATACATGCTTCTATGTAAAAACTCTTCTCATGATAACCATTCAAACTCATTTAATTGAATACATGACTAACAGGGACCAAAACGCACAGAATCATAAACTCTGAATATTCCAAAAACTAAAATAACAACCACTCGTTTTGAAACAGTGGGCCTCGTATAGGAACGAGCGTATCGAAACTGTAACCCCCTTAACCCGGCCTAGACGGTTGACCCGAATTAAGAAAGTCACACGGGGAAAACCAAAGTCAACCCGAAAGTCAACCTTGATTAACGACCCTTTTTTTCTTTTTAAAACTTGTCTAGATGCACATTAAGCCTAATGGTGATCACACAAACATCATACCAAAAGATCACAAACATCAGAGATCAAACAGGGACTCAATTGAACAATTTACAACTTTAGGGACCAAATTGTAAATTCTGATAATTATAAGGACTTAATCCAAATTGAAGTTATCAACTTGAAATTAATCAGGTTTCATGCTTCCCTGTGAAATTTCAGCTCAAAAGGACTTCCCAAACTCATACAATTGCACAAACAAGTTTCAGGACCAAAATGCAAACAATCCAAAACACATAACTGCCAATGTCAGCCCCCAACGGTCGACCGTTCCGAAACGGGAGACAGCCCGTTCCGAAATGCGGGGCCGTTCCGAAACAGGCATAGCATGTTTCGAAACGGGGGTCTGGCAGAGGCTTTTCCGTTTCGGAACGGCCCTTCCCGTTTCGGACGCCTGGGCACGATTAAGGCACCCGTTCCGAAACGGTAGGTGCTGTTCCGAAACACCCTGCCCAGATTACTTCAAAACTCAAATTTAAACATGCAATTACACAACCAATCATGCTCCAAATGCTACCAAACATTGCCAACATGCAATTCAACATATAAACAACATATTAGCATCATCAATTCATCCAAACATCTTCATATGCAAAAAGCCCCAATTCTATATGCATGCTTCCTACACAAGCTAGCTATTCAACACCAAACTTCCAAAACAAGCATATATGGTTCCAACTCAAAAGCCAGCAAACACATCAACATTTAACATACTTAGGGAGTCTCCAACACCTCCCAAAACATACACATTGGTCCCCCATTGCCAAATCACACAAAAGCTAAAATGTACTTATAAAACCTTCATACATTGAGCTTCACTTGAACTTGATTGCTTGCCCTTTCTTGCTGCCCTCAAGGTACTCTAATGCTCTGCATTATTGAATTAAGAAAACGTAGAGAGCGTAAGCAAAAGCTTAGTGAGGCATGCTCAATAAAAACAATTCAATAATGCAATTAAAACCATTTATAAATCATGCTTAGAGTCAAACTATGCACATGCTCAAAGCATACTTTAAAACAAGCAATCTCATGCTTCATATCATATATCAAAACTAGCATCTCATGCTTCTTATATACTTAACATGTCATATTGGCTCAAGTGATACATTTCACTTCTTAAAACAAGTTCACCAACTTCCCAAGGACTTTTAAACACCTTGGCCATGGACTTTTAAACACCATGAAGTATCACATCAAGGACTTTTAAACACCTTGATCCCAAGGACTTTTAAACACCTTGGCCATGGACTTTTAAACACCATGAAGTATCACATCAAGGACTTTTAAACACCTTGATCCCAAGGACTTTTAAACACCTTGGCCTATGGACTTTTAAACACCATAGAAAAGGATCACCTAAGGACTTTTAACCACCTTAGTGTCCACAACATGAACCATCCAAGGACTTTTAACCACCTTGATGTTCATAAGTAACAAGGCTCACTCAAGGACTTTTAACCACCTTAGTGACCTTAACATTTTAAAACCTCACTTGTCAATATACATCATTTTCATCACTTACATCACTGTTTTTAAGCATAAAACCAAGCCATATTCATCATGCATTTCAAAGCATTAAACCACATCATTTCAATGTACAAAAACAAGGAACTCCTACCTAGAGTTACCTTCAACATATGGCTTACATCAACAGCAAAAACCATGCTAAAACATGCTTCCAAAACAGTATGTAAAACATGCAAATTATCATTTCGCATCACAACAAAATCATGGCCACCACTAGAGAGAAATTCTGAAAACTTACGCTCGAGCTTAGCAAAGTTGTTTAGACTTAAACTAAGCTCCCAAGACATTGGTTTCAAAGCCGAAAACCCAATTTCACTCACCGATTCCACTTCGCCACTTGCCGAAGCACGAATTCAAGCTTCCGGATCAACAACTCTTGGATCCAAAGATGCCTCCCCTGATCAAACACATTAAAGCAGAGGTTTAATGCATCATCAAGCATCAAAAGCTTCAATGAAAGCACTCAAACTCGCTGCTCTCACTCAACCTCCATTTTCGGCCACCAAACACAACCGAAAATGCATCCAAACCACTTCTAAACAAAGCCCAGCCATAAACCAGCAAAACCTAACATCCATCAACACCATATAACATCTAAAAACAACCTATTAACATCCTTATACCTCCAGCAACAACAGATCCACAAGATCACCACAAAAACATCCAAGAAACATAAGCTAAACTTAGGAAACTCAACCTATCCGGGATTGCATCAATCAAAACTCATTTCCTTATCAATTTAGAGTTCATTTAACATCAAAAACACATCTCAAATCACAGATTAATCAGATCTAACGAAAATCATGAAAAATCATCAAATCTTGCATTTTAAGCCAAGATACAATTCCAAACTCAAAAGCCTTTAATTAAACATCAATCAAGAGTTGATAACTTGGGAATTTCAGTAAAGAACTGATAGTTTAGAGGAGAATGACGTTCTTACCTCCAAACTTGTGTTTCTCCACTTTTTGGAATGAAAATCCTTGAAGAATCAAGAAGCAATTGAAGAGGTTTTGAAGATATGTTGATTAGGAATCAAATGAGAGTTGAATGGAGGGATTTAGGTGAAGAAATCAGATCCAATTCTCTGGAAAAATAGTGTTTGGTTTGAGAGAAAAAAGAGAGAAGAAAATTGGAAGTTAGTTGAGAAAATTGTCAAAATAGCTTCCCTCCAATTTTAATAACCTTTAAAATCAGATTTTAGACTTAAAATATCTTAGAAAAAATCTGGAGAAATCATCTTTGGATTAATAGCCCCTTAAAGATTCAAAGTTTCAACTCTTTATAAAATAGTCACCAAACTTTCGAAAATTACATTTTGGTCACTAGCCAAAATGTCATACTTCCAAAACCCATTTTTCAAAATTGATTTCACAGTTCACTTAATTATATTAAAAGATGATTTTAGAACATTTTTCCATATTTTTAATGCAACCCGAACTAGGCTTTCCTAATTTTACCTCTTAAGATTCGAACAGCACTTTGACCAAACCGGTCAACGCCCAAAACTTCTAAGCCCAAAACCGGGGCGTTACAACTCTCCCCCCCTTAAGAAATTTCGTCCTCGAAATTTACCTGAAGGAAAGAGATAAGGAAACTGCTTCAGCATATCTTCCTTCCGCTCCCACGTGGCTTCCTCAACACCGCGATGCTTCCACAGCACCTTCACCAACTCAATGGTCTTGCCACGAAGAACCTTGCTATCCGAATCCAGAACCTTCACCGGTTCCTCATCATAGGTCAAATCCGGATTCAATACCACTTCCTCCACAGGCATCACATGCGAAGGATCAGATCTATACTTCCGGAGCATAGAAACATGAAACACATCATGAATCTTCTCCAACTCCTGAGGTAACCTCAACCGATACGCAACAGGACCCACACACTCAACCACCTCATATGGTCCAATGTATCTAGGGCTCAACTTGCCTTTCCGGCCAAACCGCATCACCTTCTTCCAAGGCGAAACCTTCAAGAACACACGGTCACCCACCGCATACTCTATCTCCTTACGCTTCAAATCCGCGTAAGACTTCTGCCGATCAGAAGCAGCCTTTAACCGTTCACAAATGAGCTTCACCTTCTCTGTGGTCCCTTTCAACAAAGCCGGCATCGAAACCAACTTTTGACCAGTTTCAGCCCAACAAAGAGGAGTCCTACACTTCCTCCCGTACAAAGCCTCATAAGGTGCCATCTGTATGCTCGCCTGATAACTGTTGTTATAAGCAAACTCAACCAAAGGCAGATGCTTCTCCCAAGAACCTTGGAACTCAATCACGCAGCACCTCAACATATCCTCCAAAACCTGGATAACTCGCTCAGACTGACCATCCGACTGAGGATGATAGGATGTACTGAAATGCAACCTTGTACCCAGAGCTTGATGCAAACACTGCCAAAACCGCGATGTGAACCTCGGATCCCTATCCGACACAATCGACTTAGGCACACCATGCAGCCGCACAATCTCAGCAATGTACAGCTCTGCCAGCTTATCCAACGAAAACGTGGTATGCACAGGCAAGAAATGTGCACACTTCGTCAGGCGATCCACAATCACCCAAACCGAATTCTTCTTTGATGGAGACAAAGGTAAACCAGATACAAAATCCATGGTAACCCTCTCCCACTTCCATTCAGGGATTTCCAACGGTTGCAACAAACCAGAAGGAAACTGATGCTCAGCCTTAACTCGCTGACACACCAAACACTTGCTCACGAACTCCGCAACGTCCTTCTTCAAACCAACCCAATAGTACTCATCTCGAAGATCACGATACATCTTAGTACTACCAGGGTGCATAGCAAAAGGACTACTATGACCTTCAGTCAGAATAGCACGCCTCAACTCAGCATCATTGGGCACTACTATTCGACTCCCAAAACACAGCACACCATCATCATTGAAACAGAAATCCGAAGGTCTACCCTCCGCGATATCCTGAACATGAGACACCAAGGAATCATCCAACAACTGCTTATCCTTGATCAACTGAACCATAGACGGCTTCACTTGCAACTCTGCCACAAGACCACCATCACGCGATATGCTCAAGCTAGCAAACATGGCTCTCAACTCAACAGCTACCTTCCTACTCAAGGCATCAGCAACAACATTAGCTTTTCCAGGATGATACTCAATCGTCAGATCATAATCCTTGAGCAACTCCAACCAACGCCGTTGCCTAAGATTCAACTCCTTCTGAGACATCAGATACCTCAAACTCTTGTGATCCGTGTACACAGTACACTTCTCACCATACAGATAATGCCTCCAAATCTTCAGAGCAAAAACCACTGCAGCCAGCTCAATATCATGCGTAGGGTAATTGCGCTCATGCACTTTCAACTGCCGCGATGCATAAGCCACCACCTTACCCTCCTGCATTAGCACACACCCCAAACCAACATAGGATGCATCACTGTAAACCACAAACTCTTTCCCTGATTCAGGCTGAATCAAGATAGGAGCTTGCGTCAAAGCCGCCTTCAGCTTCTCAAAAGCTTGCTGTCTCGCTTCTGTCCACTCATACTTAACATCCTTCTGCAACAGCTTTGTCAAAGGAGCAGCAATCTTGGAAAACCCATCCACAAACCTTCGGTAGTATCCCGCCAAACCAAGGAAACTACGGACCTCATGAACAGACTTAGGAACCTTCCAGCTCATCACCGCCTCAATCTTCTGAGGATCAACACGAATCCCCTCAGCTGAGACTACATGTCCAAGAAAAACCACCTCTTCTAACCAGAACTCACACTTGCTCAGCTTAGCATAAAGCTGATTCTCCAACAAAGCTTGCAAAACAATCCTCAAATGCTCTTCATGCTCCTCCTCAGTACGCGAGTACACGAGGATATCATCAATGAACACCACAACAAACTTGTCCAGGTATTCATGAAACACACGATTCATCATGTCCATGAAAGCAGCAGGAGCATTTGTCAACCCAAACGGCATCACAAGAAACTCATAATGCCCATACCTTGTTCTGAAAGCTGTCTTAGGCACATCCACATCCTTCACCTTCAACTGATAATACCCTGACCTCAAGTCAATCTTAGAGAACACAGCAGCTCCCCGAAATTGATCAAAGAGATCATCAATCCTCGGCAAAGGATACCGATTCTTGATAGTCAACTTGTTCAGCTGACGGTAATCAATGCACATCCTCATAGTGCCATCCTTCTTCTTCACAAACAAGACCGGTGCTCCCCAAGGTGACACACTCGGCCGGATGAAACCACGATCAAGCAACTCTTGCAACTGCGTCTTCAGCTCCTTAGGTGCCATTCTATAGGGAGTAATGGACACAGGAGTTGTATTCTCATACAGCTCAATTCCAAACTCCACCTCGCGGTTAGGAGGTAAACCAGGCAACTCCTCAGGAAAAACACCAGGAAACTCCTTTACAACCCTGATATCTTGCACCCTCAACTCCTTAGAGCTAGGATTCATCACAAAAGCTAGATAGGCTTCGCAACCTTGCCTCAGCATCCTGCTCGCCTCCAAAGAAGATACCACATTGGCAAGAAACTTCACATTCTCACCAACCACCACAACTTCATAATCATCCACAAGCTTAAGCGAAACACGCTTATTCTCACAATCCACAACAGCACGATGCTCAGCAAGCCAATCCATACCAAGGATCACATCAAAACCATAGAAGGGCAACTCCATAAGATCAACATGAAAGACATGCTCTTGAACAACTAAAGGGCACCTTCTATACAACTTTCGAGTCACAACAGTCTCACCAAAAGAACTAGTGACCCGAACACCAACATCCAAAGACTCAACAGGCAAACCAAGCAATTCAGCATGCTCACGAAGAATATATGAATGCGTAGATCCAGAATCAATCAAAGAAAGCAATGACAAGGACTGCAAAGTAAAGGTACCTGCAATCACATCTGCATCATTCCTGCCCTCCCTCTGAGCATACACCCTCGCTTGGCCTCCACCTTCAGGCTGAATAGCTACAACATGAGCTACCCCTCGGCCACCTTCCTCTCTCCTCTGGAAATTACCACGGCCGCGCCCACGACCTCTCTGTGGTGCAGCAACAACAGGAGCACGCACCTGCTCACCAGCCATCCTCGGACAATCTCGCCTGATGTGGTCTGCAGAACCACAATTCCAGCACCCGTTACCAGCAGCCGCAACAGGAGCTTGTGCCACTCTCTCAGCACGAGGACAGTCACGCTTCAAGTGACCACGGGAACCACAGATCCAACAAGCACTCGGATCAGCTCTAGCACCGCCACCCCTAACAGGCACACCACCACCTCTCCTGGCTGAGGACTGATACTTCTGATCTCGTCCCCTCTTGTTCCGTCCACCTCCGGAACTATACTCAGCAACTCGCTTGCCAGCACCCTTAGCAGACAAACTCAGGTTCATCTCAACGTCCTTAGCTCGGCCCACCAACACATCAAAATCAACATACTCGGTGGCCAGCAAATACATCTTAACCTCCGTTACAAGACCGTAACGAAACCTCTCGCACCTAGCCCTCTCATCAGGTATCAGCTCCGGTGCATACTGACTGAGCCGTACAAACTGTACCTCGTACTCAGCTACACTCATGCTCCCTTGGGTAAGAGACATGAATTCCCGCTTTTTCTCATCCAGATATCTCACTCCCAGATATCTTCTTTTAAACACATTCTGAAAGAATGTCCAGGTAACATCAGCTTCAGCCATTCCAGCAATGGTAGTCGTCCACCATGTATAAGCATCGTCCTGCAGCAAGGACACAACACAGCCCAGCTTTTGCACATCCGTGCAACTCATCTGACCCAAGATACGCTTGGTACTTTCCAGCCAAGCCTCAGAACTCTCAGCTGATAAACCTCTAAACTCAGTCCCTCCAAGACTGCGCAGACGCTCCAAAGGCAATCTGACTCCAGCATCTCCCTGATGCCCAGCTCCCTGAGCTCCAGCTACTGCTGCTCGAAAAGCACCCGCAATAGCTTGTACCAAAACAGACATGTCAGGCATAGTTTGCCCCTGGCCAACCTCTGGTCCAGCAGCTCCAGCACCAGCATCAGCTGCAGCTTCAGCTCTCGCACCTCCAGCACCACCACCAGGCGGAGGAGGGGGTAACACAGCACTACCAGTGTGCTCTTCATTCTCATTCTCGTTAGGAGCCGTAGCTCTCGCATTACCTCTTAACTCTCTACGTGGTGCCATACTTTTATCATGCAATCACAACACAAATAAAACAAAATCAGGCCCAGCAAGGTAAGCAATCCAAGTATTCAAGCTCACTTTCATTTCAAAATCAATTTCATTTCATTAGCTTTTGTTTGGCAATGGGTACCCTCAGCATGCAACATCACAACATACAACTCAATTGCATCAGCACCTCAAGCCACTGAACATGCTTTCAAACAACAAGCATTCATAGCATACATACTTCAATCATGCATACAAACATTCCCAATTACTCGAGAACTTAGCTCTGATACCACCAAATGTAACCCCCTTAACCCGGCCTAGACGGTTGACCCGAATTAAGAAAGTCACACGGGGAAAACCAAAGTCAACCCGAAAGTCAACCTTGATTAACGACCCTTTTTTTCTTTTTAAAACTTGTCTAGATGCACATTAAGCCTAATGGTGATCACACAAACATCATACCAAAAGATCACAAACATCAGAGATCAAACAGGGACTCAATTGAACAATTTACAACTTTAGGGACCAAATTGTAAATTCTGATAATTATAAGGACTTAATCCAAATTGAAGTTATCAACTTGAAATTAATCAGGTTTCATGCTTCCCTGTGAAATTTCAGCTCAAAAGGACTTCCCAAACTCATACAATTGCACAAACAAGTTTCAGGACCAAAATGCAAACAATCCAAAACACATAACTGCCAATGTCAGCCCCCAACGGTCGACCGTTCCGAAACGGGAGACAGCCCGTTCCGAAACGCGGGGCCGTTCCGAAACAGGCATAGCATGTTTCGAAACGGGGGTCTGGCAGAGGCTTTTCCGTTTCGGAACGGCCCTTCCCGTTTCGGACGCCTGGGCACGATTAAGGCACCCGTTCCGAAACGGTAGGTGCTGTTCCGAAACACCCTGCCCAGATTACTTCAAAACTCAAATTTAAACATGCAATTACACAACCAATCATGCTCCAAATGCTACCAAACATTGCCAACATGCAATTCAACATATAAACAACATATTAGCATCATCAATTCATCCAAACATCTTCATATGCAAAAAGCCCCAATTCTATATGCATGCTTCCTACACAAGCTAGCTATTCAACACCAAACTTCCAAAACAAGCATATATGGTTCCAACTCAAAAGCCAGCAAACACATCAACATTTAACATACTTAGGGAGTCTCCAACACCTCCCAAAACATACACATTGGTCCCCCATTGCCAAATCACACAAAAGCTAAAATGTACTTATAAAACCTTCATACATTGAGCTTCACTTGAACTTGATTGCTTGCCCTTTCTTGCTGCCCTCAAGGTACTCTAATGCTCTGCATTATTGAATTAAGAAAACGTAGAGAGCGTAAGCAAAAGCTTAGTGAGGCATGCTCAATAAAAACAATTCAATAATGCAATTAAAACCATTTATAAATCATGCTTAGAGTCAAACTATGCACATGCTCAAAGCATACTTTAAAACAAGCAATCTCATGCTTCATATCATATATCAAAACTAGCATCTCATGCTTCTTATATACTTAACATGTCATATTGGCTCAAGTGATACATTTCACTTCTTAAAACAAGTTCACCAACTTCCCAAGGACTTTTAAACACCTTGGCCATGGACTTTTAAACACCATGAAGTATCACATCAAGGACTTTTAAACACCTTGATCCCAAGGACTTTTAAACACCTTGGCCATGGACTTTTAAACACCATGAAGTATCACATCAAGGACTTTTAAACACCTTGATCCCAAGGACTTTTAAACACCTTGGCCTATGGACTTTTAAACACCATAGAAAAGGATCACCTAAGGACTTTTAACCACCTTAGTGTCCACAACATGAACCATCCAAGGACTTTTAACCACCTTGATGTTCATAAGTAACAAGGCTCACTCAAGGACTTTTAACCACCTTAGTGACCTTAACATTTTAAAACCTCACTTGTCAATATACATCATTTTCATCACTTACATCACTGTTTTTAAGCATAAAACCAAGCCATATTCATCATGCATTTCAAAGCATTAAACCACATCATTTCAATGTACAAAAACAAGGAACTCCTACCTAGAGTTACCTTCAACATATGGCTTACATCAACAGCAAAAACCATGCTAAAACATGCTTCCAAAACAGTATGTAAAACATGCAAATTATCATTTCGCATCACAACAAAATCATGGCCACCACTAGAGAGAAATTCTGAAAACTTACGCTCGAGCTTAGCAAAGTTGTTTAGACTTAAACTAAGCTCCCAAGACATTGGTTTCAAAGCCGAAAACCCAATTTCACTCACCGATTCCACTTCGCCACTTGCCGAAGCACGAATTCAAGCTTCCGGATCAACAACTCTTGGATCCAAAGATGCCTCCCCTGATCAAACACATTAAAGCAGAGGTTTAATGCATCATCAAGCATCAAAAGCTTCAATGAAAGCACTCAAACTCGCTGCTCTCACTCAACCTCCATTTTCGGCCACCAAACACAACCGAAAATGCATCCAAACCACTTCTAAACAAAGCCCAGCCATAAACCAGCAAAACCTAACATCCATCAACACCATATAACATCTAAAAACAACCTATTAACATCCTTATACCTCCAGCAACAACAGATCCACAAGATCACCACAAAAACATCCAAGAAACATAAGCTAAACTTAGGAAACTCAACCTATCCGGGATTGCATCAATCAAAACTCATTTCCTTATCAATTTAGAGTTCATTTAACATCAAAAACACATCTCAAATCACAGATTAATCAGATCTAACGAAAATCATGAAAAATCATCAAATCTTGCATTTTAAGCCAAGATACAATTCCAAACTCAAAAGCCTTTAATTAAACATCAATCAAGAGTTGATAACTTGGGAATTTCAGTAAAGAACTGATAGTTTAGAGGAGAATGACGTTCTTACCTCCAAACTTGTGTTTCTCCACTTTTTGGAATGAAAATCCTTGAAGAATCAAGAAGCAATTGAAGAGGTTTTGAAGATATGTTGATTAGGAATCAAATGAGAGTTGAATGGAGGGATTTAGGTGAAGAAATCAGATCCAATTCTCTGGAAAAATAGTGTTTGGTTTGAGAGAAAAAAGAGAGAAGAAAATTGGAAGTTAGTTGAGAAAATTGTCAAAATAGCTTCCCTCCAATTTTAATAACCTTTAAAATCAGATTTTAGACTTAAAATATCTTAGAAAAAATCTGGAGAAATCATCTTTGGATTAATAGCCCCTTAAAGATTCAAAGTTTCAACTCTTTATAAAATAGTCACCAAACTTTCGAAAATTACATTTTGGTCACTAGCCAAAATGTCATACTTCCAAAACCCATTTTTCAAAATTGATTTCACAGTTCACTTAATTATATTAAAAGATGATTTTAGAACATTTTTCCATATTTTTAATGCAACCCGAACTAGGCTTTCCTAATTTTACCTCTTAAGATTCGAACAGCACTTTGACCAAACCGGTCAACGCCCAAAACTTCTAAGCCCAAAACCGGGGCGTTACAACTCTCCCCCCCTTAAGAAATTTCGTCCTCGAAATTTACCTGAAGGAAAGAGATAAGGAAACTGCTTCAGCATATCTTCCTTCCGCTCCCACGTGGCTTCCTCAACACCGCGATGCTTCCACAGCACCTTCACCAACTCAATGGTCTTGCCACGAAGAACCTTGCTATCCGAATCCAGAACCTTCACCGGTTCCTCATCATAGGTCAAATCCGGATTCAATACCACTTCCTCCACAGGCATCACATGCGAAGGATCAGATCTATACTTCCGGAGCATAGAAACATGAAACACATCATGAATCTTCTCCAACTCCTGAGGTAACCTCAACCGATACGCAACAGGACCCACACACTCAACCACCTCATATGGTCCAATGTATCTAGGGCTCAACTTGCCTTTCCGGCCAAACCGCATCACCTTCTTCCAAGGCGAAACCTTCAAGAACACACGGTCACCCACCGCATACTCTATCTCCTTACGCTTCAAATCCGCGTAAGACTTCTGCCGATCAGAAGCAGCCTTTAACCGTTCACAAATGAGCTTCACCTTCTCTGTGGTCCCTTTCAACAAAGCCGGCATCGAAACCAACTTTTGACCAGTTTCAGCCCAACAAAGAGGAGTCCTACACTTCCTCCCGTACAAAGCCTCATAAGGTGCCATCTGTATGCTCGCCTGATAACTGTTGTTATAAGCAAACTCAACCAAAGGCAGATGCTTCTCCCAAGAACCTTGGAACTCAATCACGCAGCACCTCAACATATCCTCCAAAACCTGGATAACTCGCTCAGACTGACCATCCGACTGAGGATGATAGGATGTACTGAAATGCAACCTTGTACCCAGAGCTTGATGCAAACACTGCCAAAACCGCGATGTGAACCTCGGATCCCTATCCGACACAATCGACTTAGGCACACCATGCAGCCGCACAATCTCAGCAATGTACAGCTCTGCCAGCTTATCCAACGAAAACGTGGTATGCACAGGCAAGAAATGTGCACACTTCGTCAGGCGATCCACAATCACCCAAACCGAATTCTTCTTTGATGGAGACAAAGGTAAACCAGATACAAAATCCATGGTAACCCTCTCCCACTTCCATTCAGGGATTTCCAACGGTTGCAACAAACCAGAAGGAAACTGATGCTCAGCCTTAACTCGCTGACACACCAAACACTTGCTCACGAACTCCGCAACGTCCTTCTTCAAACCAACCCAATAGTACTCATCTCGAAGATCACGATACATCTTAGTACTACCAGGGTGCATAGCAAAAGGACTACTATGACCTTCAGTCAGAATAGCACGCCTCAACTCAGCATCATTGGGCACTACTATTCGACTCCCAAAACACAGCACACCATCATCATTGAAACAGAAATCCGAAGGTCTACCCTCCGCGATATCCTGAACATGAGACACCAAGGAATCATCCAACAACTGCTTATCCTTGATCAACTGAACCATAGACGGCTTCACTTGCAACTCTGCCACAAGACCACCATCACGCGATATGCTCAAGCTAGCAAACATGGCTCTCAACTCAACAGCTACCTTCCTACTCAAGGCATCAGCAACAACATTAGCTTTTCCAGGATGATACTCAATCGTCAGATCATAATCTTTGAGCAACTCCAACCAACGCCGTTGCCTAAGATTCAACTCCTTCTGAGACATCAGATACCTCAAACTCTTGTGATCCGTGTACACAGTACACTTCTCACCATACAGATAATGCCTCTAAATCTTCAGAGCAAAAACCACTGCAGCCAGCTCAATATCATGCGTAGGGTAATTGCGCTCATGCACTTTCAACTGCCGCGATGCATAAGCCACCACCTTACCCTCCTGCATTAGCACACACCCCAAACCAACATAGGATGCATCACTGTAAACCACAAACTCTTTCCCTGATTCAGGCTGAATCAAGATAGGAGCTTGCGTCAAAGCCGCCTTCAGCTTCTCAAAAGCTTGCTGTCTCGCTTCTGTCCACTCATACTTAACATCCTTCTGCAACAGCTTTGTCAAAGGAGCAGCAATCTTGGAAAACCCATCCACAAACCTTCGGTAGTATCCCGCCAAACCAAGGAAACTACGGACCTCATGAACAGACTTAGGAACCTTCCAGCTCATCACCGCCTCAATCTTCTGAGGATCAACACGAATCCCCTCAGCTGAGACTACATGTCCAAGAAAAACCACCTCTTCTAACCAGAACTCACACTTGCTCAGCTTAGCATAAAGCTGATTCTCCAACAAAGCTTGCAAAACAATCCTCAAATGCTCTTCATGCTCCTCCTCAGTACGCGAGTACACGAGGATATCATCAATGAACACCACAACAAACTTGTCCAGGTATTCATGAAACACACGATTCATCATGTCCATGAAAGCAGCAGGAGCATTTGTCAACCCAAACGGCATCACAAGAAACTCATAATGCCCATACCTTGTTCTGAAAGCTGTCTTAGGCACATCCACATCCTTCACCTTCAACTGATAATACCCTGACCTCAAGTCAATCTTAGAGAACACAGCAGCTCCCCGAAATTGATCAAAGAGATCATCAATCCTCGGCAAAGGATACCGATTCTTGATAGTCAACTTGTTCAGCTGACGGTAATCAATGCACATCCTCATAGTGCCATCCTTCTTCTTCACAAACAAGACCGGTGCTCCCCAAGGTGACACACTCGGCCGGATGAAACCACGATCAAGCAACTCTTGCAACTGCGTCTTCAGCTCCTTAGGTGCCATTCTATAGGGAGTAATGGACACAGGAGTTGTATTCTCATACAGCTCAATTCCAAACTCCACCTCGCGGTTAGGAGGTAAACCAGGCAACTCCTCAGGAAAAACACCAGGAAACTCCTTTACAACCCTGATATCTTGCACCCTCAACTCCTTAGAGCTAGGATTCATCACAAAAGCTAGATAGGCTTCGCAACCTTGCCTCAGCATCCTGCTCGCCTCCAAAGAAGATACCACATTGGCAAGAAACTTCACATTCTCACCAACCACCACAACTTCATAATCATCCACAAGCTTAAGCGAAACACGCTTATTCTCACAATCCACAACAGCACGATGCTCAGCAAGCCAATCCATACCAAGGATCACATCAAAACCATAGAAGGGCAACTCCATAAGATCAACATGAAAGACATGCTCTTGAACAACTAAAGGGCACCTTCTATACAACTTTCGAGTCACAACAGTCTCACCAAAAGAACTAGTGACCCGAACACCAACATCCAAAGACTCAACAGGCAAACCAAGCAATTCAGCATGCTCACGAAGAATATATGAATGCGTAGATCCAGAATCAATCAAAGAAAGCAATGACAAGGACTGCAAAGTAAAGGTACCTGCAATCACATCTGCATCATTCCTGCCCTCCCTCTGAGCATACACCCTCGCTTGGCCTCCACCTTCAGGCTGAATAGCTACAACATGAGCTACCCCTCGGCCACCTTCCTCTCTCCTCTGGAAATTACCACGGCCGCGCCCACGACCTCTCTGTGGTGCAGCAACAACAGGAGCACGCACCTGCTCACCAGCCATCCTCGGACAATCTCGCCTGATGTGGTCTGCAGAACCACAATTCCAGCACCCGTTACCAGCAGCCGCAACAGGAGCTTGTGCCACTCTCTCAGCACGAGGACAGACACGCTTCAAGTGACCACGGGAACCACAGATCCAACAAGCACTCGGATCAGCTCTAGCACCGCCACCCCTAACAGGCACACCACCACCTCTCCTGGCTGAGGACTGATACTTCTGATCTCGTCCCCTCTTGTTCCGTCCACCTCCGGAACTATACTCAGCAACTCGCTTGCCAGCACCCTTAGCAGACAAACTCAGGTTCATCTCAACGTCCTTAGCTCGGCCCACCAACACATCAAAATCAACATACTCGGTGGCCAGCAAATACATCTTAACCTCCGTTACAAGACCGTAACGAAACCTCTCGCACCTAGCCCTCTCATCAGGTATCAGCTCCGGTGCATACTGACTGAGCCGTACAAACTGTACCTCGTACTCAGCTACACTCATGCTCCCTTGGGTAAGAGACATGAATTCCCGCTTTTTCTCATCCAGATATCTCACTCCCAGATATCTTCTTTTAAACACATTCTGAAAGAATGTCCAGGTAACATCAGCTTCAGCCATTCCAGCAATGGTAGTCGTCCACCATGTATAAGCATCGTCCTGCAGCAAGGACACAACACAGCCCAGCTTTTGCACATCCGTGCAACTCATCTGACCCAAGATACGCTTGGTACTTTCCAGCCAAGCCTCAGAACTCTCAGCTGATAAACCTCTAAACTCAGTCCCTCCAAGACTGCGCAGACGCTCCAAAGGCAATCTGACTCCAGCATCTCCCTGATGCCCAGCTCCCTGAGCTCCAGCTACTGCTGCTCGAAAAGCACCCGCAATAGCTTGTACCAAAACAGACATGTCAGGCATAGTTTGCCCCTGGCCAACCTCTGGTCCAGCAGCTCCAGCACCAGCATCAGCTGCAGCTTCAGCTCTCGCACCTCCAGCACCACCACCAGGCGGAGGAGGGGGTAACACAGCACTACCAGTGTGCTCTTCATTCTCATTCTCGTTAGGAGCCGTAGCTCTCGCATTACCTCTTAACTCTCTACGTGGTGCCATACTTTTATCATGCAATCACAACACAAATAAAACAAAATCAGGCCCAGCAAGGTAAGCAATCCAAGTATTCAAGCTCACTTTCATTTCAAAATCAATTTCATTTCATTAGCTTTTGTTTGGCAATGGGTACCCTCAGCATGCAACATCACAACATACAACTCAATTGCATCAGCACCTCAAGCCACTGAACATGCTTTCAAACAACAAGCATTCATAGCATACATACTTCAATCATGCATACAAACATTCCCAATTACTCGAGAACTTAGCTCTGATACCACCAAATGTAACCCCCTTAACCCGGCCTAGACGGTTGACCCGAATTAAGAAAGTCACACGGGGAAAACCAAAGTCAACCCGAAAGTCAACCTTGATTAACGACCCTTTTTTTCTTTTTAAAACTTGTCTAGATGCACATTAAGCCTAATGGTGATCACACAAACATCATACCAAAAGATCACAAACATCAGAGATCAAACAGGGACTCAATTGAACAATTTACAACTTTAGGGACCAAATTGTAAATTCTGATAATTATAAGGACTTAATCCAAATTGAAGTTATCAACTTGAAATTAATCAGGTTTCATGCTTCCCTGTGAAATTTCAGCTCAAAAGGACTTCCCAAACTCATACAATTGCACAAACAAGTTTCAGGACCAAAATGCAAACAATCCAAAACACATAACTGCCAATGTCAGCCCCCAACGGTCGACCGTTCCGAAACGGGAGACAGCCCGTTCCGAAACGCGGGGCCGTTCCGAAACAGGCATAGCATGTTTCGAAACGGGGGTCTGGCAGAGGCTTTTCCGTTTCGGAACGGCCCTTCCCGTTTCGGACGCCTGGGCACGATTAAGGCACCCGTTCCGAAACGGTAGGTGCTGTTCCGAAACACCCTGCCCAGATTACTTCAAAACTCAAATTTAAACATGCAATTACACAACCAATCATGCTCCAAATGCTACCAAACATTGCCAACATGCAATTCAACATATAAACAACATATTAGCATCATCAATTCATCCAAACATCTTCATATGCAAAAAGCCCCAATTCTATATGCATGCTTCCTACACAAGCTAGCTATTCAACACCAAACTTCCAAAACAAGCATATATGGTTCCAACTCAAAAGCCAGCAAACACATCAACATTTAACATACTTAGGGAGTCTCCAACACCTCCCAAAACATACACATTGGTCCCCCATTGCCAAATCACACAAAAGCTAAAATGTACTTATAAAACCTTCATACATTGAGCTTCACTTGAACTTGATTGCTTGCCCTTTCTTGCTGCCCTCAAGGTACTCTAATGCTCTGCATTATTGAATTAAGAAAACGTAGAGAGCGTAAGCAAAAGCTTAGTGAGGCATGCTCAATAAAAACAATTCAATAATGCAATTAAAACCATTTATAAATCATGCTTAGAGTCAAACTATGCACATGCTCAAAGCATACTTTAAAACAAGCAATCTCATGCTTCATATCATATATCAAAACTAGCATCTCATGCTTCTTATATACTTAACATGTCATATTGGCTCAAGTGATACATTTCACTTCTTAAAACAAGTTCACCAACTTCCCAAGGACTTTTAAACACCTTGGCCATGGACTTTTAAACACCATGAAGTATCACATCAAGGACTTTTAAACACCTTGATCCCAAGGACTTTTAAACACCTTGGCCATGGACTTTTAAACACCATGAAGTATCACATCAAGGACTTTTAAACACCTTGATCCCAAGGACTTTTAAACACCTTGGCCTATGGACTTTTAAACACCATAGAAAAGGATCACCTAAGGACTTTTAACCACCTTAGTGTCCACAACATGAACCATCCAAGGACTTTTAACCACCTTGATGTTCATAAGTAACAAGGCTCACTCAAGGACTTTTAACCACCTTAGTGACCTTAACATTTTAAAACCTCACTTGTCAATATACATCATTTTCATCACTTACATCACTGTTTTTAAGCATAAAACCAAGCCATATTCATCATGCATTTCAAAGCATTAAACCACATCATTTCAATGTACAAAAACAAGGAACTCCTACCTAGAGTTACCTTCAACATATGGCTTACATCAACAGCAAAAACCATGCTAAAACATGCTTCCAAAACAGTATGTAAAACATGCAAATTATCATTTCGCATCACAACAAAATCATGGCCACCACTAGAGAGAAATTCTGAAAACTTACGCTCGAGCTTAGCAAAGTTGTTTAGACTTAAACTAAGCTCCCAAGACATTGGTTTCAAAGCCGAAAACCCAATTTCACTTACCGATTCCACTTCGCCACTTGCCGAAGCACGAATTCAAGCTTCCGGATCAACAACTCTTGGATCCAAAGATGCCTCCCCTGATCAAACACATTAAAGCAGAGGTTTAATGCATCATCAAGCATCAAAAGCTTCAATGAAAGCACTCAAACTCGCTGCTCTCACTCAACCTCCATTTTCGGCCACCAAACACAACCGAAAATGCATCCAAACCACTTCTAAACAAAGCCCAGCCATAAACCAGCAAAACCTAACATCCATCAACACCATATAACATCTAAAAACAACCTATTAACATCCTTATACCTCCAGCAACAACAGATCCACAAGATCACCACAAAAACATCCAAGAAACATAAGCTAAACTTAGGAAACTCAACCTATCCGGGATTGCATCAATCAAAACTCATTTCCTTATCAATTTAGAGTTCATTTAACATCAAAAACACATCTCAAATCACAGATTAATCAGATCTAACGAAAATCATGAAAAATCATCAAATCTTGCATTTTAAGCCAAGATACAATTCCAAACTCAAAAGCCTTTAATTAAACATCAATCAAGAGTTGATAACTTGGGAATTTCAGTAAAGAACTGATAGTTTAGAGGAGAATGACGTTCTTACCTCCAAACTTGTGTTTCTCCACTTTTTGGAATGAAAATCCTTGAAGAATCAAGAAGCAATTGAAGAGGTTTTGAAGATATGTTGATTAGGAATCAAATGAGAGTTGAATGGAGGGATTTAGGTGAAGAAATCAGATCCAATTCTCTGGAAAAATAGTGTTTGGTTTGAGAGAAAAAAGAGAGAAGAAAATTGGAAGTTAGTTGAGAAAATTGTCAAAATAGCTTCCCTCCAATTTTAATAACCTTTAAAATCAGATTTTAGACTTAAAATATCTTAGAAAAAATCTGGAGAAATCATCTTTGGATTAATAGCCCCTTAAAGATTCAAAGTTTCAACTCTTTATAAAATAGTCACCAAACTTTCGAAAATTACATTTTGGTCACTAGCCAAAATGTCATACTTCCAAAACCCATTTTTCAAAATTGATTTCACAGTTCACTTAATTATATTAAAAGATGATTTTAGAACATTTTTCCATATTTTTAATGCAACCCGAACTAGGCTTTCCTAATTTTACCTCTTAAGATTCGAACAGCACTTTGACCAAACCGGTCAACGCCCAAAACTTCTAAGCCCAAAACCGGGGCGTTACAGAAACAGTGATACCATGTTTCGAAATGCGGGATCATTTCAAAACTATTTTAGACCCGTTTCGGAACAGGGTTTCACAGAGGCAAAATGTAACAAAACAGGCCTAACCGTTTCGAAACACCAAGGCATTTTCAAGCCCTCGTTTCGAAACAGACAAGGGTGTTTCGAAACACTTGTGCCTGCAATAATTAAATTTGCTGATTTAACTCGATTTCAATCATCCGAAACTAACCCGACATATACCCAATCATGCTTGCAACTTAAATACACATCAACAAACAAGAGAACATAGAAAATACCTCATCAGAGCATCATTCACGAAATTAAGAGAACTAAAGACATGCTTCCTATGAGAAATAAGCACCAAAAGGTCAAACCTCAATTCCAAGCATAAACCGACATTTAAAAGACCATTTACATAACCAAATATGCATATCAAACTTGCAACAAACTAGAAAATACCAAACAATCAACATTTATAACATTGGACACCCCCACTGCCTTTATTACACTAGTTCAAAATCTCAACATACTTTCAAGAAGTCTCTTGGAAGAATCCCTTGTTATTGCTGCCTTAAACCTTCTAATTATATGCATTGATAAACAAAAAGAGCATAAGCATACAAGCTTAGTGAGGATTGTTCAAAACCTAAAACATCATCAATGAACAAAACCATTTTCCATTATTTTCAAGACCATCATGCCTTCTTTGAAAACCATGCACTTTATCATCAAAATTAGCATGCTAATCATCATGCAACATAAATCACATATTTTCCAGCAATTAAACCATTGCTACACAAATATCAATCCTTTCAAGCATAAACACCATTATGCTAAGCTTAAAACAAATCATGCATTTCTCATAATATGCATCATCAACATTTCCATGGCATCACATTCCATTATATTGGCTCACAAGTGATAAACAACATTATCAAAAACATACCGGATACACAGATTACCAAGGGTTGTCCCAAACCCTTCATACACTCTACTGGCATCTCAAGGCTTAAACACGGGAGCAACCCTCACCGTTGTGACATTCGTGGTAGAGTATTCGGTACAATTACAACCCCTCAACACCACTCATTGGTAGATGTATAGCCCACTAACGAGAGACAAGAAATACACAAGGTTCGTACCCGGGAGCTACCCTCAACTGTTACAACCTTAAACAATCCTCAATTGTTAGGGTACATGGATGGAGTTTTCGGTACAATCACAACCCCTCAATATCCAAGGCGACTTGTTTATGGTGCACTCAATCCTATAGTCGGCTAACTATATTCAATTTCATTTACAAAACACTTTATTCAACATCACTTGCCAATATAATCCACATTGCATGCCTACCTCAATGTTTTTACAAAGCATTCATGATAAGCCATGACTCAAGCATTAAACCATGCTTCAAAACTCATGCATCAACACATGTATACAAGGATCACTTACCTAGTGCATCCTTAAACAAAATGACATCATCAACACATTTATCTACTTAAGAACATGCTCTAAAAACTGTAGGTAAATGCAATTAAAATCAAGTGCAACCAAAGGCTCAAACTAGTACAATCCGAGAGATAAATTCACTTTACTTACTTCTGAACTTAGTAAAGCGTTTCAAGCTCTTTCTAAGTTCCCAAAACCTTTTCTAAAACGTTTCCACGCTGGAAAATCAAGTTCCACTCACCGACTCGCGAAACCACACTAGCCGACGCACAAATCACCTGTCTGAAGTCTTCAAAGTCACTTCGTTTGATTCCAGAACAATATCCCCTATTTTCAACACATTAAAAAAGAGGTTCAATGCATTAAAATGCATCCAAAACACCTTCACTTAAAAGCAAACCCGCAGCCCTACTATGAATTATCAATTTACCCAATCGATACAACCGAAAACTCAATCGATTGATCTCTAACCTCATCCCAGCCATCAACCAACACATCAAACACATTTTAAGCATCAATCAATATACAAAAGCAACCTAAACCCATCCATATACCTCCAGCAACTCGGATTCCACATTACACCCCAAAAACCCAAATATAAACACCTTAAAAACCAAATATCTTAAGGATTTCGGGATAAATATGATTTAGGCTATATTTCAACATCATTAACCTTTCAAAAATCATTTAGAAATCATCTCAAACAAATCAACTCAACTCCGAAAATCACATTAAAACCACTTTTCTACCAAGATTTCATTCTTTTATCAAATCAATAACAAAACCTTAATAAAAAACATGAATAAAGAGTCAAATATCTTTGGAATTTCATTAAAGAACCTCGATTAGAGGGTTAGCACGAAATTTACCTCCAATCCTTGCTTCTCTTCTAATTTGGCAAGTTTAGCTTTCAAGAATCATGAAAGAAATTGAGAGAAGTCACAAAGATGAAGTTGGAAATCAAGAGAGAATTTCAGAGAGAGGAAAATTTGGAATTTAAGAGAAAATGGATAGTGTTTGGTTGAAGTGAAAGCAAGAGAATGAAAATGAGCGTCAAAACTTTTAACCAATTAACTAACTCCTTAATTAAATTAATTAAAGCCATTTAAATATTTAATAAACCATTTAAAACACATGCCAAATTAGAGAAAAGACTTAATTGCCAATTAGCTCCTTAAAGATTATGAGATCTTGACTCTTTTTGAAAAACACACTTTTTCCTCAACTTTAAGACTCTACATTTTTGTCACTGCCCAAAATGTATACTTTCAAAACGTATTTTGGAAAATTTATTTAACCAACCTCTTAAATAACATTTTAGAGGATTTTAGAAATTTTTATCATATTTCTATCCCATCCCGAACCTTGATTTCCCATTATGCTAAGCTTAAAACAAATCATGCATTTGTTTAAATCAACAATTTCGCCAAAAGAGCTTGTCACTTGCATCCCTACGTCTAGAATCTCAACAGGTACATCAAGAAAATGCACATGCTCACTCAAGATGTATGAATGCGTAGATCCATAATCAATCAATTCTAACAAAGACAATGATTGCAAGGTGAAGGTACCTCCAATCACATCGATGTCGTTTCGTTCCTCGCAATGTGCATACACCCTCCTAGGACCACCTCCCTCTGGTTGGACCGTAACGACATGAGCCACACCTCTCTGCCCATCCTCTCCCCTCTGAAAAGTTATCGCGGCCGCGCCCACGGCCTCTCTATGGTGCAACAACCGGTGCATGACCCTAACCACCCCCCGCTAACAGGGGACACTCTCGTCTCATGTGGTCAGCAGATCCGCAGTTCCAACAAGAATTTTCCCCAAACACCGGAGCCTGCACCTCATGAGCCGCACGAGGACAATCTCGCCTCAAAGTGCTCACGCGAACCATATGACCAACATGAGTTCTGCTCAAACCTCGGCATGTTACCCTGAGCTGGAGCACCTCGCCTAGCTAGAGGGTGATATCTACGGTCACGGATCCTCTTGTTCTGCCCACCACTGGAGCCGGCATCAGCAGCTCTCTTGCCCGAGCTAGATCCTCCCATGTGAGATGACAAACCCAAACTCTTTTCTATGTCCTTAGCTCGAGTCACAAGCACATTGAAATATGTATAGTCAGACGCAAGCATGAACGTCTTCACATCCTGCACCAAGCCGTACAGAAAGCGGTCAGAATGATTCCTATCACTCGACACCAACTCCGGAGCATACTGGCTCAATCGTACGAACTGGACCTCGTACTCAGCCACTGTCATATTCCCTTGCAGCAAGGACATGAAATCATGCTTCTTATCGTCCAACTATCTAACTCCCAGATACTTCCTCTTGAAGGCAGACTGAAAGAAAATCCAATCCACCTCTTCCGTCTCCAAGGCCGTTGTCACAGTCGTCCACCATGTGTATGCATTACCATGTAATAACGACACTGCACACCCCAACTTACGTGCATCATTGCACCCTATTTGATCCATGATCCGAATAGTGTTGGCCATCCATATAACGCCCTGGTTTTGGGCCTAGACGTTTTAGATGTTAAATCGAGCCGATAGGGAACGATTCGAACCCTTGAGGTTGGTTTAAGGAACACCTAGTTTGGGATGATTTAAAAATATGGAAAAATATCTAAAAATCCTCATTTATTATATATGATTATGGAGAAAACAATTTTAGAAAATGTGATTTGGAAATATTACATATTTGTATAGTGACCAAAATGTAGTTTTTGCAAAAGTTGACTATTGACTGTTTTGTAAAGGGTTGAAACTTTGAATCTTTAAGGAGCAAATTTTACTATTTTTTTCATCAGATTTCTCTTTAATTTGGGAGCTTTTAATAATAATTTAATTAAAGAAATAAAGGAGAAATAAAAAGGAAAATTAAAGTTGACTTATCATAACTAATTTCACCATAGTTTTCTCTTTTCATTTTCTCTGAACTTCCAATCAGCCAAACATTTTTCTCTCATCAATTTTCATTTTGTTTGTTGAGATTTTATCTTCCAAAAGATTTCCTATCTTTGTTTCATCAAATCCTTTTGATTTTTGCTTTGGATTTCATGAAAACTTGCCCAAATTGAAGAGAGATCAACCATTAGAGGTAAGCTTCGTCCTTCTCCTCTAATGATCAGTTCTTTACTGAAATTCCCAATTTATCAATCCTTTGTTGATGGTTTTTGAGTTGTTTTAATGTTATAAACATGAAATAGTTGTTAAATTCAAAATTCTTGATGAGATCTTGGTGATTTTCGCATTTCTATGTTAAGCTCTGTTTTGAGGTTGATTTCTAACATATTTTGGATGATATTTGATGTTGAGAATGAGGTTTTAACAAATAAATCCCGAATAGGTTTGAGTTCCTAAGTTTTAGAATCTAGATTTGTGGTTTTTGAGGTGTTTTTGGGGATCTGCTATTGCTGGAGGTATAAGGTTGTGTTTATGGGGATTTTTTCTGTTGATTGAAGTTTAGAAAAGGTTAGAATTGATAGATCTTGGCTGGGCTTTGATTTGAGAAAATTTGGAGGTAATTTCGGTTATTTCGGATAGTCAAAATGCTAGTTTTGAGTAGAGCAGCGAGTTAGAATGAGTGGTTGGTGATTTTAATGAATGATGATGCATTAATCATATGCTATTATGTGTAATGAACAGGGGAGACATCTTCGGACGCGTTTGGTGTTGAATTGGAAGTGCCGAAAGCCTAGAAATCGTTTCGGCAAGCAAGCAAAACGTTATCAGTGAGTGTAAATGGTTTTAGAAGTCCTTGAGGAACAAGGAAACAAGGTTTGGGGATTTAGGATTGGTTTGAAACACCATCCTAAGTCCGGAAGTAAGTATGCTTAGATTTGCTTTCGAATAGTGGTTGATGCCCCTAAATGCTTTTGATATGCTCTTGATTTGAGATAGACAAATTCCTACTGTTTTATGCATGATTTATGACATGAAATAATGTTTCCTATTGATCCCATGAGATAGAATGCAATTGTGAAGAGTTTTGAGATTTTGATTAAATGTTATGCATGAATTGTGGTTTTGAAATGGGATGAGATATATTTGAGAAATGTTGCATCAAAACAGTAGGTGAGATGATGATTTTAATGTAATATATTGGCATAAATGATGAGAAGATTGTCTGATATAATTGGTCGACTAATAGGATGTAAAGTGCACTATAAACTAAAATTCGTACGTGCTCTTTGGAGTCGGGCACCGAGGGTAGTGCCATCGCGATCCAAAGTGAAAATTCGATGATGAGAGATACCATCGGGGTAGGTCTTGGTGAAACAACCAAGCTTTGTGGCGAAGAGAGATACCGCCATGAGAGTCCGGTGTTGCGAGATTCCACCGGGGTAGGACTTGGCTCTATGTCAAGCTAATCCGCATATCTGAGTAAAGAGAAAATAAGAAATGCCAATATATGAGAATGTATTATTCACATGTACCAATGTTGAAATGATTTTATGCTATGAGAAATGCATATGAGATTTTGAGATTTATGAAATGCTTTTGAATATCAAGCATGTGTGTGGCTTTGCCATGAGATTTGCAATGGTTGAATGCATGAGATAGATAGAAAGATGGTACATGTGATTTTCAAATGGTGATTTGCTTTGAAATAGTTTTCAAGCATGAGATAGAAAGAGCATGGTCTTTGAAATGGATTTCAAGAATGAGATTTAAAAGCTTGCATTGTTGTGTTGGCGTTTTTAGAGCATGCCTCACTAAGCTATCATGCTTATGCTCTCTTTTACCAACAATGTAGATAATTGAGACATTTTGGGCAGCCAGGAGGCTTAAGAGGATCCAAGGAATAGTTAAGCTCAAGTATGTTGATGTTTTACATTTACTTTAGTAATGATATATGGCAATGAGATTTAATGGTTTGCTTTGGGAGATGTGTTTAGGACTCCCTGTTGTTGATGCAAGTTTTATATGGTTTGTAAAAGGCCTTTATATTGGTTTTGATGATTTAACTTGTCTTTTGGGATGCTTATGGTCTTTTAGTGTTTTTGACTTTTAGGGAGAATGCTTTAGAATCCAAATATTGATGTTGATGATGTTTGATGTTTTCCTTGACTTGTACCTCTGAGTGTTGATGCATATTGGTGTGCAAATAAGTTTAACTATTTGTTAGAGTGGTTTGGTTTGGTCTTTGAGGTACAAAATATGCATATTTGGCATTTGCAGACTGCAGCGTATCTGTACACCTTAGAGCGTATCGGTACACCTTAGAGTGTATCGATACGACCTGCTTGTTTTGTGAGGGTGTACCGGTACACGGGATCGTATCGCTACCCTCTTTAGTCATTGGACGAGGGCGTACCGATACGGTACCTTAGTGTACCGATACGGTCTGGTGATGCAAGCCTGGGTAGTTTAACCATCATGGGCGTATCGATACCCTCCTTAGGCGTATCGATATGTGTGTCGTTAAGTTGGTTAAACATCAGCTGAGGATGTTTTGAAACGTTGCTTTTTAGTCCCTGAACTTTATGAATGCAATTGGATGTGATTGGTTAGTCCGATTGTGATGAAAAATTTCAGAGATGCATGAAATATGACTAATTGGATAGAGGTAACCTTAAAACCATAGAAGTCATTGTAATTTGCAGAAATTACATTTTGGTCCCTAAATGTCTAGTTTGTACAATTAAACCCCTAAACGAAATCTGATCGTTGTTTCGTTTCTTCCTATGCTCTTTGGTGATCACATAGGACTTAAGTTGCATTTAGAAAAGATAAAAAGAAAAAAAGGTCGCCAATCGGAGTCAACTTTAACGAGTTGGCTTCGGTTTTCCCCGTGTAATTACCTCGGTTTGGGTCAACCGTCTAGACCGGGCTAAGGGGTTACATTTGTTTGTATCAGAGCCAGGTTTGCGAATAATTGGGGCATTGGTAAGTGGTTGGTAAGTGTAAATGTGAGTAGACATGAGCTTTGTGAAAGCATGTTGTGTGATTGTGCAATGTTTGAGCTTTAAGGAGATGAAATGCATGCAAGTTAAATGTTTGAGATGAAATTGTGTTGTTATGCTATGTTTGGGGTATAGATGGGGACCTCATTGCCATATCATTACTATTGGAAAGAATTGTTTTGAATTGAACTTAAGCACCTTGGATTTCTTGCCTTATATTGCCTAACTGAGATTTATTGCATTTTTCTAGTTACATTGTTTTGAATGGGGCCACGTAGAGAGCTTAGAATTAATACGCGTAATGCGGCTAAGAATGAGATAAACGAGACTGATGAGCATGTTGAGAATTTAACGCCTCCTCCTCCTCCTGGTGGACCACCTGGAGGTGGTGGAGTGGGGGCTGGTGCTGCTGGAGCTGAAATAGGGGTTGTTAAACCCGATGGAGAACGAGGGCAAGCTGCTCCTGATATGTCCGTGCTGATTCAGGCTATTGCTGGAGCCTTTCAGGTAGCAGTAGCTGGTGCTCATGTGGCTGCACCTTAGGTTGGTGGTGGTGCGAGTTTTCCGTTAGAGCGACTCCGCAGTCTCGGAGGGACTGAGTTTAGGGGCATGACCCCTGAGGGTTTTGAATCTTGGTTGGAGAGCACCAAGAGGATCCTTGGGAAGATGAACTATACGATGTCCAGAAGTTGGGGTGCACTGTGTCCCTGTTGCATGGTGATGCCTATACGTGGTGGACGACCACTATAGCTGGTTTAGAGGATGCTGAGGTGACTTGGATGTTCTTTCTGAATGCGTTCAAGAGGAAGTATCTGGGAGTACGTTATTTGGACGAGAAGAAGAGGGAATTCATGTCCCTAGTGGAAGGAGCCATGTCAGTGGCGGAATATGAGGAGCAGTTTGTATGCCTTAGCCAGTATCCACCAGAATTGATCCCTAGTGAACGAGAGAGATGCGGGCATTTTAGATATGGGCTGGTGGCTGATGTGAAGACATATATGCTTGCATCAGATTACTCTGATTTTGATGTCCTGGTCACTCGAGCCAAGGACATTGAGCTGAACCTTGGTCTGGCAAGTCGAGCAAGAGGATCTAGCTCAGGGAAGCGAGCTGCGAGTTTTGATGCTAGAAGGGATTGTTAAGAGGCCGAGGGATCGAAGGTCTCATGTGGATGCTAGACGTGAGGGAGATAATCTAGGGAGAGGTCCCCAAGGACCGAATGTTTTCATTTGTATACCCGAGTGTAATCAATGTGGTAGGTGGCACACGGGAGAGTGATGGGGGAATGTTGGTACGTCCTGTAATTGTGGTTCCCGCGGGCACATGAAACGGGATTATTCTCAGCCGATGAGAGAGGGGTAGGCTCTGGTGAGAGCATGTGAGCCACAAAGGGTCCGTGGGCGCGGCCGTGGCAATTTCCAGCGTAGAGATGATGGTGCGAGGAATGTAGCACATGTAGTAGCTGTTCAGCCTGAAAGAGGTGGCCAGGCCAGAGTGTATGCCAATTGTGAAGGGATGAATAATGTAACGCCCCAGTTTTGGGCTTAGAAGTTTTTGGGCGTTGACCGGTTCGGTCAAAGTGCTGTTCGAATCTAAAAAGGTGAAATTAGGAAAACCTAGTTCGGGTTGCATTAAAAATATGGAAAAATGTTCTAAAATCCTCTTTTAATTTATATAAGTGAACTATGAAATCAATTTTACAAAATGAGGTTTGGAAGGGAGACATTTTGGCTAGTGACCAAAATGTAATTTTTGAAAACTGCGTGACTGTTTTAGAAAGGATTGAAACTTTGAATCTTTAAGGAGCTATTTACCCAAAAGGAGTTTCTCCAGATTTTTCTAAGGTAATTAATGTTTTAATTCTGATTTTTAAACAAAAGAAAAGTGGAGGGAAGTTATTTCTAACTAATTTTCCTAAAATCTCATTTTCCTTTTCTCTCATTTTCTCTCAAACCAAACATCTTTCTCCAGAGTTTTTCTTCTGATTTTGCCACTTAAATCTCTCTTTTCAATCCTCTTTTGATTGCTAATCATCTCATCAATAAAACCTCATCAATTGCTATTTGATTCTTCAAGCTTTTTGGTTCTAAAAGAGGAGAAACTCAAGTTTGGAGGTAAGAACGTCCTTCTCCTCTGAACTTCAAGTTCTTTACTGAAATTCCCAAGTTTTCAATCCTTAATTGATGATTTATAAGTGGTTTTAAAGTTGTGTAATGGATCTTGGCTTAAAATGCAAGATTTGATGATTTTTGATGAATTTTCGTTGGATCTGTTAAAGCAGTGATTTGAGGTGTATAATTGATGATAAATGAATGTTAAATTGATTGGAAATTGAGTTTTAACTAATGCAATCCAGTATAGGTTGAATTTCCTAAGTTTAGCTTGTGATTCTTGGTTGTTTTTGGGTGATCTTGTGGATCTGTTGTTGTTCGAGGTATAAGGATGTTGTTAGGTCCTTTTTAGATGTTGAATGATGTTTAAGGATGCTTAGTTTTGATGGGTTATGGCTGGGCTTTGTTGAGGAGTTGTTTGGATGCATTTTCGGTTGTGTTTGGTGGCCGAAAATGGAGTGTGGATGAAAGCAGCGAGTTTAGGTGCTTTCATTGAAGCTATTAATGCATGATGATGCATTAATCTACTGTTTTGATGTGTTAAAACAGGGGAGTCATCTTTGGATCCAAGTGGTGGAGATCCGGAAGCTTGATTTGGTGTTTCGGCAAGAAGCGAAACGGAATCGGTGAGTGGATTTTGGTTTTCGGCTTTGAAACCAATGTTTTGGAGGTTTGGGAGCTTAGTCTAAGTCTAAACAACTTTGCTAAGCTCAAGAGTAAGTTTTCGGAAAAACTCTCTTGATGAGGAACCATGTGATGGTTGGGTGCAATGTGTTTGTTGCATGTTTAAATTCTGTTTTTAAAGCATATCTAGCATGTTTGTTTGCTGAGATTATAAGCTATGTGTTTAAGGAAGCTCAAGGTTAGAGTTCCTTGCTTTTGAACATTGTTTAAATGTGGTTTAATGCTTAAAGATGCATGATGTTTATGGCTTGGTTAAATGCTTTAAAACAGTGGATTATTGATGATAAATGATGTATATTGGCAAGTGATGTTTTGAAAAGGTTAAGGTCACCAAGGTGGTTAAAAGTCCTTGAGTGAGCCTTGTTTACTTAAGAACATCAAGGTGTTTAAAAGTCCTTGGATGGTTCTTGTTACGGACACAAAGGTGTTTAAAAGTCCTTGTGTGGTCCTTTCCAAGGTGTTTAAAAGTCCTTGGGGCCAAGGTGTTTAAAAGTCCTTGGGGTGATTCATGTCATGGTGTTTAAAAGTCCATGGGCCAAGGTGTTTAAAAGTCCTTGGGGTCAAGGTGTTTAAAAGTCCTTGAGGTGAAACTTGTTAAGGACACAAAGGTGTTTAAAAGTCCTTGTGTGGTCCTTGCCATGGTGTTTAAAAGTCCATGGGCCATGGTGTTTAAAAGTCCATGGGGATAAGATCACAATGGTGTTTAAAAGTCCATGTGTGAGTCTTATGTTGATCCTGTTAAAAGATGGTAATTATCACTTGTGGCCAATATGACATGTTATGATATGAAGCATGAGATGCTTGGTTAAGATTGCTTGTGAGCATGTTTAAATGTATTTTGAAGTATGACTTGTAAAGTGTTCTATAAATGCATTATTGTGTGGCTTCAATGAGCATTCCTCACTAAGCTTTTGCTTACGCTCTCTCTCTTTTTCTTAAACCAATAATGCAGAACATTAAGGTGCATTGAGGGCAGCAAGGAAGGCAAGCAATCAATTGAAAGATAAGCTCATGTATGGGAAGGTTTTCTTAAACACCTTTAGCTATTGGTTTTTGGCAATGGGGGACCTATGTTGTTGTTTTGGGAGATGTTTTGAACTCCCTAAGCTTGTTAAATGTTGATAATAATGTTGGGTTTTGTAATTGGCCATTATATGTTGGGTTGGAGGTTTATGCTTGAATGGTTTGCTTGTGTAGGAAGCATGCCTTTAGAATTGGGGTTTTCATATATGATGATATAATGATAAATGGTTGATGCAATTATGTCTCTTGTATGTTGTATGAGTTGCTGATAAAGTTTGGTTACATTTGGAGCATGATTGGTAGGTCAATTGTGTGTTTAAGCAAGCAATTTTCTGCAATCTGTGCAGGCCGTATCGGAACAGTAGCCACCGTTTCGGAACGGGTGCCTTGTAGCAACCCAGGCGTCCGAAACGGGAGACACCGTTCCGAAACGGAAAGGCCACTGCCAGCCCTCGTTTCAGTACGCGTTGCGGAACGGCCCCGCGTTTCTAAACAGGCTCTCCCTGTTTCGGAACACCTGACCGTTGGGGGCTGACATTGGCAGTTATATGTTTCAAATTGTTTGCATTTTGGTCCCGAAACTTGTTTGTGCAATTGTATGAGTTTGGGATGTCCGTTTGAGCTGAAATTTGACAGAGACGTATGAAACATGATTAATTTCAAGTTGGTAACTTTAATTTGGGTTAAGTCCTTATAATTATCAGAATTTACAAATTGGTCCCTAAAGTTGTAATTTGTTCAATTGGGTCCCTGTTTGATCTCTGATGTTTATGTTCTTTGAGTATGTTGTTTGTATGATCACAACTAGGGTTAATGTGCATCTAGACAAGTTTAAAAAGAAAAAAAGGGTCGTTAATCAAGGTTGACTTTCGGGTTGACTTTGGTTTTCCCCGTGTAATCTTCTTAATTCGGGTCAACCGTCTAGGCCGGGTTAAGGGGGTTACAAATAACACTGATGTGATCGCAGGTACCTTTACTTTGCAGTCTTTGTCATTACTTTTTCTGATTGATTCTGGATCTACAAACTTGTACATATTGCGTGAACATACTCAAATGCTTGGTTTGCCTGTTGAGTCTTTGGATGTTGGTATATGTGTGACTATTTCCTTTGGTGAAACGGTTGTAACGAGGAAGTTGTATAGAAGGTGTCCCTTAAAGGTGCAAGAACATGTGTTCTTGGTGGATCTTATGGAATTTCCCTTCTATGGGTTTGATGTAATCCTTGGTATGGATTGGCTAGTTGAGCATAGGGCTGTTGTGGATTTTGAGAATAAGCGAGTTTCGCTAAAACTTGCTGATGATTATGAAGTTGTGGTGGTGGGAAAGAATGTAAAGTTCCTTTCTAATGTGGTTTCGATGCTTGAAGCGAGTCGGTTGTTGCGTCATGGGTGCGAAGCTTATCTAGATTTTGTAATGAATCCTAGTACGAAGGATGTACAGGTACAAGATATAAGGATCGTGTATGAATTTCGAGGGTGTTTTAGGAGGAGTTATCGGGTTTTCCGCCTAGTCGGGAGGTTGAGTTTGGAATTGAGTTGTATGAGAACACAACTCCGGTGTCCATCGCTCCCTATCGAATGGCACCTAAAGAGTTGAAGGAGCTGAAGACGCAACTTCAAGAGTTGCTTGACCAAGGCTTTATTCGGCCTAGTGTGTCACCTTGGGGTGCACCGGTCTTGTTTGTAAAGAAGAAAGATGGCACGATGAGAATGTGCATTGATTATCTTCAACTGAATAAGTTGACTATCAAGAATATATATCCTCTACCAAGGATAGATGATCTTTTTGATCAGTTTCGTGGAGCGGCTGTGTTCTCAAAGATTGATTTAAGGTCTGGGTACTATCAATTGAAGGTTAAGGATGTGGATGTGCTAAAAAATGTTTTTCGGACAAGGTATGGGCATTATGAATTCTTAGTGATGCCTTTTGGTTTGACGAATGCTCCTGCTGCATTCATGGATATGTTGAACATGGTGTTTCATGAGTTCTTGGATACATTCGTTGTGGTGTTCATGAATGACATCCTTGTGTACTCTCGTACTGAGGAGGACCATGAGGAACATTTGAGGATTGTTTTGCAAGCGTTGCTAGAGAATCAGCTGTATGCTAAGCTGAGTAAATGTGAGTTTTGGTTGAATGAAGTTGTTTTCCCTGGTCATGTGGTTTCGGTCGAGGGGATTCATGTTGATCCTTGGAAGATTGAGGCGGTGGTGAATTGCAAGCCTCCCAGGTCTGTTCATGAAGTTTGTAGTTTCCTTGTTTTGGCGGGTTACAATCGAAGGTTTGTGGATGGATTTTCCAAGATTGCTACTCCTTTGACGTAGTTATTGCAGAAGGATATTAAGTTTGAGTGGGCGGAAGCGAGACAACAAGCTTTTGAGAAGCAAAAGGAAGCTTTGACGCAAGCTCCAATCTTGGTTCAACCTGAATTTGGAAAATAGTTTGTGGTGTATAGTGACACATCCTATGTTGGTTTGGGGTGTGTGCTGATGCAAGAAGGTAAAGTAGTAGCTTATGCATCACGACAGTTGAAGGTGCATGACCGTAACTATCCCACGCATGATATTGAGTTAGCGGCGGTGGTGCTTGCCTTAAAGATTTGGAGACATTACCTATATGGTGAGAAGTGTACTGTGTACACGGATCACAAGAGTTTGAAGTATCTTATGTTTCAGAAGGAGTTGAATCTTAGGCAACGCCATTGGGTGGAGTTGCTTAAGGATTATGACTTAACGATCGAGTATCATCCGGGAAAAGCCAATGTTGTGGCTGATGCTTTGAGCAGGAAAGTGGCGATGGAGTTGAGGGCGATGTTTGCTTGTCTGAGCATATCGCAAGATGGTAGCCTTGTTGCTGAGTTGCAAGTGAAGCCATCTTTGGTTCAATTAATCAAGGATGACCAGTTTCTTGATGATTCTCTTGTACCGCATGTTCAGGATATTGCAGAAGGAAGTCCTTCGGACTTCAGTTTCAACGATGATGGTGTTCTATGTTTTGGGAGTCGGATAGTGGTGTCGAATGATGTGGAGTTGAGGCACACTATTCTGACTGAAGCTCATAGTAGTCCTTTCGCTATGCACCCTGGTAGTACGAAAATGTATCGTGATTTGAAGGATGAGTACTACTGGGTGGGGTTGAAGAAGGATGTTGCCGAGTTCGTTAGCAAATGTATGGTTTGTCAGTGGGTCAAGGCTGAACATCGGGTTCCTTCTGGGTTGTAGCAGCCGTTGAGGATTCTAGAATGGAAGTGGGAAAGGATTACCATGGACTCCGTGTTTGGATTGCCCTTATCACCGTCGAAAAAGAATTCGGTTTGGGTGATTGTAGATCGCCTTACAAAGTGTGCACATTTCTTGACTGTGCATACTACGTATACCTTGGATAAGTTAGCTGAGCTGTACATTGCTGACATTGTGCATTTGCATAGAGTGTCGAAATCTATAGTATCGGATAGAGATCCGAGGTTCACATTGAGGTTTTGGGTATGTTTGTATCAAGCCTTGGGTACGCGGTTGAATTTCAGTACTTCTTATCATCCGCGGACGAATGGACAGTCGGAGCGTGTTATCCAATTGCTTGAGGATATGTTGAGGTGTTGCGTTATTGAGTTTCAAAGATCTTCGGAGAAGCACTTGCCTTTGGATGAGTTCGCTTATAATAATAGTTACCAGGCAAGCATTCAAATGGCACCGTATGAGGCTTTATACGGGAGAAGGTGTAGAACTCCCCTTTGTTGGGCTGAAACGGGAAAAAAGTTGATTTCGATGCAAGCTTTGTTGAAAGGAACCACCGAGAAGGTTAAGCTCATTTGTGAGCGTTTGAAGGCAGCATCGGACCGGCAAAAGTCTTATGCGGATTTGAAGCGTAAGGAGGTAGAGTTCGCAATTGGCGAACGTATGTTTCCGAAAGTTTCACCTTGAAAGAAGGTGATGAGATTTGGTCGGAAGGGCAAATTGAGTCCGAGGTTCATTGGACCATATGAGGTGATAGAACGTGTGGGTCATGTTGCTTACAAGTTGAGGCTGCCTTCAGAGTTAGAAAAGATACATAATGTGTTCCATGTATCCATGCTTCGGAGATATAGATCGGATCTGTCACATGTTATGCCTGTAGAGGAGGTTGAGTTGAATCCAGACTTAACATATAATGAGGAGCCCATTGAGATTTTGGATAAAGATAGTAAGGTTCTACGGGGTAAGACCATCGAGCTGGTCAAAGTCTTGTGGAGACATCGTGGCATTGAGGAAGCCACGTGGGAAAGGAATGATGACATGAAGAAGCAATTTCCTTACCTTTTTCCACTAGGTAAATTTCGAGTGCGAAATTTCTTAAGTGGGGGAGAGTTGTAATGCCCTGGTTTTTGGCCTAGACGTTTTAAATGTTGAATCGGGCCGGTCGGGAACGGTTCGAACCCTTGAGGTTGGTTTAGGGAACACCTAGTTCGGGATGTTTTAAAATTATGGAAAAATATCTAAAAATCCTCATTTATTTTATAAATGATTATGGAGAAAACAATTTTACAAAATGTGATTCGGAAATATTACATTTTGGTATAGTGACCAAAATGCAGTTTTTGCAAAAGTTCGCTAGTGATTGTTTTGTAAAGGATTGAAACTTTGAATATTTAAGGAGCTAATTTTACTTATTGTTTTTCATCATATTTCTCTTTAATTTTGGAGATTTTAATAATGATTTAATTAAAGAAACAAAAGAGAATTAAAAAGGAAAATTAAAGTTGACTTTTCATAATTAATTTCACGATAGTTTTCTCTTTTCATTTTCTCTCAACTTCCAATCATCCAAACACTTTTCTCTCATCAATTTTTATTTTGTTTGCTGCGATTTTATCTTCCAAAAGATTTCCTATCTTTGTTTCATCAAATCCTTTTGATATTTTCTTTGGATTTCATGAAAACTTGCCCAAATTGAAGAGAAATCAACCATTAGAGGTAAGCTTTGTCCTTATTCTCTAATGATCAATTCTTTACTGAAATTCCCAAGTTATCAATCCTTTGTTGATGGGTTTTGAGTTGTTTTAATGTTATAAACATGAAATAGTTGTTAAATTCAAGGTTCTTGATGAGATCTGGGTGATTTTCGTATTTCTATTTTAAGCTTTGTTTTGAGGTTGATTTCTAACATATTTTGGATGATATTTGATGTTGAGAATGAGGTTTTAACAAATAAATCTCGAGTAGGTTTTAGTTCTAAGTATAAGAATCTAGATTTGTGGATTTTGAGGTGTTTTTGGCGACCTGCTATTGCTGGAGGTATAAGGTTGTGTTTATGGTGATTTTTTATGTTGATTAAAGTTTAGAAAAGGTTAGAATTGATAGATCTTGGCTGGGCTTTGATTTGAGAAAGTTTGGAGGCGATTTCAGTTATTTCAGATAGACAAAATGCTAGTTTTGAGTAGAGCAGTGAGTTAGAATGAGTGGCTGGTGATTTTAATGCATGATGATGCATTAATCATCAGCTCTTATGTGTAATGAATAGGGGAGGCATCTTTGGACGCATTTGGTGTTGATCCGTAAGTGCCAGAAGCCTAGAAATTATTTCGGCAAGCAAGCGAAACGTTATCGGTGAGTGCAAATGGTTTTAAAATTCCTTGAGGGACAAGGAAACAAGGTTTGGGCATTTAGGATTGGTTTGAAACACCATCCTAAGTCTGAAAGTAAGTATGCTTAAATTTGCTCTCGAAAAGTGGTTGATGCCCCTAAATGCTTTTGAATTGCTCTTGAACAGAGATAGACAAATTCCTATTCTTTTATGCATGATTTATGACATGAAGTGATGTTTCATATTGATCCCATGAGATAGAATGACATTGTGAAGAGTTTTGAGATTTTGATTAAATGCTATGCATGAATTGTGGTTTTGAAATCAGATGAGATACATTTGAGAAATGTTGCATCAAAACAGTAGGTGAGATGATGATTTTAATTTAATATATTGGCATAAATGATAAGAAGATTGCCGGATATAATTGGTCAACCAATAGGATGTAAAGTGAACTATAAACTATAATTCGTACGTGCTCTTTGGAGTCGGGCAATGGGGGTAGTGTCATCCCGATCCAATGTGAGAATCTGATGATGAGAGATACCATCGGGGTAGGTCTTGGTGAAACACCCAAGCTTTGTGGCAAAGAGAGATACTGCCATGAGAGTCCGGTGATGTGAGATTCCACTGGGGTAGGACTTGGCTCTATGTAAAGCTAATCTGCATATCCAAGTAAAGAGAAAATATGAAATACCAATATATGAGAATGTATTTGATTCACATGTACCAATGTTGAAATGATTTTATGCTATGAGAAATGCATATGAGATTTTGAGATTTATGAAATGCTTTTGAATATCAAGCATGTGTGTGGCTTTGCCATGAGATTTGCATTGGTTGAATGCATGAGATAGATAGAAAGATGGTTCATGTGATTTTCAAATGGTGATTTTCTTTGAAATACTTTTCAAGCATGAGATAGAAAGAGCATGGCCTTTGAAATGGATTTCAAGAATGAGATTTATACGCTTGCATTGTTGTGTTGGTGTTTTCAGAGCATGCCTCACTAAGCTATCGTGCTTACGCTCTCTTTTACCAACAATGCAGATAATTGAGACATTTTGGGCAGCAAGGAGGCTTAAGAGGATCCAAGGAATAGTTAAGCTCAAGTTTGGTGATGTTTTACATTTACCCTGTTGTTGATGCAAGTTTTATATGGTTTGTAGAAGGCCTTTATATTGGTTTTGATGATTTAACTTGCCTTTTGGGATGCTTATGGTCTTCTGGTGTTTTTGACTTTTAGGGAGCATGCTTTAGAATCCAAATATTGATGTTGATGACGTTTGATATTTTCCTTGACTTGTACCTCTGAGTGTTGATGCATATTGGTGTGAAAATAAGTTTAACTATTTGTTGGAGTGGTTTGGTTGTTGAGGTTTAAAATGTTCATATTTGGCATTTGCAGACTGCAGCGTATCAGTAAACCTCAGAGCGTATCGATACGGCCTACTTGTTTTGTGAGGGCGTACCGGTACACGGGGTCGTATCTATACCCTCTTTAGTCACTAGACGAGGGCGTACCGATACGGTACCTCAGCGTACCAATACGGTCTGGTGTTGCAAGCCTGGGCAGTTTGACCATCGTGGGTGTATCGATACCCTCAGGCGTATCGATACGTGGGTCATTAAGTTGGTTAAACCTCAGCTGAGGATGTTTTGAAACGTTGCTTTTTAGTCGCCGAACTTCATGAATGCAATTGGATGTGATTGGTTAGTCTGATTGTGATGAAAATTTATAGAGATGCATGAAATATGACTAATTGAATAGAGGTTACCTTAAAATCATAGAAGTCCTTGTAATTTTCAGAAATTACATTTTGGTCCCTAAATGTCTAGTTTGTACAATTAAACCCCTAAACGAAATCCGATCGATGTGACGTTTCTTCCTATGCTCTTTGGTGATCACATAGGACTTAAGTTTCATTTAGAAAAGATAAAAAGAAAAAAAAATGGGTCGTCAATCGGAGTCGACTTAAACGAGTTGGCTTCGGTTTTCCCCGTATAATCACCTCAGTTTGGGTCAACCGTCTAGACCGGGCTAAGAGGGTTACAATCCAAGCCTCGGATGCTTCAGGAGATAAACCACAAAATTCTACTCCTTCTAAACTTCTCAAGCGCTCCAATGGGAAACCCATTTGTCCAACAGCAGGCGCTTGCACATTCACTCCAGCAACTGCAGCCTGGAATGCTCCTGTCATCGCCTGTACTAAAGGGGTCAAGTCTCCCAACACCGGACCAGCTTGTCCTTGTTGTTCTTTCTCCCCAACCCCGGGTGGTGGTGGCGGTGGAGGAGGTAAATTCGCACCAGGTAGAACCTCGTTCTCCTAATTACGTTGCTCATCGAAAGGAGCAACTACCCTAGATCGTAATTCTCTCTCGCGGTCCCATTGTGCTATTAATATTAAAGCATGAATATAAAACAAACAAAAGATCAGATCGGCTTCTAACAAGGATCCAAGACTTGAAATCCAATTTAAAAACATTTCACTAGGTAATAAGGCAATGGGCATTCTAATTTCCCCCCAGCATAGCATAAAGCATACAACATGCATGTCTCAACCATCATGCATCACAAACATTAAAACTCAACCAATTCCAACATCATTTATATCTGCTCACATTATAATCAATCACCATATATAACATCACCATCACATACTTAACATGTACATGCTTAAACATTCACTACGCAAAGCAAACATTACCAATAACACACCTTCACATCAAAATCACTTACCGACAACTTACCTTCATCCCAAACTTTTGTAACCTGGCTCTGATACCACCAAATGTAATCCCCTCGACCCGGCCTAGCCGATAGACCGAACTGAACGAGTCACACGATAAATTTTGCAGTAACTGGGGAAGGTTTACCTCAATAAAATACACTTTTTTATCTTGTCTAGATTCAAGTTACATTCCTATGTATCTAAACAAGCAGCGGATCAAACGACATTCACGAACGCTCAATGAACAACGCCAATTCTGGGTTTAGGGACCACTTCGTAAATTTGACAAATTGCAAGGTTATTACCAAATTAGGATTACCAACCTTTAATTAAGCTTAATACATGCTTCTCTGTAAAAACTCATCTCATGATAACCATTGAAACTCATTTAATTGTATACATGACTAACAGGGACCAAAACGCATAGAAAGAGAAACTCTGAATATTCCAAAAACTAAATAATAGGCACTCGTTTTGATATAGTGGGCCCCGTATCGAAACGAGCATATCAAAACAGTGATACCATGTTTTGAAACGTGGGATCGTTTGGAAACCATTTTAGACCCGTTTCACAGCAGGGGTTCACTGAGGCAAAATGTATCAAAACAGGCCTCACCGTTTCGAAACACCAAGGCATTTTTAAGCCCCCTGTTTTGAAACAGACAAGGGTGTTTCGAAACACCTGGGCCTGCAATATTTATATTTGCTGATTTAACTCAATTTCAATCATTCGAAACTAACCCGACATATACCCAATCATGCTCTCAACTTAAATACACATCAACAAACAAGAGAACATCGCAAATACCTCATTAAAGCATCATTCACGAAATTAAGAGAACTAAAGACATGCTTCCTATGAGAAATAAGCACCAAAAGGTCAAACCTCAATTCCAAGCATAAACCGACATTTAAAAGACCATTTACATAACTAAATATGCATATCAAACTTGCAAAAAACTAGAAAATACCAAACAATCAACATTTATAACATTGGACACCTCCACTGCCTTTATTACACTAGTTCAAAACCTCAACATACTTTCAAGAAGTCTCTTGGAAGAATCCCTTGTTGTTACTGCCTTAAACCTCCTAATTATATGCATTGATAAACAAAAAGAGCATAAGCATACAATCTTAGTGAGGATTGTTCAAAACCAAAAACATCATCAATGCACAAAACCATTTTCCATTCTTTTCAAGACCATCAAGACTCCTTTGTAAACCATGCACTTTATCATCTAAATTAGCATGCTAATCATCATGCAACATAAACCACATATTTTCAAGCAATTAAACCATTGCTACACAAATAACAAGCATTTTAAGCATAAACACCATTATGCCAAGCTTAAAACAAATCATGCATTTCTCATAATATGCATCATCAACATTTCCATAGCATCTCATTCCATTATATTGGCTCACAAGTGATAAACAACATTCTCAAAAACATATCGGATACACAGATTACCAAGGGTTGTCCCAAACCCTTCATACACTCTACCAGCATCTCAAAGCTCATACACGGGAGCAACCCTCTACCGTTGTGACATTCATGGTATAGTATTTGGTACAATTACAACCCCTCAACACCACTCATCGGTAGATGTATAGCCCACTAACGAAAGATGAGACACACACAAGGTTTGCACCTGGGAGCTACCCTCAACCGTAGCAACCTTAAACAATCCTCAATTGTTAGGGTACTTGGATGGAGTTTTCGGTACAATCACAACCCCTCAACATCCAAGGCGACTTGTTTATGGTGCACTCAATCCTATAGTCGGCTAACTATATCTGATTTCATTTACAAAACACTTTATTCAACATCACTTGCCAATATAATCCACATTTCATGCATACCTCATTGTTTTTACAAAACATTCATGATAAGCCATAACTCAAGCATTAAACCATGCTTCAAAACTCATGCATCAACACATGCATACAAGGACCACTTACCTATTGCATCCTTAAACCTCATGGCATCATCAACACAATTATATACTCAAGAACATGCTCTAAAGACTGTAGGTAAATGAAATTAAAATCAAGAGCAACCAAAGGCTCAAACTAGCACAATCCGGGAGAGAAATTCACTTTACTTACTTCCGAACTTAGTAAAGCATTTCAAGCTCTTACTAAGTTCCCAAAACCTTTTCTTAAACATTTCCGCACTGGAAAACCAAGTTCCACTTACCGACTCGCGAAACCACACTAGCCGACGCACAAATCACTCGTCCAAAGTCTCCAAAGTCATTTCGTTTGATTTTGGAACACTATCCCCTGTTTTCAACACATTAAAAAAAAAGTTCAATGCATTAAAAAGCATCCAAAACACCTGCAGGCCTACTCTAGAGTATCAATTTACCCAATCGATACAACCAAAAATTTAATCGATTGATCTCTAACCTCTGCACAGCCATCAACCAACACATCCAATACATTTTAAGCACCAATCAACACCCAAAAGTAACCTAAAGCCATCCTTATACGTCTAGAAACTCGGATTCCACATTACACCCCAAAAACCCAACTATAAACACCTTAAAAACCAAAGATCTCAAGGATTTCGGGATTAATATGATTTAGGTTATATTTCAACATCATTAACCTTTCAAAACTCATTTAGAAAGCATCTGAAACAAATCAAATCAATTCAACTCTAGAAATCACATTAAACCCACTTTTCTACCAAGATTTCATTCTTTTATCAAATCAATAACAAAACCGTAATCAAAAACATGAATAAAGAGTCAAATATCTTTTTGAATTTCATTAAAGAACCTTGATTAGAGGGTTAACACGAAATTTACCTCCAATCCTCGCTTCTCTTCTAATTTGGGAAGTTTAGCTTTCAAGAATCTTGAAAGAAATTGAGAGAAATCACAAAGATGAAGTTGGAAATCAAGAGAGAATTTCAGAGAGAAGAAAATCTGGAATTTGAGAGAAAATGGAGAGTGTTTGGCTGAAGTGAAAGCAAGAGAATGAAAATGATTGTTAAAATCTTTTAACCAATTAACTAACTCCTTAATTAAATTAATTAAAGCCATTTAATAAACCATTTAAAACACATGCCAAATTAGAGAAAAGGCTTAATTGCCTATTAGCTCCCTAAAGATTCTAAGATCTTGTCTCTTTTTGAAAAACACACTTTTTCCTCAACTTTAAAACTTTACATTTTGGTCACTGCCCAAAATGTATACTTTCAAAACGCATTTTGGAAAATTGATTTAACCAACCTCTTAAATACCATTTTAGAGGATTTCAGAAATTTTTATCATAATTTTATCCCATCTCGAACCTTGATTTCCCTAAATCTCTTTTTTTGAAGAGTGAAAGGTTGCCTCTCTTTATTTCTCCTGTAGATTTAGGGAAGGGATGATATCATCTTGTCCCATGCTTGCTCTTCAACCTCTTCTCATCTTCATCATTTGAAAACAATGTAAAAGGTGCAATCTTTATCCTTTTCGTGTGAGAATCTCGGATTGGTTGTTAAAGGAAGGTTGATCATCAATCAAATATCTATCTATCTATCTATAAATTTAAGAATGGTGAGTTTTGGTGGTGGTTGGAAAATGAGTGTTTAAGTGAGGGTTGAAGAGGAAGAACGAGAATGGGGGATTTGACTCCATTTCCTATTGTAGAATCCTTCATTTTCATATCTTAAGTTTCTAGGAACGTTGTAACTTGCTTTACAACATCTCTTTGTAGTGAAAGAGGTTGGAGAAGCTTCTAAGGCTCAAGAGAAGATGAGGGCTTGAGGTGTTGGCTTGGAGCTTCATTTGTACTTTACCATAAAGGTTAGTACACTACTAATTCCCTTGTGTTCTTGGAAATCATCAATTTGATTGCTTTGTTGCTTGGGTGATGCTTTGGTTATGCTGAGTGCTTGAGACCTCTTTGTTGAGATAATCAAACAATGTCGAATTGGCCAATAGGGGTGAATTGGCTTTTTTAAAATGAAAGGGAGAAAAAGAGCAAAATAAAAATCGAAGACAAAGAGATTTAGAGTGGTTCAAGCTTCTAACAAGCTCTACATCCACTACCTTAGCTCACACTAAGGATTTCAACCAATTCACTACTGAACTCTTCCCCTTTTCGAGGATTAGGAGGAAATCGTTACAAAGATCAAAGCTTTCTACCCAAAGCTTGATCAAAATCACTCTTTTACAAGAAGAAGTTGGCAAATTGAAAATAGACCTCTCAATAGGTAAAATATTTGCTCAATTACAATATCACACTCCCCAAACTTGAAATGAAAGATTACAAATGAATTACACAAGTTAGGTGTAATGGTTTGAATCTAAATGGCTCAAAGAGATTGGATTTTTGCTTAATTGTGCTTGACTTTATGAATAGTTGATGTTGTAGCTTTACATGCTTGCTTTTATACCTTCTCATTGAATTCTAACCGTTTGGGTGGTTGGCATCATTAATAGAGCCATTGAGCTCTGTTTTTCCCACCATAAATGCACTTCTGCAACTTACCGTATCGGTACACGGGGTACCCGTATCGATACTTGTCTCAAAACAGAAAAAAATGTTGCATGTAATAAAGAGGGCGTATCGATAAGCGGCAAGGCGTATCAAAACGTATAAGGGGCCGTATCGAAACAACTATAGGTTGTATCGATGCAATTTTTGCAAACTTAGACACTGCCAAACTCCGTATCGATACACTATTAGGGTGTATCAGTACGGGTGACTGAAATTCAAAAGTTTACTGATCACTTCTAACTGACAAGGCAACGATCATATAATAAATGAAAAGATTTGAAAATATTAACCCCCATATCGATACGGTATAGATCTGTATCGATACGCTTAAAAAAACTTTAAGCCCAGATGAATGTCGTATCGAAACAGACATAGCCGTATTGATGCACCCATATCGATAAATGTTCAGCCGTATTGAAACGTCAAGTTCCAGTAGCCAATTAAGATGAGGCCGTATCAAAATGCTGGGATAACGTATCCAAACACATGTGTATTTTTTTAAAATTTGGCTTTGGAAAGGTAAGGCCGTATCAAAACACTTATATAGTGTACTAAAACGCCTAAGCAATTTTGTTAAGCCATGCTTTGAAATTACTTAGAAAAATTTGTAGGGTTTAAGTTTTGACTTGGAAATATTTTAGGTTTAAATTCCTTGTTAATAGTGAGACTTTCAAGTACTTAAAAATTTATTTACTTTGCAATTTGGTCCTTAAAATATTTGTTATACCAAAATGGTGAACCTTGTGCCAATCATCGCAAATCCGGAATTCATGTTTGTGCCCAAGGATGTGAATTTCTACTTGAGCTTGAGGTTCTACTTGAGGAGGCACACCTTGTTCAGGTTTATCTTCTTGAGGAATTTGATTGCGACAAACCCAATAACCCTCATAGTAGTGAAACTTTGAACGAATAAGAGAACACTCGTCGATCAGATCTTTGAGAGGCTTGGGCAAGTCATGCGAGCAATCAATCTCTATCTTCGAGAACAAGTAACTCAAAGCGGTGCCATATGTGAATGAAGATACAAGAGAAGTGTGGCGATGTTGAACAAGATAAACCATCTCCACAAACATGATTTGGCAAAGTTTTGGGCGAATACCTTCATGAAAGCAACGAATCCAAAAGTCATCGACTTGCTAGATTGTTGAGAACTTTCCACCGGATAGGTGAAACCACCAAGTAACCATAAGGGGAAGGATACTATCATGCATGTCAAGTACAATCACAGAGCCATTGAGAATGTGTCCTAAAGAGTCTTCATCACTAACACCCTCATCATTAAATCCAAAAATTCCGGTTAAAACCTTTGGGCCAATCCGAATCTTCTTGCTCATAAGATAAGATTCAATAGCAATAACTTGACTCCGGTCGGAGCTAGAAATACACTGGGCAATTGCATAAAAATTAGGACAATTTAGCGATACAAAATACCGAGAATTTGCAAAAAGGACATGAAGTTCCATAGGTGTAAAAGATGAAGATATTTAAACTTAAAACGTTTAGAATCCAAAAAGGGTAAAGAGGTGATACGCTCGCGACGGATTTGGTAGTTTTGGTATTGCCGGTAGTGAGCAAGAGCGGAGGGTCATGGAAAACACTTTTGGTAAATGAAAGGGGGTTAGGAAGAGTAAGATCATTTTGATTGGAAGAATCTCCAACCTCACTAGTTCTTTGTCTCTTTTGAGGGTCCATAGTTCAAATCTGAAAAACACATCAAATCACAAAACAATGTATGCATAAATCACCATATTCGATCCAATAATTAATCCAAAAATTCAAGGTATTGTGAAAAATCTATACAATATAGTTTTAAAACATATGCAAATATAAAAAGGAATTTTAGTAAAAATAATTTCGAAAAAAATAGTTTAGAAAAATATACGGTATAATTTTATATTCGAATAAAAAATATCAGTTTTGAAAGAATTTTTGCAAAATCTTTAAAATATATACTATGTGTATATCATATATACAAAAACTAATTTAAAAATAGTATATAAAATTAAACGAAATTGAAAAAGGAAAGAAAAGAGTTTTTACACCTTGAGAAAGGATTATGGATGAATGCTTGATGAAGATGCACCAAATTGATGAATAGAGCTTAGGCTTGATGTGAAGAACAAAAATCCTCAAAAGATTTGATGAAAAACAAAGGTTTTTACGGGTATTTATAGGATTAAAAACTAGGGTTTTTAGAGAAAAGAGTTTGGGTTTAATAAAAGTTTGATTTAAAGTTGAAAACCCCTCTTTGTAACCCCCTTAGCCCGGCCTAGACGTTTGACCCGAAATACGAAGGTTACACGGGGAAAACAAAAGTCAACCCGAAAGTCAACCTTGATTCACGACACTTTTTTTATTTAAATTTTGTCTATATGCACATTAAGCCTATGCGAGTACTCACGAATCATGAACGAGAAAGGCACAACGATCGAATAACATTTAGGGACTCAATTGCTTAATTTATGTGTTTAGGGACCAAAATGTAATTTTTGGAAATTACACCCGCTAAGGACAATCTTTCTTCAAATGCCCTCGGTATCTGCAATCCCAACATGTCCCCAGGTTACCCCAACACTCACCACCATATATTCTACCACAACGATTACACTCAGGAGTCCTTAGGAAAGCATTCGGTCCTTGCTGACCTCTACCAGGGTTACCAGCCCCACGACTAACATCATAGTGCAGCATCCTATCCTTATGTTTCTTGTTGCGATCTCTACCATAATCGCGTTCTGCAGCTCACTTTCCCGAGATAGAGCCACCAGCTCGACTTGCCAAACCAAGATTCGATTCAATGTCCTTGGCTCTTGTGACCAAGACATCAAAGTCAGTGTAATCAACTGCAAGCATATAGGTCTTGACATCTGCCACCAGCACATAACGAAAACACTCGCACCTCTCCCGCTCATTAGGGATTAGCTCAGGTACATACTGGCTAAGGCGAACAAACTGAATCTCATATTCAGCTACAAACATGTTCCCTTGCATGAGTGACATAAACTCTCTCTTCTTCTCGTCCAGATAGCGAACTCCCAGATATTTACGCTTGAAAGCATTCAAGAAGAATGTCCAAGTCACCTCATCGTCCGCCATTCAAGAAATATTGGTCGTCCACCACGTATAAGCATCACCATGAAGTAGTGACACAATACAACCCAACTTCTGCACATTGTTGCAGTCCAACTAACCCAGAATCCTCTTGGTGCTCTCCAACCAAGACTCAGATCCTTCCAGAGACAAGCCTCTGAACTCAGTCCCACCAAGACTATGGAGACGCTCCTAAGGCAATCTCACATTAGCACAATCCGAAGGTGCAGCTCCATGAGCTCCAGCTACTGCTGCCTGGAAAGCTCCAGCAATAGCCTGTATCAACATGGTAATGTCAGGAGCAGCTTGCCCCTGCACACCCTCGGGTCCAGCAACCCCAACACCAACACCAGCATTACCAGCCCCAGCTCCACCACCACCGGGTGGTCCACCAGTGGGAGGAGGAGGAGGTAAATCCTCAACATTCTCCGCATTCTCATTATCAGCAATCGATTTAGTATTGATTCTCAGCTCTCTACGTCGCCCCATTATAAAAAACAATGCACTGAAAAAAAATGCAAAAAACACAATTAGGCATAATAAGGTAAGTAATCCAAGTACTCAAGCTTATTTTCGAAAACAATTCTTCACATTAGTTTTGATATGGCAATAGGATCCCCCAACCGCACTCCAAACATAGCATAGCATCACAAAATCACCTCAATTGAATCACACATCAATGTTCATACACCAAACTTTCACTGGAAAGATACAATCATGCATAATCACATACAACAACCACATACTAAGCCCCAATTATTCGATAACCTGGCTTTAATACCAACAAATGTAACCCCCTTAGCTCGGCCTAGACGTTTGACCTGAACTACGAAGATTACACGGGGAAAACCAAAGTCAACCCAAAAGTCAATCTTGATTCACGACCCTTTTTTATTTAAATCTTGTCTAGATGCACATTAAGCCTATGCGAGTACTCACAAATCATGAACGAGAAAGGCACAACGATCAGATAACATTTAGGGACTATATTGCTTAATTTACGCATTTAGGGACCAAAATATAATTTTTGGAAATTAAAAGGACTTCATTGATTTTAGGATTACCAATTTATAATTAATTTTGTTTCATGCTTCTCTGTCAAATTTCAGCTTAAATAGACATTCCAAGCTCAAGCAATTGCATTCACAACATTTAGGACTAAAATGTAAAGCATGGAAACTCAAAGCAATTCAAACCAGCATCCAACGGTCAACTGTATCGGAACGCCTACCCACCGTACTGAAACGCACGTATCGAAACGGTGTTGACCATTTCGGTACGCGGGTATGTTCCGAGACCAGTACCGAAATAGGGCACTCTAGTAGCCAAACTGTTTCGAAACAACTTCAACCGTTTCGAAACACCAAGACCATTACATGCCCCCGTTTCGAAACAATTGAGGGTGTTTCGATATCCCTTGCCTAGAAACAACAGATATAGCTGGTTTTTCACCCTTTAACCCATTCAAACATGCCTCAAAGATTCCCAAACAATACTAGCAAACCATTTTACAATTAAGGAACACATTTAGGACTCTCTAGCACGAGCATGGCATCAAACACAAAATCACATAGTCTAAAGGCATGCTCCCTAATCTCAAAACCAATATAAGCAACCCAACCTCAAACCAAACATTTAAGGTCACTTACAACCCAAAAATGCCAACATAAACAAGCCACAAACTTAGGGAGTTCAAACATATCTCCCAAATACAACCTTGGTTTCCCATTGCCATTATATCAAAACTAAAGTGTATGAAAACTTCACCATACATGAGCTTGTACTTCCTTGGATGTTCTTATCCTCCTTGATGTCCGGAAACACTTCAATTATCTGAATTATTGGTAAAAGAGAGCGTAAGCACAAATGCTTAGTGAGGCATGCTCTAAAGAAAACCAACTCAATAATGCATTTCTTGAAAACACTTTCTCAAAAGCTTTTAAACAAAATGCTCATTCTATCTCATGCTTGGAAACCATTCAAAGCAACTTCTCATTGAAAACACATGTACCTTAATTTTATCTCATGCATTTAAACCGATGCAAAACTCATGGCAAAGCCATACTCATGCTTGTAACACCAAAGCATTTCATATACAAATCTCATATGCATTTCTCATACATAAATCATTACCTCAAAGATACATGTGAATCAAAAACAATTTCATATTTTATATTGGCATTTCACATCTCATTATTACTCGGATATGCGGACATCATTCTCAAACCACTAGACGCTTCCGGTGGAATCTCACATCACCGTACTCACTTGTCCAGTAACATAGTTTTCGGTGGAATCTCACATCACCGTACTCACATGGCGGAATTTCTCATCGCCACAAAGCTTGGGTATTTCACCAAGTCCTACCCGATGGAATGCTCATCATCGTTTCTCTCCCTTTGGATTAACCAAAGAGCACGTACGAATTTTTAGTTTATAGTGCACTCTCATCCTATTGATCATCATCTCACCTACTGTTTTTCATGCAACAATTCTCAAAACATTCTCAATTCATATCAAAACCATAACATTTACCATGCTTTAAACAAAAGCTCAAATCTCAACCATGCAACATGTTACTTCACGAAATCATTTCAAGCATCATCTCATGCTATAAAACATGCATAAAAACAATAGGAATTTATCTATCTCAAACCCTGAGCATATAAAAGCATTTTAGGGGCAATCACCACATTTATGAGAGCAATCTAGCCAATACTTACTTCCGGACTTAGGAAGGTGTTTCAAACCTTTCCTAAATACCCAAACCTTGTTTCTTTGTCCCTCAAGGACTTCTAAAACTATATGCACTCACCGATTACGTTTCGCTTGCTCGCCGAAACGCTATCTAGGCTTCCGGATTAACACCAAAGGCGTCCAAAGATGTCTCCCATGTTTTAAACACATCAGAGCAGAGAATTAATGCATCATCATGCATTGAAATCATCAGCCACACACCTAAACTCGCTGCTCTACTCAAACACCTCATTTCGGCTATTAAACACAACCGAAAACATCTCCAAAACAAAGCCCAACCAAGATCTATCACTTCTAATCATTTCTAAACATCAATTAACAACAAAAACCTCCCCAAACTCGTCCTTATACCTCCAGCTATGACAGAACACCAAAATCACCCCAAAAAACCATCATTCTAGCAAGCAAAACTTAGGAAACCAAACCTATTTGGGATTTGATTGATAAACCTCATTTGTAACATCAATTAACATCCAAAATATATTAGAAAACCACCTAAAAACAGAGCCCAATCATTCACCACAAAAATCTTCAAGATCTCTTCCAAAATCTTGAGTTTTAAGACAATTTCTTGTTTCTAACATTAAAACCACTCAAAAATCATTAACAAAGGATTGATAACTTGGGAATTTTAGCAAAGAACTAATCATTAGAGGAGAAGGACGAAGCTTACCTATAAAGGATGATTTCTCCTTGATTTGGGCAAGTTTTCTTGAAAATTCTATGTAGAAATCAAGAGGTTTTGATGAGGAATTGATTAAGAATCAAAGGATGATTGAAATCTCATCAAATGAAGTGAAAATCAAAGTATAATTTCTGGAGAGAATGTAATTGGCTGAAAAGAATTTGAGAGAAAATGAAATGAGGGAAAATTTGTGAAAAGTAGTTATGAATAGTCAAAGGTAGTTTCTAAATTAATTAACCTTCATTTCCTTTAATTAAAACATTAATAAAATCACCCAAATTAAGGAAAAATCTGATGAAAATATTTTGGTAAAATTATCTCCTTAAAGATTCAAAGTTTCGATCCTTTACAAAACAATCACTCTTTAACTTTTGCAAAAACTGCGATTTGATCACTACACCGAAATGTAGTATTTCCAAACCTTATTTTATAATATTGATTTTACCATAATATTTCATATATTAAATGAGGGTTTTTAGATATTTTTCTATATTTTTAAAGCATCCCGAACTAGGTGTTCCCTAAAGCTCCTTTAAGATTCGAACCGTTTTCTGACCGATCCGATTCGGACTCTAAAACATCTAGGCCAAAATTTGGGGTGTTACAACTCTCCCCCTCTTAAGAAATTTCGTGCTCGAAATTTACTTGGAGGAAAAAGGTAAGGAAACTGCTTCTTCATATCTTCTTTTCTTTCCCACGTGGCTTCCTCAACACCACGATGCCTCCACAACACCTTAACCAGCTCAATGGTCTTAACTCCACTTCCTCCACAATCATAACATGCGAAGGATCCGATCTATACCTCCGAAGCATGGATACATGAAACACATTATGTATCTTTTCTAGCTCTTGTGGTAGTCTCAGCTTGTAAGAAACAGGACCCACACGTTCTATCACCTCGTATGGTCCAATGTATCTCGGGCTCAGCTTGCCCTTCCGGCCAAATCTCATCACCTTCTTCCAAGGTGAAACCTTCAAGAACACATGGTCACCCACCGCAAATTCTATCTCCTTACGCTTCAAATCCACGTAAGACTTTTGCCGATATGATGCTTCCTTCAACCGCTCACAAATGAGCTTCACCTTCTCGGTGGTTCCTTTCAACAAAGCCGGCATCTAGACCAACTTTTGTCCCGTTTCAACCCAGCAAAGAGTTGTTCTGCACTTCCTCCCATATAAAGCTTTATAAGGTGACTCGCCTGATAGCTGTTATTATAAGCAAACTCCACCAAAGGTAAATGCTTCTCCCAAGAGCCTTGAAACTCAATCACACAACACCTCAACATATCCTCAAGCACTTGGATAACACGCTCTGACTGTCCATCTATCTGCGGATGATAAGAAGTACTGAAATTCAGCCGCGTACCTAACTCTTGATGTAAACACTCCCAAAATCTTGCAGTGAACCTCAGATCTCTATCCGACACTATAGATTTTGGTACACCATGCAGACGTACAATCTCAGCAATGTACAGCTCTGCAAGCTTATCTAAGGTGTACGTAGTATGCACAGGTAAGAAATGCGCACACTTCGTAAGGCGATCCACAATCACCCACACAGAATTCTTCTTTGACGACGATAATGGCAAACCAGACACAAAGTCCATGGTGATCCTCTCCCATTTCCACTCAGGGATCCTCAACGGTTGCAACAACCCCGAAGGAAACTGATGCTCAGCCTTAACCCGCTGACAAACCATGCACTTGCTCACATACTCTGCAACATCTTTCTTCAAACCCACCCAATAGTACTCATCCTTCATATCACGATACATCTTTGTACTACCAGGGTGCATAGCAAATGGACTACTATGGGCTTCGTTCAGAATAGTACGCCTCAACTCAACATCATTCGGCACCACTATCCGACTTCCAAAACATAAAACACCATCATCATTAAAACAGAAATCCGATGGTCTATCCTCAGCTATATCCTGGACATGTGGCCCCAAAGAATCATCCAACAACTGCTTATCCTTTATCAACTGAACTAGAGATGGTTTCACTTGCAACTCAGCAACAAGACCACCATCTCGCGATATGCTCAAGCTAGCAAACATCGCCCTTAACTCCACCGCCACTTTCCTGCTCAGAGCATCAGCCACAACATTGGCCTTTCTCGGATGATACTCGATCGTTAGATTGTAATCCTTAAGCAACTCCACCCATCATCGTTGCCTAAGATTCAACTCTTTCTGAGACATCAAATACTTCAAACTCTTGTGATCCGTGTACACTGTACACTTCTCACCATAAAGATAATGTCTCTAGATCTTCAAAGCAAAAACCACCGCAGCTAACTCAATATCATGCGTAGGATAATTGCGCTCATATAGTTTCAACTGACATGATGCATAAGCCACCACCTTACCCTCTTTCATTAACACACACCCCAAACCAACGTAAGATGCATCACTATACACCATAAACTCTTTCCCTGATTTAGGTTGAACCAAGATAGGAGCTTGCGTCAGAGCTGCCTTAAGCTTCTCAAAAGCTTGTTGTCTCGCTTCCGTCCACTCATACTTAACATCTTTTTGCAACAATTTCGTTAAAGGGGCAGCAATCTTAGAAAATCCATTCACGAACCTCCGGTAGTATCCTGCCAACCCAAGGAAACTACACACTTCATGAACAGACTTAGGAGGCTTCCAGTTCATCACCGCCTCAACCTTCTGGGGATCAACTCGAATCCCTTCTGTCGAAACCACATGACCAAGGAAAACAACTTCCCTTAGCCAGAACTCACATTTGCTCAGCTTAGCATAAAGCTGATTTTCCAACAACGCTTGCAAAACAATTCTCAAATGGCCTTCATCCTCCTCCTCAGTACGAGAGTATACAAGGATATCATCGATGAACACCACAACAAACTTGTCAAAGAATTCATGGAACACCCTATTCATCATGTCCATGAAAGCAACAGGAGCATTCGTCAAACCAAACGGCATCACAAGGAACTCATAATGCCCATACCTCGTTCTAAAGGTTGTTTTCGGCACATACACATCTTTCACCTTTAACTGATAGTACCATGTCCTCAATTCAATCTTTGAAAACATAGCCGATCCCCGAAACTGATAAAAAAGATCATCAATCCTCGAAAAAGGATACATGTTTTTGACGGCCAACTTTTTTCAGATGACGATAATCGATGCACATTCTCATCGTGCCATCTTTCTTTTTCACAAACATGACCGGTGCATCCCAAGGTGACACACTAGGCCGAATGAAGCCACGGTCAAGCAACTCCTGAAGTTGCATCTTCAACTCCTTCAACTCTTTGGGTGCCATGCGATTGGGAGCAATGGACACCGGAGTCATGTTCTCATATAGCTCAATCCCAAACTCCACCTCCCGACTAGGCGGCAAACCAGGTAATTCGTCCGAAAACACTCCAGGAAATTCACACACGGTTCTTATATCCTGAACGTGCACCTCCTTTGAACTAGGATTCATAACAAAAGCTAGGTAAGACTCACAACCTTGTCGCAACATCTGGCTCGCTTTCAATGTAGACACCACATTGGCAAGAAACTTCACATTCTCACCCACCACCACCACGTCATAATCATCCGCAAGTTTCAACGAAACTCGCTTGCTTTCGAAATCCACAACGGCTCTATGCTCAACAAGCCAATCCATGCCAAGGATTACATCAAAACCATAGCATGGCAATTCTGTGAGATCAACAAGAAAAACATGATTTTTCACCTTCAAGGGACATCTCCTATACAAATTTCTTGTTACAACCGTCTCACCAAAGGAACTAGTCACGCACATACCAACATCCAAAGGCTTAACAGGTAAACCAAGCATTTGAGCATGTTCACGCAATATGTACGAGTGTGTAGATCCAGAATCAATCAAAGAAAGTAATGAAAAGGATTGCAAAGTAAAAGTACCTACGACCACATCTGTATCATTCCTTCCCTCACGATGGGCATACACTCGAGTTTGACCACCACCCTCAGGTTGAACAGCCACAATATGTGCCACGTTCCTTCAACCATCATCCCTACGCTAAAAATTACCACGACCGCGCCCACGACCTCTTTGTGGCTCAGCTGCTCTCACTGGAGCTTGTCCCTCTCTCAGCGGCTAAGGACAATCTTTCTTCAAATGCCCTCGGTATCTACAATTCCAGCATGTCCCAAGGTTACCCCAACACTCACCACCATATCTTCTACCACAACGATTACACTCAGAAGTCCTTAGGAAAGCATTAGGTCCTTGCTGACCTCTACCAGGGTTACCACCCCCACGCCTAACATCATAGTGCGGCTTCCTATCCTTATTTTTCTTGTTGCGATCTCTACCATAATTGCGTTCTGCAGCTCTCTTTCCCGAGATAGAGCCACCAGCTCGACTTGCCAAACCAAGATTCGATTCAATGTCCTTGGCTCTTGTGACCAAGACATCAAAGTCAGTGTAATCATCTGCAAGCATATAGGTCTTGACATCCGCCGCCAGCCCATAACGAAAACACTCGCACCTCTCCCGCTGATTAGGGATTAGCTCAGGTGCATACTGGCTAAGGCGAACAAACTGAATCTCATATTCAGCTACAGACATGTTCCCTTGCATGAGAGACATTAACTCTCTCTTCTTCTCGTCGAGATAGCGAACTCCCAGATATTTACGCTTGAAAGCATTCAAGAAGAATGCCCAAGTCACCTCATCGTCCTCCATTCAAGAAATAGTGGTCGTCCACCACGTATAAGCATCACCATGGAGTATTGACATAATACAACCCAGCTTCTGCACATTGTTGCAGTCCAACTGACCTAGAATCCTCTTGGTGCTCTCCAACCAAGACTCAGATCCTTCTGGAGACAAGCCTCTGAACTCAGTCCCACCTAGACTATGGAGACGCTCCAAAGGCAATCTCACATTAGCACCATCCTGAGGTGCAGCTCCATGAGCTCCAGCTACTGCTGTCTGGAAAGCTCCAGCAATAGCCTGTATCAACATGGTAATGTCAGGAGCAGCTTGCCCCTACACACCCTTGGGTCCATCAATTAGGCATAATAAGGTAAGAAATCCAAGTACTCAAGCTTATTTTCAAAAACAATTCTTCTCATTAGTTTTGATATGGCAATGGGATCCCCCAACCGCACTCCAAACATAGCATAGCATCACAAAATCACCTTAATTGAATCACACATCAATGTTCATACACCAAACTTTCACTGGAAAGATACAATCATGCATAATCACATACAACAACCACATACCAAGCCCCAATTATTCGATAACCTGGCTCTAATACCAACAAATGTAACCCCCTTAGCCCGGCCTAGACGTTTGACCTGAACTACGAAGATTACACTGGGAAAACCAAAGTCAACCTGAAAGTCAACCTTGATTCACGACCCTTTTTTTATTTAAATCTTGTCTAGATGCACATTAAGCCTATGCGAGTACTCACGAATCATGAACGAGAAAGGCACAGTGATCGGATAACATTTAGGGACTATATTGCTTAATTTACGCGTTTAGGGACCAAAATATAATTTTTGGAAATTAAAAGGACTTCATTGATTTTAGGATTACCAATTTATAATTAATTGTGTTTCATGCTTCTCTGTCAAATTTTAGCTTAAATAAACATTCCAAGCTCAAGCAATTGCATTCACAACATTTAGGACTAAAATGTAAAGCATGGAAACTCAAAGCAATTCAAACCAGCATCCAACGGTCAACTGTATCGGAACGCCTACCCACCGTACCAAAACGCACGTATCGAAACGGTGTTGACCGTTTCGGTACACGGGTATGTTCCGAGACTAGTACCAAAACAGGGCACTCTAGTAGCCAAATTGTTTCGAAACAGCTTCAACCGTTTCGAAACACCAAGACCATTACAGGCCCCCGTTTCGAAACAATTGAGGGTGTTTCGATACACCTTGCCCAAAAATAGCAGATATAGCTGGTTTTTCACCCTTTAACCCATTCAAACATGCCTCAAAGATTCCCAAACCATACCAGCAAACCATTTTACAATTAAGGAACACATTTAGGACTCTCCTGCACGAGCATGGCATCAAACACAAAATCACATAGTCTAAAGGCATGCTCCCTAATCTCAAAACCAATATAAGCAACCCAACCTCAAACCAAACATTTAAGGCCACTTACAACCCAAAAAAGCCAACATAAACAAGCCACAAACTTAGGGAGTTCAAACATATCTCCCAAATACAACCTTGGTTTCCCATTGCCATTATATCAAAACTAAAGTGTATGAAAACTTCACCATACATGAGCTTGTACTTCCTTGGATGTTCTTATCCTCCTTGATGTCCGGAAACACTTCAATTATCTGCATTATTGGTAAAAGAGAGCGTAAGCACAAATGCTTAGTGAGGCATGCTCTAAAGAAAACCAACTCAATAATGCTTTTCTTGAAAACACTTTCTCAAAAGCTTTTAAACAACATGCTCATTCTATCTCATGTTTGGAAACCATTCAAAGCAACTTCTCATTGAAAACACGTGTACCTTCATTCTATCTCATGCATTTAAACCAATGCAAAACTCATGGCAAAGCCATACTCATGCTTGTAACACCAAATCATTTCATATACAAATCTCATATGCATTTCTCATACATAAATCATTACCTCAAAGGTACATGTGAATCAAAAACAATTTCATATTTTATATTTGCATTTCACATCTCATTATTACTCGGATATGCGGACATCATTCTCAAACCACTAGACGCTTCTGGTGGAATCTCACATCACCGTACTCACTTGTCTAGTAACATAGTTTCCGGTGGAATCTCACATCACTGTACTCACATGGCAGAATCTATGCCAATATATTATGTCAAATCATCATCTCACCTACTGTTTTTCATGCAATAATTCTCAAAACATTCTCATCTCATTTCAAAACCATAACATTTGCCATGCTTTAAACAAAAGCTCAAATCTCAACCATGCAACATGTTACTTCATGAAATCATTTCAAGCATCATCTCATGCTATAAAACATGCATAAAAACAATAGGAATTTATCTATCTCAAACCCTGAGCATGTAAAAGCATTTTAGGGGCAATCACCACATTTATGAGAGCAATCTAGCCAATACTTACTTCCGGACTTAGGAAGGTGTTTCAAACCTTTCCTAAATCCCCAAACCTTGTTTCTTTGTCCCTCAAGGACTTCTAAAACTATATGCACTCACCGATTACGTTTCGCTTGCTCGCCGAAACGCTATCTAGGCTTCCGGATTAACACCAAAGGCGTCCAAAGATGTCTCCCATGTTTTAAACACATCAGAGCAGAGAATTAATGCATCATCATGCATTGAAATCATCAGCCACACACCTAAACTCGCTGCTCTACTCAAACACCTCATTTCGGCTATTAAACACAACCGAAAACATCTCCAAACTCCTCCAAAACAAAGCCCAACCAAGATCTATCACTTCTAATCATTTCTAAACATCAATTAACAACAAAAACCTCCCCAAACTCGTCCTTATACCTCCAACTATGACAAAACACCAAAATCACCCCAAAAACCATCATTATAGCAAGCAAAACTTAGGAAACCAAACCTATTCGGGATTTGATTGATAAAACCTCATTTGTAACATCAATTAACATCCAAAATACATTAGAAAACCACCTCAAAACAGAGCCCAATCATTCACCACGAAAATCTTTAAGATCTCTTCCAAAATCTTGAGTTTTAAGACAATTTCTTGTTTCTAACATTAAAACCACTCAAAAATCATTAACAAAGGATTGATAACTTGGGAATTTCAGTAAAGAACTGATCATTAGAGGAGAAGGACGAAGCTTACCTCTAATGGATGATTTCTCCTTGATTTGGGCAAGTTTTCTTGAAAATTCAATGTAGAAATCAAGAGGTTTTGATGAGGAATTGATTAAGAATCAAAGAAAGATTGAAATATCATCAAATGAAGTGAAAATCAAAGTATAATTTCTGGAGAGAATGTGTTTGGCTGAAAAGAATTTGAGAGAAAATGAAATGAGGGAAAATTTGTGAAAAGTAGTTATGAATAGTCAAAGGTAGTTTCTAAATTAATTAACCTTCATTTTCTTTAATTAAAACATTAATAAAATCACCCAAATTAAGGAAAAATCTGATGAAAACATTTTGGTAAAATTAGCTCCTTAAAGATTCAAAGTTTCAATCCTTTACAAAACAGTCACTATTAAATGAGGATTTGCAAAAACTGTGATTTGGTCACTACACCAAAATGTAGTATTTCCAAACCTTATTTTGTAAAATTAATTTCACCATAATCTTCCATATATTAAATGAGGATTTTTAGATATTTTTCTATATTTTTAAAGCATCTCGAACTATGTGTTCCCTAAAGCTCCCTTAAGATTCAAACTGTTTTCTGACCGATCCGATTCGGGCTCTAAAACATCTAGGCCCAAATTTGGGGTGTTACACTCTTTAAAGACTCTTTTAACATTCTGCGGACACGCGTACCGATACGTCATGCGGCGTATCGAAAAAGGTGTACTGGTACGCTTTTAAAGTTGTACCAAAATACGAGCCTGTATAGGTACATGTTTAACTGTACCGAAACACTATCGATGCATGTATCGAAACGCTTTTTACCCATTCCGATACCGTTTTGCCAGAAACTAGTTTGGTCATATGTCCAAGAGCCCGTATCAAAACGCCTTGACCCATTTCAATACACCTATGCCAGAAAGTGCGTTTTAGGAAACAAGAGGCTTACGAAGACTATTTTAATCGATTCTAAATGCATGTGTATGACATATGATCAACATGTATAGGTTTGGTAAAGATACATAAACACATGCATCAAACAAATTTAAGCAAGTTATTGAACTTAAGAGGCTCTAAAGGGTCAAGAAAGGCTACTTAAACCTAACTCTCTCCTAAGAGTCCAAAAACGCTCTTTGTCTAGAGTTTTGGTAAAGATGTCCACTAATTGATTCAAGGTGTCAACATACTCTAAAACTACATCATTTTTCAAGACATGGTCCCTAATGAAATGATGTCTTATAACTATGTGTTTGGTTCTAGAATGGTGGATGTGATTCTTAGTGAGATATATAGAACTGGTGTTGTCAGACTTAATGGGTATGGTACCTACATCAACTCAATAATCTAAAAGTTGTTGCTTCATCCAAAGGACTTGAGCACAACAACTTCCGACCAATATGTAATCCCCTTCGGTGGTAGATAAGGCTACACTATTTTGTTTCTTAGAGAACCAGAATATGAGCATACTACCTAGGAATTGACATGTTATGGAGGTACTTTTTCTATCTATCTTACATCCCCCATAATTTGCATTTGAGAAAGCATGCAAATCAAAGGAGGAATCTCTAGGGTGTGATTCTCTAGGACTAGCTTGAAACCTAGCACACAAGCAAATACTAAACATAATGTTGGGTCTACTTACGGTATGGTAAAACAAAGAACTGATCATAGAACAATAAAGCTTTAAATCAACACACTTACCTTATTCATCTTTGTCAAGCTTTATAGATGAGCTCATTGGAGTGGCTTGAGGTTTCACATTCTCTAAGAAAAACTTCTTGAGCATGTCCTTGATGTATTTGGCTTGATTAATGAAGGTGTCGCCCTTCCTTTGTTTGATTTGTAGTCCCAAGATGAATGAGAGCTCCCCTATCATGCTCATCTCAAACTCACCTTGCATTAGCTTAGCAAGCTCTTGGAAAAATAACTCATTAGTAGAACCAAAAATAATATCATCAACATATATTTGGACTACTAAGATGTCTTTGTCATTTCTTTTAATAAATAGTGTAGTGTCACTCTTTCCTTTTCCAAAACCTTTTTCAATAAAAAAATCTTGAAAGCCGTTCATACCATACTCTAAGAGCTTGTTTCAAAATGTATAAGGCTCTAGTAAGTTTATAAACATGATTTGGAAATTTAGGATCTTCAAAACCGGGTGGGTGTTCTACATACACATCTTCATTTATGAAACCATTTAAAAATGCACTCTTGACATCCATTTGAAAGATCCTGAATTCATGATAACATGCAAATTCAAGAAGCATCCTAATAGCTTCCATCATAGCTACGGATGCATATGTTTCATCAAAATCGATTCTCTCTTCTTGAGTGTAACCTTGAGGAATAAGTCAAGCCTTGTAACCCCCTTAACACGGCCTAGACGGTTGACCCGAATTAAGAAAGTCACACGGGGAAAACCAAAGTCAACCCGAAAGTCAACCTTGATTAACGACCCTTTTTTTTCTTTTTAAACTTGTCTAGATGCATATTAATTCTTAGATATTATCATACAACAGCATACTCAAAGATCATAAACATCAGAGATCAAACAGTGACTCAATTGAACAAATTACAACTTTAGGGACCAAATTGTAATTTCTGATATATATAAGGACTTAACCCAAATTAAAGTTACCAACTTGAAATTAATCAGGTTTCATGCTTCTCTGTAAAATTTCAGCTCAAAAGGGCTTCCCAAACTCATACAATTTCACAAACAAGATTCAGGACCAAAATGCAAACATTTCAAAACATCTAACTGCCAATGTCAGCTCCTAACGGTCACCCGTTCCGAAACGGAAGACAGCCCGTTTCGAAACGCGGGGCCGTTCCGCAACGCATACCGAAACGAGGGCAGACAGTAGCCTATCCGTTTCGGAACGGTGTCACCCGTTTCGGACGCCTGGGCTGCTTCAAGGCACCCGTTCCGAAACGGCAGGCACTGTTCCGAAACACCCTGCACAGATTACCCCAAAATGCATACTTAAACATGCAATTAAACATCCAATCATGCTCCAAATGCCACCAAACTTTACCAGCATGCTATTCAACATATATGAGACATACTTGCATCAGATATTCATCAAAACATCAACATATATGAAAAGCCCCAAATCTATAAGCATGCTTCCTACACAAGCAACCATTCAAGCATAAACTTCCAATTCAAGCATATAAAGGCCAATTACAAAAACCAGCATTCTCAACAACCTAAAACATACTTGGGGAGTTCAAAACATCTCCCAAAAACATACACATAGGTCCCCCATTGCCAAATTACCAAAAGCTAAATGTACTTAAGAAAACTTTCCATACTTTGAGCTTTACTTCCACTTGAATGCTTGCCTTCCTTGCTGCCCTCAAAGTACTTTAATGTTCTGCATTATTGATTTGAGAAAACAAAGAGAGCGTAAGCAAAAGCTTAATGAGAAATGCTCAATAAAACCATTCAATAATGCATTTATAAAACACTTTATAAATCATGCTTCAAATCATCATTTACACATGCTCAAAAGCAATCTTTAAACAAGCATCTCATGCTTCATATCATTACATGTCATATTGGCCACAAGTGATACATTTCATTTCTTTAAAAACAAGTTCATCAACTTTCACACCAAGGACTTTTAAACACCTTGGCCCCAAGGACTTTTAAACACCTTGGCCCATGGACTTTTAAACACCATGGAAAGGACCACACAAGGACTTTTAACCACCTTTGTGTCCGTAACAAGTTTCACCCCAAGGACTTTTAAACACCTTGGCCCCAAGGACTTTTAAACACCTTGGCCCATGGACTTTTAAACACCATGGAAAGGACCACACAAGGACTTTTAACCACCTTTGTGTCCGTAGCAAGAATCATCCAAGGACTTTTAACCACCTTGATGTTCTTAAGTAAACAAGGCTCACTCAAGGACTTTTAACCACCTTAGTGACCTTAACCTTTGCAAAACATCACTTGCCAATATGCATCATTATCATCAATTTATCCACTGTTTTAAAGCATTAAACCAAGCCATATTCATCATGCATTTAAAAGCATCAAACCACATTTAATCAATGTTCAAAAACAAGGAACTCTTACCTAGAGCTTCCTTCAACATATGGCTTACAAAAACAGCATTAACCATGCTAAATCATGCTTTCAAAACAGAGTTTAAAACATGCAATAAACCACATTGCACAACAATCAAATCATGGCCACCACTAGAGAGTATTTCCGAAAACTTACACTTGAGCTTAGCAAAGTTGTTTAGACTTAAACTAAGCTCCCAAGACATTGGTTTCAAAGCCGAAAACCCAATTTCACTCACCGATTCCACTTCGCCTCTTGCCGAAGCACCAAATCAAGCCTCCGGATCACCACCACTTGGATCCAAAGATGACTCCCCTGTTTTAACACATCAAAACAGTAGATTAATGCATCATCATGCATTAATATCCTCAATGAAAGCACCTAAACTCGCTGCTCTCATCCATACTCCATTTTCGGCCACCAAACACAACCGAAAATGCATCCAAACCACTTCTCAACAAAGCCCAGCCATAAACCATCAAAACCTAACATCCTTTAATAACATTTAACATCTAAAAAGAACCTAACAACATCCTTATACCTCCAGCAACACCAGATCCACAAGATCACCTCAAAAACAATCAAGAATCACAAGCTAAACTTAGGAAACCCAACCTATCCGGGATTGCATCAATCAAAACTCAATTCCTTATCAATTTAGAGTTCAAATAACATCAAAAACATATCTCAAATCACAGATCTAACAGATCAAACGAAAATCATCAAAAATCACCAAATCTTGCATTATAAGCCAAGATCCATTTCACCACTTAAAAGTCTTTAATAAAACATCAATTAAGGATTGAAAACTTAGGAATTTCAGTAAAGAACTGCTAGTTTAGAGGAGAAGGACGTTCTTACCTCCAAACTTGAGTTTCTCCTCTTTTTGGAATCAAAAACCTTGATGAATCAAGTAGCAAATGATGAGGTTTTGTAGATATGATGATTAGGAATCAAAAGAGAGTTGAAAGGAGAGATTTAGGTGAGAAAATCAGAAACAATTCTCTGGAAAGAAAGTGTTTGGGTTGAGAGAAAATGAGAGAAAAGAAAATAGGAAATTAGTTATCAAAATGGCCAAAATGGCTTTCCCTCCTCTTTTTATATGTTTTAAAATCAGAATATAGCTTAAAATATCTTAGAAAAATCTGGAGAAACTACTTTTGGAATAATAGCTCCTTAAAGATTCAAAGTTTCAACCCTTTCTAAAACAGTCACAAAACTTTCAAAAATTACATTTTGGTCACTAGCCAAAATGTCACCCTTCCAAAACTCATTTTCCAAAATTGATTTCACAGTTCACTTAATTATATTAAAAGATGATTTTAGAACATTTTTCCATAATTTTAATGCAACCCGAACTAGGCTTTCCTAAATTCACCCTTTTAGATTCGAACAACACTTTGACCAAACCGGTCAACGCCCAAAACTTCTAAGCCCAAAACCGGGGCGTTACAACTCTCCCCCCCTTAAGAAATTTCGTCCCCGAAATTTACCTGAAGGAAAGAGATAAGGAAACTGCTTCAGCATGTCTTCCTTCCGCTCCCAAGTGGCTTCCTTAACACCTCGATGCTTCCACAGCACCTTCACCAACTCAATGGTCTTGCCACGAAGAACCTTGCTATCCGAATCCAGAACCTTCACCGGTTCCTCATCATAGGTCAAATCCGGATTCAAAACCACTTCCTCCACAGGCATCACATGCGAAGGATCAGATCTATACTTCCGGAGCATAGAAACATGAAACACATCATGAATCTTCTCCAACTCCTGAGGTAACCTCAACCGATACGCAACAGGACCCACACGCTCAACCACCTCATATGGTCCAATGTACCTAGGGCTCAACTTACCCTTTCGGCCAAACCTCATCACCTTTTTCCAAGGCGAAACCTTCAAGAACACACGGTCACCCACCGCATACTCTATCTCCTTACGCTTCAAATCCGCGTAAGACTTTTGCCGATCAGAGGCAGCCTTCAACCGCTCACAAATGAGCTTTACCTTCTCTGTGGTCCCTTTCAACAAAGCCGGCATCGAAACCAACTTTTGACCAGTTTCAGCCCAACAAAGAGGAGTCCTACACTTCCTCCCGTACAAAGCCTCATAAGGTGCCATCTGTATACTTGCCTGATAACTGTTGTTATAAGCAAACTCAACCCAAGGCAGATGCTTCTCCCAAGAACCTTGAAACTCAATCACGCAGCACCTCAACATATCCTCCAAAATCTGGATAACTCGCTCAGACTAACCATCCGACTGAGGATGATAGGATGTACTGAAATGCAACCTTGGACCCAGAGCTTGATGCAAACACTGCCAGAAACGCGATGTGAACCTCGGATCCCTATCCGACACAATCGACTTAGGCACACCATGCAGCCGCACAATCTCAGCAATGTACAGCTCTGCCAACTTATCCAAAGAAAACGTGGTATGCACAGGCAAGAAATGCGCACACTTCGTTAGGCGATCCACAATCACCCAATCAGAATTCTTCTTCGAGGGAGACAAAGGTAAACCAGATACAAAATCCATGGTAACCCTTTCCCACTTCCATTCAGGGATTTTCAACGGTTGCAACAACCCTGAAGGAAACTGATGCTCAGCCTTAACTCGCTGACACACCAAACACTTGCTCACAAACTCCGCAACATCCTTCTTCAAACCCACCCAATAGTACTCATCACGAAGATCACGATACATCTTGGTACTACCAGGGTGCATAGCAAAAGGACTACTATGACCTTCAGTCAGAATAGCACGCCTCAACTCAGCATCAGCAGGCACTACTATCCGACTCCCAAAACACAACACTCCATCATCATTAAAGCAGAAATCCGAAGGTCTACCCTCCGCGATATCCTGAACATGAGACACCAAGGAATCATCCAGCAACTGCTTATCCTTGATCAACTGAACCAAAGATGGTTTCACTTGCAACTCAGCAACAAGACCACCATCTTGCGATATGCTCAAGCTAGCAAACATAGCCCTCAGCTCAACAGCTACTTTCCTACTCAAGGCATCCGCAACAACATTAGCTTTTCCAGGATGATACTCAATCGTCAGATCATAATCCTTGAGCAACTCCAACCAACGCCGCTGCCTAAGATTCAACTCCTTCTGAGACATCAGATACCTCAAACTCTTGTGATCTGTGTACACAGTACACTTCTCACCATACAGATAATGTCTCCAGATCTTCAGAGCAAAAACCACTGCAGCCAGCTCAATATCATGCGTAGGGTAATTGCGCTCATGCACTTTCAACTGCCGCGATGCATAAGCCACCACCTTACCCTCATGCATCAGCACACACCCCAAACCAACATAGGATGCATCACTGTAAACCACAAACTCTTTCCCTGATTCAGGCTGAATCAAGATAGGAGCATGCGTCAAAGCCGCCTTAAGCTTCCCAAAAGCCTGCTGTCTCGCTTCCGTCCACTCATACTTAACATCCTTTTGCAACAGCTTCGTCAAAGGAGCAGCAATCTTGGAAAAACCATCCACAAACCTAC